>BJKM01000250.1:132500-803221 GCA_015082035.1 Chaenogobius annularis
TGCCCCGGACGCAGCCAAGCCCCGGGAATAGTACGTCTCCATAAACAACGCAATAAACAAATAATGGGAGCGAAATGGACTGGCGTTCGAGAGTGTTGAATGTCGCTTCCAACTCGCAGAATTCACGCTGTTAACGGCCACATAAAGTTATACTGTGGCATGGATGGCATTTGTCTAACTTAAAGTATATTACAGTTTCCCTTTCAAACAGCGACGCCAATTATATAGCTTACTTAACACATATAGTCTTTAATGTATGCCAGTCGTACAAATAATATAGTTGTAAAGCTCCTTACAGAAAAATACATTATGATGCTCGCAATAGTCACTGTTTTGTATTGCAACAACAATATTGTGCAATATTTTACACTTTTTGCACAATCATCATTACATTAAACAAGTCCTCATTTATTTGTGTGAAAATAAACTTAACAGAGACAAAACCAAGACCAAAACCAGCCAAATTTAGGACTTAATTAGAAAAATGATGCATGAAATGTGCCTTATTTTTTTTATATTTTACTTTTCTGATGGAGAACTTGTGATCAAACAAAATGTGATGTTATTTTCAAACAATCAAAGGTGCACCGTGCGACTCATCTGGTCGGTATTGCCGTTATTGCTTTGCCTATGTTGCACGGTATTGCTTTAAATGTGCCTGTGAAGCCAACAAGCCAAGTTACAGGTCAGATCTGTGGAGAGGCGACCCCATTCACAGTAAAAAAATTGATGTTTTTCAGGTTTTTTGAGCAAAAAAAAAAAACAAAACACCTGCAATTGTGCAAGACAGATATGTTTAATGCAATACTGCGGAGCTTTCCTGGCAAAACTGCAATTGCAAAAATAAAAATTGGTCCATTTGAAAAAAAAAAAAAAACATGACACGAAACAGACAAAAAAGACTTTTCTCATGCGCCACGGTTGCACAGTAAATGTTATACGCTAGTCTGTGTTTTTATGTATTGTTTGTCTTCTGTAATTGTTTGTTTGTTCTTGTCTCAGTCTCTACCTCTCAGCTCAAAACAAACGTGTAAAATAAACAGCAAAATCCACTCTGCAAATGTGAACGTGAACATAGTGAATCGTCGCTGTCGTCGTTTGAGTCTCTGTTCTACAATCAAGTCGCGCAGCAAGACCAAAATAGATAAAGGCTGGCGATTTCATTGCATTAAGGGCGCCACCCAGAAAACAAACAAAGTGAGAAACGCGCCTCAACCGCAGACTTCAAAAGTTACTAGTGAGTGCTTTAGACTTGCGACATCAAAAGAAGATTTTCCCCCGTGACGACTGGATTCTTAATGAGACGTTACTGCACGGTCGAGCGCGCGTGCTATGGTATCAAGCTCGCAACAGTCTCTCAAGACGTCGAAAACGACGAACGAACGGACGCACGAAGCCCTCACGGACTTGTGAGTTCGACGGATGAGTAAAGCGGGTTCTTGCCTTTCTGAACAAAAGTCGCAGGACTACGAGCCGCATGTGGCGGCCCGTGGCTTACATGTCATCCTGGCGGTGATTCACGGGACCCTGGACGTAAAATTGACACGGTGTCATGGAGCAGGTGCAGACAGGGTCGATTCCCTGTGTTTCCAGCCCAATCGTCCCGGGACAGTGGTGGTGACTCAGACCTGCGCCCTTTTCATGTCTTCAAAGACTCTCTCTCTCTCTGTGTGGTGTGTGTGTGTGTGTGTGTGTGTGTGTGCTGGAAGGTCTTCATGTCTGCAGCTGCACCGCTTTATCCAGAGCGATCTCTCCTCACCCCCCTTCCTTCCCCTCTCTCTCTCTCTCTCTCTCTCCTTCTCTCCCCTCGTTCCTCTGTCCCGTCGGAGCTGCTGTGAGCGGGACAGTCCCGTGCTCTGCTTGTGTTGACATGAGCTCCTCATCTGTCGGACCCTCTGCTTTCTATTAATAAAGACCTAAGCTTTTTGACATCTTTCATTGTCTGCTTGCTTTTATGTTCCAATCCATAATAATAATAATAATAATAATAATAATAACATAATCTTATCTGTCCATCTATTTCGTATATTTGGTTTGTTAGTATATACTTATTTACAAAGCATTAGTTAGATTCAGCTCATAAAAGTTGGATGAACTGATGAATCTATCAAAGAGTTTCATTAGTATGACTTGTGCAGAGCAGTGGTTCAGTGTGTTTGCATGCAGCACGGTGGCAGAGTGGTTAGTACTTTTGCTTTTCACCCAGAAAGTCACGGGTTTGACTCCCGAGCCAGACCGGGCCTCTCTGTGTGGAGTTTCACGTTCGTCTCCAGACCAGCTCCTCAGATTGAAAATGACTTCATCTGGATCCATCGACACTGCCCGAGGACTTCCTTTGAGATGTTTAGATTCATATTTAAAACCTTTAGAGAAGCCTGGGCGATAAAAAAGAAATGCTCTCAAACCCTCTGCATGCACGGTATTCCTCCTCACCCATTCATTCTGCATTTGTCTGTACACGTACTGCAGTTTGGGAACCACTGTATAATATTCTGTCATCCTAGACTACAGAACATTTCCTATGCACATTGTTTAAATCTCTTTTCACTGTCGTCTTCAAACATCATTTGAAATGTTACTTTAGCTCCTTCTGAATGGATTTGGTGTATTTCATTTTTAATCAAGAATGACATTAAAAACAGGTCCTAAAAGCTGGTCTCGCCATGATTTACTTTCTCAAAACCGTTTTTCCCTCATCGTTCTCTCCGTCAGTGCTATTTTTACTCGGTAGAATTCCCACCGTCACAAACACAACATGGACTTTGCTCCGGCGCTGCTCCTCGCTGCCGTCCTGTCATCTCCTCTATCTTTATCCCCGCTCTTTTCCCTCCCTCAGCGTGTGGAGAACATACAGCTGTTGTTAGTGACCACTTCCACACAGACAACAGTGCCCCTGCAGCCCAGCATGAGTGTAGTCAGACTACCGCTCTCTTTCTCTCTCTTTCTCTCCCCCTGCAGCTCCGTTCGGCTCAAACTGTAGTTTTTAAGGCTTCAAAATGCATGGCAAGTGTCGCAGCCTGCAGTCATTTAGATAAGAGAATTCCCTCTGAAAACAACTAAATATCTTCTCTTGATGCACCTGTAGTTTCGATTTCTACAAACATGTGCTGAAATTCATGTGATTCTTGTCAAAGTTTATCAATTTACCTTTCAGTTTTCTCTCGAAAGTTAATGCTCCTGGAATTCCTTAATCAAAACGTACACTTTGAACAGAATCCTACTTTTTAAACATATTTTATTACATATATTGCGAATGAAATCGGATTTTTTCAGTTGGTAAGATAAAATAAAAGTGTATTTTACTGGTTTTGCTTAAGTTATTTGCTTTTTCTCAGCGCTTTAGCTTGATTTGATTGTCTTTGTTGGACATTTGAGCGCTGCATGGGATCCATTCTTCAAAGCTAGTAGCTGAAGCTGTCAGAGGGCAGAGGCAGAGGGGCAGAGGCAGAGGCAGAGGGCAGAGGGCACCCACAGACACACGCCACATCTGGAGACTCCAGACCTCAAGCCGGGTTCTGGTGAGGAATACGTGGCATGTACATTTAGGATGGGTTCCTTTCTTGACTATTTTAAAGGATGAGAACATTGGTGTTTCTCGCTCCGCTCCTTCAGACATGATCAAGCGTTTCTTTTTTGAGGTCTACCAGAGTCTTTGCCATGTTGACGTTTGTCCGGTTGCACACAAAACATGATGTAACGTCCAGACAGTTACTCTTACTTTGGAATGCTAAATAACTCTTTCCTGAGTCGTTTCTGGACTACTCTCTTGTACTTGTACTTGAGTACCCAACCCCTTCCCTCTCTTTCTCTCCGTGTCGCTCTGTTTTTCTGGCTTTCGTTCATGAGCTCATCTGCCTCTACATCTGCTGCAGAGCTCTGTACATTCCCTCGTGGGTGGACCAAAGACCACAGCCATAAATCCAACTATTTCAGCATTTTACGGCGCACTTCTCAGCAGCTTTCTTTGACATGGTTTTCTTTGTTAGAGGCTAATCTTCAGCTGTGAAATAGGCGGCGGTTTCCATGGTCCACGTACCATCATTGCACGCACACAGGCTCGGAAGATAGGACAAGAATAATGATTTAAACCGGCTGTTTTCAATAGTTAGAGTCGAGTCGTTGTTGAGGAATGTCGATTTACACACACACACGCTCCGCGCTTCGGAATATCACGTCGGTTTATTCCCAGTTCATTTCCATCTGAGGTAAAAGGTGGGTTGGTATTAGGGTCCAGGGGCGTTTGTCTGTTTGTGTGTGAACCTAAACCTGCTCAGAGCTTCAGACTGTTGAAGGCAGTTACATGAAGATGCTGCAGGGGCTTCGGCGTTTCCTGTCTGTAAAGGCCTGTTTTGGTGAAGGCCTGTCAGTGAAAATGCTTCATTATAACTTTTAAAAAAATATTTACTTTACATAACTTTTAATACAAATAGTTTTAAGAATGATTCAGGGTAAGTCCTAGTTTTTTTAAAGTTCAACCCAAACCCCTTAGGTTACTACCCCCGAATCATTCTTAAAAAACAATGTCTTAATGAATGAAGTCTTTGTTCAGGCTTTATTTAGTGTAGTTATTATATAAAGTGGTTCTTTTTCTTGTGCTGTATCTTTATAACAGTTCTTTTGCTTTGAAAGAAACACACTGCAACATGGCGCTGTTTTCTTGTAAAATGCATTTATCTTCATGTGAAACATATAGAAAAAACAGACGTTATAAAAAACATAAATAAACCTTAAGCATTACAACAATGCTAATATTATTATTATTATTATTATTATTATTATTAAAATATTGCATGTTATTTGACTGATATACAAAACGTGAGATGCCTGCACCTCAAACTAAACACTGATGCGAGTCATAAATAACATCCTAAAGAAACAGTACAAAAATATTTCCTGTAGGCACCGCAGTGTAAACAGAGGGAGTGAACTGGCCCAAACAGTGCATTGTCCTCACCCCGAAACGATCACATGTCGACTCTACTTCATCTGAATACATAACCTTTGCCTTTGAAATATTTTAGGAGAAGTGCTTTGTCTGAAATGTTCCACAGTATGGCATTACATGATTAAAACTATCCTATTCTATTTGGCTTTTATTTAATTACAGGTGTTTTTTTTTTTTTTTTTTTGTTGCTCCAAAAGACCTTGTGCCTCTCCACAGATCTGACCTGTATCTTAGCCCGGTGGCGTCATCTGCTCGTCGCCATGGAGATTCAATTCAAATTTAAGTTTACCTTCTTACTGTGGGACATTGCAGACAAAGCAGCGACATCTCCATGACCAGAAAAAGTTCCACATTGCTTCTTTGTGTAGACCCTCTTAAAATGTAAACGGAATCTACACTGAATTATTAAATGTCCAATTAAATGTCAAAGAGGCCCCACAATATATGTAAATAAGGTCAACATGTCATTGTTTGGGGTGCTCATAAAGGCTTTAGAAACAGTCGTACATTCAGCTGTGATCATGCTCCACGCTCCAGCGCCTCCTCACAGTAACAGACCGTCCCCCGAGTCCAGACTCCTGCAGCAGCTGCAGATGTGCTCAGCGTCTGGGGCAGCGACAGTGTCTCTGTATTAACCGTATCGACCTCTTCATCCACAAACTGAAGGCCCGGAGCTTCTCTGAGATCTCCAACGGAAAACTCCAGCGCGTCAAAGGCTGAGGAGACGAGAGGGAGGGACGGGAGTGTGGCCTGGGGAACGTCCTCCTGCAGCTGAGGACAGGCAGACACAAACTATGTGAGGAAAGTGTTGTTGCATTTGTTTAAAGGCAATATATGATGTCAAATCTGCTTTAAGGAGCTGTTCACCGTGTTTTTCATCATGAACTTACTCAAAAGTGTCTTTATATTGATCCATGCATTTTGAGTAAACCTGTATATTCTGCAAGTGCTCAGAAACATCCTATTTCCCCCTCACCTGCTTCAGGCTGGAGCCGAGCAGGTGCGTGAGCTGCTGCAGGTGTCTGCTGGCGCCCTCTGTTGGCTGAGCAGGGAGAGACTGACATTTTCCCTGGCTGTATTTAACCAGTCCATGTGAAACTCTGTACGACTCTGAGAAGTTGTAGAGCTGAGACAGAGACTCGTTTATCTGTGGAGCAGAGCACACACGTTATGTTCTGTAACACACAAGGACCAGCTGCTCATGCCACTGATGCTTAAAGGAGCACTATGGAACTTGTCTCCAGAGATGCCATTGCTTTACCTACATATTCCACAGTATGGCATTAAACTTAGACTTACTGTTTCTTTTCTATTGAAAGACTTAAAGAATAAAATGGAGACAAGCAGGTAATGCTGCAGTTACAAGTCAGATCTGTGGAGAGGCGACAACTACTCTATTTTTGTAGAGTAGTTGAGCAGAAAAAATCCATTAATGAAATAAATGCTGAAAACACAGCAGTATGTATCTCTACGGAGGTGGCAGGTCCTCCACCAGAAAAGTTACATGGTGCACCTTTATTTTTCATATCCTGTCACGTTGGTGATTGTTCTCTTAGGGTGGTTACCTTCATGGAGCTGAAGGCTGCTGCTGCTGTGTGAGGTATTTCCAGAAGACTGTCCAGTCTGTGCTCTGCAGCAGAGATGAACTTCAGCTCCACATCTGACTGTGGACAAAACAAATGATTCAGGGATTATTTGTCTGTCTGTCAAAATGTCATGATAAATGGTCGACATAGCAACATGACCCATTTCACTGGTGATTTCTGAAAAATGGTCTTATTCATTTATATGTGCTTCTGCTTTTGGCCATTTCATGTCAACATTAGTCACATGAATCAATAAAGTCAAATGTTTGTTCTCACCAGATCGTGCAGTTTACGGGAGAGGTTGATGAGCTTGTCGACGTGATGGACCATGGGGCTAAACAGAGTGCAGAGGGCGGGGCTCTGGGCGGGGCAGTGGGCGGTGCGAGACAGGGACAGGCCAATCAACTCCGACAACAGCAGCAGGACAAGGCAGGATATCGAGTCTGGGATTACTGAAAGCACAAAGGGGATCAAAGGTGGTCAAAAATGTGCTGAGTTCTGACACAGATGACAGTATTCTCCTTCAAAAACTCTCCTCCAGGAGCTGCCATTTGTCTCAAACATCTAACTGATACCTCAAAGTGCATTGATGCTGACATATTCATCAAACCAGACTGAAAAAAGAACGATGTAAAATATAATTATTCATCATAAGCATCTTTCTGTAAAATATAGGTAAGTGAATCTATTATTTTTTAAGTGCAGGCATGTCCCATAGTTTAGACAATTAAAAATAGAAAGAGTAACAATTATTATCCAAAGCAAAGGGCCACATCTTGTTTCTGTCACTAAGGAGATACTGAGGTGAAAGCAGGGTCATCTCTCTGCTGACACTGATGTTTGTGGAATGTGAATTGATTATGGAAACAGGCCAGACTCCCCACATGAACTCAGCTGTTCTACATCAAGAACGTCAACATGATCAAACTTGTCCCGGTCTCACAAAACACTATAAACAGGTATAAGTGTGATAGTTTCATATGCTGCTAATGAAAAAAGAAATGTATAATTACAATTCATTCATCAGGATTTGAATGTTATTTACATATTTATATTCCTACTTTATTGTGTGAGCAGTATGTTGCTTTCTGATTCAGACGATATCACTTATAATCAATGTTTAACGGAGATGCAGGGATTAGAAAATTACTGCTGTTAATGAGCCGCGCTTTACTCAATATAAAGGACCATTCACTATTACTGATCTGGTTCAACGTCTGCGGATTCCAGGTCTAAGTCGGAGCTAAAGCAGGTCTAAAGTTGGACCACATTAGAGTAGTTTAAATCACAAAATGACCCAAAATTGGACCAAAAAGTGGAACAAATTGACAATAAAGAACCCAAATGTTAGGACTACCACCAGTGATCTGCACACCACAGTTTGAGAAACACTGCAGTAGGAGAAATGAGCTCTTTCCCACCATCAGCTGTCCGAGGGAGTCGGATCTCTCCTTCACAGTGGAACTCCTCCAGGTTTCCTGCCTGAGAAGGAGGGTCTAAGGAGAGCGGAGCTTGGGACATCTGTCTAAGGACACGGGACGCTGGGACATGGTCAAGTCCCCATGAACACTGTTTTTTCTGATCTTCACTGTCGCCCCTCGACAACCGCTGTTGTGATTTTGGGCACTACAAAAATAAATTGAATTGCATTGAACTGAATCGGCGTCTGACACGTGCTAAGTTAAATCTGAAAGCCAATTGTAAGAAAATCGGAGTCTTGTGCTGGTAAAATTGTGCAGGTTGAGATGATTGTACTGTTTATGATCTGTGGTGAGAAAATAGGTCAAAGGTCACGTGCTGTTGACTCTCTGATGGGAAGGAAGCCACCACGATTATCAGATTATCAGCCCTTCAGAGAAACCAGCGTCAACAACTAATCATGAAACTCCTCCACAGGTGAAATAACGGCGAGCGGATCAGCACTGTGGCTTTAAAGTGCACTGTGTAGCTTTTCTGGAGCAGGAAACAAACAGGCTGCAAGGTTTACCGCAACTGAATCAAAAATGGCATAGAATGCAATTATTGAAGTCACAACATTTTTTCTGCAAAAAACCCAAATATCCTGTCTGTATCATGCTGATCCTGTATTTTAGGTTTAACATGTGAATACAAATCAGAGAAAATTGCAATTGCAGATATTCTTCCCAGATTGTAAAACCCCAGAGTACAACACCTGCTTGTTTCCATGGAGATGTTATTGCTTTGCATGGAATGTGCCACAATATGGCATTAAACTTATCTTTACAGAGAAAAGCAGGTGGCGCCACTAAGATACAGGAATCTCTGGGGTTTTTTTTCTGATATTTTTGAGCAATTCAGCACCTGTGATCAAATATGTATAGATAGATATGTTTAATGCCATACTGGCGGACATTCCAGGCAAAGCAATCACATCTCCATGGTTACAATTGGGTAGTGGACAGGTGGACCGGAAAAGCTACATTTAAGGGCATGAACAGGAGCAGGGGTCAAACCAGCACCGTCAGCGGCTCGGTGACTCACAGTGCATTCCACCGTCACATTCACCGCATCAAACTGAGTAAAACGTTGCCGTACAAAATTGCACCGACTTCAACTTAACAAACAAGGAAAAGAAATGGAAGATCGATTTCCTTGTAGCAGTAAATAAACTGCAGCCTGTATCCGGGTCCTGAACTTCCCAAATCACAACAAAACGTCGCTACAACAAGCCTTTTCAGACACAATGCTTTCCCTTTGTGGCCCTGGCTGACGTGGGCACTGGGGCCAGCAGACCTTTTTATGAATGGGCTGCAGTGATTTTAGTGCATTCCCCGAGGAAGTGCAGAAACTAATCAAAGGCGTGTAGAGGGAATTTGATCCCGGGCCTTTATGAGCACGCACTGGGCATTTCACAGAAGTTTCCACAGATCAACAAAAGCCAACGGGCGGCTCTTCCTCGAGCTGAACAAATGTGTAATCAGCGGTGGTACTACTGATGTACTGCCTTAGCATTACATTTGTAATTTGTACTTAATCCGCACAATAAATGCAGTAATGAATTAAATCAAAGTCACGAATTACTTGATATTCTGTACCATTCGGCTTCATTTACCTTTTGCATCACACAACACAACACTCCCAGATGTAGAGCTTCTATTGGAGGCACGACACAAGCGATGGGACAACACACAAGAGTATCATTTATCACTATGTAAAGGGTGCTCTTCGCTCCATGATGAGGCTAGAACACTTGAAAAAGAGGGATCTGATTTGTAAAGTAAAGCGTGAATGTAAAAGGAAGTCGAATGAAGGCGTCCGAGGCCGAAAGCCCCTGATTTTAAAGGCTGTCGGTGTAAAAGAAAGAAAACACGTTTGCTTATAACCTCCCGACCTTTATTTCACTGCGAAAGAAAGGTCACGCTAAAATAAAATGCAACACGCTGCCATCAGCATTTTGCAACATGATGAGTCTCAATGGTGACGATGAATAAGTGTCTGAGCTTTAAGACGCGTTGCCTAACACTCGTTGGAAACGCGCTGTCAGTTTGCGCTGCCATATTTAATCCGATCTGATCTAATCTGCCGCTCGCGTCGTCGGTGCTGTGTTTCGTCTTGTCTCGCGCGTGTCTTCGCTGGATAAAGATCCTCATTGTCAACATTCACGCTCATTGCATTCGGTGGCGATGGGAGTGAGACTATCCAATCATTTATGAAAAACTATCCCAGGGCCACAAAGACGCACTCAGATAGTGTTGTGCCAGACCAGAGGAATGTGTGGAATGCAGCGGAGTTTTTTTCCCCTCTTCATCCCAGCGTGCCTCGGGAGCAGCCGTCGTGAGTCAGGTTTCAGGCTGAATGCTCTGACATCACCGCGCGAAGACGCCGCGGGGACGCTCTTTTCTCAAACACTTTTACTGCCGCTCCAGTCACCGAGGCCCCTCCTGAGGTCAAGGGTCAAGCATGAGGAAACGTCTGATGCGCGGACGCCTGTCTCGTTACCAAACAGTGGAAAATTCTGAGATTTAGTTAGACAGACCATTACTTCATCTTAGACAAAAGAGCTATAAATAGTTGCGTGATCTGAGTGTCACGTTGTACCAGATGTTGAACAATACTTGGACCAAACAATTGATTATGATTACAAATAGCAGAATTTAAAGGGTCATTTACTGGGGCAATATGATCAAAAATGAACATTTATTTTCCGCATTTTTGATTTAGTTTTTTTTTTTTGTCTTATTAAAAAACGAATTAAAATGTCTTTCAATATTAATCCTGAACATAACAAGACAGACTTTTAATCGTTGCCATTTAACATCCAAAGTCTGAACTCCAAACCACAAGCTTTTTCCTCCACCCAAACCCAAACCGACCCAAGTCTGTCACTGACGAGTCGATGATTGAATCTGGATTAAAACCGTATTAATTGCGGCGCGCTACATGGAGCTGTTTCAACACATCCAGCGCGTCTGAGGAGCCAAAATTCCATTGTGCGTGCGGCTTCACACATATTTGCCCGCGTCCTGCCCACAAAAGGAGAACGTAAGCGCGGTGTGAGCCCCGTCGGGCGGAGCATGAATGACACAGTGTAGTCTGCAGAGCTCAGACAGCTGTGGTCGGAGCAGGTGAGAGCGCACAGTCACATCTGGGTGTCAGAGCTACACCTCACCTGCCCAGGCAAATGTACAGACCAGGCCCTGTTCCACAAGCGGCTCTGAAAGGACCATCTGCGGACTGTGGAAGAGCCCCCCCCCCCCCCCCCCCCCCAACCCTCTACGTGTTCGAACTGCCTCTAACGCTGGACGCTTTGAGTCTCCAAAGTGTCATCGAAAAAGATACTAATCGATACTTAAACTAGAACTGGAACTTGAGCTGATCACACGGGAACGTCAAGAAGCCGTGTTAGTTTGGTGTTAGTATTTTAGCATCTCGTTTGAGGGAGACGTTGCTCTCATTGCTGCTTTTATCTCCTGCTTTCGTAATTATTTTGCATTTGATCATCGACCTTTTTTTTCCCCATTTGCACAGCACTTTGGGCAGACTGTATTTTTAAATGTATAAATAAACCTTGACCTTAAAGTCTGTCTCATTTAGTTGTCATTTGATTCCAGACTGAGCGCCGTAGTTTTCAATTGTAAATGAGCCACAGGAAGGTTGACTCTGCCCTAAATTATACTAAAATAAGATTTATCCATACAAACCTGATCTCTTATTTCAGGCTTGGGAGGAAAGGACTGTGTAGAGGCTGTGGACTATTGACGAGGCTGTGTTCAACTGAGGAGGGGAAAAGTTAGTTATAGAATCCATATTGTTATCACCTCAGATCCACAATCATTTCTGGAGTAACTTTATCAAACTGCGAGTGCTTTATAATGTTTGAACATCTGATGATGCCAAAAATGCATACAGTAAATAAATCTACCTGAGCTTAGCGGGTTTTGTCCTGGTTTATGTAAGGTCAAATGAATAAAACATTCAAATTAATGATGCTGGAAAATGACTAGAAGACATGAGCAGGAAGGAGGTGTCAGAAAAGAAAAACATCCTCGGTGTTGTTGCACAGTCGGCTCTGGCAGCACATCTCACCACTCAAGTGCTTAAAGTGCTGAAAACCCAGAGTAAATCGGTCAACTCTGATGGATCTCGCAGACCCAGGCCAGGCCCATCGGAAACTTTGGATGCATTTTTGTTGAGTGAGGAGCGCAGGAGTTTCCAAGAGACATTTTTTTTCTTGTATTTTAAGTATTTTTTTGTGTTGTTTGCCCAGGGAGAACTTGTGTTGAACCTTGAAGGCATGAGAAGGGGGCACTGTGCAGATTCCACGTCATTCGCTCGACAAACTTCCTCTGAACCTGGCCAAAAACTGAGACTGTTTGTTTTCCACAGCGGGCACAAGACGACCATAAATCAAGAGGAGGCCCGAGACTCCGCCCAGGCTTTAATGTACACATTCGGAACCTTCGCCTGCACACTGGGAAACATGCAGCGTGCAGTGGCTCCTGAAGCGTGCGCGGACCACGAAAGGGAACCGACACGCAGGCTCGTTTATCTCTGTACAAAATCTAAAAATGCAAACTTTTCTGATGCAGGGCCTTTGCGTGGAATGTTCCGCAGAATGGCATTAAACCTGTCTATCTTCAAGGAGACGCAGGTGACACCGCAAGGTCAAGTTGGAGGTCTCACTTTGGTGTGTTTTTTCTTTTTAGAAGGAAAAACATTGATTAAACAAATGCAAGATATAAGTTTAAAGCCGAACAACTAATAAAATCTCCAAGGAAACAAGGAGGTAGTGGACCCCTTTAGAAATGACACATAAAGCCCCTTTAAAATGTGTTCTTTCTGACGTTTATTACAGTTAAATTAAAATTGTAGCAGCAGCGCTAACATTAGCACTAACACGCGTGCCAGTCGCGGTGGTGTTTGTGGTATTGGTGGGCTTCAGGAGGATGAGGGACCGGGGCCGTTGCCATATTGCAATTAACAACTTATTGCAGCGTTCTAACTTGGCCGCAATGGTCGTCGGACGTTTTAGGGGGGGTGTTCTCAGTTGGACCACGAGGAAGTTGCTGCTGCTGCTGTTGTTGTTGTTGTTGTTGTTGTTGAAAGAAAAGCCTGTACCGACTGTTCTTGAGGTGTTTGTCGTAAATCCCACTTCTGACACCAATGTGACGAGCGGCGCGTGAAGAAGTCAGAGAAACAGGCTCGCTCGTGTTAGGATTTCATTTTTGAACGACAGCGACCTCGAGCACGGTCCGTACAGGCTTTTCTTATATTATGACATCTTCAGAACGGGAAAAAGCCCACAAAATGTTGCTTAAGACAGGAAGCTGAAACCAATGAATGCAAATAGTTGTCGTAAGATAAAGTCAATTGCATTCAGTTGGAATTTTGGAGCTCAATGGTTTGGTTCTGGCAGAAACTAAAAGTACTAACGCTCAAGACGAGAGACGCAATGGCCAAAAGTAACCAAAAGCACCTGATAAACTTTTGAATGAACGCTACATTTTGTGTTTAGCATGTTAAAAATCTCCATTTAACGTTAGGCAGACTGAAAATCCCAAGGTTTACAGAAAGTAAACACTGAAAAACAAATTGTTTCATCTTTTTTTGTATTGTACGCTACAATCCTGTGGAGTCGGCGGCATTTTTCCGAGCACATCTTCCTCTCATACACTTGAAACGAACTGCTAATGCCTCCGCTCCGTGTCATTTAAACCCATTTGAGGTGTTAAACAGTGTGAGTGACAGACAGACGCGGTCCCTCCTCTCACCCTCACATATGTCACTTCTTCCACTGCCGCTGGAACAACCCTGGACCCTGCAACCTCGTCTGCACCGGGCCAAAGTCAACAAACATCTGCCCTATTTTTGTATATACGTCTATACAAGCCTATGTTTAGCTCCACAGACTGCATGTGCACCAACTGTGAATGTGTGCAAACAAGAGTAGGTTCAATTCTGATCATTCTCCTGCGAAACAACTTTGGAAAGATTTGAAGTTGTTCATGTTTTGGCTTGTTGGAAAGTGCGGTAATTGTATATCATTTCTGCTTTGATCCATATCCAAGCACTTTATTGAGGGCTGGGAGAGGAGGCCAGACTGCCCATGGCCTTAGCCTCAGCAGACACCTCCGCAAGCTCAACCAAAGGCCAACAGGACGGGCAAAAGCCTTGGACTTGCCACACATCACATGACAAAAGGTCAACAAAATACACTGTAAAAACGTTCAACCCTGCCAGAGTTAAAATGACAGAATGTATTTAAGATGAAAGGGTCAGTACATGACCTTTAAAGTATTTTACTCCATACTGCATAGTAAAAGCAGCGAGTATTTGGACAAAAAGGTATTTTATTGTGGTGCTTGTTCACTGAGTGGATTCCACATTTACCAGGCTCCAAAGTGTCTTGAGTTCATTTCCACCTACAACAATTTGCTTAATGCCCTTCCTTCTCTTGTCCATACTCCACCCGCACCGTCGAAAGCCCACAGGCAAAAAACTCCTTTAAAAAATAAAAAAAAGGTACAATAATGTAGCACTTACTCAAAATGACTCAAATTGAGATTAATATTCAAATGTCATTTTGACTATTGTTGACACAGTACTTTTTGCCGTGTAATGCTTGCAGTGTGTTGTTATCAAACTAAGGAGCCGATCGTATCTGTAATCACGTTATTGTGAGCAGTAGTTTACACAGTAGGCACAATCTACATCAGTGAACTTGCATTTTTTTAACATCTTAAATAACGATTTGGCTTCCGGAATCTGGACTGATAAACAAGGTCTGGATTCCTAAATGCTAAAAGAAGACCTACCAAAAAAAACACCAACATGTTTTCCTACAACTTGAGACAACCCAAATCATCAGAATAAAGAAATGCTCTGCTGTTTTAAAAGCCCAGTCTGATTCCATTTAACTCGCTTCAACCGAAAACATTCACGTTTTGGGTGAATTGACAACTTTGCCTAAAGTGAACGAACATGAGAACAATTGTACTTCTACTTGATTGTGTCCAGTCTGTATTTCTGCTTAGACTTCACACTGAGAAGAACCAATATTTTTACAAAATAGCCTTTTATTCACCTATTATTGGCAAGTAAACGAGCCAAATGAAGCTCACCAAATGCTTTGGTTCTGTTCATTTGCAGACCAGCAAATCCATGACATGATTATTCTCAGTCTAAGAAATACAAATCCTTCTAACTTAACAGAATGATATATTGTAAATTAAATGACACGTCATTAGTTATCGCTGATGAGTCCAAGTATTTCACACTCATGCGTGTGTATATTTTTAAAGTAGTATATGTTAAAGACATAGTGAGTGTTACTTCTGGTGTAAATAACTGTAGTTGTGTTGTTTGAACTGCGTCACCTTGAGCTCTGTGTGGGGCGTTTGTCAAAAACACAGTCCACGCAGCCACTGGACCAGGACAGCAGAACTACAGGGAAATATGTAACCGGTTCGACGCTCTTTCATCACATTGCAACTTTAAGTCAAATAAATGGATGTAAAACGGTGTGATTTACACGGGCGCAGTGGAAAACACAGTAAACATAAAGGCTTCCATTCGCTCCTGGACAGGGCTTCTCTGTGCGGAGGGCTCAGACTGTGTACGACAGGGTCCTCAGGGATCAATACATGTCCCACGGCCCGCCTTTGAACGGGAGGGCTCTCCTGGTCCAGTGAAGGTACAAGATACTGTCCATGAGGGCTCTCCTGGTCCAGTGAAGGTCACAAGGTACTGTCCATGAGGGCTCTCCTGGTCCAGTGAAGGTACAAGATACTGTCCATGAGGGCTCTCCTGGTCCAGTGAAGGTCACGAGGTACTGTCCATGAGGGCTCTCCTGGTCCAGTGAAGGTCACGAGGTACTGTCCATGAGGGCTCTCCTGGTCCAGTGAAGGTCACGAGGTACTGTCCATGAGGGCTCTCCTGGTCCCAGTGAAGGTCACAAGATACTGTCCATGAGGGCTCTCCTGGTCCAGTGAAGGTCACAAGATACTGTCCATGAGGGCTCTCCTGGTCCAGTGAAGGTCACAAGGTACTGTCTATGAGGGCTCTCCTCGTCCAGTGAAGGTCACAAGATACTGTCCATGAGGGCTCTCCTGGTCCAGTGAAGGTACAAGATACTGTCCATGAGGGCTCTCCTGGTCCAGTGAAGGTCACAAGATACTGACCATGAGGGCTCTCCTGGTCCAGTGAAGGGTACAAGATACTGTCCATGAGGGCTCTCCTGGTCCAGTGAAGGTCACAAGATACTGTCCATGAGGCTCTCCTGGTCCAGTGAAGGTCACGAGGTACTGTCCATGAGGGCTCTCCTGGTCCAGTGAAGGTCACGAGGTACTGTCCATGAGGGCTCTCCTGGTCCAGTGAAGGTCACAAGTACTGTCCATGAGGCTCTCCTGGTCCAGTGAAGGTCACAAGATTACTGTCCATGAGGGCTCTCTGGTCCAGTGAAGGTCACAAGGTACTGTCCATGAGGGCTCTCCTGGTCCAGTGAAGGTCACAAGGTACTGTCTATGAGGGCTCTCCTCGTCCAGTGAAGGTCACAAGATACTGTCCATGAGGGCTCTCCTGGTCCAGTGAAGGTACAAGATACTGTCCATGAGGGCTCTCCTGGTCCAGTGAAGGTCACAAGATACTGACCATGAGGGCTCTCCTGGTCCAGTGAAGGTACAAGATACTGTCTGTGCTGGTAAACGGTTCAAAGAAAACTGGAAATAGCAGAAATTGTATAGTATAATTCTCTGTGGAAAAAGGTCAGATGTTCTGTAATGGTTTAAAGGCTGATATTGGCTGATAATTAAAAAAGCTATGAAAAAGAAGAAAAAAAACATGTATTGGGCAAAAAAAGTCGGACAAAGTGAAGTGCAGCAAAAATGTGCAGTGAACGTTATTCTATTTAATACACAAGTAAGAAAAAGTGCACTGGGAGTTTCTTGGTTTGGCTCCTACTTGTCTCCATAGAGATGTTATTTTTCTGTCTGACATGTTCCACAGTACGGCATTACTGACCTGTAACTTGACCAGCAGGCTCTGTGGAGAGGCGACCTCGCTCACAGTAGGAACGCCTGTCTCTCAACGTATTTTTGAGCAAAGAAAAACATGTGTAATTTATTGAGTTAATGTTGGATTGATGCGTTTAATGCCATACTGTGGAACATTTCAGGCAAAGCAATAACATCTCCGTGGACACAAGCAGATGGCACGCCGTTAACAACATGTCCTTCCTCACAACCAGGGGATTATATTTAGTCATGATTCTTTATGTCACAAATTGAACTAATTTTGGATGATTTAGATGTGATTCGTGTTTTTGTTAATAAATAAATTGACCGTAGTTCCAGGTCGTGCTCAGATATTTAGTTGTAGATGTCAGTGTGGTCATAGCTACAAAGGGGCCGTAGTAAAAGTACACGGCTTCAAACACAAACACCGTGTCATGCGCTGGGTTACTTGTTGTGACCTCATCTCACAAAGGCGGCTGCAGATTACATCACGTGGGATTAGACGGAGACGCGTTCAGGGACCCATCGATCTTTTGTTGTGGAGATCACTCAGAGCGCTGACTCACGCCGGGATCAAATTTCCCCTGCTCCCTAAACGTCCCGGGCCGAGCGCACAGAGGAGAGAGAGCAGAGGAGCGATTACAGTAAGAGAGGGTGATGTCGAGGAGTGATGTCATTGTCTGGTCTGTTGGGTCACCTCCAGGTCTCGAACCTAAATCTGCAAATCATGTTTCGGTATAAAACGCATGGAGTAAGTCTGAACTTTGCACAGCTCAAGGTTTCTTTGGAATTGACTCATTCATTATAAATAAGTACAACCAGAACTGCTGCTGGTAGTTAGAGAAAAGAGTCGTAGTACTTGTCTGTAGTAGTAGTAGTAGTAGCAGTAGTAGTAGTAGTAGCAGTAGTAGTAGTAGCAGTAGTAGTAGTAGCAGTATTAGAAGTAGTAAGTAGTAGTATTTGTAGTAGTAGTAGTAGTAGTAGTAGTAGTAGTAGTAGTAGTAGTCGCAATATAAGCAGTATTTTAGTTTATTTATTTATTTGGCAGGGACAAAGCAGTCAGACATTGTAACAAAAGCAGTAGTAATGTAGTAGTAAAAGCAGTGGTAATATTGGCAGTAGTAGTAGAATTAGCAGTAGCAGTAGCAGTAGCACTGGTAGCAGTGCCTGCAGTAATCGTAGTAGAAATAGTAGTAATATAGTAGCAATCGATGCAATAATCGTAGTAAAATTATACAGCGCTTTTCCACCTAGTAGTAGTAGTAGTAGCAGTAGCAGTAGTAGTAGTAGTAGTAGTAGTAGTAGTAGTAGTAGTAGTAGTAGTAGTAGTAGTTATGATTAGTGGCGCAGTACCATACACACGTTCCAGTGAAGTGTACACTCAACTCTGCACAGTAGTAATGTATTGAAGCGCAGTACTTTTGCTAAACAGACGTTGTAATTAAGAGAAATGGGACAAGAAGTGGGACAGTCCCGTTGTAGTAACCCGGACCATCTGTTGCCCCAGCTGCACGTTCTCCCTGTGACACACTCTCACTAAAGCTCAATCTAAGGCTCAGATAAGTCAGATCTGTTTACTCTTTTATTACGCAAAAGGTGTTTCAAAACTTCCCCACTAAATGTTTGCTGCGTGGACGTGGGCCAAACGCTGCATCTGGATCCAATCTTGGGACCACAACCGCTGCCTTGTGCCCTTTCCCCCGCCGCCCGTGATGTCATAGGGCATTAGCCAATCGGGACGCGCGCGCGGGTTGTCCCCAGCTGAAGTCCTGGGGGCCCCAAATATTGTCTCATCATCGTCGGGACCACCTGCAGAGGCCGCATGACGCTCGCGGAGCCCCTATTGTGACATCTGATAACGCACACGGCCTCAGTACAGAAATCTGGATTGTCAAACTTAATGAGAGGATTTTCGCTGATTATATCCAAGACGTGGAAGTTAAAATATAATTCAATCCACATCGAATATTGTACAGATGTAAGTGACAGTATGCAAGTGAATATAAGCAATTAGTCATAAATGTAATTGTAATGAATGAATAAACTTACAACAAAATGGCTAATAAATGGTGGCTTAATATTTCATCATTCTTGTTAAATAATGATGTGTAAATGCAATCCCAAACCATTACCAAAAATACAGTTACATCTTGTGAGGGACTAATTTAACCACATTTTCAAATATATTCTCTTTAACGGCACTTTTCTACGAAGAATATCTGAACTACATGATAAGTTACTACAGTTTGCATACAAGCACAATAAAGTCACATTAAAACGTTTATATTTGTATTTTCAAAGACAGACCAAACACAGCAACCACGACATAATCTTATTTAAACATCAAAACCCCCCAAAATCTCCTTCTAATCTCTTCTGACATCTGCCTGCCGAACGCTTCAGCGTCCGTGTCAGGATTGCTCTTGTCTGCTTCTCCAAACAGTTTAATGACCGCAAACGCTTAAATAAACATTACACATCAACGTGTCTTCAATCAATTGTAAATAAATCCTATTGCAAATGACTAATAGAGCCACAAATGATCTCCATCCATCCCGCAGAGCTTTGGACACTTGAGCTTTCTCCTGTCCAGTGTCTTGATGACTGCATAATCTTACATAAACAACACAAAACTTACTTTGAACCTCACTCACACTGACATGTTTACAACAGTTTAGCTTGTAAGACTAAACTCCATTACAAATGTCTGATTAAGCAGTTTTTCTCTCCTGAACAGTGACAAATGACCATAGAACATTACATGAACAACATCAACATACACATAAAACACATGATGGACTCTATGAAGCCCACTGAAATAAGCCCACCTCCAGTATGAAGAACGTAATTGACACTAAACCAATTGAGCCATAAATGATCATGAAAATCCATTTGAAATACCCCAAAAATATACCATTTCCAAACTCTTCCCTCAGATAAACTTCACTTTATTTACACAAAATGCCACTGAAATCAACATTCTGCATCCAGCACATCTCCAGGCATTCATAAGAACATGTTTTCATTTGAGAAGTCTAATTCTTAAATCTAATTACGTTGTGAAAAACTGAATCGACCCTAAACGCTCTCAGTAATGAGTAATTGAGCTGCCGCAGCGCTCATTAGCTCATTAACACATTGAATCATGTTTAGAGCTTAAGGCACTCGACCCACGTGTACTCTCTGCCCCCCTCCCGCCGCTCCCCCCGTCCCGCCGCTCCCCCCCCCCTCCTCTCTCCCTCTCTCTCTCTCTCACACACATTCAGACCTGTTCAGAAGAAGCCTTTACAAACTTACTTCTCATTTTGCGCGTCCCGTCCTGGCTTCCCTCTGCACGGCTCCTCTGTGTACAGTAAGTTGTGGTGTGTTTGTTATGGTGCGGACAAATGTAAAAGTTCCCTTTTATAGCAGAGTATGACACATCACCTGAGTCATCAGCCATCGTCGCCATTCAACAGGCTCGACGCCCACAGCCCGGACAGTCCCCCCTCCCTCCTCCCTCTGCGCCGACCAGCAACCCTTTATCTGAGGGAGAGAAAAAAAACACTTTCTTTGTTTGCTCCGCGGGGAATAGGGAATGTGCTAATTGAATGAGTGAAGTTTGATTTTTGCTGTTGAAAAGAAGAATCAGCAAATTACGAGCGATACCAAGAGTGTTGTGCCACTAAACTAAAACATGTGAAACAACTTTTATCAAGCGCATTGGTTCATTTGTCCTTTTAATCATTCAAGCATGAACATACTTTTCTCTTTGTTTTGCCCATAAGTCTATGAAATGAGATGAGATTGTTCATTTGAAACCCAACGTCAGGAGCAGGATCCACTCTTGGACAAGTGCACTCTGCCAGCTGAGACCTTAAAGAAGACACTTTCACCCACATGAGTCTGACTTTGAGCGACTCCTTCCATCAGTCTAACCCAGGGCAGCTGTGGCCACAGAAGCCCGGCGTTATGCGTATAATATCGTCATCATCTTTGAAGGCTGTCATTGTGAGAACATGAACTTGACGGCGTTTTGCTGCGGACATGTTTGGAACGCCGACGCGCTTTAAAGAGCAGAGTGACGTTCCTTTCAGAATGAGGAGGAAGAAAACAAGGTTCCGTTTGTCCATTGTAATAATAATAAAAATAAATAAAAAAAACGCACATCACAATAAACACAACACACAAACTTCCACGGGCTTCAACGGCAACACCCAGGAGCCGGTTTGTGTCGTTTTTGGTGGTTTCTTGGTAACGTTGCCCCGTTTAAGTCGAAATATTGAATCCCCCCTTTTTTGGAACGGGGGGATTTGATGTGAGCGTGGATCTGAAAGGCTTCTGTGTGGAGCCGCCGCTGTGTCCGAGGGAAAGTCTGGCTAAGGTGTGCCTCTGAAGTGATGGAAGTAGATGACTGCATGAATAATAAATGCAGGAAGATGATGGAGTTAGGTCAACAGAGCTCTTCCTCTCTCCCTCCTCCCTCCCTACACTCCCTTTCCCTCTTCCTCTCCCTCTGCTTTCCCACCCGTCTCACTCTTCCTCCCCTCTTCCCCCTTCTCCTTTTCTCATCCAAGACTCTCACTCTCTCTCTTCACCTCCTCTCCTCCCCCCTTTCTTTCTCTCTTTCACCCCCTCTATAACTTTTCTCAGTCCCCCCTCAGAGCTCTCACTCTTTCTCCTCTCTTTCTGTATTGCTCTTTCTTCCCTCTCGCTCCCATTTTCCCTTCCTCTTCTTCACCTCCCTGTCCCCCCCCTTCCTTCTTCATTTTCACCGCACTCCTCTCTTCTCCCCCCCCCCCCCCCCCCGGAGAGGCTCCCTCTTTCTCTTATATCTCTCTTCCACTTCTCTCTCTCTTCTTCACCTCCATTCTCACTCTCGCTCCCTTTTTTCGCCTCCCACCTCTCTTCTTCTCTCTTCTTACTCTCTCCCCACATCTCCTCCTCTTAGATTTCTCCCTTTCTCTTCTCCTTGTCACTCTGCTCTCTCTTCTTCTTTTTTATCCTCTCCCCCTTTCTCCCTCCCCTCTCCCTCCCTCTGTGTCCTCTTTCCTCAGAGCTCTTTCTCTCTCTGTCTCCTCTCCCTTCTCTGTATACCTTTTCTCTCCTCTCCCTCCCTCTGTGTCCTCTTTCCTCCAGAGCTTCTTCCTCTCTCTGTCTCCTCTCCCTTCTCTGTACACCTTTTCTCTCCTCTCTCCGCCTCTGTGTCCTCTTTCCTCCAGAGCTCTTCCTCTCTCTGTCTCCTCTCCCTTCTCTTGTACACCTTTTCTCCTCTCTCCCACCTCTGTCTCCTTTCCATCCCTCCCTCCTTTCGCCCTTCTCTCTCTCTCCACTCTTTGTCTTTCCCGCCTCACGTTCTTTACCTCCGTCCTGTCTTCTCCCGCGTGCTCTCTCTGTTCTTCCAGAAACGCTCTGAGCTGCAGATGACCTCCAGAGCTCCAGCTGAAGGAGAATGAAACTGAAGGAATTTGGTTTCTGCCGTGGTTGAATATTAGACCTCGAAAATGAATAACCAGGCTCAACTTTTGGATACCTCTAATTCAAATACTTAACTGTAAAGTATGCATGAAAAATACAATTCAAGTTATTTACTTTATAGCACACTTTTAGTAGCTATTTAGATACTTATTTTACACAAAAAACAGATCAGTTAAGTACAAAGCACACCAAAAAATCGATATCTTTTCATTTGTTTCATGGAGATGGAATAACTAAATTGAAGACTGTTTTGTCTATTATTGCTTAGAACTGAATGTTATATATTGAATGTTCTGCCCCAACAGTCAGACATTTAGATTTGGAACATAATAAAGTAAATTTGGACACTTTATTTGATTGATTATGTTGTTAGTGTGAAACTTTCACTGCTGCAGCGTGGACTGTGGCCAAACACCACGAGCCACAAGAACACGGAAATCTGCAGTGTTGCATCCAATGGGATTAGTAACTCTGAGCTCACTTCTCGTGTTTCTACGTCGGATGGAATATCTGCTGTTTGGAAGTAGTTGTGTTTTTGTGCTCGATCATTTCCTGACTCAGGGCAAAATGCTTTATTTTGGTGAAATTGTGGCCAAAGTTTGTGCGGCGTGTAGCTTCTGGTGATGCATGCCTCACTTCCTCTCTTCAAAGCTCTGTCATTAGCGCAGCGCAGTGCAGTTTCCATGTGTTTGATGTTAGATTCATCAGAGTGTTTTTGTGTGGGGCTTGTGGTCACTCGAGTTAAGTAACCAAACGTAACCCACAGACACTGACAGTAACAAGTGCAGCAGTTCGTTCACTAATGACAATTCCACCTTAATAGATCAGGTCAATGCTTAGTGAGTTACCGGATTTGAGAAAGAGGTCAGCAATTGGCCACCGCCACTTGAAATGCTGTGAGTCTGCATCATTTTAAGAACATTTATTATGGGTGGTTTTGTCTCTCTTAACGTTTTGACACCATTTTCTGTCACATTAAATTGACATTGAGATGAACAGAAGAGTTTATGAGAGCTATAATATAGAAACGAGTTGGGTTAATGTATTAAATTTCCTCCTTCTGTCACTGTTTGACCAAATTGCGTGCAGGGCCTTTGTTCCATATTGTGAAAACCTGAACTTTCATTAGCCTTCTGAGAAGACACATTAGGCTACGCAACACTGCTGAATCCATGTGTGTCAGCGCTTAAGAAGAAATCAAATCTGACAGCAGTGTAAGCAAAGAGGTAAACAGGCCCATGGCGTCTTCACAGCAGGAAAATAATGTGAAATTATTCCAAAAATGCACGAATGACTCTAAATGCCATGTCTAGTGGGTTAATGAGAAGCAAAAACAATTATAACATGGTAAAAAGCTCAGAAATATAAAACGGCTCCTTTAACTCAGGACTGGATTACTTTTAGTCTCTGTACTACAGCCGAGACCAAAGGAATTCCTCAAAAGTTACTGTCACTTTCGCTTCCCTTTTACCGTCGCTGCGTTTCGACTTTCATTCATAAATATTCTCTTCGGGTTATTGCGGACTGTCGGCACGTCAACGCTTCCTGCAGGAGGTTTGAGATAGACGTTGGTCCTCTGCATTCACATTTGGGTCAGGATTATGCAAAGAAGAGTTAGACAGTGGTGGAAAGATACCGATCCTTTGTACTTCGGTAAAAGTACAGTTCTGCACGCTCAAAATGAGGTGCTGTACTTATAGGTTCAAAGTATGCATAAAAGACACGAGTTAAAGTACTAGTAACTTGCTTCTTTAATGTGAAATTCTAAAAGCATGTTAGCTCAGACACAAAACTCGAAGTATTTGTATCTGAATTAAGTTAATCCGCGTATTCTCTGAGCTCTGTCCAATCAGAGCGGGCGATGTTATATGTGTGCTGTAATTGTGCTGGTGCCGAGTGGAGCAGAGACGAAAGGGGATTGGGACTTGTGTTGAAGGATATGCTACTCATCTACAAAGTACACATTTAAAAATCTACCTAAAAAGTCCACTTAATTACAGCGAGGCCAGCAGCTGTAATTAGCCTATTGTTCATATTTAAAGAAACTGCCCAGGAAAATGTTACATAAACAACACTTCAAATGAGTTAATCATCATACCCAGGAATTCCCCCTGTTCCACACCTCCAGAGCAGAGTAGGTGAATACTTTCTTGTGTGCACGGGAGGAACATTTCTGAGTTTGGAAAATACAGCAAAGGCATGTTAAAGGTGTCTGGGTTTAAAGCCAGAATAAACCTGGCGTGTTTGAATTCACCGCTGGGGCGCAGGCCTGTGTGTGTTTACCAACATTTGGAAATCCTTTTGGGGATCCACGCCGTGTGCTGGTAAACGGGCGCAATAATCAGCACCACAGACCTTTAAGAGGGGCTCTTTCTGGGGCTCTAAATTTGTCTAGGGGATTTTTTGCCGCCACAGTCCTCGCACATTTTAACCTTTATTTACCAACATCAGATTACTGTTTATCCAGGAACGGTTCGTCAAGGCCTCACCAAAACGACCCCACTCCCCAGACGCTGAGAGGGATTCGGACAGGGTCAAAGGGAGGCAGGCAGAGCAGATACCAAAACGAGTAGACAGACAAAAAAAAATCCAACGTAATAACAGGCTCCGTCGTCAAAAACGGTTTCCAGACAAAATGCAAAATGTCCACGGAGAAACAGTAGCCAGAACAACAGGAAAAGTAAACAAAAGAGACAATACAATAATCCACCACAGGGTCAGAATACTTAGACTACTTCATTTAGTATTTACAGCATCTTTATTGGTTTAACATTACACCAACTCATTTGTGTAACTTTTCACACCAAGAACCACCTTGCTTTTCCGAGTACCACTAGATCTAAACCCAGACTGTATCCAGTTTCAACTGCAGAGAGCCCAACGTACCACCGGTGAGACACGCACCACGGTTTGGGAAACACAAAAAGGACTATTTCACTTTTTGATTATGAACATAAATTAGTCCAAGCTGAAGGTTCAAAGCTGAATGCATTGTTCAAAAATGTCTGACCGTAATTGTAAATAACTACAGTGTTCAAATATGTCATTTATAGGCAATATTCAAGTCTGCACACAGAAACCCTTTCCCTCTCGAGCCATCAGCTTATTTTACGTTTACTGGAATCTGCGTTCAGAGTTGTGTGGTTCACTTCTGCTTGCATTGACTTATCTGCGTGGCATTGAGCACAGTCTAAAGATGAGTAGTTTCTCCACAGACTTTTGCCCTGACACGCACATTGTGCTCCAGAAACTTCACCTCTGGGATTTGCCTGATCAGTTTATGCAGATGTAATAAAGCCTGGATCTGTCAGGCCTGAGTCACTGTGAGCGGACACTGTCAGCAGAGTGGAGCTCATTACGTGATGGCATAAAAGCGGCTGGAATCAGTACACCCGCTCACTGCACAGGAAAAACGTTACACAACAGGAACCTAAGTTTCCTTTTTCTTCTGAAAATGGTTTGAATGTAGATAACTCCACCCACTGACATGGAGAATATCTAAGAATAATCTAATGATGTACAACATTTCCACATTTTCTAAAAACAAGATTATGAGGATATTACAACAACCTGGCAGCACATTACACAACATACAACAAAATCACATTAAACACAGCTTCACAATGATAGTTGCAGCTGTCGTGAGTGAAACGCGGAGCTGCTTTGCTCAAGGACACTCAAGGAGGAGTACAGTATTTACTGCACTTTCAGGCCAGTGCAATATAAACTGCACGTCTGCACTTAGGGGCTGTGTAACTGTGTGTGTGTGTGTGTGTGTGTGTGTGTGTGTGTGTGATTGAAACAGCAATGATTGAAACTAAAAAAGTATTATAGTAAATGTAATAATTTGCGTTGCAGAATCAATTCTGTTTCGTAAACCTTGTACCGAATGATTCTTTAATTATTTTTTTGGCATTAATAAAGACAACTATACATTGGTTCCATCAGCGCGTTGAGTTACACTTGAACACACAGCTTGGGTACATTTTTGTTAAGCTGCAGTTGGTGGCGGGCCCCTAAAGCTCCATAGAACTGAAGGGGGAAGTGCGTCATAACGGTCCAGAGGATGAGTCTTCAGCTCTGCTTTGTCCTGGCCTGATAACTCCATGTGGGGCAGGGCTGGTGCGTTTTCGGGGTGTTTGTGGGCTTCCAGAGCGGTTTGCAGAGTCCCACCCACTCTTTCATCATTTCCAACCACCCACGCCGGATGCATGCACGCTTTTTATCTCTGTTTTCTTGTCCTTTCGTCTCTCTGACCTCACGCAGTGGGGGAATTCGTGGAATGTAGTGACAAAAAGTGGGCGGGGCCATGCAAATAATTGACAGATGAAGCTTTTTTTTCAACTGTGAGACAAGCACTAAACTTACTGCAAACATGATGTAAGATGTTACAGGAAGTTCCATATTTAGACATCAAAAGACGCGTTGAGTCCAAGGATTTTTCAAACCGCATTAAGCAGGAATTTGGAGCGGCGTCTCATCCCCATAGACGAGCAGCGGAGCAGAAACTCAAAGACAGCAGCAGCGGCGCGATCACAGACACTTCTGGAGCGTCAATTATCTACAGAGACCCGGCCAGCTCTGAAGTCTGTCCAAAAAAGACTAAAAGATGTTTATTGATGAGCCGAAAAAAGCAGTGCCCTTCGTGAGATTGTTAAAAAATGTATTGTACAAAAGATGTTTTCAGAGTTTGTGTGATGTTTGTCTTCCTTATTCTGCTGTTCTGGGCCAAAAACACACACTTGCGAGTATGACCTGGTGACATGCTGGTTTCGTAGGGTAGAAAAGCAGAGGTTGCTTAACGGTTTGGTGCATTATTCATACATTCACTCCTTGGGCTCAGCTACTTATAGCCACAGCTGCCCTGGGTTCGTCTGACAGAAGCGAGGCTGCGTTCCAATCGGCGTCATGGCCCCCTTTGACCACCACTTACTCACCCTAGATTCATACATAGGCACGCTGGGTGAAGGGTCATGCGAGGACAATTGCATTATTAACATTATACACTTTGGTAGAGCGGGGGTTGAACCGGCGAACCTTTGGGTTTGTGGGTGAAAGCTTGTTTCTCCAAGTCTGTTTTAACTTGTTCTACGGGCCTTGACCCTTGACCCCCTGTGATGGAATTCCTCACTAAATCCATCCTAGATTCAGAGAGCGTGACTCAAATCAAGGGAATGTCAGGCAGCCGTTCATCATTCAGCCTCCGGAGTTGCACCCTAATACTTTACATTCAAAA
Source organism: Chaenogobius annularis (assembly GCA_015082035.1). NCBI lineage: Eukaryota > Metazoa > Chordata > Actinopteri > Gobiiformes > Gobiidae > Chaenogobius > Chaenogobius annularis. The sequence goes on from BJKM01000250.1 coordinate 160,197, forward strand.
CAGTATTTGTGCACACAGCGGGACTGGGAGCGCAGTTGGATTTTGCTAGTCAAAAGAGAATAATATGGTTAGTAGGAGGCTCAAATAGGATCAATAATTTGTTTTGAAAAGTTACATAAATTTACACAGCTCTTCTCTGAGACGTGAGAGGCCGCGCTTCAATTGAAACGCTCGTTCACCTTTGTGTAAACGCTCGTCCACACATTTGAGCGATTACTCACGGCTCACGCTGGAGTCGGATTCAGACGAGACGGTGACTGGGCTGTAGAGGGGCAAATATGTCAAAAACACAGTATTTCCTTCCTGAGGTCAGAGGTCATCCATTTTGCCCGAAGGTGAAAGGAATGTGACGCGGCCGCCTGGAAAGACAAACTTCAGGTAACAGATGGTGTGCACAGATGAAAGTGCAACTATGTTTTGATGTTGGTTTGATATTAATAATTAAATGAATTCAAGGAAAATTGAACTTTCTAAGAAATCCTGGAAATCGTTTCTTTGGGCTGGACAAGGGCAAAGGGCTGGACGAGGGCAAAGGGCTGGACGAGGGCAAAAGGGCTGGAGAGGGCAAAGGGCTGGACGAGGGCAAAGGGCTGGACGAGGGCAAAGGCTGGACGAGGGCAAAGGAATGGACGAGGGCAAAGGGCTGGACGAGGCAAAGGAATGGACGAGGGCAAAGGGCTGACGAGGGCAAAGGAATGGACGAGGGCAAAGGGCTGGACGAGGGCAAAGGGCTGGACGAGGGCAAAGGGCTGGACGAGGGCAAAGGGCTGGACGAAGGGCAAAGGGCTGGACGAGGGCAAAGGGCTGGACGAGGGCAAAGGGCTGGACGAGGGCAAAGGGCTGGACGAGGGCAAAGGGCTGGACGAGGGCAAAGGGGGACGAGGGCAAAGGGCTGGACGAGGGCAAAGGGCTGGACGAGGGCAAAGGGCTGGACGAGGGCAAAGGGCTGACGAGGGCAAAGGGGCTGGACGAGGGCAAAGGGCTGGACGAGGGCAAAGGAATGGACGAGGGCAAAGGGCTGGACGAGGGCAAAGGGCTGGACGAGGGCAAAGGGCTGGACGAGGGCAAAGGGCTGGAAAAGTGTCCCATGGGAATATTAGCTCGGCAATGGGAAAAGCTTCATCATATTTTTGTAGATTCTTTGCTGAATGTCAGCAACCCCCTGTCACCCTGTCACCCTGTCACCCTGTCACCCTGTCACCCTGTCACCCTGTCACCCTGTCACCCTGTCACCTAGTCACCTGGTCATCTGGTCACTTGGTCACCTTGTCACCATGTCACCTTGTCCCCTTGTCACCTTGTCACCTTGTCACCTGGTCATTTTGTCACCATGTCACCTTGTCACCTTGTCACCTTGTCACCATGTCACCTTGTCACCATGTCACCTTGTCACCTTGTCACCATGTCACCTTGTCACCATGTCACCTTGTCACCATGTCACCTTTGTCACCTGGGCACCTTGTCCCCTGGTCAGGTCTCAGTGACTTACGTCCTAATCACCCCGCTCTTCAAGTCACTGTTTAATGGTTATTTATTGTATGTTATGTTTCTTGAGTCTCCAAACTGCCCTTTGTTTTGTCTGTGATCCCAAAGAAATGATCCCGGTGCTCAGATGCAACTGATGATGTCCCTGTTTATTCCCATCAACTCCGGTTAATTCCCATAACTTCCAGATAATTCCCATAGAAATGTTCTAACGTAAGTGTTGGCATTTCAGGATTTAAGATTGTCCTAAATGTTTGCCCAATTTGCTCATAATGTTTTGTGTTATCATAATTGTTCAGAGTAGAGTAAAGTAAAAGTAAAGTTACAAATTTAACACATAAAGAGTAAGACTAGAAACGACTTAAATATCAACAAACTACGCTATTTAAAATATATATATATATATATATTTATTTTTTATTTTATTTTCATGAAAATGCTGTCAACAGAATCAGATTTACTTCTCTGATCCCTGAGGGTAAATTCTTTTAGTTGGCAGATATAAAATTTCCTGACCAAGAAAGAAAACAGTAGAACAAAAGATGAACTTATATATGATATGTAAGAGCTTTTTTACATTTTCTCTTATAAACTGTATTGAGTTAAACCCTGAGGTAAACAGAAAGCAGTTTAGCAATGTCTGTGCACTGAAACAGAGCTCAATTACCTTTACTTTTTTGATATTTTAAAGGTGCACAGTGTAACATTTCTGGAGGAAGGTCCTGCCTGTCTCCATGGATCCTAGCATTAAAGTCTGTTCTGCATTTGTTACAGTATATCTACTCAAAAATAATTCAAAAACATGCATTCTGTAAGCAGGGTCGCCTCTCCACAGACTAGACCTGTAACTTGGCTTGTCCTGCCTGCGTCATCTGCTGTGTTTGCTGTGGAACACTGAAGACTTAGCACTTACATAACGATAAGTAATAAAACATGTGATGCGAAAGTACACATATTTTCGGAGGTATTAAAACCTGATTAGTTATGATGAAATTGATTGCTAATGCAAATGTCTAATGCATTATGAATGATATTTTGACTGAGAGAAAGGCCTGAGTCAGCAGCAGGTGATTCAGTGTTGTTGGTGTATTTTCTGTGTCATCCACAAAAGTATGAAAAGTGCCTCTTATTTCCATGGCCCGCAGTAAAACTAAGTGTTTTTGTCATTGTGCTGAGTTATGCCTCTGTAAGTAATCACTTCCTTCAGTTACAAGTCAAGACAAGTTCAAACCTGCTCCGAAAATCCCCTAAATTCAAGTTGTAAACTGCGCCCTCTATCTTCATCAATGTGGAACTGCAAATCTGAATGTGAACGACACGGATGAAGGCAGAAAGTCCTGTAACAACAAGAAGTGCTCATCTAAGACTAGATTCAGCAAACCTTGGACTAAATCTTGTTTTTGTTAATATATAACATTTTAAATATTTCTGAATTCACTTTCATGGAGCCTAGTCGACCAACATACAGAATGTGACCGCTGGAAGACTGGGGCACATTGTTATTTTAAAAGGAACAAAATGTTTGTGTGGGTGGGTATTATTCGCATTGTGGAGACTAAAATCTGTTTTCATCCTCACATCAGGAACAGCCTCCCTCATCGGGACAAAAACCAGGTCTCCATGACGTAAAGCTTTTATTATTTCATCAACAATATGGTTGGATAAGGGTTAAAAAAGGTTAAGGGTTAGCAATCCCTGACAAACCTGCGGTGTGTGTGGTTGTGCGTGTGCGTGTGTGCGTGTGTGTGTGTGTGTGTGTGTGTGTTGTAGTATGTTTTTCTCCCACACCAAATACATACAACAGCCTTTAGAACCAGAACATCAAACATTAGCAGGGGAATCACTTGTGGCCAGTGTTGGGTGTGACTTAGTGAATAGTAATTTAGTTAGGAACTTAGTAACGCATTCTGTGAAAATACTTGTCATTAAATTACAGCTGCTAACAAAATACTTAGTTATGATAGTAACAGCGATGCTCAGGAAGAGAGTAAACCTTCCTCTGCAGCAAAACGTCTGGACACAGCTCGTCAAATGTTCTAAAAGTGTCAAACTCATAGACGTGGCTTGTACTGTCACCTCAGAGGCAGATGTGTTTGTGGCCTTTTTAGCCCGTCCCAACAACTTTAGCATTATTTACTTCTGTTTAAAATGGCATTAATAAAACATAAAAGCACATATTTCATACATTTATATTGTATCACAAATTAAATAACCCCAAAATAATCCCTCTAAATTACTTTCTTGAGGCAGCAACTAAGCCTATTTGAAAAGTAATGGGTTACTATTATTTTCCCCAACACTCTCCCAAAGGTTCTTTTCAATTTATAATGAAAAAGAAAGACAAAAAGTACATGTATATGTGTCTTTGTGCTTGTTCTGAGTTAAAGATGTGTGAGCAAAGCTTCACAGCGCTGATGTGACACACACAGATAAAGTCTGTTCACATCCTGTGTCAGTGGCAGTGAGAGTCATTTATTCATTAGATAAAACTGGTGCATCAAACAGAGGAGCAACACTGGAAACAGCATTTAAAGGTGATTATAATATGTCATATGTTTAAAGGTGATTATAATATGTCATATGTTAAAGGTCATTATAATATATCATATGTTAAAGGTAATTATAAATATATCATGTTAAAGGTAATTATAATATATCATATGTTAAGGTATTTATATAATATATCATGTTAAAGGTAATTATAATATATCATATGTTAAAGGTAATTATAATATGTCATATGTTAAAAGGTGATTATAATATGTCATATGTTAAAGTAATTTATAATATATCATATGTTTAAAGGTAATTATAATATAATCAATATGTTAAAGGTAATTATAATATATCATGTTAAGGTTAATTATCATATATCATATGGTTAATATTATAATATATCATATGTTAAAGGTAATTATAAATATATCATGTTAAAGGTAATTATAATATAATATCAATATGTTAAAGGTAATTAAATAATATAATCATATGTTAAAGGTAATTATAATATGGATAGATATAAGTCTCTACATTCTTATTTTTGTCAAGAGGATACATTTATTTAGGTCTATCTTTTATAATGTGAATGTATTAATATGGTGACTTGAAGCTAAGTGTACATTTTCTGAACCCTTAAAGGTGTACTATGTAACTTTTTTAAAGGTGCACTCTGTGCCTTGTATGCAGGTGTCACATCACCCACAGAATGGCATTATTCAGTTATTTGTGTTTTACTTTTTTCACAAGTACCTTGAAAAAACTAACATTCCTACAGTGCATCGGGTCGCCTCTCCACTGACCTGACCTGTAACTCTGCCTGGTGGTGTCACTTGCTTTGTCTCCATGGAAAAAGTTACATTTAATGCCACATTGTAGAAGCAGTGACGTCTCCACAGTGCAGCTTTAAGGTGAATTGTAATAATCCGACCTCTTTCCCGTAGTCATGTTTGCTAACGCGTCTGACGGAGCCCAGGGGGCCGTGGACATGTCTGTGATCTCCACGTGGGTCAGTGTTGTCCTTTACTTTGTGACGGTGGTCCTGGGCATCAGCGGGAACTCTGTGGTTATCTACTCTGCACTCAAAATCAAGGTTTGTAAAACAAAGAGATCTGACGGCCAGGTATAGATCGTCGATAGAGATGTCACAATATAACATTTTAATTAACCATTTAATCATTCACCCTCATTAACACAATGACCGAATATTGCCTGCTGAATGATTAACCCTTGCACTATCTTTGGGTCCCTCCCTCCACAACATGAAAACGTGTTTTTAACACTCTTTGAGGAAAACACAAGGGTTTAAAGTAAAGGCATGAGATCAAAACAATCAGAAAAACTCATGTTTTTTTTGAAGTTGATTTAACTAAGTCGGTGTAATCCCTCATTCGTCCAGGAGTGTTCCATTGCTGAAAAAGATTCAGTTGTAGTCATCTGGACTCATCGTTTCGACTTTCATCCAGGAGTCATTGTCAATCTGTGAAACAAGTCTGAGAACTCCAGTTTTATATCCTACTCAGTGAAAGCCCTGCCCACAGGGCGGGACCCCTGGTAATGGGCCATCGAAACCAAATGGGATGGGCCTATTGTTACTGACTTTGGCTCCCTCTTTCCTGAGTACCTGTATTAGCATTACCAGTTAAGACAAGCCACGAGCAGTGTGAATCCTGTAGTCCTCAAAGCACCCTGGGGTGCGCGCGTGCAGGGCGCCGTGGACAAGTGTGTAGTTTGATGGAATTTTTAGAATGAAGTGAACATATGCAATTATTGCTTCATGAAATAATTGTTGCAAACCATTCAATAGAATGCTATTTATTGTTTTTAGTAGAATTCATGCAACAATTTGTTTAATTAAAGTTGGGGGCGTGGTGTTAGGCATGCAGCTGTGGAAAGGGCCTTTCACTCTCGCTCCACATGAACGCTTGTGATGAGCCGTGAGCGAAGGGAAACGTGAAACAAAAGCTCACATCAGAGGAGATTGCAACAGTTTCAACACTTTTTATTTCATATAAAACAACCAATGACGACCCGCTATAATCTTAAACGTAACGTAAAATATAGGTGTGTCTCGTCCTAGGAAAAGGGGGTCCCCAGAGCTGAAACCTTTGTTCTGTTGAAACGTTCTTTGGTGTTTCCTTGTATTTTTGACTGAACCTTCTCTGTTGCAGACCAATGTCACAAATGTGTTCCTGGTGAACTTGGCCGTAGCAGACCTGATCTTCTGCATCACTCGGATATTGTCCATCATCTACAAGCTGCGCTTCAACCACTGGCCATTTGGATCTTTCCTCTGCAAGTTCAACGGCTTTTTCAAATACACAAACATGTTCTGCTCCGTGTTTCCTGCTGGCCGTGATCAGCCTGGACCGAGCTCTCTGCGTTTGGAGACCTATTTTCACCAAAACCAGACGCACCCTTTTTGCGGCCCGAGCAGTCGCCGTGTGCGTTTGGGCGCTCGCCATTGTTCTCAGCGTTCCTTATTTTATGCGTCGCCAAGTTTACCCAGACAAGTACAACAGAACTAAGTGCACCATTGATGAAGGACAGGGGAAGAACGCCAAATCATATCTGTACTTGCTTCGTTTTGTGTGTGGCTTCCTGTTGCCTTTTTTGGTCATTCTTGTGTGTTACGTCGCGGCCGGTTTAGGAATCAAACATACACAGTTGTCCAGGAAGTCACGCTCGTTAAGGATTTTGGTGATTCTGGTCATTTCCTTCTTCGTGTGCTGGGCTCCATACCACTGTCTCCAGCTGTTCAAAAATGGCCGACACATATAGGCAGGTTTTGAAGCCCTGGCAGCCGATCGCCAGTGCCATAGGCTACTTTAACAGTTGCGTGAACCCGTTCCTGTATTACTGTTTTGGGGATGGAGCTGGGGGGATGCTTCAGGCTGCGTCTGCCCAGAGTGTACAGCAGAGCAATGGCCGACGTCGTCAAAGAGACCAATCATGGGGAGGGGCACCAGGAGTAAGGCCATCAGTCTGTGAGACAGCAGTGTGCAAACGAGTCAGCTTCCCGTTACCGCATTTGTATGTCTCCATCCGCGAGTGCAGCGCTGGTGTGTGTGTACAGCGCCATGTTATGGTTAGAGCCAGAAAGAGGGTTAGGTTTTTAGGAACCTTTTGTTTTTTTATTATTCATTACTGAACAGTGGGAACATTCTCCCATAGAAACATGCAGCTTTGGTTTTCAGATTCTTTAGACAATACATTTTGTCTTTAAATAATTGTGAAAACACTACGACATTACATACAAAAATATGTTCGTCATAGGACAGTTTCAGTGGGTGATGATTATGTTGATTAGAAACTGCTTAAGTTCCCACAGAGGTGGCCACACCTCCTGAAAAAGGAAAAGGAGATCCCAAAACAGAGTCCAGTATTACCTGGTCAGTGTGTTTGCTTACGAAATCCAAGCAGAAGAGAACAGAGACGATGTGCTTCGTTGGTGATTCATTGTTGCGTTATGCTATTCCTCAATATTTAACACATCATGTGAGGTCACAAAATGATGTATATTTTTCTGTTAAATGTTTTTTTACACATAAATGTTCAACAAAAGTACAGAAAGGAAAAACAACAAGTACAAAAATGTTTTTTTTGTTCTTGTTTTTTATCTTTAAATTGAGCTAAATACATGAATATCATTCAGAGGCTCTTCCTGGTTTTTGCTTGAATACTTCTCCTAGAGCTTCAATGTTTTCATAGTTCAACACTTCCGGAGGATCCACATTTGGCCGACAGACCTTAAAAACAGGGGCAAATTGATCAGAAATGTGCACATAATGTTGTCTTCATTTGGTGTAAACATTTGGGAGTGCAGTACCTGAAGTTTGTCGTAAACTGAGGAGTTGGAGTTGATTTGTAATTCAGAGTAGATGTTGTCACCTTTTTGCGACATCTCCTGAAAGTTTCATGAGAAGAGTTGTCAAATGCCAGCTTAAGTTGTCACAAATAAATGATGTGCTTACCTTCAGCTTTTTTGAAAGACTTTGAGGAAGAAAATGAAGATAGTTGTTTTATAAAAGAGAAATATGCAAAAGAAAATACTCATTTTGGCACATTTCTTAAACTGGAGCCTTCAACTATCATTACCTCCTGTACTTGTGGAAGAGCAGCGCCACAGTGAGGACGTACAAGGCAGACAAGACCCCACACACAACAAAGAGCCAGAATCCGGCACATGGAGAGGGGCCTGCGGACAGTTTAAAGGTGCACTAAGTCACATTTCTGGTGGAGGGTCCGTCACCTGCTTCTGGTTTTGCTTTGCCCGGACTGCTCCACAGTGCAGTGTAAACGTCAGTGGCTTGTGATTGTATATCGTGAGACTTCTTGGCAATGCGCGTATCAATGCAGAGAAGCGTTTTAAATTAGAGTCATTTATTGTAGACTGCAAAGTTAAACACTTAAATACCTGCATTAAGACTACTGCATTAAGGCTGAATATGTTGAGCTAAAAAATGGAGGACTTTTTCATAAATCATTTCCAGCAGGAGCTAATCACCCCTGAACAATAAAAATAGGAAAATGACCAAGAGTCCTGCATTTTATATTGTAAAATTTCACCTGGATTGCTTGTCTAATTTATGATTGATTTCTTTTTCACACTGTGCTCTGCTCTGGTGAATGTTGCCCCCCTGACGCCCGGCTCCAGTGTTTCAACTCATGTATTTGTCTAACCTTCTCTGCGCGGTGACCTCCAGGACCACTGGCTTGGACCTCTGCGCTCCCCTCTCACTCCGGGCCTGGCACTCGTACAAGCCGCTGTGTGCCTGCGTCACCTGTAGGGGCAGCGTCCGTCCTTCACCCACCTGCACCATCTGAAAACACCACATGGACCTTTCAAGTTTGCTGCTTTTTTCTGGCAGATTTGGAGTGTTTAAACTTTTAACATAAAATGGTATTTATACAATTTTTATTTTCATCTGCAAGTGGCTCTAATACGCCTCGTCCTAGATCAGACCTGGTTTAGTTCTGGTTTGGACGTAATTTGGGAGTCACTCATTAAAAGCTGGACTGTGTTACTTTTATGGCTGTGAAGTACACGCCACTCAGGTTTCTCCATGTAGATAGTATTGCTTTTGCTTGGAATGTCCCACAGTGTACTTATCTATCTCCATGGCGACGCCAAGTAACAGGCCAGATCACGTTTTCCAATGTGTTTCCCACCCCAATATAAACATGCCATAATCAATAAAGGCATTTTAAAATTATGAGAGCGCTGTCGGCTGAACATCAGAGAAGTTAGATAAAATAAATGTGACAAAATTGCTCGTACCGTTCCGTCGGTGTTTGCTGAACCAGGCGTAGGCAGACACAGGGGGGTTGGCGGTGCTCGAACAGGTGAAGACCACGACGTCACCTTCTGAGACTGGGCCTGAAACACTCACCTCTGCTGCGGTGCTGCTGGGACCGTCTGAGCGAAAGACACACAAGGATTTTTCACCACACAATCTGTTACAGACAGTTGATCTCGTCAGTCGGATTAATAGAGCAACAATAATAACGCTTGATGATCAGCTTTAATGTCTGTGTTACATATACTCAGAAGTACTGGCTCTACCTCCATCGAAGGGGAACATCACATTCTGAGTAACTTACACAAAACATTCAGTGTGGGAGAGTTGATAGACGCCTCGGTGCTGCCCCCTGTTGACAGTGGATAGGACACGGAGCAGGTGATGGTCTGGTTGTGATGTTGAGGTGAGGCTGTGAAACTCAGTGTGGACTTGAACTTCATCTGTCCATCTGAAGGCTGACAGAGGACAAACAGTATATTGTGTTTAAAAATAAAGCAGGTCCGAAGCAGGTCCGAAGCAGGACCGAAGCAGGACCGAAGCAGGTCTGAAGCAGGACCGAAGCAGGTCTGAAGCAGGACTGAAGCAGGGCTGAAGCAGGACTGAAATAGGACTGAAACAGGACTGAAGCAGGACTGAAGCAGGACTGAAATAGCAGACTGAAGCAGGACTAAAGCTGAAGCAGGACTAAAGCAGGACTAAAGGACAGGACTAAAGCAGCAGACTGAAGAAGGACTGAAGCAGGACTGAAGCAGGTCTGAAGCAGGACTGAAACAGGACTAAAGTAGGACTAAAGTAGGACTAAACCAGGACTAAACCAGGACTAAACAGGACAGGACTAAAACAGGACTAAAGTAGGACTAAAGCAGGACTAAACCAGGACTAAACCAGGACTAAACCAGGACTAAGCTGTGACTACATGTAAAGTGATTGGCCTTGTGTTGTGTATTACCTGCAGTATTTGGACTCGCTCACGCCTGTTGCCCTCAGGGGTGGCCCACGTGACAGAGGGGGGCAGAAAGGGGCAGGGCACACCATGACGGTGCACTGCAGCGTCACCTGAACTCCCTCTGTCACATGACTCAATGAGGTCACGGAGGTCAGAGAGGGCGGGGCCACTCCTGCAGAAAAAAAACCAATATGAATGTGTTCATACCGTTGTGGTTGTCAGGGATGGATTTGCCAATACTGATAAAAAAATATATGCAAAAATACATTTACTTGGATTGTGAGTATTTGATTAATACCTTGTTTGACAGTGATGTGTACCCCTTGTTTAAAAAGTGTATTCAAACTGGGATTTAGGGCAGTCCAGTCTGAAGAAGTAAATGCCGTCACGTTCCTTTGTGAAATTCCCGAAAACCGTGGTGCAGTTTTTCCTTTTCACGTCACCCAAACACATGCCCCTGGGACAAGAGATACTTTTGACTACTACAAAATACTCACGTTCAACTGGACGTTGCTGTCTCAAACTTGTTGATCGAGCTACAGCAAAAGTTAAGTTACAGTACAAATATATACTCGACCAAATAAGTTCAATGCCCGTGGAACATTTCAGCGCTCTAATCGGAAAAGTTACACAGTGCAGCTTTAAAAGACATTGGCCTAACGCTGAAACACCCACTTCTGTAATCGGACCGAGTTGGCCTTCCCGCCAGACAGCGCCTCCAGAGCCTCCAGAACCTCCAGAGCCTCCAGAGCACTTATCCAGAGTGTACGGTTCTGGTACGTCAAAGCTACAAGGCACGGACACACAAGAGCCCACAACTCCAGTGATCCTCCGGGGCGCTGTCACATTCCAGGGCTCACTATTCACACCTGCAACAAGAAGACATTTGATTGGCTACAACAAAGTCTAAGATTCAATTATAGGAATAAGTATATATAATAAGTATACAAGAAAAGTACTCAACTCAAACAATGGATAGCAATGTCAGTAAAAGAAATCTTCTGTTACAAGAGCTTCCTGTTACGGCATACAACAAACTACTTTTGACTGCAACTTGTACTAAGTTAAATAAAAGCTGCTGTTCATCTTGCTTTTATTCTCACATAATTAGACTTGTGGATACTTTAACTTAAGATATACATTGTACGACAAAGAAAAACAATAGTCTTACCATGAATCAGAGCCCAGACCAAAACGAGCCATCCAGCAGACATCTTATAATGTTGTTTACTTCACAATGGAATTAAAACAATCATCAAATAATTACATTCAATAACGATACATGAAATAATGACAAAGTACCTCTAGAAGCTGGATAGAGCGAGGTCACTGAAGAAAAAAGAGGACTTACCCAGAAGGAAACTGTAGAAAATGGAGAAACACATATTTCCAAACAGCTTCTGAGTGTGAGAGATGGATAAGTCTGACACTGCACCACTGAAGCAGAAATATTCAATATATTCAAGAATATTAACTGTAAAACAAATTCCAAGCCAATGTGTTTTGAGTTCCATTGCATTTTTGGAATGATTGTAATCGACTACAATATCGACAAGATATGAGTAATATGAGTAATTTATTTTAAAAAATAACGAGAGGAAAAAATAAAAACACATTAATTATGGACCACCTTTGTGTTGGAAAGAAAGTAAAATATATTATATACATTCCAATATGTAGATGTTTGTTGTAGTTCAATCATCTTATAACTGATCGGAAATGATTGGATTCAGCCATTGGAGGTTTTTCTCTTTTAATAGTTTTGGAAAAGCTGGTTCTTGAAATAAAATCCACATCTGCATGAGATCCATCCACCAATTTTAGTGCAAATATGCTATTATAGCTTTAAACAGAGTACAAAAATCAAATGGTGCAGTTCATATTCCTCCACAAGGGGGCAGAAGCAGACTATTTGCCTCAATTGTCAATAAATGTCCACAACCTGATTTCCTCCATACTTTTCAGCTGCATTTTAATCAAGGCTAATGGCGTTTTCACTCCCATTCCTCCATTTATGCAGTATTTGTGTTTCGTATTTGGTGTATTATCTCTCAAATAGACTATTTTCCTTTTTAGTGATTTAGTGATTTAGTGATTGTTTTTTTCTACATACTTACTTTTTTTTCTATCGTTTTTTATTTGATATGAATTGTTTTGAGTGTTCATTTTCAACAGCTGTCCATAGGGGTCTTTTAAAGGGTTTAGTCCAAATAGACAAGTTAGAAATCCTACACAAAAGTAGACAATTACATAAAACAGAAACAAAGCACAGTTCAAACGTCATGTGGGCAGCTCTGGCCTGACTTCGACCACAGTTTCAGAGTTCTGCAGAACATGTTGAGTTCAGTCTGTCGTTTTAGGTCAGAGGGAAGAGCTTTTCCACAGTCCAGAGCTTTTCCACAGTCCAGAGCTTTTCCACAGTCCAGAGCTTTTTCCACAGTCCAGAGCTTTTCCACAGTCCAGAGCTTTTGAAACTTTGGAATAAGACAATCCCCACTGACAGAGGCTCTGGTGTTCGGTCTGAGAGAGCCCTGACGTCTTGACTGCCGGGCCACAAAACAGGAAAGATGGTCCCGTCCTTCAGGTCAGTCAGGAGCAGTGGCTGACCGCGCACGCCCACGTCGGACCAGCAGGGGGAGTGTTGATGGGGAAGCCCCCGAGAGCACTCAAACCAACACAGGAGCGCATGCAGACTTCAAGATAACAACTTTGCCACTTTGATGGTGTTTGGAATAATACTGCTTTAAGATTAAAAAAAAAATAAGAAAAGATGAATATCAGAGAATGAAAGCCTAATTTTTAAAACCGTGAAATAAGGATTTAAACCTTTTCAGACACAAAAGAGAAGCAGGCTGATTGAAACAGCCAATCAGCTCTCATCCCAAAGTGTCCAAGGGGTCGTACAGTGACTCGCACGCCTTGAAAGCTCGACTCCATGCTATGCTTTTAGAACGTTCCCCAGTATGGCATTCTATCTCCATGGAGACGACAAGCCGGACAAAACCACCGGGTCAGGTTTAGATGTTGATGGTCATATTGTGGAACATTTCAGGCGCAGCCATAGAATCGCCATGAAAGTCACACACTGCCATTTTAACCAGCCACATTAGAAATAGATAGAGAGAAGTGCTTTTCAGGCAGACGGAATTAAAGAGAAAAAGAGGAAGTCTCACTCTGTCTCATGTCAAAGGTCCATCTTGTTTTGACATTGTTTTGCACAAACTCACTGCTGCAGATTATGAAGTGTGGTAGATTAACCTCTGATTGGGCCAATTTGAAATACACATATTTGAATGGTATTATTCCTAAACGTACATGATTTTTGATTGCACACAGCCACGCGCAGGATTGTCAGGCTGCAGGCTTTAGAATAATGAGAAATGACTGTGACCCAGATAGTGAGTTTCACACACTCTTTGTTTGTTTTTTTGTGGTTTTGTCATATGACGGTGTATTCTGCACCTTTGTTGAACTGGTGATGATGAACAGTAGAATACAAACACACTCCTTCATGAGGACCTGCCTCTCTTATGGGGACAAAAGTCTGATCATGACGTGAATCCTTTAATATTAGAAGAACGACATGATTTATTGCTAATATTTAAGGTTAAGCTCATGATCATTCTCCCCTCTACAAAGTATTAAAATATATGTGTCATTTTAATGTTATGACTCTGATAAGCGATGACAAACATGACACAAAGTGGACTGCATTGCATTGTAGTAAAGATGTGATACGTTACATTAATGTGCCTTTATGTCCACACCAGCAGTTTGTGTTGTTGAGCTTGTATTAGATTCATAACTCTCTGCAGTTCATGCTCAAGAGCCTGATTCATCGGTAAACATGAGTCCAGTGGTTTCATAGCAACATCTTTGTGGTTTAATACTATGTTCAAAACGAACCAGGCTAAATGCATTATCTGAATATTAAAGGTTACAGTTCCACTCACCCACCACACACAAAGCCATAAACGGAGTTAATATTGATGTTCAGTAGTAATAAACTATGTTTTGGATTATTGGATTATTCATTCTGGGTTATTACAGAGAACTGGTGGGTGTGGCAGATGTATGTATTTATTTATGTTATGGATGCCCTTCCTTTCATAAGTATTGTGACTGGAAAGGTCAAAGTGTCTTGCCCAGCGACACCACAGTCTGAACACCGGGCAAATTGTCTGAGATTCGAACTCATGACGGCGTGTGCTATCCACCGGACCCCCGAGCAGCACACTACGTAACCTACGAGGAGAGTCTGCTCCCGTCTATCTCCATGGAGAAACTAGGAGGCACGGTATTTTCAACTGGACTGATGCAGTGAGGGGCTTCTCATTTCTGAAAACAACCGTGTGGAAAGACATTATCTCGATATGATGTAATTTTAACAACACACCAGGAATGTGCTAAACTGGGCCTGTGCATGGTTGAGGTCCAAGTCTAGGACAAAAGTGTGAATCTAACAACAAACGTGCAGGAATATCACTGCTGCATTGGCGTTGGCGTGTTCGTGGAGGTTGACTTTTAGATGGAACGATAACTGCCCCCGCACACTGGTGGCCCTAATGCCATCAGTGAACTGGTGCTTTTAAGACCACCTTTGAACAGAGGTCTTTCTTCCACATCTGCACCAGGCTCTGGACTCATGCCCTTCACTGTTTGAGGACAAGAGGCTCTGATGCCCTGCGAACAGTTTGAAACACCTCTGATGATGCTCTGTAATCTCTTCTTGTGTGAATAAATGAGTGCATGCTAACATTAGACATTTATAATTCAATATTCTACACATCCCTAAAAGAACAATCGCAATATTGATAATAAATAGTGACATATATCCACCTCTACCATGGAGACAAGCGCCAGACAAGACACGAGTCAGAGCCAGACACACCAGCTCATAAGAATCCATCCTGCACCCGAAAAGTTACAGAGTGCACCTTTAAATACAAATACAATAGACTGATAAACTCATGAAACAATCAGACAAATGTATTAGCATGTGCTCTGATTATGTCCGAAAGGAAATGTATTGTTAACAAATTAACAAAACTGAAAGAACATGTCACAGTAATGTTATGTTTTAGCTTTTTCACGAAGACAAGAGAAGTACAAATCCATCATCGCATTATCAGTCTGATGATCCGGAGCTGCTGGTGTCAGATTGAGTTAGATATTGAAACGGTTTTTGTTTTGGGGGCGGGGTCAGTCGGGATTTAACCACTGACCACAGACTCTGGGCTGAAGAAACAACACGCACATGTGTCCGTTTCCTCTTTGAGCCGAGTCTGTCAGATATTCTTCATCTTGAACTGCAGCTCTGGTAAGATCAATTATCTTTTCTCCTGACTAAATTTAACTGATTGTTGTTGTTTATTTTGCACATTTTTTACAATCTGAGTAAAGTATGAATATATAAAAGACAAATACTGACTAAATATTGTTAAGTAGTACCGGTATAAAAACAATGAGTATGGTTTGGCTCACATTAGTGACCAGGGCCAACTTTACGTCTTCATTCATTTCTTCAATCAAATTAAACATTAGGGATGCTAATGACAAAAGAAAAAAGGTCAAATGTGTCTGTACGTTGTAGCAAAATAATAACTATGTGAAGTTGTATCATCTCCTAATACACAAAAGTGCGTTACATTTTATTTTCACATTGATATTTTAGTCGTCATTGCAAACCTTCAAGACAGATTTACAGCACGTGCTTTGGGCCATCTTCAGTTTCCAGTACAAAAAATGGTCAAAAATGTAAACATCAGTTTCCTTTATCTTATCCCGTCGTCTTTATTTTCCAGATCCTTTTAAAAGCAGACGCTGACTCAAGGCGCCTGACTGTGATAAACGCTGTTAAAATGGGAGCTTCTGTTCCAGCTTTTTTTTTTTTTTTTTTTTTGATCATCCACATTAATTATGGGGGTGGAAAGTCAAATGCGTAATTCCATGGAAACAAGCAGGAGGCGATTCTCCTGCAGGAAGAGTACGAGTCAGTTTAGTTGTATGCAAAACCCACTCACAAGGACAAAACACCCCCCAAACCCCACAGCCATGTTTGGTTTGGGTCATTAAAAGCTCCTGCTTGCCTCCGGGCTATTGCTTTGCCTTGAATGTTCCACTGTACAGCCGCTTGCATTTATTCAATTACTTTTTTTAATTATTTTTTGAATGCTCTTAATACCTTGGAAAAAATATGCTAAGTCTAAGTCAAGTGTTGGAAACTATAAATATTAAAGTTCTGCCCAAATGTCTCTATCTAGTCCAGATCCTTCCTATTAATATTCCCAAGCGGCTTTGCAAAGGTTTGTATGTCAAGGTAAAGATTCAAAGCCCTACAACTATCAAAGGGAGGTTTACCTTGTCTGAAAAAGGACTTTATTTCAGTTCAGGTCAGAGGGTTGGTCTGCTGGTGTGACCCGGGATGTTTGAGTGTTCTGCGATGTAACGATAGTAACAGACATTAGACAAATGGGGGGGAAAATGACATTCAGACTCAATCTGAAAATGGAACGATTTGTCAGACGTTTGGGACTTTTATGTTGACTTGTTGGTGCCTTTTTGGATGTTTTTCTTCATCTCTTTTGCTCCATCTCTCTGTGTCAAGTTCTCTTTTCCATTTTACTCCATGGCGATAGATACATTAAATGCCACTGTGGAACATTCCGGGGAAAAGCATAACTCCATATCGCCATTTCTTCCAATTATCTCAAAAATCCACTGTTTATATAGATAATTAAGAAGTAATTAAAGGTGCAGATGTATTCCACAGCTCCACAATGTCTTCGAACGCCTCGCAGCTCGTTCTCAGATCCACCAAACCACCAGACCAGGACGTGGACATCGACGCCATCATGGAGAACATCAGCATCGTCCTGTACATGCTCACCATTGTGCTGGGTATCCCTGGAAACGCCACGGTCATTTGGGTGGCTGGATTCAAACTCAAGGTAAAATTGTGCCAATGTGCAATCATCTTTTTGTTATTTATTTTACAATTCATTTTAGAATATATATAAAATTGCCCCATTGATTAAAAAAATGAGATCAAGAACAAGTGCAAAATAAATTTTAAATTAAAATAAATAACATCCCGACAATATAAAAACAATTCAACAAGTAATCTATTTAACAGAAAATAAACTTTAAATGCAATAGTTGACAAATTGAAATTTGTAGGTAAAATTAATGTAAATAGTGCATAAATTACTCTTATTTACAGTTTACAACATTACAATTTTATTGACTATAAAACAATATTCTCAATTTTCAAATATTACATATATTCCGATATATTGCCTACCTCTATCTGGGAGTTATTGTAATTGGAAAGACAAAAAATGTAAATCTAATATTGACAAAGCTTTTCTCTCGTTCCCACAGAGGGAAGAGGAACACTGTCAAATGCATAACTCAAGCAGTAGTAACCGTATTTTTGGCCCAAAAAACTTTCAATTACTAAATGTAAATGAGTTGCCACTTTCTGTTCCTTTTCCAAATAAAGTTGTGAGTTGTGTTTTGTTTCATGCTTTCTGATATCTCAATCACTAACCACAGCTCTCATTGTGTAAATGGACAGCTCTAGCCACTCATATTTTTCATATCCATGGAACTAAATCACTTTTTTTCTTGAATTACCATGGCTAAAGTGGCGTTAAGTCGTTTCAAATGTCTGATAAATGTTTTTTTTTGTCTGTTTTGCCCAGCCTAAAGTAACAAACGTGTGGCTGGTGAACCTGGCCATAGCAGACCTGATCTTCTGTTTCACACGGATCTCTTCTCTCATCAAGAAACTCTTCTTCAACCACTGGCCTTTTGGATCTTTCCTCTGCAAGTTCAACGGCTTCGTCAAATACACAAACATGTTCTGCTCCGTGTTCCTGCTGGCCGTGATCAGCCTGGACCGAGCTCTCTGCGTTTGGAAACCTATCTTCACCAAACAAAGACGGACCCTCTTTGCGGCCCGAGCAGTCGCCGTGTGCGTGTGGACACTCGCTTTTATTTTCAGCACTCCTTATTTCATGTATCGCCAAGTTTACCTGGGGAAAAACAATCTAAGCAAGTGCTCTTTTGGCGTGAAGGAGTCTAAAAGTGGTGACAACAATACCAAACTTGCCCTGTACTCTGCACGTTTTCTGTGTGGCTTTCTCTTGCCCTTTTTGATCATTCTTATTTGCTACATCATGGCAGGTGTGGGAATCAAACGCACCCGCTTGTCAGGGAAGTCCCGCCCACTCAGGATTCTAGTCACCCTTGTGGTCGCTTTCTTCTTGTGCTGGGCTCCGTACCACTGCCTCCTGCTGGGGAAGATGGTGGACAAGAAAAATCCGGTGGTGAAGATCTGGCATCCTATAGCGAGCGGTGTGGCGTATTTCAACAGCTGTGTGAACCCCATCCTGTACTACTGCATGGGCGTGAGTGCCATGCGGGACAGGAGAGGGCACAGTTTGGCCAGGGTTTATCAGAGGGCGCTGGCTGATGATGCAGGGGGGGGGGGGGGCCGACCTCTCAGTCTGTGGAGGGCACTGTGGATGAACTCATAAGCTCCAGACACAATGGAGACGACAGAGAGGGCAGCGGCCCACTGAAGCGGTGGATACTCTTTGAAGTACAGATGAGGCTTCACGGAGTGATCACATGTGACCACATGTACCACATGCTTTCAGGCATTTTGTGTTTTCTGTGACTAGATTATTTACGACTTTCAGCATTGTGGCTTAGTGGTTAGCGTTTCAATACCTGAGTGACATCTGTTCTATGTCATTAACTTGGGCAATAGTGAACATCACCTGTTTGTTTCCATGGAGATATTATTGCTTTGCAAGGAATGATCCTCTGTATGGCATTAAAGTTAGCCATCAAGCAGGTGGTTCCACCAGGCCAAGTTACAGGTTGGATCTGTGGAAGGGCACCCCTGTCACAGTGTTTTCAGGATATGCTTCTAAAGCAATAAAAACATCTGTAGTTGAATAAATGCAAGACCTTTAATTCCATTCTGTGGAACATTTAAGGTAAAACAAGAACTTCTGATGGAGACAATCAGGCCACTCGTCACCAGAAAAGTTACATCGTGCACTTTCTAGTTCAAGTCAAACAGTACGGAACTTTCTATTTCTCCAAGCCATTCAGCTGGAGGCTCCTCCAGGCCAAGTATGAGTCGAGTTTGTGGAAATGCAAGCTCGCTCACAATAAGGAATAAGGCCTAAGAAAAACAACAATAAATGACAACAACAACAACCCAATAAACCATGCCTAACTTTTTTGCTAAAAAGTGACGTACTGGGGCTTTGTCATATACAATGAAATGACGCGGCTGGTGTCACTGTAGCATCAACAAGATCAAAACAAAGTGTATATTTTTGAAGTCTAATTTATGCAAAAATAGTGATATATTTGATGGTTTATAAAATACCTTATGATTTTATTTTCCAATAATAAAAATAAAAAATGAAATGTCTCACACATCCATGTTACTGCAGCTGACACACACCAAACACCATTATGTGATTAGTATTAGCTGATAATGAACAAACAAATGCTTTAATCCAGGTATAAAACAGGTCTTAAACAAGACCAACTGAGACTTGAATCATGGGCTACAATTCTTTAGAAAATAATCTAAATTAATACTTTAACAATCCACAAAATATTTGATCAAACCAGGAAAAACACACAAAATACCACAAAATTAAAAACCACAAAATACCACTCAAATTAAAAACCACAAAATACCACTAATATAAAAAGCCACAAAATACCACTAATATAAAAACTACAAAATACCACTATAATTAAAAACCACAAAATACCACTAATATAAAAACTACAAAATACCACTAAATTAAAAACCACAAAATACCACTAATACAAAAAACCAAAAGAATACCACTAAAAATAAAAACCACAAAATACCATTCAAATAAAAACACAAAAAAAATACCACTAAAATAAAAAACACAAAATACCACTAATATAAAAACCACAAAATACCACTAAAATTAAAAACCACAAAATACCACTAAAATTAAAAACCACAAATACCACTAATATAAAACCACAAAATACCACTATAATTAAAAACCACAAAATACCACTAATATAAAAAAACCACAAAAATACCACTATAATATAAAAACACAAAATACCACTAATATAAAAACCAAAGAATAACCAAAAATAAAAAACCACAAAATACCATTCAATAAAAAAACACAAAATACCACTAAAATAAAAACACAAAATACCACTAATATAAAAAACACAAAATACCAGTATATTTAAAAAACACAAAATACCACTAAAATTAAAACCAAAATACACTAAAATAAAAACTACAAAATACCACTAAAATAAAAACACAAAATACCACTAATATAAAAACCACAAAATACCACAAATAAAAATCACAAAATACCACTAATATAAAAACCACAAAATACCACAAATAAAAACCACAAAATACCACAAATAAAAACCACAAAATACCACTAATATAAAAACCAAAAAATACCACAAATGAAAACCACAAAATACCACTAAAAATAAAAAAACACAAAATACCACAAATAAAAACCACAAAATACCACTAAAATGCCTGAGTTCATACTTCATATGAGAGTCAAGTATCCACCAAGTTTTGAATGAGGGAAAAAAACAACACAAATATTTTCATGTATTTAACAACCAAATGAAGCCACAGTGTCCACAGTCTCTGCTGCTTCTAAAATTATCCAACTTGAGTTAGTTGGAAACATTGCGGTTGGCTGGGTGGTTGGTGGGGGTTGTAAATGTGCCCCATTATGACAAATACTATTGAAAAACCCAGACGACAGATGAAGAAAAAGAGCAACAGGGAAGTGAGACTGTTACAGCGGAAATGTCCCAGTGTAAGGGTCACATTTGTGGTTACAAGAACTGAAACTGAGTGGATTCTTCTGTCTGATCATGTTGTCACTTTCTCCATTAGATCAAAATGGCTGTTTATGGTATGAAACATGCTCCATCATTTAATGTGTCTCTTGGGAGGGGAATTTTAGAGCTGCTGACAGGCTGTGAATAAACATCCTTTTCCCATATTTATGCTTGAAAAACCTGAACTAAGAATTCAACGAAACACTTAAAACACTTAAGAAATATATTGCTATTGTTATTTGGATGGAAAGATTTAAGTTAGTGCACAATTAGTGACAAATAAGATAAACACATGTAAAAAGGAATGAATGCCTCTTATTAACCATTATCTTTTATCCCATAATGTTAAATGACTGGGCCAGATCATATCGGTCATGCTTTTACTGTTAATTGCTTTCGGGCAATATGACATTTTTAATATTTTCCTTGCATTTGTGAAGCGGCGCAGACAGAGATTGCAGCTGACTGCGAACACTAGAGACGCACCAACACTGCCAAATCTAATTATAACTTAATAACAGCACTTATAACAATCACTAAAACATCCTTCAACAAGTTCGTACAAATATTATTAGAAAGACTGTTCAGTATTCCGCGGTGTTGCCAATTATATAGTTATTGCAAATGTTCTTTTTCTTATCATGATCCAAATGTTGTGCCGTAGTGCCTGCTCTAGAGAATCTCCATGAAGAGCATCCCTGGAGTGTTTGAATAATCCTCCATATGTGCTCACCTTTGCTGCAGAACTACACCACGCGAGTCAAACGGAAAATAACAAACGTCACACCATCTTCTTCCACTCTTTGTAACTACACTCATCAACGGCTGTAGGGTTGTATACTGTCTCAATTCATGAACAACTCAAAGTTTTACAAAAGGAATGTTAAGACTATGTAATGTATGCAAAGTGTAGTAGTGGCAGCATAGTAATATGCAAATTTCCCCAAAAACATATGCAAAACAGGCTCTATATTTGTTGCAAGTTGAGAAGTTTCAAGTTGTGTTGTTGTGTTTTTGAAGGTTAGAGGTAGAGAGGAGGCGGGGCCTGTTTAGTCCTGAAGCTGGCACCAGCAGGAGGCCGGTTCATGTTTAGTCCTGACTCGGGCACCAGCAGGAGGCCGGTCCATGTTTAGTCCTGACTCTGGCACCAGCACTCTGGCACCAGCAGGAGGCCGGTCCATGTTTAGTCCTGACTCTGGCACCAGCAGGAGGCGGTCCATGTTTAGTCCTGACTCTGGCACCAGCAGGAGGGCCGGTCCAGTTTAGTCCTGACTCTGCACCAGCAGGAGGCCGGTCCATGTTTAGTCCTGACTCTGGCACCAGCAGGAGGGAGGCCGGTCCATGTTTAGTCCTGACTCTGGCACCAGCAGGAGGCCGGTCCATGTTTAGTCCTGACTCTGGCACCAGCAGGAGGCCGGTCCATGTTTAGTCCTGACTCTGGCACCAGCAGGAGGCCGGTCCATGTTTAGTCCTGACTCTGGCACCAGCAGGAGGCCGGTCCATGTTTAGTCCTGACTCTGGCACCAGCAGGAGGCCGTCCATGTTTAGTCCTGACTCTGGCACCAGCAGGAGGCCGGTCCACTGTTTAGTCCTGACTCTGGCACCAGCAGGAGGCCGGTCCATGTTTAGTCCTGACTCTGGCACCAGCAGGAGGCCGGTCCATGTTTAGTCCTGACTCTGGCACCAGCAGGAGGCCGGTCCATGTTTAGTCCTGACTCTGGCACCAGCAGGAGGCCGGTCCATGTTTAGTCCTGACTCTGGCACCAGCAGGAGGCCGGTCCATGTTTAGTCCTGACTCTGGCACCAGCAGGAGGCCGGTCCATGTTTAGTCCTGACTCTGGGCACCAGCAGGAGGCCGGTCCATGTTTAGTCCTGACTCTGGCACCAGCAGGAGGCCGGTCCATGTTTAGTCCTGACTCTGGCACCAGCAGGAGGCCGGTCCATGTTTAGTCCTGACTCTGGCACCAGCAGGAGGCCGGTCCATGTTTAGTCCTGACTCTGGCACCAGCAGGAGGCCGGTCCATGTTTAGTCCTGACTCTGGCACCAGCAGGAGGCCGGTCCATGTTTAGTCCTGACTCTGGGCACCAGCAGGAGGCCGGTCCATGTTTAGTCCTGACTCTGGCACCAGCAGGAGGCCACCAGCAGGAGGCCGGTCCATGTTTAGTCCTGACTCTGGCACCAGCAGGAGGCCGGTCCATGTTTAGTCCTGACTCTGGCACCAGCAGGAGGCCGGTCCATGTTTAGTCCTGACTCTGGCACCAGCAGGAGGCCGGTCCATGTTTAGTCCTGACTCTGGGCACCAGCAGGAGGCCGGTCCATGTTTAGTCCTGACTCTGGCACCAGCAGGAGAGGCCACCAGGTCCGGTCCATGTTAGTCCTGACTCTGGGCACCAGCAGGAGGCCGGTCCATGTTTAGTCCTGACTCTGGCACCAGCAGGAGGCCGGTCCATGTTTAGTCCTGACTCTGGCACCAGCAGGAGGCCGGTCCATGTTTAGTCCTGACTCTGGCACCAGCAGGAGGCCGGTCCATGTTTAGTCCTGACTCTGGCACCAGCAGGAGGCCGGTCCATGTTTAGTCCTGACTCTGGGCACCAGCAGGAGGCCGGTCCATGTTTAGTCCTGACTCTGGCACCAGCAGGAGGCCGGTCCATGTTTAGTCCTGACTCTGGCACCAGCAGGAGGCCGGTCCATGTTTAGTCCTGACTCTGCACCAGCAGGAGGCCGGTCCATGTTTTAGTCCTGACTCTGGCACCAGCAGGAGGCCGGTCCATGTTTAGTCCTGACTGGCACCAGCAGGAGGCCGGTCCATGTTTAGTCCTGACTCTGGCACCAGCAGGAGGCCGTCCATGTTTAGTCCTGACTCTGGCACCAGCAGGAGGCCGGTCCTGTTTTGTCCTGACTCGGCACCAGCAGGCCGGTCCATGTTTAGCCCTGACTCTCCATGTTTCAAGCGGAGGCCGGTCCATGTTTAGTCCTGACTCTGGCACCAGCAGGAGGCCGGTCCATGTTTAGTCCTGACTCTGGCACCAGCAGGAGGCCGGTCCATGTTTAGTCCTGACACCAGCAGGAGGCCGCGTCCATGTTTAGTCCTGACTCGGCACCAGCAGGAGGCCGGTCCATGTTTAGTCCTGACTCTGGCACCAGAAGGAGGCCGGTCCAGGTCCATGTTTAGTCCTGACTCTGGCACCAGCAGGAGGCCGATCCATGTTTAGTCCTGACTCGGGCACCAGCAGGAGGCCGGTCCATGTTTAGTCCTGTTTTATCTTGGAGTGGATCTTGACCTCCACTGACCCGACTGAAGCCTGTGTGAATGGGCTGGACATGGTAATTTACTGGGAATTATGTGTGATTGGGGCTTTATAAAACCTATCGCCAAAAAATCCTTACAAAAACAAAAAACAAATCCATCTCCATGGAGACAAGCAGTTGATGATACTAAACCATGTCACAGACTAGATTAGATTAGAGTAGATTAGATTCCACTTTATTGACATTACACTAGTACAAATACAACCTAATGAAGCCTGGCATCCAACCAGAAATGCAATGAAGCAAGCACTAGATAAAAAGTCACATAGAACAGAAATGAACACAATGCAACCGCAGGACATGCAACATTTGAACATATTTCTTTCTCTTTTTTTAAATCTTTTTTTTTTACCATAATTTTTACAATAGTGTCAATTTAAAGTGTGTTTTAAAAGTGTGAATTCAAGAGTGAGACAGGAATATAAACGGACTCTGAGTCAATCAGATAGACAGTAGAGCGTGACCTGTGTGTGGCCAACTCTGTATAGTCTGTACTGCCCTCTGGTGTCAGACATTAGAAACTGTATCTTCTGAACATAGTCTAGTTATTATTGTCTCATAGTATTATATTGGGCAAGTAATTCAATTTTAATAATAAAAAACAAAACAAAAATGGTATATTGATATTTTGACAAGCCCAGTCGTGCGTCTTAGAGACTGTTAGAGACAATCTTTTCTGTCCTGTTTCTCTGTGGCTTCCCTCATCTTCTTTGTCCATTACAGCCGAGATAGACTCCAGTGGAGTATGAGACCTCCCACCTACAGAAGAGTCAGGAGGAGTCAGGACTAAACCCGGACCTCAGCCTCCTGCTGGTGCCAGTCAGGACTAAACAGGGACCGGCCTCTGCTGGTGGTGCTAAACAGACCGTCAGGACTAAACATGGACATGGACCGGCACCAGTAGAGGCCGGTCCGTGTTTAGTCCTGACTCTGGCACCAGCAGGAGGCCGGTCCCTGTTAGTCCTGACTCTGGCACCAGCAGAGTCAGAGTCAAGAAATCTCTAAATCAGAATCTAAATCGTTTTGTCTAAAAACCCACATCATCCTCAGTCATTTTCCTGCACTACTTCTAGTCCCAGTTGAAGTAGCAGTACTCTTACTTCTGTACAAGCTTTCGTTACTCTTCCCTCTGTGAGTAAGTCTACTAAACATGGACTGGCCTCCTGCTGGTGCCGTCGTGTATTGAATTGATTTTGTGACATACATGTGACATGTATTCCAGTTTTTGATTTGAGGCATGATTTCTTTTTTTGATCATGTGATTAATCAGGAGACCTATAAAGAGGTGTGATGTGTCACACCTGTGTTTTAAGCCCTGATGAAGACGTTGAGTTTTTTGTCAAAGAGCAACAACAGATGTGCCTCGGACATTGTTTCTTTTTATTTGTGATCTATTCTTTGGAATAATAACATAGACATATTTGAAGTTCTGACTTTCCTGTTACATTAACGCTACATTACTTCCCTTTTCTCTTTTTGAATTAATAATAATTGTATGAGTATTGTAGGCACTAAATAGTGATCAAATCAGACCGCAGCGCACTGTTCCATTCTACTTGTAAAACATTCTATCGATAAAAAACTTGTAAAAGAGCAGTGTGCGCCGCAATATGACGCTTTGGAATGAGAGTTGTGTGTTGTGTGCCGCCTGTTTCACTTCACCGTCTGAAAACTGTTCCAAAGCATAACATATTTTGGCCTCTTTAGCCATGAACCAGCCGTGTTCATTTAACTGGACATTTGGCCTGAATAATTCCAAAAAAACCAGTCTAATACATCTTGTTTTAGTTATATGTTTTATTTTTAAAATGTCATTACATCATTGAAATTCAACAGTAAATACCTTGTCAAATGGAACTTAATTGACATTTGTTTAACACTGTATTCAATAATATAATAGTAATTGAAAATATATGGAAATAACAATATCAATATGATTGATGCCCTGAGCTGTTCTTCTTGAATTTTCAAAATAGTTTACACTTTACACTTTTATTTTAAAATACCATCACATAGTGTTTACTTCATTCATTCATTTGTCCCAGTGCTTTTCAGAGCCGTAAGATTCTTCATTTAATACGCACGTTTACATGAGAGTAAATGAAACTTATATACAAATATTTAAAGAGGTTGAATTGTTGAACCCTGAGGTTTCAGAAAAGTGCTCCACAAAATACATAAAAAGCATTATTATCAACAACTGTAAACATAAATAACATGTAAAATTGTTACACAACAGGATTTGTTAAAGTGCAAGTGTCTGTTTTACACTTGAGTGTCTCCATAATTGATCCTCCTGGGATTAAAATACATGTCGTCATCGCTCTCCTCACTGCTGTAGAAGTCTGACTCCACCTGCGACGTAGTGCTGGGGGTCTCGGACATCTGGATGGACTCGGAGCCGTAGTCCGATCGCGTTGTGTGACACTGGACGGGCTGGAGATGACCTGAAAACGATTGATGAAGTCAGTAAATGCACCTTAACCTGTGCACAGATGTGTCACGAAGGCAAATCATTGTACGTTCTTTTTAACAGCTTGGCCTAGTTTAATAACTAGGCCAACCTGTTCCTTAAGTGGTGCTAAAAACTACATAAGTGGTTCTGGTTAATAAAAACAAGAGCAAAGACTCACTGGGACTGAACTCCTTTCAAAAGTGTCTTTATTAACCTGACTACAGCCTACATACTTATTTCCTTTATTTAAAATCTGTATTGTTTTGAGGAGAAATACTGTGATACATTTACCTCTATTTGACTAACAATGCAGCAGTATAAAAGCAATATTGTAGTTGTAGTTACTTATACTATATACCTTCTTTTTGTGTGGCAGATATTGCTCTTCATTTGTCGACACTGGTTTTGGCTCCGTGTTCAAGAAAGCCACATAATGGATCAGCGTGTTGAGTCTAAAAGATATTCGCACGACACAATCAATGTCTTGTGTGATGAAACTTGTTTATATGTTTGATTATTTTCCAAGAACTGACCTGTGGAACAACATGGCCACAAAACTGTACCAAAACCGAAGTGGCGAATCCTATGATGAACATGAAGCCGATGGGGTCAATTTTGAGCTGACCCACGTTCTGCAGATCCACGCTCAGCATCGGCACCTCGATGAAGATGGCCACGTCGAACGTCTGCAGGGTGAAAGTCGCTGCCAACCACGTGGCGTTCAGGAAGAAGAAGGCAAAGTTTATCTGCAGGAAGAAGGCATTTAGTCAAGTCGCATGCAATAATGACCTTTGAAAAATGATTGTGGTCAGCGAAGAAACAGTGAGCGGAGAAAAAACACTGGCAACATTGGTAAAGAGCTCAATTTAACCACTGAAATAATTCCAATGAATGTGCATGCACTATAAAAAACATGCGAGAGCACTTGTATTAAATGTATTAAGATTAGTTTAAAAGGAGGACAACATAAAAATATGGTTTATAGAAGTTGATTTAGCAAAACGTCTTTAATTAAATTAAACTGCTAACATAAATAAAACAATATATGTACATTTGATTTCATCTTACCTTGTTTCGTAGTTCTTTTAGTGATTCTTTGACTTTTTCCTGTTTGGCCTTGTCTGCTGGCAAAGGTTCAAGATATTTCTGCTGCAGGTCAATAAAGAACTGCTCCTCTTCCTGTTTAAACAAAGCCATTTATATTAGTGTTTTCAAAGTCATGTAAGTTTGTAATTGCTATAATTGCTAATATCCGTAGGGAGGGGCTTTATAGAGGTATGTCCACGAGCAGGGCACACCTTTTCAAGCGTATCTTCTCCCAGCTCCATGTTAGTAGACAGCTGTTGCATCTCTGTCACCCAGCCTGCAATAAAAAAACAAAAAAATATATAAGACTATGACCGAAACATAAACTCTAACAACAACTAAAACATGTGAGACAAATACATACATTGATGCGGGTAGTCATAAACCGGTTCATCTCTGCAACAAACCACAAAACGGCACAAAATGAGTTCAAAATGCAAATCTCTGTATTCATGATTAAAAAATAATTCTCAGTTTATCCTTAAGTTCTTTCAATATAACATAAGCAATACTCATTTCTAATATATTGTGCAGTCGTATAATATGTCTTCGTTGTGTATTGTCGCTCACCGGGGGACGTCGTCCACGATTGTGTTCTGGGGCCCGCGTTCCTCCTCCTGCTCCTCCTCCTGGGACTCAAGCTCCGCCTCCTGTGGGGCTGGCCTTTCTTCACCACTCTCACTGGACTTTTTACAGCAGCATTGAGTCCACGAGAAGAAGCGCTGGATGGCACTCTTGGCTGTAAACACATTTCATTTGAACTTTAGCACCATTTTATTCATTCTTTTCGTCAGAAGAAACTAATTGTACTGTAATATCAAAAGCCCTCAAAATAACTATTTTACTTAAACAAAAGTTGGCTTAGTTTGAATTAAAGGTGGGCCATGTATAGATAAAGGAGTATCGCAATTGTTGTTTTGGAGATCTGCAAAATTAGAAAATCTAGTGTATCGTCTGTGATTAAAACTATTTAAAAAATCAGCTGATAAATAGAAAGAAACCTCCAGTTTAATCTCTCAAACAAAGGTGAGCCAAAACCTTTTTTCCATTGTGTAGAAGTTACCTTTCTCTTTGGCAGTCTTGGGGGCGGCGGACTCAGGCTGAGCCGCTTCAGCAGCAGGTTTGGTTTCTCTTGTTCCCCACGAAACATTGTTGAGATTGACCATTGAGTAGATGGTGAGCAGCAGATACGCACTGGGGATGCAGATAATGTAGAGAAAGCCATAGAAGACTAGGCTGAACTCCTGGGGGTGCATCAACGCAGTGACAAAGTAAATGATTGCCATGGTGATGACGAACATGCTGCTGGGAGTGAAAATGGTTTTGTCTTTCACCATTGCACCTAAAAAGAACAAAATACTTCTTTCAGTTGGTTCCAGAAGAATATAATTCCATAATTTTAGATGACTTTTATGATGGACTATAATATGATCATCTGTTAGTGGTAAGGGCTCCAAATGTGCCACAATTAATTGCATAACTTACCAACGATGGCCATGGACACCACCAGCATGAGGAAGGCATACATCACACTGAGAATGGCTGCAATGGTGATCTGTGTATCTGACTTTAACTTGAAGCAAAGGCCCAGGAAAATGGCAGGTGGGACCACAGACAGGACCAGGGCCAGACTCGAATTAAGGTCTAACATAAAAGAGATACTTCCTGAAAACAAAACACAAATGGGGTGAATCACACAAAAATGAAAATGGTAATTTCTAGATTTAAAAAATGTGGGACATGTAGGGCGTAATATAATTCCCCATTTATCCAGCCTATATTTAAAACCACAAAACCCAAACTAACCTGCTACCATGAGGCAGATGGTGGCTGGGGCTAAAATGGATGAAAATCATGGCAAAGAGCTGGTAAAACATGAAGGGTTTGGACATTGATGGATTCCTCTTGGAGATCACTGTGGTTGATCCCAGGAGATCCATAACGTTGGCCATGGTAGAAGGACCCCCAACGACGCCGCTGTAAACCAGAGTGATAACATAATAATACAGAGTTAGTGTAAGGCTAAAGCTAAGGTTCATTGGACGTTATAACATTCTAAACAGCTGCAGGTCCGGTGAGAATGTTATGATACAAAGGTAATTTCTTAGCACCCAATAACGTTCGATCCCAGCTCTATCGCATCAAAAGGTGTGCTATAATTCAAACTCGACTGTTGCCATTACAAATATTTTTTACCATAAGTTTAGTAATGCAGGTTTATGAACCCCAACACATAAAGATAAGGTTCAACGTTTGAGGATTTTGTTAGTGATTTCTGTTAAAAAAAAAAAAGAGAAATGCCTATAGTTACACAGGCCCCTCCCTCCTTGTGTCTTGAATGTAAAATTGTCTCTTTTTTGTTCAGGATTTTTTGGCCCGTAGGCTTTATTAGACAGGACAGCTTAGCGTGAACGGGAGATGCAATAAACTATCAGAGTCGGGGTTCAAACTCACACTGCGGCCGGAGTAGTCTGTGAGTTTATGTCACTGACCTGGTTGTAGAGTTCTTTAAAGTCATCAGGTGCGTTGGTGTGTACGCGTCTCTGAAGCTGCATTGTACTCTACTCTCCAGCCCTGTTTCAACAGCAGAGTGCACAGCCAGCGGTCCTCCCCTGTACAGCAGAAAATAAGTATAATGAATCTAGTTAGTGAGGGACATTGCATGCAGAATATATGTTTACTATATGCACTTTTGATTAGTTTGGTATCATTCTGTCTGTAAATCTGCCTAGATGAACTCTCTCTACTCTAGGTGAATGGCTCCTCATCTACCTGGATGAACTCCCTCTACTCTAGGTGAATGGCTCCTCATCTGCCTGGATGAACTCCTCTACTCTAGGTGAATGGCTCTCTCATCTGCCTGGATGAACTCTCTCTACTCTAGGTGAATGGCTCCTCATCTGCCTGGATGAACTCTCTCGCCTCTAGGTGAATGGCTCCTCATCTGCCTGGATGAACTCCCTCTACTCTAGGTGAATGGCTCCTCATCTGCCTGGATGAACTATCTCTACTCTAGGTGAATGGCTCCTCATCTGCCTGGATTAACTCTCTCGCCTCTAGGTGAATGGCTCCTCATCTGCCTGGATGAACTCTCTCTACTCCTGTAGCTAAAGTCCAACAGCTGAGTTTCCTAAACGTTAAAGTAAACGGACACTATCCAAGCAGCGCTCTCACCTTGGTCGTATTGGACGTACTGACTGGCCTCGATGGACTTGCTGGAGTACCTCTTCATCACGTTGTCGTCCATGAGCGCTTCAGCCCTGAACAGACTGAAGCATCCCGGGCTGCACAGCTGCACAGCACACAGCCAAACACATGCTCGGCCGTTTTCTGCAGCCAGTGACTGATAGCATACTCGAACTTCTGAAACCACACTACTGGGCCTGAAAAAACAGAGAAATATGTATAAAGTGGGTATATACAAAATACTTTCCACTGTTTTTATTATGTGGAGTGTATAAAACCATATTGTACATATTTGAATGTTGCATGAAGCTAAACTTTGAGCTTCGTAAGTATGTGGTTTAGACATTTTGTACAGTCAAAACTGTATTAAAATTAACTATAATATGGTTAATAACTGACAAAGTTAAAATGGTTGCTCACACTCTCCAAACAGGAGTATTTTGGTAACGATTCTCTTTATTTAAATTTTTTTTAAATGTACAATCCTACACCACAAAATGAGTACTGACCGGCCCCAGTGGGGTGAATCCTGCCACATGCTGCCCCAACTCGAGGGTACATTTTCAGCCGGTCCACAAGGAGAACCACTGCAGTGGGCTGGAAGTCTGTGTCGCCGTCTAAAGCCAGGAGGTACGTGTTGTGCTTCTCTTTCTATTCAAACAAAGAAGCACACTGCTAAGCTAAGTGGTAGCTACGGAACATTGTTTAACTCTACATGTCTGACCCTACACGTATGACTCTTTTGAACAATTGTAAAAAAAAATTTTTTAAAAAGAAGTAGAGCGAATTGGGATAGGGGGTAGGATTAAGCACTAAAGCCTCTAATGCTTTCACGATTACTCAAACCTGCACGAATAAATCAAAAAGTAAGTAAATGATGAGGGAACACTGCTTTAAAAGTAGATTTGACATAATATGTGTGTGGATTTGAATGATTACATTTACTTCAGATGCACAGTATCACAGTCCTGGTGTAGTTTACCTGGATGTCCTGCTTTAAAGAACCCTCATCTTCTCCCTCTTCCAACGGGAGTAATATTTGGTCATGAGCTTGAATCCCAGAAGGTAGTAAAGGTACATCACCTTAAAATCAAATACAGGATAAGGAACTATGCTTTACTTCACACTAAGAGTGTTAATAGAATAGAAATAGCATGAGAAAAATGTAGTTTAATTATGTTTACATGTAATTACTCATGGAAATAGAATGGAAATAGAACACTAAAGTCTAATTTATGTAACCTTAATTAATTTAAGCCTAACCCTAAACCCAAATCAGTCTGATGAATAACATTTTAAAACAGGAAACAAGATTTGAATTTTCCTGTTAATTATGCTGTTTCCATTCTATTATGACCAACAGGTCCAGCTGGGCAGAAGATGTAACAGTAAGTTCGAAAGAAAATATTTTTAAAAATACATATACTGTATATTAGAAATGTGAGAAGATTTGATTCGTTTTACCTGTGACCCACTCTTTTTGTGGCGGATACGGTCTTTGTCCTTGAAATGAATCACAATATTATTCCCGTGGGGCATTTTAACAACAATACGACCTCCGTACGGCGTTTTGATGATCTTCTGTTTTGGATGCTGCTGTTTCTTTATGAATATTTTCTCATTTATGTTTGTGAAAATGCTTTGAACCATAAACAAAACAAGCAAACATATTATATACATATTAATAATGAGTGCAATATAAAGTAATAAAATGCCGTTCTCTTACCCATAAACCTCAGCAATGATTTCTACAAGATTCTTGGCGTATTCATTTAGGTGGCGCCCTCGACTTCCCTTCATGTCCAAAAATGCATCATCAAAGTAGATATGCGCCTCAAAGCTGAAGTCTGTAAACTCTGTCTGGCCTCGTGGTCTGTATTTATCCAATCTGAAATGCAAACAAATGTGTGTTTACTCTGTGTTAACAGAGTAATAAAATCTACAAAATTATAATAAGCGCAAACATTCAAAGCACTAACCTGAAGATGGAGATAATAATATTCATCATCTCGTCATAGGTTTCATGCCACATAGTGGCACACAGATAAATCATGGCAGGATCAAAGGCTCTGGCGCTTATAGAGAAAATGCATAACAATCAGTATTGATTTATTCAACTAACAAAATCAGATCCCAGACTCCTAGACCTCATAAAACTTGAAAATCATTTACCTCTTGAGCTTTCCTGAGGACTTGACCTCAAAGCGTATGTTGAGCAGCAGAGACTGCTCTATGAAGCCTCCCTCATAGAACCTGCGCACAAACAGGTCCTGAGTCCTCTGGATGCGGAACAGACTGAGGTGCCACAGGTGGATGGTACACAGCATTAAGCCGAGCCACCACGACACTGCCGCGCCTGAGGAAGAGGAGATGTTCAGTGACTTTCCCTCAGAGAAAGAACTGTGCAACTGGAGCTTTGTTAAGAGCTGTTTGTACCTGTGAGAATGCCAATGTTGCTGATCTTAGACATGTCCAGGAAGCACAACGTCTGGGTGACGTCATAGACCAGCTCAGGGAACACGCTGGAGTTCAAGTTGGCGTCTCGTGCCTCCACCACCACATTGCAGTAGTGAGAGAAGTTGGTGCTGGTGCCGTTCAGGCTGAGCCTGTAGTCCTGATAGTAAACGATCACAGGGATCACCAGCAGAGCCATGACAGACAGAGAGGCCAGGTACATAGGCAGGATGAAGCAGCGCCGCATGGCGTGCATTTTACAGGCCGCCAAAGAGAACCAGTAGCACAGGGCCGAGGACACCAGCTGCACCCCCACTGTGATGGCTATGACCCGGGTCTGTGGTCCCGGGATGGATCTGACCACGTCCCAGTCCATCTGGGACAGAGGGACGTAGGCTCCCAGAACTGAGGCGGTCACAGCGATCCGGAGCAGGCTGGACAACATGTTGAGAATGTTCTGGCATTTTCTCATGTCATAATACAGTCCTTTGACCACTATGGAGCTGCTGTTCTCACTGATCAGTCCAAAGTAGTTTTCCCACCAGCTAAATGACACCAGCAGTGAGGAGCCCACTGCCAGCCCCACCCAGATGGCCATCTTTAAGTCCCTGGGGTCCTTCATGATGTAGAGAGCCAGAAAGAGGCCGTAACCCAGCAGGATGAAGAGAAGGGCAGTGATGGAGGGAACCAGGAAGCGGTTCCTCTCTTTAGCCATGCACTGAGCAACCATCTGCAGCAAAGCCGACAGAAAGGCCGCTCCATTCAAGATGGTCACATTGGTCACAATGTCCAGATGTGGCATGGCCACAATGGTGAGGATGGCTGCTCCTGCAGAGGCCATGAACTCAAAAAACAACACCTGGAATTAGGCAATAAATATCAATGATAAGAATCTCACAACTCTTGTAGTTTTCATACACATGGGACTGTATAAATAATGCTAAATATTCACCAGAGCAGCTGTGGTTACACGGGGGAACTTGGAGGTTTTGTAGCAGGCCTTCCAGACGCTCTTGAGGAAGAGGAGGACACTGGAGGTGACGAGGGCACAGCCGATGCACAGCAGAGACACACTGGCTTCTGCTCCTCAGGGATCACCTTTGTGCCCTCACTCGACATGGTGATTAGGAGCAGGAAGGAGGTCTGAGGTGGGGTGAATGACAATGGAATGATTGAATAAAATTAAATACATATAAGAAACATAATCTGCTCAAAAGTTTTGAATAAACAATAAATTTGCCAAACCTTGCTGCATAGGGCTAGTCCAAAGATGAACAAGGCGACAGCACAGAGCGTGACAAACCGCAGCAGTTTGATCAGTTTCCATGGTGTGTTTTCATCTTCGATGATGGGCACCTCTCGGGCTGTATCCCACGGCCTCCTGTTCCACACAAAAATCCACAGTGAATAAAGCTTTGTAGTAATTATGTATTAGTAACATGAGAAAGTGATGCATGTTAACAGTTCCACACTAGTACAGTCCTGTTTAATAATAATAATAATAATAATAATAATACATTTTATTTAAAAGCGCCTTTCAGAACACCCAAGGACACTGTACAAGAGAATAAAACAACAGAATAAAACAACAGAATAAAACCCACAGTACAGAACTGGATGATGGTGTTGGAGTGACTGAGTTATGTGGTGTAGGATTGTCTGAACAGGTGAGTTTTGAGTCTGGATTTGAAAAGTGGAAGGGTGTCTATGTTGCGGAGGTCATAGTACAGTAATATATGCAGTATATATACAGTATATGCAAATACGGTGCATGGCCTGTACATATGTTACTGTAATGTATTCGTTGGTTAAAATAAGGAAATACACCGCAACAATTTTTTAAAAAACACCAGAAATACATATCATTTAAAAAAAGAAAGAAAGAATAAAAATCAATGAACAGAAATCTTAATCATGTATTTAAAGGAAGTTACTTTGGGAATTCTTCTCTTCGATCCAAGTTGTCCATGTGCTCGTCCATGCTGCTTTTTTCTGGTGTCAAATGGACGGATCAGTGCTGCTCTCTGCTTTTTGTACTGAGTTACTCCTCTTACTGTGACATCAATGAAAGGACTCCACCCATTTCCCCTGAACTGCACTGCTAAAAAATTCTCAATGTGATATGAGCGTGACCTGGTTTACCTCGCTTACCAAAAGCAGATCATGCCATTTCCTGAAAACAATTAATGTTAGTGATATCCGGAAAGTGGTGTAAGTGTAGGAAAAAATTGGGCATAAAACAAAGTTTTGGTGTTTCCAAAAACAATATTCTCCCAAAAAATAAAAGTAAAACAAAACTTTTAAAAAATATTTAAAAAGGTGAACAGTAAAAAATGTATTTAAGACACAACAAATGTAAAAATATATAAAATACAGATTAAGATACAGATTAGTAACGTGTCAAATACAAGTATCTTGATAACACTTGCAACTGAATTTGTTTATTTTTCTTGATGTTTTTGTATATATATTTTTGTGAACTTAAAACCCTTAGACAGGATGTCACAGCGTGCTGGAAAAAAAGAAAAGGAGTTCAGTAAAAATAAAAAGTATCCAATATACAATTTACTCAAATAAAGTACAGATACCTAGAATTGTAAGTACATTACTTTTACTTTTGTACATTGTTACCTTGTCCAAAAGAGTGAGCTCTTTGAGGACAGTGAGGGGAAGATTCTAAGCAGGAGAAGAGAGACGGTTTGAACGAGGAGTTCAGGAGGCCATTGTTGTTGTTTAAAGAGAATCCCTGTTTAAAAAGAAATGGAGGGTTAAGGTTCAATTTACCGGTCATATACAGCAGCATTTTGAAGCCATGAGGTCGTATCCGCCCGGACCAAGCCATCAGCAGAAACAGCTTGAGCTCTATTTGTGAGGAAATCTGCAAACCATTCTGCATCAAACCCGACAGCATCAGCCGATGCAAGAGAACGCAATGATCTACAGAATCAAAGGCCTTTGACAAATCAACAAAAACAGCAGCACATCCTTCATGATTGTCCAATGCCACAGCAATATCATTTATGACTTTGGGAGCAGCTGTGATACTTCTATGCCATGGTCTAAATCCAGACTGGTAGTTATTTAACATGCAATATTTCGTTTGGAAAGCATGCACCTGGTTATTTAGTGCTTAGTAACTCATTTTCAGGCCTTTATGCAAAGGGAGAACAATAGTAAAGGAATACCTTCAGTTAGAATTGTGAGATTAAAAACATGTTTGAACAATTTGCTATTAATGGAGCTGTTACAAAGCAAAAGTACCTTATTACATAAAGTGCCTACAAAATATAAAAGTCCCTGATTTCCATAAATGCCTCATTTTGAAGCGGTGCAAAGACCAGTTCTGAAAAGCATTTGTGTCACTGCAGCTCTGATTTGTCTGTGGCATCTGCCACCATTAATAACCACTCAACTGGAATGAGTTTAAACCCATTTCTTAAGTGTGTATTGTGCAGAGAATAAAAGTCACTTCAGGGATGTCCACATTTATTTTTTTATTTTTCATCCAAATTGCACTTTGCAATGTTGAAAATCCAATTTAATTAAAGAGAAAAGCCATGTAATCTTGTTAATCTTGTAATATCAAGAAGTGTTTAAAACGTAATAAGTTATCTTACCTTTTAATTTCACCCATTTACCCTCGTTGACGCGCCTCAAGGAAGAAGGTATTTATTTCCTTACTTTACAAAAGGAATCTTGAGATCTAATTCCAACTAGCATCGTTTCATGTAAACAGGGTTGTGTCGGTTAGAAACATAATACTTTTTCAAACCCAAAAGTTACAATTAGCTGAGGGAGAGTTACAGAAACCCAAAATTCAAGTGGTAACATGTTTCAAGACATAATGTCGTCGCATGTGGTCAATCAGCAGCTAAAAACAACCGAGAGACTTTAAAACTATTCAATGCTAAAGTGTGATAATGAACTATTTCTGAAAAGAGATGCTGCAAACTCATGAAAACCTCGGGTTCAGCAGTGTTTCCAACCATCAACATTACACATTAACCATGAGAAAAACTGAAAATAAACATGACCTCTG
Source organism: Chaenogobius annularis (assembly GCA_015082035.1). Taxonomy (NCBI): domain Eukaryota; kingdom Metazoa; phylum Chordata; class Actinopteri; order Gobiiformes; family Gobiidae; genus Chaenogobius; species Chaenogobius annularis. The sequence goes on from BJKM01000250.1 coordinate 197,868, forward strand.
TGCACTGTACAGGGCACATTTACAGTCCTGCACTTGTTTAAGGGCGTTCACATTTGCACAATCACCAAATAAAAATTGGCACCAAACTGGGATTAAACCCGGGACTAAAATTAGACTAGACCAAGACGAAACCAGTACTAAAAAAGGACTCAAACTGGGCTATTACCAGGAGCAAACAAGATCAAGTGTGAATGAACCCAAACCAAACAAACTAAACATAAAACATCCAGAGAAATTAACACAAGGGTTAAAGGGGAAAACGTATTAAAAATAAACTGAAGCTTATTAGCTTCGATATTTCACATTGTGACTTCACATACTCATATTACAGGTGTCATGCACCATCTTCCCGACAATCCACCCAAAGCTCCCCTGTTGTTCCTGACGACAGTGGCCTCATTCTGTGGTTTTATTTTTCCGCAAACAGTTTCCGCAACAAACTGAAGTATTTACTTAATACATCAACAGATGAATGGGCTTTATAAGTCTGGAAGCAAAAACCGTTTAGGGGAAATCACAAGGAAAGAGATGTTATTTTGATTGTATCCTGGAGGTGGGAGCGACAATCTTTAATAGACTTTGAGAGAGTTTATGTTGTCGTGATACTACACTTTCAAAGGGAAGGCTAAATACGCTAAATATGATTTTTTATTTTAGGCTTAGATTCTTTCCTGAGACCTTACAAGTTCTCATATTCAGTTTTTAATACTTGTTTGGATCTAATTTAAATACTAATATCAATCAGTATCTGGGTATTGATGAATTGGACCCCCTAGTTTACTGTGCACATTTAAGAGAAGAATCACATGCATTTCAGAACATGTTTGTCCAGGTCTAAACTACATTGTTAGCAGTTGTTCACAGAAAGCTAAAAGCCACCGGAATCCTGCAAGTGTTTTCAAATGTTGAACCTTTGTGCTCTTCAGATTTGGGATCAGAGTCATTGTAAATGCCCAAAAAATAAAGGCTTTTTATATATTTTCTGCTTTACATTGTTCGCAGATTTTACATGGTATTTTACATTATCATGCCAAAATCACTGTTGCGTATTGCAGATCTGGGGTGATGGAGCTTTCTGGAACAAGCTGTCCCCCGACATGCGCACCATCACCAACTTTAGCCTTAATAGATAAATGTTTTGACTTAGTTTTATGTTTTTGTACTCTGTGTCACCCATCAATTTGTGAACTTGATCGGACTGCAGTAAACCTTTGAGGTGAAGTAGAAAGTAGAAATTGACTTTCCTGCAAGTCAGGAACAACAAACGGCTTTACACTGTGCAGCAGCTCAAGTTAGAAACACATACAGTATTTTGATCAAATCTGTCATGCAATTGTTCATTAACGAGTGGTGTTATGGAAAAATATCATTTTGCCCTTGTGTTTTGTGCCATCATAGACTTTCCGCGCCCCGCTCCAACCTAGACCATACTGTTAGCATATTCCTGTCACATGTGTGCTGTGTCTCCTTTTGATCAAAGACCTGCTGCCTCTCAGTCTGCTTGGGGGACCTCCTGGGGTGCCCAGACTTGAGAGTAGGAAGGGACAGCACAGAGTAACATCATGGGATGTAGAAGCAGGGACAGAGAATAATTCTGATTGTGCAACAGAATGAAACCATTCACTTTAGAGAAAAGACAAACTCTGTTCTATTGTTTTTACTTTATTTCTTGATAACTATTACATAAGTTTTCCACAACAGTGGGTGAGTCAAAATACGTTGGTAAACAATGGAAATCAGATTTAAATTACAGGTTGTTTATGTAGTTCTGCAGTGGGTGTGGACGAGTCTTTAACTGGACACGCTAAAAGGTCAGGGAATGACGCATGGTTATTCTAAAACTAAATAAACGTTAGCGATACATGCTAACGTAACATTTGAGTGACATTTCTTAAATCTAACTTCACGTTGGAAGATACAGTTTAATAAAGACATTTTGGTTTTAGTTCATCAAGCACCACAAATTCTACTTAAAGAAGTCTAGAAACTGCGCTGTCAACAAACATCAAAATGAATACTTTATTGTATATATATATATATATACATATCTGTGCTGTCCTCCAGAGCGGGCCGGTCTGAAGGACAGCACAGAGGCACTCATCTTGTTGTCTCATCTTCACATGTGAAACACCCCCAAAGGTGGAAGAGAAATGAGCGAGCCAAGATCCTGTGGGACTTCCAGATACAGACTGAGAATGGTAATGGCAAACCAACCAGACATTGTGGTGGATAAACAGCAGAGGAGAGCCGTTGTGGTCGACGTGGCGATATCAAATGATGGCGACATCAGGAAAAAGGAACAGGAGAAACTGGAGAAATCCCAAGGGCTCAGAGAGGAGCAGGAGAAGGTGTGGAGGGTGAAGGCGAAAGTGGTGCCGTGGTCATCGGAGCACTCGGGGCAGTGACCACCAAACTGGAGGAGGGGCTACAACACTGGAGGAGTGGCTACAACAGATCCTTGGAAAAACATCAGACATCTCAGTCCAGAAAAGTGCAGTACTAGGAACAGCAAAGGTACTGTGCAGCACGCTCAAGCTCCCAGGCCTCTGGGAGAGGAAAAGGGACGAGACCACCTGAGAAGGAATTTTGTATTATTCTTTTTAGAAGTACCATGCACTGTATTCTACACACATCTCTCATGGAAGAGTGTATATAAAACTAATGTAACAAAAAACTAAATGTTCCATAATGGAGCATTAACAATATCGCCATTTTATGGCATGTGTAAGGTGACTTCTTCTAATGGAGGATCTGTTTCAGCCTGCTTGTCTCCATGGAGATGTTATTGCTTTGTCTAGAATGTTCCACTGTGTGGCATTGAACTTCAGTCTCCATGGAGACAAGCGAGACAAGTTACAGATAGGAGTCACAGTAAGAAGGTTCAAAGGTTCACATACTTTACTTGATGAGTCGTCGTTAGTGTTTTGTTGGAGGCATCTCAGGAGACATTCTTCTGATATGACAGCATATTTAGCAGAAACCTTAATGAACACTTACTTACTTACTTACTTACTTACCTCACATTCCAACATATGAGAACATTAAACACCTAATATATTTGAATGGGGAAAGGTATTTTCATCATTTTAAAAAGTCACTTTGTTTTTTGGTTTTTTATTATTCACATATGCCAACGAGCGCTGTTATGCTGCATGCGATGGGACATTTCTTGCGTGTTCACTCATTCACATTCATTGCTCCTGACCGTTGCGCCCAGCAGCCAAAAGGATGGTAAAATAACCCAAGGGCAATAAAGTCAACTTTTCCTACTATTACATTTTAACACAAAGGCTGACTCAAAACCCAGAGCTTACTTTAATCAGAATTTCCCTGTCGAACAGTGTTTTTTTCCGCCTGCCCTCAAGTAACGTTATGATTAATTGTAAAAGTAATAGATTTACTTGTCAGCGTCATAGTAGGCAGCCGTGTTTTGAGACGAACATGCAGAAGACAAATCATGTGTAAAGATCTGTTTGACTTTATAGTTCATTCTTACTCTATTAATTGATAATTTAGCTTTGGTCAACTATATAGTAAAATATTGAAAACAGTATAGATCTCTAAACCTACTAAATAGCTCAACTGAAACTCAAAACTAGAAAAAACAAAAAACAAAACAGAAGCTTCTTTTCTTTCCACAGCAGCCTTCTTCAGGGCGCTCAGAATCTAAGGTCAACTCATCTTCATCTTCACATGGCACAACGATTGAGAATTTAATCCAATTAATTAATTGATTTTGAGATCCAAAGTCGTCAATAATCAGTTTGAGTCTCTGAGTTCAGAGTTTGGAGGAACACATCTCCATCTCCATCATATTTTGCAGTTGAGTTCACTGCAGAAGAGCGCAGTAAATCATAATATTTTGTGCAACTTCTTTTGCTGAAAATTAATCAGTAAAAATGTCATTAAAAAATGTTCCATCAAATGAAATATATGAATAAAATATCTGAAGATTATTTATCATCAACGGTGTTCCCTTACTCACAGTTTATGATATATTATAATATCTTTGCAATTACTGGTACAAAGTTGATCGTCTTCTGTGACATTACTTCTTTCCACACACTTTTAAACCTGGTGGCATTACAGAGACACGTTTGCCATCAGTTGAAGACACTGGCAAGTTTGTGTCACCAATTTCAAACAAAAGAAAGTGTTTAACGTACGTACATGGGAGTTTCTGTTCGGTTAGTTCTTTCTACAGGAGGCAGGAGCTTCACAGACGGATTAAACTGGTCAACATTGGACTGAATTCTGCAGATATTGAACAGTGTATGAGTGTGTGTGTTCAAGTGTATGAGTGTACTTTCACTGGTGTGTGTGAGGAAATGTCCTGTCAAACTTGGGCTAAGGTGACAGGCCTTTGTAAAACTGTCATGCTGCAGGCGTGACCGTGACGCGCTGCACTTCAAAAGAAATCCACGGCACATTTAATGTCTCAATCGTATTTAATGCATTACCGTTAATCTGCACCAGTTATTTAAAGAACAGTCACACCTTCACTTGAGGTGAAAAGTGCATTATCGTCGGGTTATCTCAAAAGGTTTGGATATATTTATGGGCACGGTTGTTTTGCAAATACTCTTAACGCTCTACTTAACAGTTAAGAAAAATATGAAAAGTGAAAGAGGGTGAGCGTGTACATATTGTACGTCTGATATTTGTATGACTCATTTATAAACTGCTCAAATACGGAAAATAATGAACTTCCTTATGAGAGATATTCTTTTTTTTTTTATTCTGCGGAATGTAAAAGACACACATTTTATATATACCAAAATAAAATTGAGCAACATTTTTTTACAGACTTTCTTACATTCACTCCAGTTGTCCTCGGAGGTAGGATTGTTCAAGTTCTGACATGTAAATTAACACTGAAACGGCCACAAAACTCAGAATTCACACTTGGAAACATTTCAGAACCCAGAGTTTAGCAGAGTTAGCCAATGCAACAAGCGTTTGGATGAAGTTTTACAGCCGACAGTTAAGATATTGATAGTACTAGTGTTGTTTTTCTCTTTCATTGCGCTCTCCTGTCCAGCGGCTGTCTGTGAAGCTGCTCTGGTGCCGCCGTTGAGTCTCTGCAGTTACAAATGCATCGTTGTGCCAATGTTGCAAACGTCTACACGGAGCTAATGACAGGAAAAGCATTCAAATGTTGATTTAGAACTTAAAGATGTAACAACACTGTCCGGGTTGATAAAGTAACTTAAATGGATCCCTATTTTGGTTTTGTTGTTCGTTTTGAGTCTTTACATTCCTTAAACTGTTACATATTGCTTACAGTTTTTTTCCCCCGACTTGACCTTGACTTGAATCGCAGAAACTCTCCAAGGCCGAGGTCCGACCTCTGAGGACAACTGGAACGCAGCGTTAGTACATCAGTTGAGAGTGCATGATGGACACAGGAGGTTTTTTAACATTACGTTTTTACATCAAAAAAGAAAGGGAAAAAGTAATGCGAGTGCTGATAGAAAAAAAAAAGACAAAATAACGTACAAAAAACGTTGAAGCAAAAGAAACAATATTTGTGTTTTATTTCAACCATTTGGCCGTGTATACTACGTCTGCTGATTCTTTTGCTTTCTTTCATTCATACTCGGCTATCAACACCATCATACCGACTCCAAACAGCAGAGCCAGAATCTCCATGAGGGATTGTCCGAAACTAGCCCGACCCACCAACAGTTCAGGGAGCACTGTTACTGTGGCGATGTAGACAAACCCCCCGGCGGTGAAGGGCAGGATCCAGGCTGTGGCCGCAGCTCCGACTCCTTCTGCCAAAAGAGAGCACGCCGTCCCGGCCAGAGCGCCCAAGGCAGTAAGCAGCTGCAGACACATGGCCTACGGGGGACAGGAGGACATTTTAAATGTTCTTTCTTTGCACTGTAACGCATCGAAAAAAGCTCTGTATTAAAGCAGCAATACTTTAGTCTTGTAAATGATTACGTTTTGTTTCCCCCATAAAGTGTATCGAACAAAAGCAGAACATTGTGACCATATTCATGGGTTTCAGTCACGTGACTTCTTTAGGTGGCCGTCTGCACACGACCTGAAACAGACAGATCAGCCTCAGTTTGGAGTGATTTCTCTAAGTCCACTGGCCCCTCCTGACCACAGTCACACATTTCTGGACAAACAGGGCCTTTGGGGATGTTACAGAAGAGAAATCCTTTGTTTTGAGACTTTTTGATGGCAGAATCGACAGTGAGCAATTTAGTGAACATGTGGCTTTTATCCTCAAGATGGCAGCAGCAACGAGAGTGTGATATCACTTCGGATCCATGAAAGTGGACAGTTCTAGCCTGCTAACCACTGAGTGAGCAGACTGGCTCCTTTGAGTCTGGCTGACATTCACTTTCTATTGAAACATCTGTGCCTCTTTATCAGTAAATGCTGCTGTCAGACTCATCATTCTGAATTCAAAATGCTACGTTCGGATGTTTTTATTTTGCTTTTGTCTTTGGAAATCAAGATATGAACAATAACAACAGACCAATCCGGGGCCTTTTTCGCCCCCAAAGTCTGCTCCAGTTTGCGTTAGCAACGGGTTTGATGGACAAGCTAGTTTGGTTCGTTGCTAAGCTCTTGCCTAGTGGAAACAAGAGGTGCAGGAAGGGGTCATATCATATTTTGAAGTGTGCTATTGCTATAACAACGGTCCGCCAATGAATACAGTGCTTTAGGATGAGCCCTGACGGAGTGTGTACGTGGTTCACTCTTGTCTGGATCGATACCAGTCTGTTCACTCCGCCATCTCCCTGAGTTCAGATGGGCGTGGTTGACAGGTTAGCCAATCAGGGACAAGCACAGTCGGTCCATATCAAAACAAAAAAAAAAGGAAAAGAGAAGGGCAAAAAGATCACATGGGCTGAAAAAAGTCACATTCTGCAGAATCAATGGGCAAAGCATAAAACTCTGAGAGAGAAGTTTGATTTTGTTCGCAATGACAAATGACCCACGGAAATGTCACGGAAATGAACGCATCTGATTGCACGGCACATTTTTGAGGGAGGGCAAAGTGACCAGCCTCACTCTTCAGAAAGAACTGAAGTGCGTCTTCAAAGTTCACCCTGCTTCACGTCCCTATCGGAAAAAGCAGCACATTGATTCAAAATAATATTATATAAATCTAATCTCAAATGCATTAAGAATAAGATCATTTGTAATTGTATACTTAAAGAAGTTCAACCCTAAATATAACGTATTACATGACGTTGTCTGTGTGTCTATGTCTCTGTGTTAGCCCTGCGACGAGTTGGCCACTGTCCAGGGTGTACCCCGCCTGAGGCCCAAAGGCACTGGGATAGGCTCCAGTCACCCGCGACCCCTAACGGGAACAAGCGGTAGAAAATGAATGAATGAATGAATGAACAAGGAACAGGTTGAGTTTTAATCATATCACAAGCATGCGTTCACCCACCCAACAATACTTCTACATTTTGTCGACCTGCGCTCTTATCTGCACCACACCTGCATTAACTGATACTTTATAAGAAATAAAAAGTGTGCTTTCTCTAGGAAGCAATAAGTTAGTTCTTTTAATCAGATCTGCAAGAACAAGCACAGTACAGTACAGTACAGTGATAGTAGTTTTGAAAAGAAAAAGACTATATCTGAATTTCACCAGTTTGAGGGTGCAATCTTAATTACTGTATCATAGAAAAAAACAAATCATACTCAAACAATGTTACTTGTGACATTATCACACCACAAATATTCAAACTATAAATATTTAATGTAACGCTGTGTTCTACTTTACTCCATAACACTGATTATTTGAAAGTCACGATAAAGGAGGAACTAAGTATTGGTTTCATCATGATTTTGGCAGGACTATTTCTTCTTATTCTTAATGTCTGTATAAACCTCATGTCAAAATGAAGTACTAAACTGAAATGGTATGTTACAATGTTAATCATATATTGCGGAATTAGATTTAACAGCGTGCCATTCCATTACCTTCTTTTTGGTGCATCCAGACTGGACGAGGATGGCAAAGTCTCCAATCTCATGCGGGACCTCGTGAAGCAGGATCGTGAGTGTGGTGACAGCGCCCACTGCTGGACTGACCAAGAATGACGCTCCGATCGCCAAGCCATCCGTGAAATTATGTGTAAAGTCTGCTGCCAAGTTTAGGTAACCGGACACCTTGATATCTGTACCAAGGGAAAAGACCACAACATTACAACATTAAACTGTTTATGAACACCACTGACCACCACGACCTCCTCCGTTTGGAAGTGGCTTTTCTCATTTAACAAGGCATGTGGTGATGAGAGGGAAAGTATCTGACGAGACGTGATGTTCAGGACAGATACAGACTAAACTGGATGTAATCAAAACCTGCAAAAACTTAGAGAAGCAAAATAAAGGTCATACAATGGGCGTGTAATTCAGATTAAACATGTAAAGAGGTGCACAACGTGACCTTTTCCATGCCTGCTCGTCTCCGTGGAGAGGTTTTAGTTTTGACTTAGATGTTGCATTTATTTCATTACGAATAGAGCTGAAAATCTGTCAAAAGATTTATAATATCGCACTTGTTATTTTGGAGATATGCAAAATTAAGAGTATCAAATATATTGGCAATGATTAAATCAAAAAGACTAGTCTAGTGTAAACTCCCAAACAAGGAAATAATAAAGTAATATTTCTGCCATTTTGTGGTTCATTTTATGGTCCATTCACAATTTGAACAGTTCTTGAACCTCTACAAAGACATTCACAGACACATTTTAGGTGCATTGTTAAAATATCATCTGAATATATCATCTGAGATATTGCAAACAAATACTGAGATATGCCTTTAAAACGTATCAGGTGTGAAACGTGAGGTGGAGTCCACAAACCCCCCACACGTCGTAACTTCCTGCGGAGGCTTTCACAAAGACGAGGCAGAAGATAAAAAAATCCTCACTTAAACGAGCGAGTTTGAGGACGTTTGCGTTTCGTCTGTGCGGACACTTTTAGCGAGAATACCACGATACGTTTTATATAAGAGACCCCCTAACCTCGAACTAGGCCTGGTGACATCACTTGCTGTGGAAGACAAGCAGGTGGGAAAGGTTACATAGTGCACCTTTAAGTCATTCATTCCTTTATGTTTAACAATTAAGATATTATGGGATGTTAACTTGCCATTGATAGAAGGCAATCACAATTAAAAAACATAATGCTCTTATCTATTTTTCCATTCATCTATTTATTTACTTATTTATTTATACGCACAACAACTGTATAAAGTTTGTTTGAAAATGTAATGTCACATATCACACAAGACGTATCGGGTTAGTAGCATTATCTGAACACCTGGTCATATAATATCTGGTGTTTCTCTGTTTTACCCTGTACTTTTGTCCTCCTCCTGCTTGACCGCCTGCTTCTTGTCTCCAGTCGCTTTTACGTCCTTCTTTTCTTTCTTCTCCTCACCATCACTGTCTTTTTTCTTTGGTGCAGCTAAAAAAAACAAAAACAAAAACACAATTAAATTTTTCTGACTAACATTACAATTGTGATTAGATTTGCGCTTTATATTTTAATAGTAGGACTCTGCTCACATCCAAACGGGCTGAAAAGTGTTTATAAGTCTTAGCTCCAGGGTTAGCCGCTCTGTTTGACTTAATAAGATGTTTTTTGCACGGTAACTGCGATTTAAGTGCGACCGTTCAAAGTGCAGTTTCCAGTTACGCTGCTGTATCTTGTGACCCCAATTCAAAACAAACCAAGTCAAAATACCATGCGAGTGGCTGTGAGAATGTCCATGGCCGTGTCCTCCCTTCACCAGACGGACAAACTTCTCCACGACCAGGAACGCGATGATCCCACCCAGGACCCACAGACCCACGGACATCATGTGAACATGGGCTGCTCCTGTGAACATCAGATTCACTTCAGTTACAATTTGATTCCATTTTTTTTTGTATTTTGAATCATCTCAAGACCGTCCCTTCGTACTATTATAATGTAGGTTATTATATGTATATCGACACGTGAAGTATTATGCCTTGATGAGGTAATACAATTTTAACATTTCATTCAAATCAGGCCAAGTCTTTTTCAAAGTATTTTTTTTCGCCAATAAAAATAACTAATTGATGTATACGTTTATACATTTCAGGCAAAGCAAAACCTCCATGGAGCAGACCCCCACCACAAAAGTTACACTATATCTAAACAGTGCAACATAAATGATATAGCCCTGTCAAACTTTTCCAAATGAAGTGTAATGTGTGTTCTAACTGGTTCAATACATTTTAAAATAGATTTGATCTTCGTTTTAGAATAACAATGAATTAATTTACAGCAAGTCTTTAAAAAAAAAATAAAACAATGTATAGAAAAGATCAGCCTAATATGGTTATTGGCCCAAGCTTTAAACATAACATCTGTAGCGTATCAGCATAACATTTCCATATCGACGCACCACTATAAATAAATAAATTGACGCTTACACACCGTGAGAGTGGACGTGGTCTTCACTTTCATGCGAGTGGCCGTGGTCTTCACTTTCATGCGAGTGGCCGTGGTCTTCTCCGTTATGCGAATGGGGCTCTGTGCAAACAAAACGAAACAAAGTAAACAAACAAATTAGATTTTTATAAAGACTTTTATAGGGTAAAATATGGTTGCACACATAAAATAATACCTTATCTTTTTACCTTACCTGAAAATGTCATGCACTTAAGAATAGTATTTTTTGGGGAAAAAAGCTTGACAGATGAATTGAAAAATAATTTGGGGGGCTGGGATATTTAAATGTTAATAATCAATAAACAGCACTCAAACAAGTAAATAAGATCATAGTAATTTGTTATGTTATTTGAGAGCCCTGTTCTCTTGTGGCATTAGCATTGAGTCTATGTTGATCAGAATCATAAATAACAATAACAGCAAATAATAATAAAAACAGAAAAAACACATCAAATAAGGCATGCATAAAATAAGTGCTATATTATTATTATTATTATTATTATTATTATTATTATTATTATTATTATTATTATTGTGTGTGTTGGTGCACACAAATACTCAATTGCTCATTCATTTGTGAAAGCCATGTTATGTATAAATGAACTTTGAAGGGCAGAAAAAGCAGGCCTAACCCAGAGCGTGGGGATGAGGTGGAGAAAGGCGTCTCCCAGGAGCCCACCGGAGGCGAAACTGAGAAGCACTTTCAGCAGGTTCTGGTGCTGGTCGCTGTTGGACTGGACCGGGATCAGGAACAGGATCAGGAATGGCGCTGCACTGATCAGCAGCGTGGCGCCCAGTGCCTGCAGAAAGGAGAACAACACAAATGTTATTATCTATAAAAAAAAACAATAGGGCTGAACTATTAGTGAAATTAACTGTGATTAATTTCCTTATATTTTCAATGATAAAGATAAGCTCAGGGCTTTTTAAATCAACATGTCTACCAGCCAATCTTAAAGCAGTAAAAACAAGGCTGTTTAATGTGGCACTGGAGTGTTATTCCAAGGAGGTTTATTTTTAAAGTCCGACTTGTTCAGCAGTATTGGTCATTGATTATGTTAACTACATCAGATTGAGCTCAGTTTTAATGTATGTATTTAATGTAAAATGTTCCCCTGATTATCAGTTACTTCTCAGATTGTGTAGGTTTTTCATTATAATTTTAAAGTGTTTAGAGATGCTGCATCAAACTTGCAGCAAAACAATTATTAACGTATGAATAACTTCCTTCTCAATAACTTTGGAAATGCTGTTTGTTTTAAGGGACTTCTAAAATGTCCCTTTCTCAACATCGTATAGTAATTGCTTTTTGTTTTAATGCTTTTTGGGTTTAATCTACAATCAATGAATGACCTAAATCCTGTAACAATCCATGAATTTTCTTGAGGTTGTCGCGTTGGCATTCAATCGTCTCTTTTTAGCGCTGCGCTTTTTAGACGCTTAACCCCGCCCACTCCTCAGATTAAAATTCAAATTAAACTGCAGACAGAACAGAAAAATCAAGTGTAATCTTCCACACCTTCTGCTCTTTTCTGATCAATGTTATGGTCCATTCATGTCCATTCAAGATACATTCCTGAATATATAATAAAAGGGTTATACAAAAAGGTATTATTTTGTCAATATCGCTTACTCCAAAGTAAAAGGCAAATGAATATACATGTATTGTGATCTGGACTGTAGAAAATTGTTGAATTCACTTTTTGGCATATTCCCTTCCCCTACTATGGCACATATACCGTGTTTAACATTTGTCATTTCACTGATGAATCTACACTATGTGGGTTTTCTGGTGGACGATCCCTCGCCCGCTTGACTCAGGAAAATGTCTTTGCTTTGGCAGGAACTTCTCATAGTATGACATTAAACTGATTTATTCAAAAAAAAAATTTTAATAGCCAAAAAATGACCAGATTTTGATCAAAGTTAGCTGCCTGTCATCATAGAGAATGGTCAGCTTCAAGCCATTTTGTGGAAAATTACAAGCAAAACATGCTAAAAGCTTTTCCCCCACAAGCCGTCAGTATCTTGAGCAATGTACTTTAACTTTTAGGTTCTAGCACTTTACTTGATTTTATTATTTGTCTTAAATAATTATTATATTAACTTTACATATTAATTAGATCTTTTTAGCTTGCTTACTTTCAGTGTCAAATTTTTTCGTGGTACTTTTAGTGTTTTGGAGACGTATGTTCATTGTTTGTATAGGTTGTTTCTGATGTCTTTTTGTGGTTTTTAACTATAAATGGCAATTAAACTGAAACTGTAAAACTGCGACATCCCCATTAAAGATTAGAAGGTTTCGGACCCTCCATCTAAAAACGTACATAGTGCCCCTTTGATAATGGGATTGGGAATGGGCGGGGAGTGGGAACATCACAGGTTCAAATGTTTTTGTTGAGCTTTAATTCATTTTGTTGATGAATTAAAGCCATATTAAGAAACTGAAACTGATTCAGACTAAATAGTGTATAACTATTTTTATATACATCAGTGTTTATAACTATTTTTATATCAATGTTTATAACCATTTTTATATCAATGTTAATCACCATTTTTATATATCAATGTTTTATAACTATTTTTATATCAGTGTTTATAACTATTTTCGTATCAGTGTTTATAACCATTTTAATATCATGTTATAACCATTTTTATATATCAATGTTTATAACTATTTTCGTATCAGTGTTTATAACCATTTTTATATCAATGTTTATAACTATTTCTATATATATCAGTGTTTATAACTATTTTCGTATCAGTGTTTATAACTATTTTTATTTCAGTGTTATTTTTTTGGCCCAGATCTGAATGGAAAAAATTATTATGTCTAAAAAATGATCTGTAGAGGAAGACCAGACTTCACAGGTTGGTTTTTTTTGCTCAGCTTTGTTCAAAATCTTGGAGCAGCTTAAAATCACCATGCTGCCATGATAATGAAAAGGGCTGGGCTTGAAAGTAAGAGTGATGACATCATTTCTTTGCCAATCAGACCTGTGTCCAGAGCTCCACTATGTCCCTCTTCTCTCTCCTTCACCCTCCATCTTCGCCCCATGCGAGTGCCCATGGCCGTTGTCCTCTTTGTGCACGCGGACAATTTTGTCATCACTGTGTCCATGGTCGTGAGAGTGGGCGTGTCCGTGGTCATGAGCATGCCCGTGGTCATGAGCGTGCCCGTGGTCATGAGCGTGCCGTGGTCATGAGCGTGCCCGTGGTCATGAGCGTGCCCGTGGTCATGAGCGTGCATGAGCGTGCCCGTCATGAGCGTGCCCGTGGTCATGAGCGTGCCCGTGGTCATGAGCGTGCCCGTGGTCATGAGCGTGCCCGTGGTCATGAGCGTGCCCGTGGTCATGAGCGTGCCCGTGGTGTTCCTCCTCTGTGGCGACATTGGCCTCTGCGCTCCATTTGCTCGCTCCGTGGAACATCTTCACCTGAGGCTCGTGTGTGTGTTCATGGTGATCGTGGTCATCGTGTGAGTGTCCATGGTGATGGTGTCCATGGTGATGGTCTCCATGGGAATGGCTGTGAGCGACGGCAGTCTGAGAGGCAAACAGCAGTATCGATGATGTGACCACTGTCAGTGCCAGTAGATGTGTACAGCTCATGTTAACCACTGCAGAAAAAAACAAAACCAGGAAAAATATGAAATCCAACATTGTTTAGGGCATATTTATTTATGGCAAGACATATGCTTTTATTTAGTATTAAACTATAAATGAAGACCATGATTTTACATTTTGTAGCAAACAGTTTAAGGGAGACACTGCAAGCAAAACTCTTCTTTTTGTTTGGTCAGTTTGCTCTCTCAGTTTTCGGTCTCGTCCCTGCTGACATGTGTTCCAGTTTGAGTTTACAAGTCGAAGCTCTGAAAACAACCTCCGAGAACAACTGGAACGCAGCATCATGAAAGTGTTTTACGTGTTGAAAAATGGCAACAAGCCCCCAACATTACACTACAAGTCTGGATGCAGGACAATACAGGGTTATTCAAACATGCATGAATCACCTGTAATGCAATTAAGTTGGTGATAAAAGAACACCGTTGGAGCTCATAAAGTCAAATTTACACAATAGATCCCCTTTAATTAGAAAGACAATGCACTGGTTGTAAAAGCTTTATCACTATTGCATCCACTTTATTGAACTATCCACGGGGGGAATGTTTCTCTTCAGACTTCCACGTCATGTTTTGCATGAGTTACAAACAGCTGTAAAGAGAGATACAGAGAGGGATGGATATTTGCTGAATGTTTAGTTATTCACGTCATCAGGATTTGAAAGTTTAGCTTGAACTATTAATGCGGTGCCTTTATCTGTCAAACTGAAACAACTCAGCCACCAGTGTTTTCAATTAAGTTTGGCTAAAGATGCTAACTAGCTACATCTCATGCTAACATGTTGCTGCAGCCAAACAATCTCTCAAATCAAAGCCATTCCTTACCAAAGTGTGCAGATATGTCTGCCCGTGTGCCCACTGGAGGATACTTTCTGCACAGCCAACTCTGAGGGGCTGAAGCGCAAATATTCCTCTTTACAAGGGGACTTGTTCTAGCAGAGAAAGACGTGGCATTACAGTTTTGCTTTACAGGAAATCACGCGAGAGGAACACGGAACTTTCGCCATGGCAACCTACCTACTTCCGGTTCCAGGAGCCATGTTCTGACTGTAAGATTCATGGATCTATTAAAATCATAGATGAATTATTTTAAAAATGCAATGTAAAATTCAACTCAAGACCTCTTTGTATTGTGCTGCATCTAATGCGTTCTTTACCGTACTAATGTAAAAATAATAACATAAATTATCTTTTTGGGTCGTATAGTCTTTTAGGTGGTTGTGTCCACATGTATTGATATTTTAATAGATTTATGGTATTGGCACTCAAACTACAGTGCAGTATTGTGCTTTAGGTGGAATATAATTTTTCATCATTCAGAGAAAAAAAAGATGTTGAGTTCCTCCTCTATTACTAGGACCACAAATATAGGCCTAATATTAGTCTTACGTGTCCATTTAAAGTGTAGATGACAGGTTAGACTACAGATCTCCCCAAAGGGAACCAATTATATTTAAGATTTTACAAAAACATTTTTCTATTTTTCCCCAGTTTGATCATTTTATACTGTTACTGCGGTTGGACATGAGTGGCAGATATGACAACTTTTTATTTTACAGTTTTCTTCTCAAACTGTAACTTGAGTGATCTAAAACACGTAATAAATATTTCCCCCCGGTTTTATACCAACAAATTGGTATAAATTGGTACAAAAAAGTAATAATTACAAACATAAAAACCTGCCACATGGACCGTAATTGTCACGGCAACAGAATCCACGATCTCCCTAGCCTTTATTATACCCATTGTTTATTTAGGCTTTATTTAAAGCAGGTAAAATAGACTGATATCACTAACGAAAAGGTTCTTAGATCTGATTTAAATATATACATCTCTCTTTTCTAGCCACTATTAGAGCCAAATTAAGTGTCCTTTTCGAGAGTCAGTGCCAGGAACTGTATTATTCCTTTTGTACAGGAGGGGGGCACCAAAACTCAGACCAAAGACAGGGAAAGTCCATCTTCTAGGAAAGTTGTGTTTCATTTAGGCCTACATATTCTCTGTTATGATTTAATTTGATATTATGCAGCATGAAAACAGCCCAATTTTGTCAGGGATATTAATTTGATTTATGTTTCCATCTATTCTGTCCCTATGCTGCACTGTACATACACATTGTCATTAGCACATAGCATAAATAGCTTTTTAGTAATTATTTATCTTTATTTATGATTGCATCATTCTATCTCCTGCTGGAATTTTCCCATTGTGGTAAAAATTAAAGTTCTCTCCGGGTTCCCAGACTTAAGCAGCCAAACCAGCCGGAGGATCTGAAAAACCGCCCGAAACTAAATATGTGTATTTTTTATTAATCACCAATATTCAAAGAATGCAACATTGTGTGTGTGTACCTACTTCTCTGAAGCATTGCAAAAAAGGTAGGAGTGAAAGACAACATGGCCATTTGTTTAGAAAAACAGCAGTCACACTGTCACACAGGTTTAACAAGTTTGTATGATTTGTGGACACACCTTTACCGGAGCCTGGATTAATCTGCACATATGAGCCATTGTGGACGTAACATGTCTGCTGCTATGTCAACTGTCATTATGCTGCTTCTCATCGTTAAGGTTTCCTCTTCAGGTAAAACATATGTGTTATTGACAACCTGCAGAGTATTTACAATGAGATTTTAATTACATTTTGGTACATTATAATCACTCTTAACTTAAATTGTATGTATTCTTACTGGGCAGGTGCAATGTATTCTTGTCACTTTACGAGTACAAGCACATGTTATGGCATGTTTCTGTGTTGAAGTTGTGACCAGCTGATTGTTGTCCTAATTTGTCTTGTTGTTGGTGTGTGGAATGTGACCTGCAGCACTGGGAGCCAAAGGCAAATTTCCTTTCGGGGGAAAAAAAAGTTTAACTTAACCTAGCTTAATTTCATGGTAACTACAACATAGTTAGATGTAATGTAAAGTTAAAGATGTGTTCATGCCGGGACAGTTTCCATTAGCTTGTTTCTAGTGACAGTTGGTCTGGCAGCTTTCCTTTTCATTGTTTCTTTCTGTTTCCTGTTAGTCAAGTCGACATTTTCAACGTCATGCAGTCTCCAAAAAGAATAAATAATATCTTATCAAAGGACTTTAAGTAAAGAGTCTTCAGGAACTGCAATCAATGCAATGGTAAAGATAATGACAAGTAGGATAGAATATAAAGCTCAAACATCATTATGAAAAATAAGACACTAAAAACAGCTGTAATTTGTATACAGTAAAGCTCAGCAGTTAGAGTGTTCACCACCAACCCAAAGGTCAGTTTCAGCCCAACGCAGACCAAGAGCATTCTTATATCCTTGGACATTTCCATTCATTCAATGAATGAATGAATGTGAGCGAGTGATTGGTGGTGATTGGAGGAGCTGATGGGGCAGATTGGCAGCTTTGCTTAAATCAGTCTGCCCCAGGGCAGTCCAGCAGTCCAGCAGTTCAGAATCAGAATCAGAATCAGAAAAGGTTTATTGCCATTGTCAATGAACAAACTTCACAAACATAGGAACTTGTCTCGGCCTTAAGGTGCAACATAAAACACTGAGCAATAATAAAACAACATATATTCAATCCAAAGGGCATGCATTAAGAGACAATTTAAAATTTAAATTTAATTTAAAATAGGCATTACAATGTACACAAGATTACAGTTAATTTACAGTTGTAGTACAGAAAGTGACAGTGAGTAAGTGATGAAGAGTTGCAGTTAAAGTGGCAGGTGTTTAAGAAGTGTTCATGAGTCCAACGGCAGAGGGAAAGAAACTATTCTTGTGGCGGGAGGTTCTGGTCCGGATGGACCGTAGCCTCCTGCCTGAGGGGAGTGGTTCAAATAGACCAGTTGTTGAGTGAATGAATAATACAAAAGTGTCTTGGAGCATCCAAAGACATTCTATAAATTATCACTGTACAAATATGCAAATCCTAATGACTGTAAAAGTCACCGCCGGTATGCACTTTTAAGATGTTTGTTTCAAACTGTTTCAAACTTTCCAAATGTTTGAATCCATCACCTGATCTTTCTCCAGCTCTGCCCACGATCTCGCTCCTGCAGAAGTCTCCCTCGTCCCCCGTCACCTGCCACGCCACAGGTTTCTACCCCGACAGAGCCATGATGTTCTGGACTAAAGATGGAGACGAGCTCCTTGAGGGCGTGGTCCCCGGGGAGGTTCTGCCCAACCAAGATGAGACCTTCCAGAAGAGTGTGGAGCTGGACGTGTCCTCGATCCCACCTGAAGACTGGGGCAGGTACCACTGTGTGTTCAGGTTTAGTAATGACACAGAGGAGAGCATCAGCGTCAAACTGGACAAAGAAGTCATCAAGTCCAACCATCGTAAGTCACATAAAAGTACATTGCATTTTTTAAAACTGTAGAGCTAATAAATGGCAACTCGGAAACTAACAAAGTAAATCATTTGACACAGTACATTGTTATAGCCCTCGTGATGTCTTTGGGTCTGGATGCCCCGCAGGCGTCTGTAGTAGAATGCCGCCCCCCTCCCTCCACAACATGAAAAAGTGTTTTTATTTTTTAATCGGTTTGTTTGTTTGTTTTATGTTTTTGCTGCTTTGTGTTTAAAAAAATAAATAGTAAAATATTAAAAAGTGTTTTTAACCCACGTTGAGGATAGCACAAGGGTTAAATATCTAAATTCATTTCCTCCACCTTTGGAAGAACATGTTGAATCTATAACAGGGTTTCAAATCTCTATGTGCTGATGCCCTGTTCTGGCAGTAATAAGAATAATTTCTTAGTGACCACATAAGGTTGTAGGCAACAATGTGCCAAATAACAAAAAAATATGCAATAATACTATGAAAAATAGAGGTATGAACAATGGCATTTTGGGGTGGAACAGCTTTTGTGTGAGTTGAAAAATTTGAGTACAGCCCATCTTTACTTCCTTAAAGCAACATTAAAAGTGCAAGTACAAAAATGACCAAAAATGTATTAAAAAATCATGACAGTTTCTTTTGCTTGTAGGTCCACCCTCAAAGTTTCCCATCAGCCTCTCATCATTGGAGCCATTGTAGGTTTTGTGATTATTTCCATCGTTTTTGTTGGGGTCTGCAAATATAAGCAAAGTTTGAACAATTCAAACATTTGTGGTCAAGACACTACAATATAAGCCTTTCTCAAAGGAATCAGATTTGGACACGATCAAGAATGTAAGTCAATTGATACTAATACAGTGAGTGAATACAATGTTTAACCAAATGCACATCTTCACAGAGTCTCAGACCTGGAAACAAGTTCAGCCTCTGCCGAAGAGACTCAAGTCTTAGAGAAGTCAAGCGTTTGTGTGGACATTTATCTGACGCAGACAGAACTATGTAAATATGTATACCATTACACCACATGTACATGTAAAAAAAAGTATTGCTGTTTTTGTTTTTTTGCCCCAAGGAGAAGCGATAAACTGTTCAATTCACATTTAATAAAACCGTTCTGTTTCAGTGTTTTCTTTTTGTTGTGTTTTGATGTTTTTTTACCATTGATATTGTGTTTATACTCAATCTTAAATACTTTAGTTTTCATTCTTTTGTCTTTGCAAATGCGGCCCAAAAAAAACCTCCTTGTTTTACACTATTTTAGTGCATTCATAAATTGCCCATAAAACCTATTCAAAAAGCGCTCAGAAACAATTTCAAAGCTATCAATGATATAAAAAAAAATTGGATTTGGAAACATTTCCAGGACAGATGTCCAATGTTCTCCCAGACAGACAGACAGAAATTTTAATCAATCAATATTCTTGTCATTGAGTAAAGTCTACTTCAAGTTCACACGTTCTCAGGGGTGTCTGCAGCCGGCTGCTCATTTTGTCCAGGGGAACTCCGCTGACCCCTAAGTCCCGGCTGGGATTGTCCTGATGCAAATGAGGACAGGGAGCCAATTCATTGTCACACAATTCGATTAGACATCTGCATATTGAGCATCTGCACCTCACAAAATCATAGCCCCCTCCCCCACTGCCCACACTCTCTGCCCCCATTGGGTTAGCACCCCACGACCCCGGGGGGCAGCAGTGGCCCTGCTCCTCAACCGCCTCCCGTCTCTGACCCTGTCAGGCCTGGCCCCGCCCCGCAGACGGGACACTGGAGTTCAAGGTAAATGTCCTTTTCTGAGGCTGTCTGCAGGCTGCCCTTTTGGCCCTGTCCAGTCCTGGTCTCATAATTGTATGTACCGCTCTTTCTCTCAGTGTTTCTGACCATGTGACTTTCCTCTGCAGCGTCTATTGTCACTGTCTGACCACAGGCCTCACCCTCAGGACTCACTACAGCTCGGACTGATCTTCTTATTCGGACTTAGGTTAGTTGGACAAAAAAAAAAAACATAAATCAAATTTGCCTTGTTGTAGTTTATTTATTTACAGTTTATTTTCACATGTTGATTGTAACAAATGTTCCCATGTGGAAAATGTTCCGCTTAGCAGAAAAGCAGAAACACGCTTTTGTCCTGTCGTCATCATCACTGCAATAATCGTTAAGACATCACCAGGAGAGCAGTTCAAATACAAAAAACATTATTTGCTAAGCATTTGGTTTGCTATACAACTATTTATCATTTTATTCAAATTACAGCGAGGAAAATGCAGTTGGGAAAATACAGAGCGATTTTGACTATGACAGAAGTAGTTAATATATCAATATATAAGAGGATCTAAGACAGAATCTTTGTGAACAATGACTATTTCTTACGTAATTCACAAATGCTTTCACAGTTTTGCAGGTGCAACATGGATCTCCCAGCAACCTGAGGGCCGTCTGTAGGTTTATCTGAGAATGAACACAACAACTATATGTGAAAACAGGTACAAAAAGGGATCTCCTAACAATTAAGATCATGGAGACAATTCATGGGTTTCAGTTCCGTTATATGCAACATTTTTGGGACTTTTTCCCATTCAAAAGACTATTTGTTTTACATTGTTCATCGCCATGGCAACAGCCCATTCTGAAACCTATAGACACTAATTAACCATGCACTGCTATACACACTTTTTACGATTGTGGTGTCTTGAAAGATATTCATCCACAAACAGGGAAGTCACTTACATTTGATACGTTAGTTTGGTGCAGATAACAGAGTAATTGAATTATATTTGTCAATGTAGAATGCACACATTTTTTGGGGGGACCTCTTTTTAAGGTATGTGTTAGGGAAATGGTAAAAACTTCGGGGTAAGGTCACTGTCAATCAAGACGTGCATGCCTAATCAAACGCACCAGATTATAGCTAAAGCTAGTTTTCCATCTGCAGTCCCTATCTATATTTCTGCTTAAAATAATTTAGTATATTCTTAATCAAGAGAATGCAATTTCAAGAGACACAAGCTAGAGGACTTCTTTACCTTCCTTTCCACTTTTGATCATTCTAAATTTGTACATTGTACAGTTTGGTCTTTCGTTATGTGAAGCACTTTGGTCAACCGGGGTTGTTACGTAACAGTGTTACATAAATAAAGTTAAATTGAATTGAGTTACTTGTTTTAGGCGGCAATATCGATTGGTTGTCCAAAACTTCCAACAGTCTAAAAACTGTTGAATGTAATGAGTTAAGCCTCACACCTGACCTGACCCTAAAGACCCACTCAAAGCAACATGATCTTAAGCAACAAACCTGAGAACTACCAATGTAGCTGTGTCTTTCCTCAGGATTTTACTGGCCACTGTTCAGCTGTGTGTGTGCGGGACACAATATCACTTCAAACCAAATCATGTATAACTGTTATAAGGTCCTGTAATGAACAAGCATTTCTGTCTGATCTGTACTATAGTGACATTGTACTCTAGTATTCCAGAACCCAACACAGTGTTGGACATTTTCATTAAAAGATTTAATAATATTACTGATAAACTCGGCCCTCATAAAAGACATCGCTGCATTATCTGGAGAACGTGACAAAGCCTGGGCAGAAGCCAGGGCAACCAAATCAGCAGCAGACCGGCAGCAGTTTTGTCATAAGAGCAATAAATCTGTTTCTACTGTTCGTACAGCCAAAGCATCTTACTACGTCAATACTTTCATTGAATCGCAGAGTAATGCTGCTAAATTCGGTCTGTTAACTGTTAAAACCTTATCGCATAACTCTGCTCCCTCTTTACCCAATGCAATGATTAAAGGCGTAATTAGTCAGGCAAAGAACAAATATATTTATGACGTGTTTAACCAGCACTTTGTGGACTTTGGAAATGTTGTTGATGATGTTGCTCCATCTATTGATGTTGCCCCAATACATGAGAATAGACCTGATGATCAAGTATTTTCCCTTAAGCCCTTTACACGGTATGAAGCATTAAATATTTTGCTCTCTATAGATCCAAAAGGTCCACTGGGGCACAGGTTGTTATTGTTATCAGCTCTACTAATGGCAAATTGTTTAACTTATGTTTTTAATGTCACAATTCTCCCTTTGCATAAAGAAGGCCAGAAAAATGATTTGAATCATTTTTTTCCAATCTCAAAACTATCCTGCCTAGAAAAACTCTTAACTCTTGTAAGTAACAGGAGGTGATTTCTTAAACACATTTTAAATTGATACCAGACTGGTTTCAGACCAGGGCATAGTACTATCACAGCTGCTAACCAAAGTTAGGAATGAAATCGCTATTGTTGATTTGTCAAAGGTCTTTGATTCTGTAGATCACTGTATTCTTTTGGATCTTCTGGATACTATTGGGTTTGATACAAATTCAAAAAGTGGCCTGCAGATTTCCTCACAAATAGAGCCCAAGCTGTTTTGTGCTGTTGCTGAAAGGCTTTCAGCACCTTTGCTCCCGGCCTATGGAACAAAACACAAAGACTTTTGAAATGACATTATTCTATTAATATTATAATATTAATTAATTCAAAGCACTTGTTAAAGGCCAGTGCTCTTGTTTTAAATGACTTTATTCCATATTGTGTGTGTTTTTATGAATTAGTTTAAGTTTGTTTTATTGATTGTTTAATTGACATTATAGCTAGAGTTACTGTTTGTTTTAAGTGGGGTTTTTTGTTTTCAAACACACATATAACATTCATTGTATTTTGGCCATACCTGCTTGCCTCTCATCAGCTAAGCAGGGCAGGGCCTGGTTAGTACTTGGATGGGTCAGATTCATGGGTCAGATCCATGGGTCAGATAGATACGTTTTGTCTGGATACAATGGGGAACAATCCGACAGATGCATATAATTACAGATGACAACACTCAAGTGAGAAAAGTCATAATTTAAAGTGCACAGGGCAAGTTAGATTTAGTTAGACAGCTTAGACAGATTTCACTAAATCACAGTTATGTATATTTAAGATTGGAAAAGAGAATCTTGCTCTTTGACCATTTTGAGAATGCCTGATCTTACCAGATGTTGGAAGTTAAGAATGATTGGGCCTGGTTAGATTTGAATGGAAGTCGACTGGGAATACAAAGTACCACAGTGAGGCAGTTGTGGCTTTAAAACTGTCATTGTGTCCTTAGGTAAGACACTTCACCCACCTCGCCTCCAGTGTTGAAGGATGTATGGATGAGAGAATGTCTGTGAGAGCAAATCAGCCCATAGCTACGCTCAGGTGTGTTTAAAGCAAGTGTGTCCTCTATCGTTGACAAATAATAATAATTATCATCATTTTACTTCTTGGACATGGGCAGCAGATTTGATACGTTGAGGTGATTTCATAGCTGTTACCGAGTAACCATTCTGTAAACAAGGGTAAAAGCTAATCTAATTTATATAATCGTTATTATGTGATATTAAGTACAATTTAATTATCACACTTTTATTTTTCAAAATTTTCTTGTTTGAACTATCAAATAGAACTCCACCAAAGGGACTATTCTGCCTAAAAAGTATTAATTAGAAAAATATGAAAACATGAATGAACAAGAACGAATGAACCAAATATCAAGGACTGGGCTCAAATAGCAATGGACATTTATAAAATGAAAAAATAAATTATATTCATTATAATAATACATTTTAAAATTGACATATATTACCACTCACCCAAATGCCAGACCTTATCTATAGATGATTCATACCACACTAACCCTAACCCTAACCCAAACTGTTAACAATGTGTGTGTAAGTCATCCTCCTGCATCCTTTTTCATCAAACCAATTTAATTCATGTACACAACATCCATAAATGTACTACTTGGACTTACTCTCAACCTTTTGTCTGGCAACTAGAATCTCAACATCTCTTTTCCGACTTATTCACTTCTCCAAACCAGCTCAATTTGGCCTCTCCAAAGACACCTCAAACTCTTGTTGTCATTTCTAATACTCCCTACAATGGAAGCATGGCCAGCATGTAATTAAACTTCTCCTGCCTCAGACATTCATAGTCTCCGTCCTCTCTTTACAATTTTTGGCTAACTAATGATTTCCACAACAATTATTAGTTCTTGCAAGTTTAAAATGTATTTTTGAGTTGGTCAGATGCCCTGCTGTAGATACAATATTCTATAAAATATCAAATGTTTAAACTTTCAAAATACCTCAACCACTTTGACTATGTGCTACACTTTGATCCTTGCCTGTGATTTTGCAGGAAGAGGACGTTTGGTCATAAACTGCTTTGGTGTCTGGAGCACTGGAGCTGGAGGACAGAGCATCCCTGTGTCATCTCACGTGGCAGGGTCTGGATCTGAGGAAGAGAAGCAAAAACCACCTGAATATCAATGTTGACACACCACTGACACCTGTATAAAGTCCTGCTATCTTTGCCATAAACTATAGGGCGGAAAGATTGGTCACCAAAAACCAAACATTGGAATAGTCACTGTAAGCAAATAGTGGCCTGCAACTACAGTATATTAAGCTGACTTTTTATCTTATACCAGGATGTAATGGCGTCTCCTCATTAGGGCAATTCATCGAAAGATCGACAGATTCGAGATCAAGTCATGTGAAATCTTTATTGGGGTTTTGATTCAAGAGTCCACAGTCGATCCTCTGTCAGTGAAAACATGTGGTTTTGAGCAGAGGTCCAACTTTGGAGGAAGAAATCTATTATCATTTGTGTTAAATGGCACAGATTAAACTTTCGTATAGTTTATGTTCATGAAAAAGCCACTACTAAAAGCCATTTTTACATTCTCCATATTGCCCAGCCCTCACCATC
Source organism: Chaenogobius annularis (assembly GCA_015082035.1). Taxonomy (NCBI): domain Eukaryota; kingdom Metazoa; phylum Chordata; class Actinopteri; order Gobiiformes; family Gobiidae; genus Chaenogobius; species Chaenogobius annularis. The sequence continues at coordinate 223,066 of BJKM01000250.1, forward strand.
AGAAATTGTGTTCTGCATGATTTGTGTATGTTTCGTATGTGGCAGAGTGGGTAATGCTCATGCTTTACAATAAGAAGGGCGGTCAAGCTCATGCTCTGGAGGTGGATGAACTAATGTACGTGCTAGGTGTTAGCCTTCAATAGCCTCGCCCTAACATCTGTAACCTTCACATTTAGTCTATCTCCCTCTCTAGAACCCAGAACACCTGCCTCACTGTTCTAAATCAGCATGTTGTAATCAGCAATGCTCCTTTGCGTTTCTAAAGTCCATACCTATTCAACATGTCAGTGCTCAACTTGCCTCCACGACGTAGGTTTGATGATTTTTATGATGAGCGCTACCATAGTTTCTGTCCACATATAAACTACTACACTACCAGCAGATGAAGTCTTAGCAGGAGGATTATTGTGGATGTTGTGGGTTGATGGGGGAAACCGGAGTGCGTGGAGGAAATACACCCAGATCCAGAGAGAAACATGCAAACTCCACCAGAGTCAGACCCGGATACTGTTGCTGTGAGGCAAAAGTGCTAGCCACTCAGCCACGTTCCGCGGTGAATGTCACCAAAGACAAAGGGGGGTTTCCAAGATAATTTTTTTTTTTAAGTTATACAAAAGGAAATGAGATGTATTCATTGGCTTGGTGTTGGCAGAGATAGCCAGGTTTAAAGCGATACTGTATTCAAAGTTCTCCATCTCCGTGGACCAGCAGGTGGATCCAGGCAAAGCAATAACATCGCTATGGAGTAAGTGGCGGGCCCTCCACTGTAATAGAACTAATCCTCATGCTTTCTCCAAATATCCAATTGTTATTGCATGGATGAAAAATAAAGAAAACCCACTAACCATGTTCTGAAATGCAGCTGATTTTTATGTTTAGTTTCAAACTATGTATTTCTCGCACTTCAAGATGTGATTAAACACACTGAACTGAATCTTAATTTTAAAATGTCTTCACAAAAATAAAACATTGCCTTAATTTGTTGAAGGGGGTTTCATTTATTAAGATGTCAAACCCTTCGTTTTATTAGTGGTGGGGCTCAGCGTTCTCCTATCGAGGAATATTTGTAGCTACAACACAATGTTGAAAAGCCTTTGTCCCTCATCCTATTGCTGTGATGTGCGTCTCGGGGCTCAGGGACAAAAGGTGTCAAACAGAGCTCTGGACTTGGCCTGCTCCTAATCCTATTACTGTGGGCTGCAGAGGAGCAAGGCACCCCCAGACCCTCCATCCCAGCAGCCATAAAACTACCAGCCTTGTGTTTGGCTGCAAGTTTGCATGTGCGTGTTCTTGTGTGTAATTGCATTGTAAGCGACTTCTTATCCATGTTGTCATAATGTGTTATCAACTGATGCGGATCAAGGTTGGCCGTCATCTTCACTTTGCTACCGGTCTTGGGACGTTTCAATTTGGAAAATCTACTTAAATAGTTATTAGACGTAGAATATATATTCCTCACAGGACAATGCATTAATCATGAAACAGGTAACAGATCATTTTGATGTTTTAGCATTTATTATATCAGCTGGGAAATCTGCTATTATGAAAGTAACCTAAACATATCATTAGATTATTAGGTTAAGTGAAAATCATATATCAGATATTCAGGTCAAAATATAATCCTAAAAAACAAAAAAAATAATATTGACAATGTTAGAAGCAAAATCAAGTATTTTTAGTTCTATCTTTAGTTAAAAAATAGACCTAAATGTAAAAAAAAAAATATCTAGGCTGTTTTTTGTGTAATTAACTTTATTTTTTTGTCTTTCAGAAAGTTCAGTTTCAGAAAGTTCAGTTTCATAAAACTGGTAACAAACTTGAGGAATAGTAACATGTCAGACCACGGGAATGAAAGAAAATGAAAGATTACACTGTTGTTTGTCACAGTCTCAATAATCATGAATAATCATTAAGACATGATGTTTTTTCTCACAATAATTGCAACACTAAACTTTGATATTGTGACATCCCTAATCATAACACATTATTAATTACACTTGTTCAAATTAGTTACCACATTGCAACATGACAGAGGAGGGCACAACTAAAACTAAACAAAATAATTGAAAAACAAATCCAGTTAAATTAATTCAAATTTCCATTCTATCAAATATAATAATCATATTTTTAATAGTGAAATGCACATGAAACCTGTGAAGGTTTCAGGAGAATTTTCCCATGATGTGGAGGCAAATATTGATTTATTACCCCCCTTCAATCAGACCTGTCTATATTGAGCAGGGCCAGACTGAAATTTTGTCCAATGGGCTTTTGTTTTGCTTTGGTATCATTTATCTGGCTAAAGTGCTGGCCGTGGCCACACAGACAGACACACACGCAGCCGATCCTCTCAATGCGCACATTTGCGTTCACACTGAACAGAGTCAATTGCCTGTCAAATGCAATGTGCGATTAGACACCAGTAGGTATCAGGCCAAACACAGGGGCACCCCCCAAAGCCTTATGGGGCCCCATTCTGTGAACCCCACGGCCCGCCGCTCTCCCAATCACCCCCTTCAACCCCAGAGGTTTTTCATCTCACCGCCCAGTTCAATGTTAATGTCCAGTGCTGTCCACTCCTTGGACCTGTCCCCCCTTTGCATAGGCCCAGAGAAGAAAGGCCAGAGAAGTGAAAGAGAACCAAAGCCCTCCTTCTTTTCTCACCCTGGACTCCTCTTGTGTGCTGTCCAGCTGGCTATGACCCCTGACCCCCGACCCTTACTCCTGACCCCTGGACCCGTTCCCACGCCACGCCTTTTTTGTGTCCACCTCGCCATGGCAACACCTTGGTCACTGCTGCTGCCACGGTAACAGATGGACAGGGGCCTGGAAATAACTTCATTCAGCCCCGCCCGGAGGGGTGAGGACCGTGGACCATGGACAATCCGGCCTCACCCTCTCCTCTCTGTCCCACATATACATACGAGCACACCGCACCCCCAGCTCCTCCTGGGCCACATTCAAACACTCGTCCCCTTGGACCGGCTCCCGCAGCAGGGGCCTCAGAAATCAGGCCTGATAGAGTCATTACTGCACAGATCCCAGATTCACCCTGGCATCTACACGGACCATACATGAAAACAAGAATACACGCCGCTGTTGGCACATAAACGCATAAAAGACATCCCAAAGTCACCCGCATATCCCATTTCACACTGCTGGTATTTATGGTAAGGGGCGTAGGAGCACTAACATTGTGGTGCTGCCGTAATTATCTCCCTGCTTCTTTTATTAGCCCTATTGTTTTCTCACATCCTCAGATGAGAAAAGGCACAGGGAGAGAGTTGTAAAGACACAGAGTTGAGCAGTGGGAGATCTGTTTGCCAACTCAGAAACAAATGATGAGCTGAATAGCATCCCGAGCCGCTCAATAAGGTGCAGCCGGAAAATGAACTGCAACAGTTTTGGTGCTAATCAGTAACTAACCTCTAAACAAGGTTGTGTGTGTTTTGTGCCCATCTTTGGGAAACACCTCTTGTACAGGCCCAATGAATAGATTAAAGGGGGACAGTGTAATTACTAAAGAGAGGGGCCCACACAGCACCAAGAGGACGCTGAGCCACTTTGATGGTTTAGGGCCATTGGTGTAATTGTTTTAATGCTGTGTCCTAATGACCTCAACAAACAAACAACACTACGACTGTAATTTGATGGATTTGAATAGAATAGATGTTTTGGAGCATCTATCTGAAAATGGCATTCCTGGTTAAATTATTTATGGGTATAAGCATTAAAAACATAGATAAAAGCATGCTACATTTCAATAAACACTACATTTAGAGATCACATAATAAAACTAATTTAATATATATTTAGTATTATGTTCCTCCAACTCATGCTTCTGCATCGGACTTTCACTTCAGTTTTACACCCCCAAAGCTCTGTCCATCACTCCTCTCACCCACTCCCTCCCTCTGCCTCTCACCCTCTTCATTGTACTAAAGGAGATTTTCTCTATTGATGCCCAGTCTCTTAGGTAACCCCACCGCTGCATGAAATGAGGAGCGGGAGAGGTCGAGAGACAGTCAACCAGTGAAGGCGAGAGAGAGAGAGGGGCGGGGCCATGGAGCCGGGGTGAAGGAAATGTAAAGGCGGAGGGAGGGGGCTGCTGAAAGAGTTGAAGAAGGGGAGCTGGAGGACGCAGGATCAGTGGAGGCTCAGACTCTGAGGGGGAAAGATGGAGGAGCAGGACAAGTGCGTTCAGACATCGAGAGCCGTGGTCAACTTAAACTCAACTCAGCTCGGCCGCTGGAGACCAGGGGGCCACGCCGACACCACCGCACACGTAAGGATGAAACCTCTGAGGCCTCCAGCCACTTCAGCATCAGCTTTCTGCAGTAACTCTAGATCTTAGGCCCAAAGGTTCAAACATTTAGTGCACTTTTGATATTTTTTACTTGTGCTTTTGTCTTTTCAACTGCCTCTTCTAAATTGTCCTAATTCCAATTGGTTACAAATCTTTCAGTTTGGAGAATTTGTGACATGAACAGATGGAGTGGCCTCTAAATCACTGCTTCAACATTGTTATCTGGAAGTTAAAATGGATTTAGAATAATTAATTTGCTGATTTAGGCTAATAATTGAGGATTGTCGCGTTGCGCTGACTTTTCATGTTGTAATGCAGGTGTTCAAAAGTAATGTAAGTTCAAAGTTGCGCAGCATAGTAGATTACTGATAAATCATGATAGTATATTGATGCATTATTTGATATAACCATGCCAAGATTATATGTTATTTTTTTAATTTTAACACAAAACTTTGATCTGCAGAAATAAGTGTTGGGAAAGACTCTCTGAAATGCTGCCATCCTTTGTGGCCATGCTGCTCTGCACCTCAATGGTGGGCACACAGCACATGGGGTTCCCATGAATAGGCCAGGCCTCACCAAAGACCACATCATTTGGATAAAGACGGCTCCCACAGAAAGAGAAACCGCCTCACGGAGAGAATCAGAGAAAGAGAAAATGTTGCATACTGCAAATCAGATTAGAGCCAGTCACAGCTTTACTTTTGCATTTTCACTTTTTCTTCCTGACCAGGGCCCTCCCGCCTCCTCGGTTAAATTTACTACTGCTGCTGCTCATGTGTCTGATGATAATGCGCTCTACTGCTGTGCTGAGTTATCATCTCAGGCCTTTGTTTTCTTTGATCTGTGTGACCGTTGGGGGACCCACTTCTTCTTTTGTATGAGGTCACATCGCGGCTCCTTTTGGACAGGCCTGCCCCCGGGTGGTGACCCTCCGTTCATCATGGTGTCACCCACACAGAGGACAAGCATGAGTTAGAGCTTTCTCCACTATTCTTTTCTCTCCTTTCTTTCTCTTCTTTCCGCTCCATCCTCACTTCTATTCTGTCACTCTTTCTTGTCCACAATCACTGACCTGAGGCCACAAGGGGTCAAAGGCCATTTTTAAACCCCAAAGTCAACAATGAATGGACGGATATGAAAACCAGTTCATATGGTAAATTTCAGATGACTTCAGAACAGAAACAGAGCGACATGGAGGTCCGGAGCTGATTGTCCAAACGCAATTCTTGCGTCTGACTTAGTGAAACCAGGAGTTGTGGATGGACATCATGCCCCTGGCCTCTACATATTCACGGAGGATTCAAACTTTAAGTGGTCCAAAAGCTATTCGGGGACTTTTTTGGAGGCTTTTTTTTTTTGGAGGCTTTTTTGGAGGCTTTTTTGGAGGCTTTTTTTGGACTTCTTTTGGAAAAATCTAACAAACCTAAAGTAAAATTGGAGTAACACTGGTTTATTATGAACTTGCAAATCGGTGGACAAAAATTCCATAAGAAAGACATTTTTATAGCTGATGCTGAAGTTGGCATAATGTTTAGAACCATATTAGGAAACAGATTGAATTTAACGTGTTTTTTTTTTTTTTTCTGATTGCAGGTGGGCGATATTGCATGGATACAGAAATTAGTTTTTTGGATGGAAAGATTGGATGTTTCAGCCTGAAAAGCTAACAGGTGAAAGTGTTTGGTTGTTCTTGTTCTTCATATATCAGTGCAGTGAAGAGAGAGAGAGAGAGAGAGAGAGAGAGAGAGAGAGAGAGAGAGAGAGAGGAGAGAGAGGGAGAAGAGGGGCTTTGGACGAGTGAGAAAAGGGGTTTGAATGAAAGCGTAGGGGGTGTGGAGTCCTGTGAATTTGTCTGTGTGCGTTTCTATGTTTGACAAAGTTCAGGGGCAGACCGGACAAAAAGAAATGGGAAAATGAGGGAAAGTAGAGGATTTGAATGAAGTGGCCAGAGACGGAGCGAGACGGCATGTTCAAAAAGAAGCCAGAGATCCAACAGATTGAGGACAAGGACGAGGGGATATTTTGGAGGGAAAAAAAGTGGCCACCTTCAAATTTGTGTGACGAAAAAGCCCTCTACTGCACAGCACGGATGGCGTAAATTGGTGAGATTTATAGATTGAAACTGCAGGAAGCGACAACTCGGTCTGGGAAATATGTATGGAGAAAGGGAGAGAGCGAGGGACGGAGAGAGGGCGGGAAGGAGATCAAGAGTGAGGCTGTATTAATATGCTAATGGGCTGAGTGAATGCACAACAGGCCCACTGACCAGGCTAATCACTGGTGGACGCACACTGAGGCTAATCCTTAACGCAGACCCACTCACAGGCAGCCGCGCACACAGAGCAGCTGAAAATATTTGGACAGTCAACGATTGCAGATTTTTTTCCCCCTAGATTCACCTGAAACAGTATTTTTAAATGAGGGATTGGAAAAAAAGTAAGCAGTTTTTTAGACGGGAACGGTTTTGATAAAAAATAATGCATAATTTGTGTGAGATTTTTATGTGATATGAATATGTAATTTGTGGTTTAATGAATAAATAAAATCAAACTATTAAACTTTTGCAATTATTTCATCAAATATATTTAAAAAATCTATGTCTACGTACATGAAAGTTTTGCTCTACTGTTATAGCATAGAAAAGCAATTTACTGTTTGTTAATATTGCATCAAACTCACTTTATGATGAGTAATACTTTAGGGAGATATTATTTTTGGTATTCAATGAAATCAAATGTTTGAAAGACATCAAATATTGCTGCATTTAAGAGGGATTCAAAGCTAGTGCTGAAGCATGTAGACCAACAGGCTACAATCACACTAGTGATAATAATAGAATGTATTATTATTATTATTATTATTATTATTTATATTTAAGTACAAGCGACCAAAAACACCCACTGTTGTTTTATAAAAAATGTGTGCAATTTAAGGTAATGATACGTGTTTCAGTTCAAAGAACAGAGTTAAATAAACTTGCCTCTGACAGTAAATGTGCAGTGTGACAAGACTATAAAACAGATAACAAAAGATGCATAGGCTCAAGTAACAACCAACATGTTATTATTCAGTAGAAGGACTTGATTGAAAAATGTTTCAGGGTTTAAATCTTGTGTAAAAGATTATGAGCACGTGAGCTATCAGACCACCCAATCAACCAGGCTCATAGTCCAAGAAAGTGTGTTAAAATAGTCAACACAATGGAGCTCTCTTGGTGTGCGCATCATCTGTTCTCTATCACTCACGCGCGTGTCTCCGGTGCGGCGGATGCGGAGGCTGTGGCCGAGAATAACCCTGGTCCTGGTCCTGGTCCTGTCCTTGTCCTGACGCACACTCGCTGAACTTGTGTTGACCTCGTGACCTCTTTCACTGGTCCAGTCTCCAGCAGAGACACGCGGGCACGTCGTGACCCCCGTGCCTGCACTTTTCGGAGGGCGAGGCGATAAGTGACGGTCCGATAGTAAAGCATCATGTGTGCGGAGCCATATCCAGCGCCGTGATCATGTTTTCACCCGTGCGGCGGAGGGAGGGCTGACTGCGAGGCAAAGCGGGGGGAGGCAGACACGGGCCTGGTCCGCACATCCTTTTCATGCGAACACCCGGGACCGCAGAAACGTGTGTATCTTTTTCACTGTCATTTCTGCTGCAGTGACTGAGCACGCTTTGCTTGGCTGAACTTGGCCGTGCTTTTAAATCATGTGTGTTTGGAGGTGCGCCCGGACCGTGCCTTTGGGCTAGCAGAGGCTAACCTTTGGAGCTAAAGAAGCTGTTCATGCTTTTCCACCCGAACACATGCAACATCATGCAGCATCATGTGTTGAAAGAGCTCATTTGCCATTGCGTCAGGTGCAGTCACTCCTGTTTTCTCCAAATGGATGTGATTTAATTTAATGTTGCGTTGCACGCATTTGGCTGGTTAGATATTGGGCTATTGCTAACATTAGCCTGCTCAGTCGGTTTGTTTTCGTCTGTCTGCCAGCTGATGATTCTCAGCAAATGCTATTTTATTCATGTTTTATTGCACATTAATACTTGAATACACGTGTATTAGACAGCATCTGTGGTTGTTTTTCATCACCTTTTAACAGTGAGTGTCGTTGTGACAGTGAGTCCTGCTGCATTTACCTTTTCCTTTCAAAATCAAACTCTGAATGTAATACTAAGAACATTATGAATGAACTGAGATAAACCAAATGCAGATTGTTTGTTTCTCATCACCTCACGCACAGAAAAGTCAGTGCAGACATTTACCGTAATCAAACGAGATCATCTTTTCTTGTGTCGGAATTTCAGAGCCATTTTTTTGGTTTCCCAAAACAGCTCAGGCCCGGGCCTCAGTCCGCGGTCTAGAGTTTGACTGCTCCAGACGAGGTATTTGGTGTGAAGTTCTGCTCTTGTCCCATCCACCATCATGGGAGACAGCAGGGGTGAGTACATCTGAATGTGAATGCAAATGTATAGTGTTCTTAAACTATTCACCCTCATAATACACTAGAATGTAGCATTATAGTTCATGAATAAGTGCCATAATAATTGTGCCTGATCTGTAAATGTTCAGATTCTCACAGCCCGGACAGCTCGTCGGTGTCCTCTCCTCCCTCAGGACAGCGCTCTCCTCCTCTGGTGCCCTCCGCTGCAGCCTCCATGACCTCGCTGCCTCCCATCACCAGCGCAGGAGTCAACAGCCCCATCAGCAGCATCGGCTCGCCCTTCTCTGTCATCAGCTCCTCGCTCGGCTCCCCCTGCCTTCCTGGAACACCCTCAGTGGGATATGGACCCATTAGCAGCCCACAGGTAACCACTAGCTACGTTTAATTGCGCACCAAAAATATGAGCATTATCTGATTTTTTGGAGTTATCTGATTATCGAAATGTCATGTGAACAGTTACGTCTAATGTGAGTTCTGTGCCTGACAAGACAAACGTGAAAGAGAAACATTTTAAAGATTGAAGAGCTATTTTTAAAGTCATTGTGCAGTTGTCTTCAAAACAGTTGCTCTAAAAATTGTGTATCAGATCTGATTATTGTTATCTGATTATTTCTAGCCATGTGAAGGTGCTCTCTGACTTGATGAATGTAATTAACAGCCTATTTCACATTCAGCATTGTGTTCTTTTAATCTTTTCGAGAGTGTGATGAGATTATATATTGTCGTGAATATAAAAGTGTTGCAGTCTTTACAGCCTCTCTGTGTCATCCTGTCTTGTTCACAGATCAACTCCACAGTGTCGATGTCGGGGCTCCATGCAGTGAGCAGCTCCGATGACGTGAAACCTCCTTTAGGCTTGAAGCAGCTGACCGCACATAGTCCTGGTCCAATGCTGTCTCAGAAACGCCTCTGTTCCATCTGCGGAGACAGATCCTCCGGTAACAAACGCTATTATTTTTTTAAAAGTACAATTAGGCCTTCACTATTTCATTCCAATTTCAATGTGTTGCTGTGTCTTCCAAGTGCGACAAATAAAGGCATCTTGAACCTTGATCCGATGATTCTTTTAACTGTGTTTATAGATGTCACTATATAGTAAGAATGAATGGATGGGTTCAAGTGACATCACAACAAACTAGAATTCCTAGAGTATTAAATTGAGCTGGAGGACAGGTCAGAATTATACTGTCGGATTGTAGATTTGTTACCCCTGGTTTGTGCTTAATTTTTACTGGGCCAATGTTCAGCCAGCATTTTCTCTGTCTGTATAAAAAGCAAATGTGCTATTGCTTCTTTCTTTCACAATTGCTTCAGAAAGTGGTTCCATTATTCAACGCTAAAGATATGATTGTTTGTTTGTGATTGATCAGTTGAAAGGACTTCAAACTTCCACCCATTCTCTCCTTGTAAATTGGTATGTTTTGTTTTGTTTTGTTGTCTAAATTTGGATAAATCTCAGGCCCTGTCCCTCCATCTGAAATCATGACATCATCAAATGCCAGAACGTGAACGCAAAACCTCTTGTCTTTTTCTTTCAGTTATCATAATGCATAAAGATTTGACATAGTGACATCCATATTCTACATCAACGTTAACTCTTTTTTCCGCAGGTAAGCACTATGGCGTCTACAGCTGTGAGGGTTGCAAAGGTTTTTTCAAGCGGACGGTGCGCAAAGACCTGACCTACACCTGCCGGGACAATAAGGACTGTATGGTGGACAAAAGACAGAGGAACCGCTGCCAGTACTGCCGCTATCAGAAGTGCCTGGCTATGGGCATGAAAGAGAGAAGGTAAGCACGCTAACACTGTGGAAACTATGCCAGTATTCAATTGTGTTCTATCACTCATTCCATGCATTACTCATTCACACAAATAAAGTTGTTTTTTAATTGTTTCGAGACATCTGTAAGGGTGTTTTGTATAGAAATTTTGTTTTGGAGAAAGAATATTGTGTAAAAACAGTGAAAAAGGCTGCAAAAAAAGCTGATTCTACAGTCCATTCACTGTTGTTTGCGATAGTTGAACCTCAACCAAGATATTTAAAGGCACATTTTAGCACAACTTTAACCTACTTACAAGCCATAATATCTGAATATTCAGCATCGGGATGAGCTGAAAGAAACATAAATATATACTGAAATTTCTGTCACTATCACTCACCCCTAGTACATCACACACATTCTGAAAATCCCCCAAAAAAGTAACAGATCCTAAATTTGAGATCAATAGTGGTAGTGGTTCGAGGGAGGGGGGGGATTTGGGGGTGGATAAGCTTTACAAAACACTAACCCCCTCTCCCCCTCTCTTCCCTTTTTGTTTCCTCGATCTTCTCTCCCCTTCCCTTCTGTAAGTGGCCGAGAATGAAACGTGCAAGATGTAAGACAAAGAGGAAGGAAGGGGTGTGTCTGTGACTGTACGATGAACAAATAATCACAGAGAGATCTTGCGTGCTACGTCGGCATAATATGAAGAACATTAGCATCGTAGCCCATCTAAAGTTATTTTATATCTAACTTGTATTTGCATCAGGCCGAAGATGTGGTCTTTAGTGGAGCTAGACAAAACTGGTCTTACGAACACATGATAGAAAAAAAAGCTGTCAAATTGAATCTAAAGTCGCTGTATTGTTTTAGTGTGTTGATCATGTTGTAAGATTGAGTTCACGCACCACATCGAAATTGGGAGACCAAACCTTTTGATTAGACCATGACTAAATCAGGAATAGAACAGGACTAAACCAAGTCTACATCAAGTCCAAGCCCTTAAAGAAGAGAACAAACCTCATTAAGTATCCAAAGCGATTACAATCAAGCATTATCCATAACGACACAAAGCTGTATGAAGAAGAATGAAAGATGACATTTTGATGAACTGTAAATGTATTTGCTCTGCTCTGCTGTTTTTACATTTCAGTTGTTATTAATCTGCTTCTAAAGTCAATGCTCTTAAGTCAATGCTTTTGATAAATCTTAATGATAAGCTTCTTCACATTTTTGGTTACCATCTTTTAATCTGTACTTTTTGACATTTTTTGTTTTCTCTCTGACATGTGCTTAATTCTTTCCTTTGGTCTTTTTTTTTCTGTTCACTGCATTTTCACGATTTCTTGTTACCTCATCGACCTCATGCTTTCACATTTGATTCTCTGTGCTCACACATATGCCATCTATGTTCTTTCTGTGTGTGCTGCATTGCAAATGTATTAACACAGCTGTCCAAGAAGAGAGGCATAGAGGAACAAGGAGAAGGAGGGCGAGGTAAGAGTCGACCAGTGCCGTGAACAGAGGAGATTGCCGGTGGAGAAGATTCTGGAGGCAACGAGATGGCTGTGGAGCCAGAAGACGGAGCTGCATACGGATGGCGGCTCAGGAGGCAGCTCAGTGAGTAAACCTGAGGGTTCCATGTGAATTATACTGATAGTATCGTGACCTAAGACAATGAGGTTCTACATGTGGCAAAGTGACGTGCGGCAAGCTCTAATATAACTGAAAGCAACAGAAACATGAGTTCAGTTACAGCCTTCAGGAGCCAAACTGTCCCACACTGCAATCTAATCCAAATTCTTGGGGGTATTAGTCACTTTATTTTTGGAAAATTTGACAATGGCGGTAACTTTTTTTTTTTTTTTTCAGCCCAACGACCCTGTTACCAACATTCTGTCAGGCAGCAGATAAGCCTAGCTCTTCACTTTGCGTGGAGTGGAAGGCCTAAGACCCAGATTCAACCTCCATTTCTCTCTGAGCTTGCCCTGAGACGACATCAAGTCATTTCTGGCGTTCGGTAGCAGGTCAATACTGAACCATTAACATAATACCTTCATAATGGTCAACAAATGGATCCACTAACGCAATCCTACCAGATCCACCCACATCCTCAAACAACCCATGCATACAAGAACTTTGACTATTGAGGACACTTTTGACCAATAGAACTGTGTTTTTTGCATACAGTACGATTGTCTTGTTGTGTCATGTGACACAATCCTGTTGGTCATGTCAATCCACAGACGCTGGCGAATGAACCCGCCTCAAATCCTAGATTGGCATCCTTCAATCTCTCATCGCTCTAATTTCATCTAAGTCAATAGATCAAGTATTGTGTGGGATTATTGGTCTGTGTCTCAGGCATGGACCCTGGGGCTTGCACGTCCACATGTAGATACTCTAGTTCGCTTGTCACAGTGTCTGGGATGTCTGGGAGACGTTATTTTTGGGATGAACAAAGTAAATTACTACAAAAGACATCCATCATAAGAGAGCTGAGGGAACAATAGCCCCATAAGTTATGAAACTGATTAAAACACCCTGTTTTTAGTAAATGCATTTGACTTCGAATATTCTGTAGCGAGGTGTTTTCTCCAGCGTAGTTACCAAATAGCGTAGTTTGTGCTAACATATATAGAAAGACATTTGAATAGCTGGTATGAAGCATATAGCAGTTTGCTTTAGAATCTACTGAATGACGCTGTGCATTGGCTGAGCAGTTTTGACAATAATCTTTGTCTATTGACGACATCTACAGCGCATGGCTAGGTCATAGGTGACTAAACTGCTTACTTTTAGAGAGCGCATGGTATATCCACATTGCCCATCTGACAAGCTCACGAGACTGGCACTTCTTTGCTCCCTCATTATGTAACTATAGCTGGCTAAACTCACAGACACTAACAATCAACATGGGCCTATTAAGGTTCTATAAGAACCCTATACACTCAGTCAAATGGCCATGTTTCCGTCCTAATCGATTTTTCGTTAAGTTTCTATATATGCTACGGATATATGTCCACTCGATATTAATCCCATCAATAATGAAGGTCATAATGTATAATTTTAGCGATGGGTAGTGTTTTTATTTGTGCTTTATTACACATCAACCTAACAAACTACAAAGTGTGTTGATGACGGATTTTACAGATCAGAAACGTCAGGATGTCATATATGTATTTTGTATGTATGACAAAAGTCGAATGTCCGTAGATGAAGTGAATTTTTCTACTATGGGCAACTAAATTAAGGTTTAGATCATAATTATTAAATCACACATAAAGGGGCATTATACACAATTTGGATATATATTTAAAAACTAACTGTGAGGGACTTTTAAGAGACCTTAATAATTTTACACTTCATAGCCTATTATTAACCAGTGCATTAGTGAATCGACTCTGTATACAAATAGTTATATATCATCCACACCACCATATCTTCAGGCTTATGAGAATTCAGTTTCAGTTACTTTGAAGACTGTGGCACTACACCATGGAAAACCAAACCGTTTTTTTATACAAATATATTGATTAGAGATGGAGCGGGCATATAAATCTGGTTCCAGTACATTCTGTTATTATGTATAGTATAATGGTATTTGATATTCATTATATTTATAATTGAAAAGTTAATTATAGTAGACTTTACATCATAGAAATAGGAATTTCTGGGCCTAAAATTTTGGTATTGCGCAAATATACGAAGAAGTCAAATATAAAATGGAATAAATTCGAAGATATATCAGCTCCAAAAATTCCATCTCGGACACCCGTCCCTAATATTGATCAATATCAATATTATATAATAAACTGAAGGGTCTGAAGCTAATAATCGAGTTGTTTGACTGGGAATGGATGCGATATTCATATCATATTTCACTTTCATGCAAAAATTGTACTGTAAATTCTGCAGTGAAGAATGTAGTGCTTGGTTTTTCGCCACAGGGACTACACTGGAGGTATTCAATAATTAAGTTTGTTTTCATGCTAAACTTTAAAAGGTTAGTTCAAACACTAACTTTCTGGAGGGGAAAATATAATGTATGCAAAAGTGTATCATATCTGTTTCAACAGACTCACAAGCTCTTACTTCCAATTTCATAAGCATGGCTATACTTATTGAACTTTCTTATACATCGTTGCCTTATTTATAAGAATAAAATAAAGCATATGAGACAAAGAATCAAAGATCCTTCAAAATGAGAACGGCGTCATTCACCAGCGTGGTAACTGCTTCCAAGTTATCTGTCCATAGAATATGAATAATAAATATTAAACTGAACCTTACTCAGAAATAAGACTAGTTATTCATTATATACTCACATTCATATCGATAGATGTTAAATAAATATCATTTTTAAACTTTGGACTTTTAAAATATACATCAACATAAACGATAATCCCTCCAAAAACTAATGCTTAATGTTATATACAATTGTAAACTCATCTTCCAAGAATATTATATAATTAATCGGTAAAATTAACATTGATGATTTATATCTCATTTATTTCTGGATTTACTAAATCAGGCTTACAAGTAACAATGATGACTCAATGTAATGACATTGTAATAACACATTCTGTGATTTGAAAATACACCAGGCCGATCACAAATGCTGAGGTGATATGGGGCCATATTATGACAAGGTAATTATTTCAGAACTACACAAACACTCCGATTTTGACCCCTTCTGCTCTTTATATATAAACCGTTCTAGGCTAATAGCACTTATTTCCTTCTTATAACACAGCGCCGATTTCAGGATCAAAATAACGGACTAAATAAATAGAGTCGGCAATTTTAATACGGATGCTATTTATTTATATATCATAAGTCGTATGCTCAGTTGCCAGAATTGTATTCAAACAGTTTCTCTGATGAAGTTAAGTTAGTAAAGTAATGAAATTAAGATACAAATGAAATTAACCTTATTTAATTTAATGTTTAATACTAAGTACTTTTGCATTACACCTCACTATAGCTTCTCCTCCTGCATGTGTGTCTAAAACATGGGCATTTTTGTCATGTAGAATTTGAATTCCATCCATAATTTATGTTATTACGAATTATTTCTGTATTTAGTGTTCATAATCTGAAATTTGTGGCAGTGCTCTGTAATGACATAAATCTACTAGCAACTTTCCAGAGGTAGAAGTTTAAGATGTGATTTGGATGGACATTGAGTCTCTCTAGATAAGGCAGTGTTGCAGGCACTGGGAAAATTTATTTTGTTTGCTGGTTTAGAATTTTAGACAATTATTTAGTTAGTTAAAAGAAGATGTCATCTATGAATAATCTTTCATGTCTGATATCATAATGTTGAAAACATGAACTAAACATTGAGCTACATTAAATTTTACCATGATTGACATTCTCTTCATTGGCATTATCACGGAATTGTAACTACATTTTTTGACTAATATTTGCTTGTGGCATTGACTTGTAGACGTGTCGATTATAATTTCATGCTATGTGGTTTATTGGTTTTTGATAGACTGTTCCACTGTTCTCTCAACTTTAACATGTAGAAAACATTCATTCACTGTTTACTATATTTGCCAGAGTTTATGAACTGAGCTCGTGAGTAAGTATGAGAGACATCGCAAACATGGACAAGACGGAGC
Organism: Chaenogobius annularis; assembly: GCA_015082035.1. Lineage (NCBI taxonomy): Eukaryota > Metazoa > Chordata > Actinopteri > Gobiiformes > Gobiidae > Chaenogobius > Chaenogobius annularis. The sequence goes on from BJKM01000250.1 coordinate 239,196, forward strand.
TGGGTATGCCAGTTCGAGCCATAATATATCTTTTCAACTCCGGTGTACCATTTTTAAACAGAATAGAATTTGTAACACATTATAATTTATGTTTAAACAACAGTCAAATACAGCTGACCGTGGGGAAAGTTCCATACATTTGTCATAAACATGTCTTTTTTTATTGTCTATGAAGATGCCCAAGGGTTTGTCAAAATATCCGAGTGAGGTGGAGCTGCTGCGAGATGCGTAGTGCATATTCCGCGTCTCTTTAGAGGCGTAACTGCAATACAACCTGTCAACTACAATATACCACCGAACCAGCAGGGCAGGTAACGTCCTCAGCAAAACCACTGGGAAAACACGTGGTTGTGTGTGTTACTGGAAAGCAAAATAATTGTGATTCTAACTAATGAATATTTTAAGTCAAATTGAATATATTAAACTCTGTGGACATAGGTTCATATTCTCTGTAAACACTGGACCCCCTGGGTCATGGGCATTTCTAAGCGCGAAAGCCCAGTAATAATGTCAGGAAAACAGATCTGTGTCTGGGTTTTACCACGAAACAAACTCTGAAATTATCAATCAATGAGGCCAATTAAAACTTATATTAAATACTCTGTCAAAAAATGAAAGAGAAAGAATCAAATAAAATAATATGAAATGATTAAATGCTAATAAATTGTAGTAAATAAAAAGGAGACAATAATAGTTAGTCAGCTCAGATCCTTTTTTGGTTACAAATGTAAAGGTGGGAAATGTACAGTTTTTTCTGAATATAGACATTCATTCATGACTCATTCAACTTCATATCAAATTCATGTTCATTCATAACATTTTCTACCGCTTGCATTTCCCGTTAGGGGTCATGCAGTGTGACTTGAAGCCCTCCGCTTAAAGGGGTATCGCCAGTGACTGGTTATTTTACAAGTGGTTATTTCTTGTACCTTGTAATCATATTTTATATCATAAACACTTAGAACACTTAGGACTAATGATCCTTCATTTGGGAATTAAAAAGAAGGAAACGTAATTGAGGCCATCATTTATTTAGCATTTGTGTTTAGAAATAAATATTCCATGGGATATATTGCATGGATAATATGATAACAACTCCATGGGATATGAATCAGTGCATCCCTAATATTAATTCATAATTTATATTTATATTTAGTAGAAATGTTAGCCTGTGTATAAATATACAACACTATGTTTACATCTTGATAGTGCGTTGATGATTGAGAGTTATTTGTGTTATATATTTAAATTGAGGATATTAATATATAAAAAATAAAATGAAAGAAAACAGTGCAACAGAAACATATTTCATATCATATATTAAGATACATAATTCAACCGAACATAGATAAATAATAGACATATAAGCGTTTCCAGGCTCTTGATGGACACTTAGCTGAGGCTGCTTGAGAGCTGTTTGCAGGAAGGTGCATAGATTCCAGAAGAGATGCAGAGCTGATAGGGGTCTGTTGGCTCTAGAGTCCCACTTTCTTTGCTCGGTCATTTCGAGTCCATCAGTGAGCGTCGCACCACGTTATCAGAGTTGTTGCCTGGTGAAGAAGCTTCAGGGAAAGGTGTGGTCATGTCGCCCAGGCAAGTGGAACCTCGTGGAACGCCTCACGTACTGGAACAGCCCTGTTATCAAGGCCCAGGTCCTTAGGTGCTGCTGTTTACTCCCGGCACAACGCTCTGCCCAGGCGAGGACGCTTTTCTCCCAGCGTGATATGGACATGTACAAACCTTCATTGTCATTCTGTCCTGAAATGTGAGTCATGTCCTGAAGTCCTAGTCTGCCTGATTGTGAGACTGTCGATCGTCCGAGTGTCTAGTTTTCTGAGACCTAGACTTCGACTGTCGATCTCCAACTGTCCGAGACGTCCAGACCTGCTGCTGTAAATCGAGACCGTCGACCCTGAATGCCTAAGCGCTGGACTGTTCGTGCACAGTGGATTCTGACGAGTGGGAAAACGGTGTAACATGAATGCGTTAACTTCAATGGAATATCAGTATACGTGCTAAGCTGATAAATAACATAATGTATCTGCAACTTTGGTTCATTTACGCATTTGTATTGATATTAACCTCAAAATCATAGCTTAACTTATAGGATTTTTTCTTTGGTGATATTTAGACCGTATTAGAGTTTGTTTGAAGTAGCATAACTGTTTGCTCAATTTACAGTCTTACAGCAACAAAATGTGTTTCATATAAAAACGATTATTATAGTAGATTTTTTTGGGGATTAGACAAGTTTCTCGAATAGATTGAGGCAAAGGAACATGAAAACACCTTTCTAATTGGGTGAAAAAGAATACTATTGATATAAATATTAGATAAAGTTGGCAAAGAGTTACAGACACTGGGACAGGATTTTTCTTATATGCACATATATGCCGCATGAGACTATATACTACAACTTTAGTCATCAGTGTGTTACTCAGCTCCTCTTCCAAACCTGAATCTGTAATACTTGTTGAAATAGATTGGCTCCAAATGCTAAACAGAAATTTAGTTGCCTGACCATTGAAGACAAAAGATTGCTGTAAGCATGTGCGGGGCAGAACAATACTACAAGCCTGTACTCTACCAATTAGCTCGCATGAATTTGTAAGGGACTTCTCAGGCCATCATGTAATAAATATATAATATAATCTAAAGGATCTTCAGTGCAAAGGAATATGTAATTCTGCATTTTCTTTTGTGATTGACATAATGTACATGTAAGTGCTCCAAGCGAAGCTGAGCCCTCAAATCTGTTCTACATTGAGTCGGCGATTGTCTATCACAGGCGTCGATATATTGATGAATAAAGGAGTATTAGGGATGATCTTTCTAGTCAGGCACACGTGATTTGTGATATTAGAGTAGAACTGTATTGTAGAGGTATGCTCAGAAATTTACATCACTATGTGTTTTATTAATAATGAGATATTGAGAACAACCATACGAGATGTTCATCTATGACTGTCCCCCAGGGCCGCGAAGCTGCTCCTCCGGGCAGGCACCACGCTCCGAATAGTCTGATGCTCTGGAGCATCTGTCTTTCTTCACACTCATCGGGGACACGCCTGATTGACATTTTCGCTGATGGAGATGCCAGAGGCCCCGTCATCCAGCGGTTCACCTAAAAGCCAGGTTAGCGCTCCAGTCCCGGATGTGATCAGACCAGGATCAAGATGCAGATTCCTTCAGCTGGTGTTGGCATCTGGCTCCCCCTGATAGAGCTTCACGTTATCGGGCTGTTTAATAGTTTTGCTTTGAAACCTGTACACCCACCAATACGACAAACACTCACTGGGCAATATCATCCGGATACATCGCACAAATTAACAGCAGGTATAAACAAATCCTATTCAACGCTGATGACACAGCATGTACCCACTTAAATATCCCCGTCACTCTCCCTGGTTTAGTTTTCTGCATTCATCCTTTCACCTCAATCAAACATATCTTCATTTTTAACGTCTTCTACTGCGTCCCTAGTCCACTCTGGGATTTGCTTCTGCAGCTTAATATACTTACTTTTTTTTTTTTACATGGATTTGGTTACAGTGCTACATGCACTTTTGTATAGTACCACACAGTTGGGTAAGGCTATTTAGTTGAAAATAATTTATATCTGCATTTCAATCATTTTTTCACCTTTTAAAAAGGACACAGAAAACTGTGTTTAGGGGCGTGTCCTGACATGTCAAGCAAGCGCACCTCAGTGAATTCATTCAATTTGGTATTTGAATATTTTGTGCATTTTAAATATGATATTGAAACTTTTTTAAGTTTCTATGTTGAAGTACTGTACTCATGAAATGAGAGCTTTTTCAAGGCATTGATATCCAGGAACAGTGAGCTGGGAGCACAATGTTGAATAGACTGAGTCCCTCCCACCCTGATGCGCACAGCCGCTTTGGAAGGCAAGAAGAATGACTTGAATCATTTTGTTTTATTTGTATTACTTTGTTATTGGTCTTCTTCCTTCTTTGGCATTTTAAACAGCGTGAGGCTAACGGGAAGTACACCTCATGTCCATACACAGTGCTCAAACCCCTCCTCTAAATTGCCCCTTTGCTGGTGGTCATTATGCACTTTTGTGAATTGTAGCTGTGTAAATGTTCCTGTTTCCAGAGAAATGACCATCTCTTTAAATTTCGAGGGTAATATGTGTAGGGCTTTCTAATTGTAGCATCCTGGGCTTTTACAGTTACACACAGAACTAAAGAATATCTGACCTTGAAGATGAAGAAAGAAGCATTAAATTACAGCCTTTAATGAAACTGAAGACTGCACCTTTTCAAATCTCGGCTTAGTTCAAATAAATGCTGCTAATTGAAAATCCTACACACACTACCGACATCGTCCCTCTGTGTTGGTCCAGTGCTCGCAATTTGTGTACAGTCATTGTAAATAATCACAAAATCACCAGAATCATGTGAAAACAAAAGCTAGTCCTCCGTTACATTCATGTACAAGAAAGTGATGTGTGATGTGTCAAACACCTTCTCCTGAACTTACTGAGCCCAGGGCCAAACCACGCCTCACTGCTACTTTTGCACCGCCACATGCCAACGTTCTGCTTTGTTCTGTTTGGTCTTCATCAGCTGGACTTGTTTTGACAATAGCACTTAAAATGAGCTAAAATAATCAAGATTGTGTGAAACATGTCGCGTTTTAGTATTTGCTATAAACCAGGTCAAAACGTCTGATTAACGACACTTAAAGAGGCACTATGTAACTTTTCTGGAGACGTTATTGCTTTGTCCGGAATGTTCCACAGTATGGCATTAAACATCTATTTTATTATTTTTTTTTCAATGTGTTTTTCTTGGTTAAAAGGAATACAGGATCTGACCTGTAACTAAAGCAGTGGCACCGCTTGGCCTAAAGTGTAATGCCATGCTGTGTAACATTCCAGTCCAGAAGCAGAAGAGTTGCAAAGTGCACGTTTAAGCCGGTAGAGTTGTTCTTCGGATTGGCTTTTATGGCGGTGATGACGTTACTTGAACGCTCCGACTCCAAGTCTGAAACTGTCAGCCACTGGACGATCGGGAGGCAGAACTTGTACTTCATTTCCATACATTCAAACAGGTATGAACGTCATTTACACCTGTAGCTAGCGGTGTAGAGACGCTCCATTCCGACTCATTGGTAGGTCCAACATTTGAATAGTAGTGTTACATACTCATTCTACTGTTGAGCGGTGCATACATCTCTCTTTCAGGTGCTAAAGCAAACGTGCACATTTACATCAATGCAAAAACAGTATGCAACTATTCAGACAAATCAGTCATTTTACTTTGGTTCAAAATGTAGATTTCATGGAGTATGTGTGGTTTTGACCCCTGTTGTTGCTACGTACTTGTCAAACACCAGCAAAGTGCTTGTGTTTTTATTTAAATGTGTTATTCTTCCAGATTCAAGTATTTTGTATTGGGAAAAGGCAATTGGCAGATGAATGAGTTTTGATAGTCGAGCTTCCTACAGAAGAGTTCATGAGTTCATTTGATGGGATATTAATGTAGAACAATCCCGTCAACCTTAAAGTTTGTTATTTAATCAACGTAGAGACCCAGATTGTGAAAGTATTTTCCAAAGTAACAACTTCACATTGTTTTGAAGTTTTTGAAATTTGCTCCTTTAGTGTTGGACAGACAGACTAATGTCAGGATTACGCTGTTTTAGACTTTCCTTCATAAATATGACTTGTTTTCTTTGACCTTTTTGGGGTCTTTCAAGATATTTGTCACTTCAACATGTGCTGCTTGAAGACTTTATAATGGGAGTTTGAATTTCGACTGCAAGTTTTTATGAAGAATTTAAACCGATTCGTTGAGCAACTACCAAATCTCATGGTCTGCACAGAAAGTGAATATTATTGGTCAGAACTGTAAACTTACCCTTTCCCCGTTGCTTCCAGGTTTTGCTAAGCCTCACTTGTATTTATTCAGCATTTGCTCTGAGGGTGTCGGTAAAAGATACAAAAAACTAAAATGGTGTTTGAAGTTTTTTTTATGCCACTTTAGTTGGCGGATAACTTAGCAAGGGCTCATAGTATTTTGTGTAGTGAGTAGTCTGTCTTTAGCTTCTCTGTAGTGTGACTTACTGGCTAAAGGTTTGGCCGTTCTTTACAGATCGAAATCCAGAGCAAATGCACAGAGGAATAAGAGCTGGACTAAAGTTTAGTTTGTATTTTGGATCTGATCAACTACTATCTACTTAGTCTTTGCTCAGTCTCACAGCTTTATCCTCACTGGCTTATTGACTCGGCTGAGAGGAAATTAACGCAAAGAATAAGCCTTTAACTCTTGTACTGTTTGAATCAAGCGACTTTGTCTCTTATGGCTGAGCCCAACATGTTGTGATTGCCGGTGGCAACAGTTGGATTGCTCATTGATGCCTCAAAATGTTTGTGTTTGCAATTGTGTGCACTTAAGGCAGACACGTGCTGGGACCTTTGACTGTGGACGAGTATGTTGTCAGCCTCTTTGTTACGTTTGGATTAAACAAATGCTATTTTTAAAGGATTGCTGCCTGAGAATAAATGCTCACCTGAAATATAACAAAGTCACCACCGTTTTCCTTTTCCTGGCTCGGTCAAACGCCTCGAGAACACCATCGCCACTGGTTTATTCATCACTGCCAAGCTGTTTATTCAAACCGCCAGTGAAGCACCAGTGCGCTTGCACTAGTGTGATGTTTGTACTGCACCTAATATCAGGTGTGCAGTGGGAAAAGGTGCCCTAATGTGATCAGATTAACAGACGAGCAGAGGAAGATCCCTCAGTGAAGGGGCTTTGCATTTGGTGCTCTTCATGGGTCTAAAAATCATCATAATCTTTTCCATCAGAAACACAGAGAAGGTGGTGGACTAAGGCTCCATGGAGCAGGTCTGGAGGTGGATCTGGCTAAGTGCTTTAACTTGGTGTGTACTGTTAGCTGTAGATGGATGGATTTATGCAGCACATTGTACATCTGTGGGACAGAGAGTGATGCAGAATGAGGAGTGCCAACAACTGATCATGACTGCTCTTTTTAAGGATGAGATTGATGCTCAAGTTTGAGGTTTTTTAGAAACTGTAAAAATAAAATTGATTGGGTTATAATCTAATTAATTTAAAGATAAACATAAAAAAGTAGGTCCCGACTCTTCCTTAAATGTTTACTTTGCAGTACATAAACTCTCACTGTTTTCTATGTGTCTTGTTTCCTGTCTCTTCTCTATTCTATTTGTCCTTTGTTTATTACAAAGTATTAAACAAATACAAAGCTGTAAAATCTGAATGGACTCTTGTCTTTCTCTCTGTTGTATTTTTTTTATCGTCTGTCCTGTTTGTATTCTCCATAAACACGTGGAGCTGATTGACTGTTTTCTGCCCTTGAGGATTGTGAGAAGAAAAAATATGAATCATTTTCCAGTCGTTAAATCTAAATCTTGCTTTGTTGTATCATGTCTGAGTAAAGGTTTTAATACTGTACATCACTTGTGCTCTTGTTTATTTTAACACTCCGATCCTCTTCGATACATATGATACATTTATTATAGAGGAAAAGTCCGATAAACCAATAATTGGATACATTATTTGGTGTGTGTTAACAAAAAGTAAGTTTAGAGTTACTTGTATAAAGGAGACAAATTACAATTATTGATAATAATTTAAACTTTCAATCTCTGTCGGTGTAAACAGTCAGACTGCTCACGTCAAACGGAACTGTTTACATGACGGTTCAATAATCTGATACCTCCAGAAATCAGATAAAGATTAGATTTTTGGTGTACAAAGTTATACATTTGTCAGCTATATTTTTGTCTTCAAACAAGGAAAACCCCTATTAAAACCATCTCTCAACCAAGAGAGGTAATTTTTTTAAAATTCTAGCACATTTTATTTATAGATTATATAGGCCTAGATAATACAAAGACAATTATAGGTCATAATATGGACAGAAAACAAATGGATATTTTACTAAAAAGTTTTAATTTATCCCCTTTATGTCTAGAATCTTCTCTGCACACGTTCGAGTATTGAACTTCACCCACTGATAGTTTGTAAAATTGTATTCCCTCTGTGCTGTCCTGTGTCCTGGTGGTGAGCTCCTCAGTCCAGCAGGACCCCAGGGCCCTGAGTGACCCGTGAGGCTGCAGCTGCACATCTCCACCGCTAGAGGGAGCACACATCTTGGACACACACCTCCCCGTGCCAGCTCTGATGCCACACAGAACTATTCATGGTGCCACATCGTGCAAATGGGAGAAACTCCAAATCTGATATTATTTGCTGGTTTTAGGTACAAAAAAATATCGAGCATAAGCATGATTACAAGACTTTAAGTGGGAACATGTTCTTCAAGAAACTGGTTTAACTTTTTATTTATCTAACTTCATCAGAAAAGAGAAGCCTATAACTGTTTCTATTATATTAGAATATAATCAGTTTTTGCTCTAATGCTAATTCATCTTATGCTGTATTTGGAGCTTCAGTAACGTTTTTTTTTTTTTACTGATTTCACTGATAGGTACAACTTTCTGGAGGGCGTTCCCAAAGTCTGCAGCGGAGTTCAGGTCCAGCAGTTCACCAACAGAGGGCGCAGGTACAATCAACTCTCTGTTTCTGGGCCTTTTGAGCCATGTCAGCAGCATCTTATTTAGAGAAGCCCTTGTAACCTCTCATCCCAGGGAGATAGAGAGTGGGATCTACACTTTGAGTTCACTAACAGATCATAATGAGATATTTCAAATTAGGAACTGTACTCATGCATTTGTTTTGATGAACCAAAACAGGCATAACAGAAATTTCAGTTGGATTAAACACTGCAACATTATTATAAAACCAGGAACAATTGTAAATCTCAGGAAACTTCAAGCAAAATTAGAATACCAATCAGTTAATTTAATGTTTTTACTCCCCATCTTAGTTTAGTAGACTATTTGTGTTCCAGTATCTTTCTCCATCTCACCTTCTTCGGTCCCACCTCCCCCTTTTGGTCTGTCCGGGTGAGTCGTGCAGAAAGACATCTTTATACCATGGGTCAAATTTCTCCTAATTTCTGCTTCACAAACGTCAATTTTCACTGGCTGAATGTTCGTGCTCCGCGCCACATAAACGACAGCCTGTTTGAAGTCCTTTGCCCAGCCGTGATTCGGGTTCCTGTGTGGCAGAAGTACCCCACACACAGGCTGCTATTGAACTTGTGCCGACAGGGAAAGGGCCGATAGAGGCGAGGCTGTCCACCGGTTTCAGTGTGATGACAAATTAGCACCGTTGCCATATCAACTACCAATCCAAAACACAATATGTCCTCTCAAAATGCTCAATATTGCACCTATAAACAGGAAACACATGAGTAGGTGTCAAGTGCTGCTCGTGTCCTTTGAACCCAGAGAGCCCGCAATCTCAAATTTAAGACTCACAATTGAAGTGAACTTGTTGATTTTGCAGTAGTTATTTGTATAGATTACATTTAATTCAGGTATTGCATTCTAATCTGTTTTTACGATCTATAATTACAATGAACGGTTACGTATATTTCTATTAACAACGCTCTTCGAATGAAATAATACAAATGTACAAGAGGATTTAAAATTAGTCAAATCTAAGTGACTTTGTGCCAAACCCAGAAAAATGCAGTAGGAAGGGCATCAGGTGTACAACTTCTGCCATATTGAAATCACTGCCTACTACAAAGCTGATCATTGCCCAAAGAAAGGCTTGACAAAAATACTCTCAGACCTAAAGCACTTTTTCACTTTTCTATATTTCTAATCTTTGTCCAAAAAACCAAATGGAATGACTTGCAACATTTATAAGGCCAAATTACTGGCCAGTCCCTGTCCCATGTCCTTTCAGCCGTAATAACATGGTAGGTTTTGGGTATATACAGGCCATTTTCGAGCCAGGGTACACTTAGATTATTGCTAGTCTCTTCTAAAGAGGCCTAAATGCGGGTTCGCTGAAAAAAGAACATGCAATTGTACATTTGGCTGCAAGTAGCCATGGCATATTCGCCTAGTATGGACTCCCGCTTGGTCAGAAGTATCCCTTTATATTTAGTTTGATATAACTTTAAAGGTACACCATGTAGCCATGCTTGTCTCAATTGTATTACTTTGCCTGGAACGTTCCATAGTGTGGCGTTCAAATCATTTACGTACATGGAGACAAGCAGGTGACCCTAGCAGACATAGGGAAAGGTTATCTGAATCTGACCTGTGGAGAGGGGCCCACGCTTCGAAATGTTTGATAACTGCTTTTTTCTTCTTGCTGGTTGGTTGCTTTAACCAAAGCAATGTTCCCTTAGGGATGAATAAAATAATTCCGATTCTGATTGACAATTTTTGGTCGTCAAGGGCCAAATTTCACTACAGGACAATGAAGACTAACCTTGTCACAAGTATTGAGATTCAGTGACTAATCAATACTAAAACTAGTATCAAAACTACATACATACATTAGCAAGAACAGACAGGACAAAATCTGACCTTTTTTGAACAGTTTCTAAAGGATCTTGAACTTTATCAGAACCAGCATAAGTAAGACCACATGGGAACATACATAAAGTATTATTTTGGGTTGAAAATTACTGTCCATTTTTTAAATTTTCATTATCGTATGGAAATGAGTATCGAGCATTGAGCCTATTCCAAAGTATCAAAATAGTGTTTGAAATACCGTGACAACCCTAGTTCACAGCAGCAGTGCATGTTTTTCAATGTATTTTGTAGCAGCAAATACACATGCTATTGATTAAATGCAAGATCTCCATGAAGACAAGCAAGTGGCAGACCCCCAAGTGGCAAAAAACCTCCATTGGGCACCTTAAAGCTAAAGGACAGAGCAGTGATGGAAAGTTTAAATGATTTTAAAACACCCCTAATTACATTTATATACAGTCTTGCACATTGATTAGTTCTGTGTGTGTGTGCGTGTGTGTGCCAGGGGGAGACCTAGAAAGTGTCTTGAGGGGAAATGCACAAAGGGAGGGGCCAGCACAGACTGAGGAAAAGGGCGTGGGAGTGTTTTGATTCCGGATTATCATGATTTATCAGCCTCTGTTGTGTCACGTGTGTGTTTTGTTCATGTACAGCAGCAGGCCCGGGCTAAACCCTTTCATCAAACTGAAATGGTTTACTTTTCCTGACCTAATTAACTCGTGCTGTGGGCACATGGCACAGATCGACACAAGGAACCACCTTCACTGTGCGAGGTTCATCAGTCACTCAATGTGCAGTGATATTACGGATGTTTTTTACCTTAATTCTGCCCTGTCATTGTCACCAAGTTGGAAGATTGGTCCAATGTGTTCATACTTAAGCTTGACATACGTTACATAAGAAAGCGAGGCCGGTCCATCCACATACTGTCTACTGCTGTTCAGTCTGTAATGATGTAATTCATTGAAAACTTAACTTCCTGTTTGGTTTCCTATAGGATTTGCCCTTCTGATGTTGTCGCAGCAAATCATCTTATTATTCAGGTGAGACATTATTGTGGCGATTGGGAAACTTGCTCTGATCTTGGGACAGAGGTGAAAGTACTCTCAAATTGCCCTGCTTTGTTCCTTTTCATCAGCTCTATCCCAGTCGTTTCAGTCACGTCTCCAGCTTCATCCTCTCCTCCCGTGTTTCTAATAACTCAGGTTTCTCTCTACTGTACGGCGCGCGAGGGCCCAGGTCTCTGCTGCTTCCTGTCTCACAAAAGACCCTTCTGTTTCCACCTTATGTTTCTTCCTCCGAATCCACCCTACCCCCTTCCTCAACACCCCTGTGGTACATTCCCTCCCTCTCCCTGGGTGCATTCCTTTTTGACCTCGGACGGCTGAGGAGTCGCTCTGTCACCGGGCACAGCGGCGGAGAAGGATGTCGATTTTTATTACAACTCACTGCCAACTATGTAAAGTTTAGGGCTGTTTTCCTTTAATCGCGCAGTTTCCAAAATTAGACAAAAGTACTTTTTAGTTATCATTATATGCCCAGCACAGGTGTACGACATTTTTCAGGTTTTTAGCCAGTTGTCATTTTATTCTAACCCGCTGCATGTAGTGTATGGCCCAGTGACACAACAACAAGCATGGGTTTGATAGTCTTACACTTTCCCTGTTCCACACCAATAAGTGAATACATTTATTTTATTTTATTTATTTTTTCCACCCAAGCGGAGTATAATTCATAAAAGCAATCATAACTTTATATTAGAAAATATTGTCTGTCGATAATGGGAAACTTGTCTACAATAGTTTACTATGTTTGAAATCAATGAACTTAAGAAAAATGATATAAAGTATAGGCTATGTTAAGTGCAACCCAGTAACTACTGTAACTAAATGAAAACCGTCCAATGAATCACATTTTTGCAGAAATTGTGATTCAGTCATTTCTATTCATCAGTGATATGCTTATTGATCAGTGAGAGCATATGGTTTAGAGCAGAGTTCAGACTTTGGAGGGAAAAATGTTAAATGGCAATAAGTATGTACGAATTAGAGAAAGTATGAATTGTTGAAATTCAGGAAATGAGTATAAAAAGCTATAACATTCCGCGATAGTAGTATTAGCATTAGCATCATTGCCTGTTGATAAAATGGCCACTGTTCAAAGGACAGATAGCGTTGTTGGTCCTAATCTGACCTGCGTTTACAGCTGCTCCTCTGGCACCTCCACTCTTCCTTAAAGTGGTCAGCCGCACAGAGTAAAGCAAGGTGTCACCCCAGTGCAGAGCGACCCACCTGACCTTCAGCTCAACCCCAGACTCCTGCAGACCAGACCGGGTCAAAGACGAGCGTCGCTGCCCTCTGCCCAGCCGACCTGCTCGTGCTTCACATGGTGCTTTCATCCTGCATCACAAAAGACTTGTTTGTACTGTTTAAACAACCCAGTGATGCTAAACAGTTACTTGCATTGAAGCATAGTAATTACATAGTAATAGTTGTACGGACATAAAGTCTGTAAATGTGTTCTCTTATTGTCCTCATCAGTCCTAAAATGGTCAGGTGGATGAAGGAACTTGAAAGAACCACGATGTACAGATCTCTTCAGCACAGCGTGTCCCATTACAAGTAAGTAAGATTACAATTATGACAGGTAAATTAATATTTCATTCACTTTTATTCTCGAAATGTAATATAGCCGCTAGATTACATTGCAAAACTGTCTCAATAGATTTGACAAAAGCACGTTCTTTTTTCGAGATAAACTAGTAAAAGGGCACAGACCAATAACTTTCTTTCTTTTGCCACACACTCATACACAGGGTAGTCGTCTTTTATGTGTTGTATTGTTGGCGTGCTTCACTCGACTCACCTAGCTTTCGTTCCTGGGCACAGTGGCATTTAAGATGCTCTCTACAGCCGCGTTCCTTGTTTACTCAGCTGTTTATGACCTCAGTTATGGAAAATACAGAGCTTTTCGGACACAATTATGTTGTCATCAGACCAAGTTCCACCCAGTGTTTCACAGTGGGCAGAAACTTACTTCATAATCACCGGGGAAGGAGGAATGTGTACTGATGCAGACTGCTAGAGAATCAAGCATTTGTTCTGTTTTAAGCATTTGTTCTGTTTTGTTTTTTGAGCATTTGAGAATTTGCTGAATGTCTCTCCTCACACTTTTCATCCTCGTGCATTTACATTTTCCCTGTCACGTTAAGCCGACAGGCAAAAGAATATGTGGGGAATAAACTGACAGCACCAGGACAAGTTACAAGTCAGCTCTGTGGAGTTTGCTTTCTAATTAAATAAATGCAAGGAAAAGTTAGACACACAATTAGACACAACTTCCCGTGATCCAGCGGCCTAACCGAGTTGAAAGAGTGTATAACTTTCTGTCTTGCCCCCGTCAGAATGTATCGCGTGAATAGACACAAATTCTGACACGCTCAAGCCTCCACGCGCCCGTCCCGGACACACACACGCTCCTCACTCCACTTTTTTTTTTTAAATCTCAAAGTGCAAATACGTTCAAGCTGCCTCTCTCGTGGGCCCTCCCCTCGCCTTCATCCCTCCTTATCAATGGTGTTCATTCATTGCCTTGTACCCCTGGCATGCCTCTGTGCCCCCCACCACCAGCTCGCTCTATTCATTCCTGTGATTTTTCTTCTCCCTGGTCAGTACCTTTCCATGGTCTCCACCCAGACTGCCTTTCCCCAAACCGTATACATATATATGTCTATCTCTCACTTCCATCTGTTAGAAGGCCAGGCGGGCACTGAATATTATTATATATATTATATGTGTTATAAGGGGCAAAGCCACAAACTCAGTTAATGAAATAATGGTGTTTTGTTACAGATTCAACATGTGCATCAATATGAAATGTAATCACTTATGTTTATACGGTAGTTAAATGTCTGCTACGGCTGTTGTTATGGATTGATGTTTAAAACATTGTCCAGACCGCCTTTGAAACTCTTCGATGGCTCACTCCTGGACAAATGAGGGCTCAAAATCTCTGACCACCACATCCATCCTTAAGATCTGCTGATGCTTTTGGTATATTTGACCTCCTCTCATGACCCAATAACATAAAACGAGCACAATTAGTGTTCGATAATGATTTTGATACTACAATGATAATTAAAACACAATTTCTTTTAGACAATAGAATGTAGTTTTTAAAAATAAATTCCAGATAATATAAGATCAAAGGAAATATACACATTTTGTCCTGTTAATGTGACTATTTTTCAGTATTGATACTTCCTCAAATGAGTATCTAGTTTTGGTATGAGTTTTAGTTCAGATTAGTATCAGATTGTTGATACTTTTGACAAACTATACACTATCAGAGGGTCTCAGACATTTGGACTGTTGCGATTAACAATTTAAAGCTAAATATTGCGTATTTTGAATGGGGAAAGTCCTCAAAATGTTGTATATAACAGAAAACTGATATCCACGACTAGAGTAATCGTCCAGCTGAGGTAGTCCTGGCCAGTCCGAGCTCCAGATCTGCAGATGCGTCTGCGGGAGCTGCCCTGCGGTCGCCCACTGCGGTCGCCCACTGCAGTCGCCCACTGCTCCTGACCGGTTTCCCCAGCAGCATTGAGGGATGAGTCAAATGCAGAGAGTGAACTTTCCTTTGGGACTATACTCTTAACTCTAACCTTAACCAGTTTGTGGTGGGCAGTAACTTTGAGTCATAATATACATCTGGTACATTCTGGGATTAGCCTGCTCTGTGTTTTAAGGATTGTGGTAGAGGTTTGAAGAATGACACATTTTGTTAGCTAGACAGTTGCATTTTGGTACTTTACTTTGTATAATCCATGTACTTGTAGAATTACTTCTCTAAATAGGTTAAAGGTTGTATTATTGAACACATCCTTTGCCATTCTCATCATTTTTTTGTCCATTCACAAACTACCTTTCCCTTTCTGAGTTGCTGTTTAATATAAGTTTGCAGACAGATTCCACTCTCTCTGGACTCAGAACACACCCTCTGCTGTCCCTCTCCTCCCCTCCGTCACCTCTTGTCTGCTGCCTATTTTGAGAGCTGTGGTTAACTGGGCATTTTTGGTCACCGCACCGAGAATCACTTGACCCATTCTCTGTACAAACCCTCTTTTCACCTGGTTCCTGGCTCCTCCTCCTGCTGCGTCTTCACTTCAAGCCCCTCCTGACCGTGTGTATATCTATAAC
Source organism: Chaenogobius annularis (assembly GCA_015082035.1). Taxonomy (NCBI): domain Eukaryota; kingdom Metazoa; phylum Chordata; class Actinopteri; order Gobiiformes; family Gobiidae; genus Chaenogobius; species Chaenogobius annularis. The sequence goes on from BJKM01000250.1 coordinate 254,820, forward strand.
GCACACTCTTTGACCCTGCCATGCTGGTGGTACCGCTCCATGCTTTCTCCCCGTTTCCTCCCATGCAGCGCGACCCTGCTCTGATCTATTTCAGTGTGCTGTGGCTAGCAGGGTGTGTGCGCATTCGCAGCCCTGCCCAGTAAAATACAGACTTTTCAAGGAAGTCAGCAATATAATATGGCCGCTTTATTGTAATTACAAGGTTCCGCTTTTGGAAATACCTCAGAGGGGAGCTGCCCACATGCACTTGTACAGTCCATTTGCCAGGACAATCATTTCTGGGTCTCTCAATGTCTCATCCTTTGATTGGAGGGATTCTAAAGGTTCACCACCGGCTTGTCTCCATGGAGATGTTATTTGCCTGGAATGTTCCACAGTTTGATGTTAATCATATCTATGTTGGTTTTATTTGCTTACAGTTTTTTATTGCTAAAACAAATGCCTTGAAAATAGAGGTGGGAGATATATATAAAAATGTATAATATCACAATATAATATGTTTTTTCTGCAGATATAGAATATGTACATTAGTATTTGTATATTGTCTATAATTACAACTATTTAAACCACAGCATTCGTGTTTTGTGCCCTACTTAAACCTCAACCAAAACATTTTAGCACATTTTTTGCGCATAGTGAAAATATCCTCTGAATATAATTATTGCAATGATCCCTCGTCTCTCCACAGATCTGACCCGTAGCATGACATACAAATGCTTGTATCCATGGGGATAGATGAGTTGAAAATCCGAGGCAGCGCACGTGGCGAATCCTCCACCAGGGAAGTTACATAGTGCGTCTTTAACATATGGAGGACAGTAACCTCTCAAGACTATAAGCAGATGTATTTTCAGGTTATTCAGATTTAATGATGCATTTGGTGGGTGGCCATGTCTCAAGAGCAGAGGAATCTATGTGGTCAACCAACGTGCTCAGCCGCATTACTGTATTTATTAAAATAACGTGGGATGACACCAGGAAATGTAGAGTTGGAACAGATTTAATAGATGTTTGCTTTTCATCAAATGGAAGCACCTGTCTCCAGAACTATTCTTGCACCAGCCTTGGGTCTTAAATGGCCGCTTGGATTTGCATTATATCTATTTTTTTTTTTAAAAAAGGGTGAAGTCATGGGGTTTTGGTCGAGACATATGTGCAGTTCTCATACTGTGGAACATGTGGCACCTCCATGAAGTAGTCACGCGACAGATTGTGCAGTTTTGAGAAAGCACGATTGCACGACGTAGAGTTGAAGGAGGTTCGAGGAATAGTACTTCGCAAATGCACATTGTTTCCACGGTGATGCTATTGTTTTGCCTAAAATGAAAGAGACAAGCAGGTGACGCCGTCCAGGCCAAGTTACAGGTCAGATCTGTGGAGAGATGAGACATAAATAAATGCAAGTATTCACAGCAGCTTTTTCTATAACAAACACAGGAATGATTGAATCAAAATGTTTAGAAAAAAATGCATAAACAAATTTCTGATTTTCATCCATAATACTTCTTCTCTATGTAGAAGCCTTCAGTCACAATAGTTCAACGTTTATTTAGTTAAAAATGTATTTAAAAAGTCTCAGTGTGCAAGAGAAATAATCCTTTGATTAGTCGACAAAGTGAAAAAAATATTGCTGACAATTCGACTACTAAAAATAAGTCTTAGTTGCAGGCCTAATTCTGAGCACAGGACCCATTACCCGACCTGAGTCAGTTTGGTCAGCAGTACCTAGCTGGAGGATTAGCCTATAGTGGGCTTGTTTTAGTTTGATTGTGGTCTCGCCAACTCCACACAGAATGATTAAAAGAGATTGCTGCTGCATTGTTAAAACACCATGCGTTCACGTGTGAATTCTAGCACAGACACGTACCACAAATGTCCCTTTGGGTGTCTCTTTTTACAGCTTGTGGCATCTACTTTCAGAGTTTGAATAGGCCAGATCCAAACACTCCGTCCACAAAAACACTCTCTGTCTGCTGAGTCCAGGAAGCCAAAATAAAAACCAAGTGCTGCCCCATCGAGGAAGCATTTCCTGAACGTGACTGAGAGTGAGTCAGTAAAACTAAATGGCATTCAGCAGAAGACATGCCCTACATCTATGTAGGACTGGTCCTTTTTTATCTAGATTTATACATATACACACTGTTTTTTGAATCATACATTTTTGGTACCTATTCCTGTAATCATCATGATCTAGAACAACAAAATACAATAGTTTTCATGAAGGCTGTTCAATATTTTTTCTTCTTTTACCATTCATCTTTTGGAGACATTGCCTAATAACCTTCTAATATTTCCTTAAAATGCTAATATCATGTCCTTCTTCCACTTAAGTCAGATTGGACAATGGCCAGTGAGTCACCAAACTAACACATACCATAATACAATACAATACAATACAAAGACACACAATTAAGTTTATACAATTTACTTTCAAATGTATTCGGTTACTTCTGGAGTGTATCGTAACCAATTTTAGCACCAGTGTAGCGAAACACAAAAGAGGTGGGTAGAACTCGATTACATTTGCCCCAGTACATTTTTAACAAACTTGTACATCTTTGAGCTGTTTTCACACACTGTATTTTACCTCCTACTTCAGAAACACATGCCACAGTACTCTAGAGTACTGCACACTAGAGGGTCTGCAATTTTAAGACGTGACACAAAGTTTGCAGGCCACAAAAATTAGGGACATTTTGCACTGATTATTTGTCTCAAACACTGTCACACGTCACATTAGCATACGAGATCTGCTGCTCGGGCCACGCCTCCCCGAACTCACGGACAGGCAAATTGGGCTTAAAAAGGGGGGGATCCTCTAATATGCAGAGGGCATTACTGTACTAAACTTTTTGGTTATTCTTCTACAAACTTTATGTTGACAAAACAAAATGATCCGAGCGTTTGTGTTTCTCCTTCAGATGTGATTTCGTTGTTCTCATTTTTGTGGTCATACCTGGGAAAATACCAGATTTTTTTGCGTCATTTAATCTTTTGACTTCAAATTATAAATCAGATGTCACGTCAACAATTATTATTATTATTATTATTATTATTTTTCTAGCGTAATATATTTTGTATATATTTTGTCGTTTTTTTTGTTTTTTACCACTATTATGTTCTTTTTTTAAATGATTATTATTATTATGTACCCGCGTAATATTGTTTTAAAGTGAAGACACTCTTACTTTAGTACAATTTATGGCTGTACTCTACACTTCTAAACCACAAAGACGAGCAGAATTCACACAGAGATTACCACCAATGCTTTTATAGTATTTAAAGTAGTATATAAAATGCTGCGTGGAGTATTAATTCTAAAATGGCCCCTGGTTATAGATAGATGGTTTCAGCTGTCTGGTTGAGGGCAGGAACAATGATCACTTACATGTTTCTCCTTGTAATTTCGCACACATGAAAGCTGCTCTATGAGAGGCCAGTGCTTTTTTTTTTTTTTTTTTTTTTTTTTTTTTTTTTTTTAGTTTTTTCATTTGGCATCGTCGTGTTTGCAAAGCTGCCACTGAACAGTAGCCAAAACATGATTGACATGATATTTTAAGCGAGTCTTTTTTTGAACTGCTGCAGCTGTAGATGTATATTATGGGAACCTGTAAAATTACAATGTATAGACAGTAATATGGAACAACTTAAGCCTAACAAGCACAACGAGCAAACAAGCAGGCTCTGATTATTCGAGAGTACAAATGTATATAATGTTATGTTGGTGTTTAAAAATACTTACAGCTGTATATTTTCAAGCGAGAGAACAAAGGGTAAATTGGAAAGCTTCATGGAACCTCCAGGCAGTGATGGAAAGTAGTTAAAAAAAATCGTGAAAGAGGTGCTCCTTGGTGAAGGTCAATGTATAAAAAGTAGTACCAAAGGAGGAGACTTTTTACTCAAGTACTGAGAACTATTAGGGATGCAGCAACTGATTAAACATTGTTTAAATGTAATGCCATAAGATTGATGTAATAATCCCCACAAAAAAGAGTAAAAAAGAAAATAAATTACTAATAAAAATCTCAAAAATGCACTATTATTTCTGAGATGGCATCGCTTTGCCTGGAATGTTCCATCATACGGCATTAAACTTATCTTAAAGTTTAAGAGAGCAAACCTTTTCACCTTTTCACGGCGTCAACCTAAAACTTTTGTCACTTAAAGACTCTGGGATGAATTGTCAAATGTTCTTGAATATTGAGTGTGAATTCGGATTCCAGTGACTCAGACTGTGGCATTGCAATGACTAAGTTTACAGTTTAAAATGTCACCATACTAAAACACACCTATGTTTAGTCTACTGTCCACAGAGCATTTCTTAAATACCATTTAGACACTTAATTAGACTTTCTTCATGCAGGTCTTCTTTTTACCAAATACAGAAGTGTGATGGAGAATTTAGTAAGTGAAAGTAATATTTCACAACTGTTGTATGCCCAGGCTTTGTCATTTTGATAATCTGTCAATGTAGATTAGTAACATCACTGCCGTGTGTATAAAAGGCAGATTTATACCTTTGTGGGATCAAACGCAATAAAAAGTGAGTGAGTGGTAAAGAAAATCGAGGGATAATTATGGTTAATGATAGCTTTCTGGCTGTGCAGTCTGCATTCAAATTAAGTGTCTCATGTGTTCACTCTGTACATTTACGAGGCAGACGAAATTGCTTTGAAAAATGTATGAGACCCCTTAAGTGTATGGCAGGTAGATGTGAAGGTATAGTATAGGAATGTCTCAGAACTGACTACCTCTTGTTACTTATAATTGAGCATTATCTAACTTTCTACAGTCAACCAATTCCTCTTAAAATATGTGCATTCAGAGGCCGTTTGTATTAAGCAGACTGGCTTGGTCATTTCTGTCCAGTTATTGGTTCCATAGATGATTGCTCTCCCTTCATTTCAGCCTGAACTGTTGCTATTTGTGACAGCCAATCATAATGCTGATCTTATTGACGAAGGCGTACCGCTTTACACGGACAGAGCGCCCATTGGCTGGTGAGTCTGTCAATCTGAGCCCTACTCTGAGCCTTGAGGACTGATGCACAAAGGCCGTAACCAAATCACTACATGCAAAAAGGAGTTATTCGTGATCAAATTATGACCCCCAAAAAGACCCTGCACACTCTTTTTCAAACAATGATTGTTTTAACAAAGGTTAAATTCATCATCTTTTACCGAGTTTCACTCATGGATGTTTTATATCATTCTCAGGCACGAGGGGCAGCTCAGACCCACACTGCTCTGGGTCTGAAAGTACTGACAGGACAAACCTCCTCTGGGCCGACTACACCTGTCCACCCTGTCTACTGTCCACCCTGTCCACTCTGCCCACCCTGTCTACTGTCCACCCTGCCCACTCTGCCCACTCTGTCCACCCTGTCCATTGTCCACTCTGCCCACTCTGTCCACCCTGTCCGTGTCACCCTGTCCACTCTGTCCACCCTGTCCACTCTGTCCACTCTGTCCACCCTGTCCACTCTGTCCACCCTGTCCACTCTGTCCACTCTGTCCACCCTGTCCATTCCATCTGTCCTGTCCACTCTGTCCTCTGTCCACTCTGTCCACTCTGTCTGTACTCTGTCTGTAACGACGCGTTACAGGAGCTCGCGCTCGTCACGCATCTGTGGACGTGAAGGGCACGTTTATTACGCACGCCCTTTTACCCCCCTCTCCTCTCGTGCCCAAGACTCTCTGCGCACACACACGCGCACGCGCAGCTCCTGTCCGTGGGAGAAAGTGAAGAAGGGGAGAGGGAACGAGAGAGGAGGGAGAGAGTGTGATCCCAGGTCTCTCTCAGCGGCTCTCTCCACTTTGGGTCCATGTACCCAGTCTGACTCAATGGGGCTTTAGCAGTACGGGGTAAACGTTAAATAAAGTTATTTATTCACCCCGAAGCCCTTGTCGTGTTTCGGTGTGGTGCGTCTCCACAGACTCCGGTGACACATCCAGGACAGTCTCCAGAGGTGTGCCGCCCTCCGCACCTCGCAGAAGGTTCAGTCGGGTCCCTCTCATCGGCTGACTTTCTGTGAGCGGATAACTTTTCACACTGACAGCTTGAACAGACCGGCAAAACTACTGCAAAACTATGGATTTTAGAAATTGTCCCTTCCGGAAGAAACGGAGACCATGGTTTGTGGACTTCTCATCTTTTGCCTTGGTAACCGTGGTCCTCTCTGTGCTCCAAACGACTGTGGCTCGTGCAGGTAATGCTCTCCTTTGTCATTATTTCATTTTAGCTCGTATGTCTCTAGAACATCACCTTTTCTACATGTGGACAGACCTTCTATTGTGGTGGCGTCTCGTGCGTTACTTTACTGCACCTGACACGCGCTCCAGAAAACGCTCTGGCGCGAGCTCTTCAGAAGGATTCAAAGAAACAACTCAGTGATGATTTTTCCCCATCAGCTTCAGTCTATTTTAGTCCACTGCATGGTACTTTAAATGCTTTAGTTACGAATATACTTTGCATCGCACTTTTATATGGAATAGCAATTCAAGACTAATACCACAAAAATATTTCTACAAAATGAAATTCTTCCCAATCAAACTCGTTTTGGGGGTAAATATGAGGGATCTATGTGCCTGGCTTTGGCAGCCTGCTGCATCAGAGGCTCTTTCATTGATACTGCGAAGACTGAGTTTGTTTAGCCTTTGGAACACCAGTAGGCCTACTGTAATTACTACTGTAATTACTAGTGTAATTACTACTGTTATTACAGTAGACCTATAGTATTCTAAGAGGGACCTGAGGCCTGCCAGAGGAGACCAGGTGTATGGATGTTTACCAGCGCAGCCTGTGCACCTTCCAGCGCTGCCCCTGGTGGTCCAGTGGGAGGAACCTTTTTCTCAAATACTTTTTTCCGTTTTAGTTTTTAAAAAGATGGTATGGATTAATTGCGCCCCCTACTTTTCAAGATTCCAGATTGGACTGCACTTCTTTGATTGTCCACTAGAGACCTTTAGTCATTTTTTGACCCACAAGAAAGAGCAACAGAATTATGAATTATTTATTTTGGCTGCATATTTATCAGCAGCTTGATAACAATTAAACTATAATTAAATAATAATTCAACTCTGCCTTGCATGTATTTTCAGATTTAGTGGTGAATTCACCTTCCCCGTGTGTATACTCTGCATGCATAAGTTATTATGTGGCGCTCCTCAGTGAGTGAACGCGTTGTGTGTCTCTTGTGTGTCTCTTGTGTGCATTACAGTGCTGTTTGTATATGAGCAGAAGAAACATGTGCCCGGTTTGGAGTGTGGAACGAAGGAAACAAATGATCCTTTGTCTGTTTGGTTTTCTCTGCCACTCGGCAGTAGTGGATACCAAATCATTATTTATATGAAACTGTCTATTGTACTTTTTCAGCGTTTAAACATATGGCACCGACTTGTCATCCCAACTCTTTGCACTAGTCTACAGAAAAATCTTACACTGACACGACTCAAAGGTGCAGTGCTTTCTTGTGTTAGTAATAGATTTTAAACAATGTATGATACAGCTGTGTTTAGTGGTTAAAACGGCAAAGTCCTGGTTTAATAAAAGTAGGTCGAACATGTCCACAGTGGGGCTGGGCGTTAGGGGCTCACCCTCACTATTTCCTTGTTGATTTGATAACTTTCCGTTTGTCGAATCAACAGTTGTTTGAAAAGCCCTCCAAGGCAACTGCAGACGTGATTTTGGGCTTGACAAAAATAAATAACCTCACCCTGCCAAATGAAATGACAAACATACAACTTGACTGTGGTGTGAAAAATAATTGCAATTAGTGGCGCTGCATGTCCCCACAAACAATACAAGTTGGGTTGAATAAAATTGGTTGCCCCCATACGTGACTACAAATTTGGAGGGATAAGCAGACAGACTTTGCACTGTCTAAAAACCATGAAAGACCGGTTTGTGTAAGAGATGACAGAAACTCCGAGGGCAATATTTTCTTGACATGGATGTTCCTCTCACTTATTTCAAAGTTGCGGGCCCCTCAAAAGGCCGTCTGTCTGGGTTTGGCTAAACATAACATCACCTCTCTGCCTCTGTCCTGTGAATGGGGCTTCTATATACGAGGGGCAGAGCAGGTCTTCCACGGATCATTCCCGGGACTGTGTGGAAGTCTGCTGGTCACGTGCTCCACTCTGGAAGCCCGGTTCTCCTCCTTTTTGTCTCCTCGTCCCTTAACCGAACCTTTATGATCGAAGGATATGACGTAACTGGACAAAGCAACACTGTGGTATCACTTGTAGTACAGAGTAATAAGTACAATTTAGAGGGCACTATCAAATGCGCCTTTGCATCAAGACAGAACGAATACATTATTTTCTTCAAAAACGTATTGTAGTTTCCATTGCAGATCTTGGTTAACTAGCCTGACCTCTGAACCTGGGTGGAGCCAGTGGTCGCCTGTGATCAATTGTTCTGTTTTGACATAAACTAACAAAATAAACTATGGGACCCTGAAGAAGTCGTCTCTTCCAACACGTTATAAAGTTTAAGTCATTGACCAAATCTGAGGTGAAGCTTTAAGACGCTTCTTCTCTTCTTCTTAGCCGTTCCCGTGCGCTGTCTTGACATTTATGTATTTAGTCTTCATTGCATCTTCCTCATGGCCAGCCGCACATGGAAGTGGAAGTTTTATGCATAAAATATGTATTCCTGAAGTGAGACTAGACTCGAACATTAAAAAAAACCCTAGCATTTACGTTATAAAAATGTCTTGAAACTGCAATTTTGAGTAATGGACTACAAGACCAGAGCTATCATCAAGTTGTAAGCTGGTGAAAACCTGTTGTAGACACATCCACCTCATCATTTCAGTCTGAGGAAGCAGGCCAAAGACAGTACCGGCCTCTTCCTTGGTTCAAGCTGCTGGTTTAGTGGCTTTTGTATGGTGAGACGATGTTGCTCCAAGGCAATCTGTTCAAGAGTGATGTACAAGTACGGCCGCAGTGTGTGCCCGCGTTATAATGACAGACGTCTGTAAAAGATGCTATTCCTGGTCACTGTTATTTTGTTGCTCCGCAGAAGTCAGTGCAGCAGGGCGTGGGGCCAGATGTGAACGGGTTTAATGTGGAGATCTCTTCTGCAGACATCTCTCTTTCACACGTCGCTTTAGGATATGGTTCGTGCATTTAGCCTGGAAAATAAAAGTGCTGTCTACTTGTTGCACGTTGTTTTCCTTCTGTCAAATATATCCAGACTAATTAGATGAACATATATTGATGTCAAAGCCTCGTCCTGTCTATCTAAGTGCGCATTCACATCCGACCAGGGCTAGAACGAGACCACTCCAGGTTTACAACAAGACTTGGCTTTGGCTGAGCTAAAACTTGGACCAAACTTGGACAAGGGTCCTTTTGAACCACTAGAGGGAGATGTCAGTTGTGGCGTGCTGCTGGAGTCACTAAAGGGGCTTCATTTGGCGCGATGCTGATTAACGTTTTGTCAGGTGTGTGTGGACTTACTGAAGTGTGTCTTAATAATTAGATTGTGTTTCTTCATTCTTTTCCCAGTTTGTCGTTTTGTCTAATCCCAAATGAGGCGATTCAATCTCCTGTCAGTTGCAGACCTGGTTTAGTCTAATCATTATTTTACTCCTAATAGTTGCATCAAAGCACATTTTCCACTTGAATATGAACAGGAAATGAAGGCTGCTTTTAATTGTCCCTCGTTTAGTCTTGTCCTTGCCGCTGCTTTCCACTCTTCAATGGGGATTTCCAAACATCGAAAGAGAAACATAAAACATAATGATTGTTTCTGACACCCGGCTTCCTCAGTGGCGTTACACGGCTGTTAATTATACATTAGGCCTGAAATTGGAGCTCTGGCTAGACTAGACTTTAGATGTAGGGTCTAAATGGTACATCAAGTATAGTCGCATGTGTGTGTCCAGGATTTGAACTTGTATGTAAGTTTAGAGTAGGGCTGAGCAATTCAAAGTTTATCAATGATCATCTTTGGGGTTTTATTACATTATAAGTGAATAAATGCGCAACAGATAAGCCCAATGTCTGTCCGTGGAACATTCTAGGCAAAGCAATAACATATTTATGGAGGGAGAATCCCCCAGTGATAAGTTACACCTTTAAATAATAGTTTCAAAGCCATTTTTTTTTTCTAAAGCCATTTGTTATTTGTTAAAAATTAAATTGAATCAAATGTTTTGGATCAATACGGTAAGGTAATGGTTGTGGACACATTTTTTGCCACATCACCTTGCCCTATAGTTCAGGGACATGAGGATTTCTTGGTGTAGATTGGCCCAAAACGTGGACTAAATGACTTCATGCGGTGTTTAAAGGTTGCTTGTCTTTGGAGTGGGTTTGTCACGCTGTGCCTTAGAGGAAACACTGACTGTTTTCATGGTCCGGCCTCTGTGATTCCCTTCTGTGGTGTTTGGTATCCGCCCTTATTTCCAAACTAAAACTATAAGCTGCAGCCCCAAACCGCACAAGACTTAATCCTGGTCTACACTTGTACCGTTAGAGCGGCTCACACTGACGCGCTCAAGCCACAGAACGGCACACGAGGGACACTGGCACAAGCTGGCATCAAACCCTCAATAGAAAAGTGTAATATATGTGTGTGTCTGGATCAAAGGCTTTATTACTATTACGGCCCACAAACTGAACTGTGATTTAAGCTCGTGAGCGATGGAAAGCAAACAGCATTTCTCTCTCTTGTGTGCTGAAAAAAACAGGTGTCAGGAGGCTTTACAGGAACCACAGAAAACATGTAGGTATTTACATGATTCTGAATCGATTTATGCCAAGTAAAACTACCGAAGAGCGTCAAATGAGGAAATATAACAGTTTAAAGGTTTTTAATTCAAGAGTCCTTAAAACTGCATTCAAAACTGGAAGAAGACATATGACTGAAAACCATTGATCTAATATAAATGTAAACACAAGGAAGCACAAAGGTCTGAGGTGAATATGCAATTGTTCACACATTATGAAAAATACTTCAAGCTGGTATTGAATTTATTATCTCGAAAGGCATTATTTTTAACAATTCTAACATTATTGACCAACCAAAACAGCCTTTTTCGACATCGTACGGCACTAACCACCCGTGTTGTCCGGTATCGTTGTCATAATGGAGTGTATACACGTGGGATTATAAATAAAACGTAACTACAGGGTGCGGTACGGCTGCGGCGCGGTGAAATGAGCTGTGGTAGTCGGGCAGATGGAGCAGTGGGGTCCCAGCGAGACGATGAAAAGTATTTCATATTTGCCTTTGCCATTTGTTTTTTTTTTTTACCAACCTGTTTATTTGAGAAAACTGTTGATGAACTTGTGCTCCTGAGACAGTGTTGTCATTGTGGCGAAGGTGAGAGGTCAGAGGTCATCGTGTCAGCTGGAGTGTGTGTCTGGTATTTGGCACAGCTGTATCACCGGGGCCACAGATGTTGGGCCACAGCGGGGTTGATTTGATCCGATAACCACGAACAGGGGGAAGATCCGATTGCTGATTATTGAGAAGACAGTAGATATTTGATCAATTTGTGTAGAAAGTTACCTGCGAATTTGTTTATACTGCATCAGATTTGAGGTAATAGCACAGTGAATTTATATTGCATTTACCACTATATTCATATAAAGTCTGCTCCTATGGCTTCCACTGAACACAACCAACACGTTCATATCCACAAAGTGTTAAGTCTCAGTTTATCGTCTGTTTGGCTCATCTTTTGGATGTGCTCCCACTCCCGTTCACTGAGGAAAGAACCATTCAAATGTGATAAATAAAATGTTCTGTAAATCGTTGTAATGCGCACTTCAAACAATGCTGTCCAAAACCAAATTCCGCTTCTTCTGCTGCTGCAACAAAATAGATCGCATTACTCTTTGTTGTATTGACTTTTGAACATTGATCTATTTGTCTTTTTATTGGATTTTTGGGCTGTTTATCTGTTTAATCAAGTGGACGGTTTCTGTGTTTGTGATGCTGGGTCAGACCAAAACAATTTATTTGATACGAATGTAACTAGGGTCCTGAATTATTTGTTTTATTTTATTTGTCGTTTTGGCCTTCCTTGTTGGCTTTTCTCAGTCGCGGCCTGTGCGCGGTCTGAGCGCACACTGAGCTTTCTGTCGAAATCCATTCATGCTTGTGCTGAATTTGTGTTTACATTGTTTGTTAGTTTGAATGATTTTGTCAAAAAAAAGGCAATCATCCCCAGTGCAACTCCATCTTGTGGCAAACTCGTGACACTGCAGATTTCAGACCACTTCAACCTGTCTGCATCTGCATCTCATATTACAGTGCGCAGCCGGCCTGGTGGGTCATGGCTTCAGACTATAATAGGTTTGGGTGTGTGGTCTTTACTTAGTCTGTGCCAAGGCTTTTACAGGTTTGTCACATATTTGGTCAGTTCAATAATAAAATAATGCACACGGTTTTCATCAGGAGTGTACAGAAGTCAACAATGATGAAGATTTTTGCTTTTTAATTGCATAAATAGCACACGTTTATGCCTTTTACACGCCAAGACTAGTTTTATGTCATGACGAAAGCTGTGAAATTAGAGCTGCTGCCATCTTTGGACACTTAAAGAAAAAAGTGAGGAAGCCAAGATCATTTGTACTTCTACTTTTTTCAGTTAGATTTTTGTTCCTTCTGATTTCACAAACTATAATTCTATATCGCCGCGTTGTGTTTGAGGGTGTGTTTTTGTCGTGGTCCTTGAGGCAGGAAGGGCTGCAGATGTGAAGCGCAGAGGCAGTTTGGGCCAGAACAGAGCGCTGCATTGTACCCGCTTTTACTGAGGGAGTTATGTGTGCAATCTGATCCAGTATCCCGCCATGACAGAAGCACACTGTCTACTGTCACTATGGCCTGACCCTAAAGGACCCTCCCTCTTCCTCTGGTGCCCTCTCATCACTTTGGTCTTTTCATACCTGCCCCTCTCGGCGCTTTCATTCCCAGCATTCCTGTGCAGATCTGCAAAACTCCTGGAAAGTAAAGCGGTTTGTGGAATAACTCTGGGAAAGTTTAAGTTAGGTGGAGCGCAGGGGGGATGTGATTGCTGCTTATTTATCTCAGCAAGGAGTGTGTGTGGCCAGTTTCTGACACCCCCTAAATATACATGCAAGTGTACAATACAAATGATTGTGTTCATTAATTCAATAAAACATCTATTGAAAACTTTGAACATTTAATTCTGCAATATTGTGAGATGTAGAGTCATTATACAAAATATTTTCAATTATTTGTGCTGGGCTGCAGGTCTATTGTATTCATAAATATGTGGTAGTGAAGTGTTTCTGTGTCAGTCCATTAACCAACTGGACACTGTAAAATGTTGTTTTGTCTTTAAAGTGATTGCGTAACTTTCACTCTTATGATATAGTTCAGTTTTCTTACTACAATTCTATAACCATTCTATACCTTATAAGTGTAAAGTGCACTTCTTACATTCATGTAACAGCTTAGATCAATTCATATTATTTACTGCATTCTTTAATATCCTCTATCTCTTTGGTATAGTCACTATTTGTGTGTGGGCCATAACTTATTACATTGTGTGGGTCAGAAGATCACTGCAGTTTTGCAGAAATATATTTAAAAGTCTTTATTGTCTATATATTAATATATATATTACTGTTAGGTTAGTTTATTAATTTGAGACATGGACAGTGCACAATATTGCAGACTATTGCAACTACATGTGTGTCCTCTCACATCTCACATCACGATTATGACGTGTTTATCATCTGCACAGTCCCTCTACCCCAAAGACCCGGGTGCAAAGTGCTGCTGTAAATAAGAATGTGAATAATGATTTGATCATCTGATGCAGTGTTGTCTTCAGTGTGATAAAAACATGGATTATGTCTCATGTACTAATGCATGTGGAAGTGACATGTGAATTACACGTGACACGTGACATTATGAATGTAGTACTGCATGTTATTCACCTGTCATTTTCACTTGAAGACTTTTATTTGGTTAACGCACTGTTTCTCCTCCCCAGACCCGGTGGACGTGCTGCGGGCTCTGCAGGTTCCCTCTCTCCCTGAAGGCGTAAAGAAAGTTCCCGGCTTCTGCACGTCTCGTCGCTCTGGCAGCCCGGACCATGCCTATCGCATCTCCAAGCGAGCGCAGATCTCTGCCCCCACCAAACAGCTCTTTTCAGGTTTGGAACTGCATTTTCAACATTACAATTAAATAACTGACAATTAATATCTGTCACTTTTTCTACTGTTATAACACATCAATGTAAAGTCGTGGTAGAGAAGTCATTTTAGGGTAACGGAACATGTAGTGGCACAAACACCGTCTCAAAACACGTTTCAATTGTTCAAATATAGAAATAGTTTCTAATGTCATGAATTTAAAGGATAATTATGTGAATGTCTCCAATTTACCTCTTCCGAAGTCCCACCCACAAAAACAACCAAAATGAATATCATGCAATCATAAAACAGTCCTACTATTGGTCGTGTCAACTACAGTTTCTCCAACCTCCACATCCATGTAATGTTGAAGTACACAAATCATTTTACAGGAATGAAACATGTCGTGGCACGGAAACTGCCTCAAAACATTTCTTAATTGTTAAGAAATAGAAAAGGCCGATTATCACGGCTTTAAAGGATAATTATATGGCGCAGTGCAAGAAGCATGAGCCTAATTGTGTGGGAGAACCCTAACAAATTATCTTCGGAGAACTGTCTGACACTGTGGATTGCTCTGACGAAATCACAAGCTGCATTTATGTGGTTCAAGAGAAATCCCTCAAAGACACTACGCGATTCGCAAGTCTTTCCTTGGATCTCGTTAATGTTCACCTGTCCCTACAAGTCGTCACGTTGAATTATATTTCAACATCTCCAAATCGAGTTATTAAGGCAGGTTTTTAATTTATGATTATAATTTATTACATTCTTACTACATATATTAAGAATTTAAGATATCAGAAGCAAAGTAGTATTAGTAAGTAGTAGTAGTAGTAATAATATTAATAGTAGTAGTAGTAATAGTAGTAGTAGTAGTAGTAGTAATAGTAGTAGTAGTTCTATAGAAATGAGTTTGACATTGACATTTGGCATTGAAGTAGTAGTTTGGCTTGTGACATTTGGTCAAACGGACAAAAACCAGAATCCTGAACTGTATTTCTGTTTGTCTGAGATCCAGCAAAAGAAAAAGTATAAACGTACGTCCATAAAGCAGGATAAATCTTTAATTGCAATGATTTTATTGGCATTATTCATGCATTAAACAGTATTATAATAACATTTAAGCAGATGCATTCATTGATCATTCTTGTTCAACTCATTCATATTTTAGTTCGTTTTTAGAAGTCCATTTAATTCTTTTTAGCTGCTCTTGTATTTGTCGTTGCAACTTTGCAATTTCCCGACCCCCACAATGAGAGGAAAGGTTTTCTCATCACATCTTCATTATATAGTGTAGGTTGGTAACATGTTCTTACTCCATTTGACATTAATTAAAACAATCAATGTGAAACAAGCAAAATCCATCAAGTTAATAGAACTAGTCAAAACTTCTGAAATAAAGATGAATTCAAGTCATTTTAACTCATCTTGAACAGTTTTTTTCAGTTTGCTTTATAATGATGTTTTATTTTATGTTTTATTCCATCTGCCGGCATCTGAAGTGATGAATGGTTTTTGCTTCTCTCCATCCACAGGTCGTTTCCCTGAGAACTTCTCGATCATGGCTCTGGTTAAAGCTCACGCAGGTCTGCAGGCCTTCCTCCTCTCCATCTACAGCGAGCAGGGCATCCAGCAGCTGGGCATTGAAATGGGACGCTCCCCTGTGTTTCTGTACGAGGACCAGAATGGAAAACCTGCCCCCGAGGACTATCCATTGTTCAGAGGCGTCAACCTGGCTGATGGCAAGTCAGTAACCACCAACTACACTTTATGGATGGTTAAAATGACAGTCTGTGGATGTTTTTATGGGTCAATTTAGGGATGGCATGAGGGCATAGTTTGGGGGGACGTAGCATTTGTTAGAGGTCCTTCACCAGCAAGGACCACGCCACAACAAAGGAATACTTTCATATTTATTGATGATAATGATGATAATGATAGACGGATTAGAGGTGACTAGGTAGAGACTAAGGAGGGGGCTCAGGAGGGGGCTCAGGATGAGTGAGCTAAAGATGGGGGCTCAGGAGGGGGCTCAGGGAGGGGCTCAGGAGGAGGCTAAATGATGGGGCTCAGGAGGGGGCTCGGGCAGGAATGGGCTCAGGAAGGGGCTCAGGATGGGGCTCAGGATGAGGCTAAAGATGGGGCTCAGGATGGGGCTCAGGAGGGGCTCAGGAGTGGGGCTCAGGATGGGGCTCAGGATGGGGCTAAAAGATGGGGCTCAGGAGGGGCTCAGGGTGGGGGCTCAGGATGAGGCTAAAGATGTGGCTCCGGAGGGGGCTTTAGGAGGGGCTCAGGGTGGGGCTCAGGTGGGGGCTTAAGATAGGGCTCAAGATAGGGCTCAAGATAGGGCTCAAGGTGAGGCTCAGAATGGGGCTCAATATAGTGCTATGGAGGGGGCTAAAGATGGGGCCCAGGAGGGGGCTAAAGATGGGCTCAGGATGGGGCTCAGGATGGGGCTCAGGACCAATTCAGGACCAATTCAGGACCAATTCAGGACCCTCCCTTCTTTAGATGGTGATATCTTATGCTGAACAACAAAAGAAGCGACATGGAGAGGGAGGGCGGGGTCGAGAGAGTGATGCTGGGATAGGCCTGCATAAATAGGGCTTCTGGGTAATCAGAGGTGTGGTCAAAGAGTGGAGGAGTGGTATGTAGGAGGAGGCGGAGGGGGTGGAGGCATGGTCTTGCTCCTGAACCTCAACAATTAACAATCATTAACTCCATAATATGTGACTTTGTTAGATCAGGATCAGCTACTTATTTGTCTCCGTGGAGATGTTATTGCTTTGCCCGGGATGTTTGATAGTACAGCATTAAACTTTTCCATCTTGATAAAGAAAAGTAGCTGATGCCACCGGGCTGAGGTACAGGTCAGATCTGTGTAAAGTGGGAATTGCATGTTTTTTTAACGAAGTATTCAAGCAATAAAACGCATGTAATTAAATAAATGCAAGATGCAAATTTAATTACAAACTGCAGAACCTTCTAGGCAAAGCAATAACTCTTTTTGCTAAAACTGGCCAAAAGATTATCATGCTTATATTATGTGACTTATATTATTCTCAATGATGTCCTATGTTCAAATTAGGGGTTGAACGAGACACAAATCCCATGGGACAAAACAGAAGATTGGACTGAAATTTCTAATCAATAAATCAATACTTCTTTTCCAGATTTTGATTCTTTTATTGAAGCTTTTTAGATTAGAACAGTTTTGTATATCATCATTTACTGGCACGAGAATAAGTGCTTCTTTTGAGTTGAAACTATGTGCTAAATGTCCTTTTCTTGTCACCAGATGGCACCGCATTGCTATCTCCGTTTCTAAGAAAAACGTGACTCTCCTGCTGGACTGCAAAAAGAAGATGACGCGCCCTTTGGCCCGTGGGAATAACGCTGAGGTGGACACCAATGGCATCACTGTTTTCGGAGCCCGTCTTTTGGATGAGGAGGTTTTCCAGGTGAGAGTCCCTTGTCAAGCCGTCAATCAAATAATGCAGTGATTCTAAAACTGTGGTGTAGGTGCAGCAGGTGGTACAGCGTCCTCCTTTTAGGGGTTTACTTTAAATCTGGATTAGGGTTTTACTGTTTTGACCTGAATGCACGGGATGTCCTGTGTTAGGCTTTGGTTTGCTCTTGTTTAATCCTGGAATTGTCTTCACTTAGAATAGGTTGAGCTGTATTTGGACATGCAATTGAAACTGGTTCAGGACTGGATTTAGGAATTTTTCGAGATTTTTCAAGATTATTGAAACTGTGTCACAACGATAAAGTGTTCTGTGGTTTGAAATAGGGCTGGGCGATATGGAGAAAAGAAATCAACAGTTTTTTCTTTCCTCATATTGATCGATCTTGATTAGATTTTTTTTAAATGTATTTTCAAAAACAAAACAAAAATTCGTGGGCCGCAGCTTCCTTTTTATAGATGATAGTTTTACGACTTTTGCCCATTCAAAAGATCATCGTTTTTTTTAAATGGTTAATTATTAAGGAAATGGTGCCAGATTTCCATCACTCTGAAAGTCATGAATATTAATTTCAAGACTTTCAATCAGTGCCATTTCACATAGAAAATAATCACATCTTTTTCTCCAAAGCATTCTGAATGCTTGTACAGACAGAATTGCTGTACACAAAAAAACTATCGAAGATTGGACATGACTTCATCTTGATTCAAATTTGATTAGTTGCCCAGCTCTAGTTTGAAACAATAATGCTCAATATGTGTTGTATCTTTCTCTTCAGGGTGACATCCAGCAGCTGTTGATTGCCTCAAATCCTCAGGCTGCTTATGACTTCTGTGAACACTACAGCCCAGACTGTGACTCGCCTCTGCCCAAGACCCAGGCCCAGGACCCCAACACCTACGTAAGTGACAAACACACACAATATGTGAGGAGTCAAACCTGTCATCCGCCATTTTCCCACATTCTTTACTCCAGGGGAGAAATAGCATAGAGCGACAATCACTTTCTCTTGTATTACTCCAAACCTGTCTTTGGTTCCTCTGTTGCTCCATTAGTCCAAACTGAACCTTATTTGACCCCATTTGTTACGGAGGGAATTTGATTTGTTACACATCAGTCTCATTTCTTTCACACAACCAATCATACCAGTCATACAGGGAGTGTACTGTACGTGACTAAACTCATATATGTATGTATGAGGTTATAATAATATAATAATGATTTACGTACTAATACTGACTTATTTTATTTAAAAAAACAAGGCCTTCCCCTAAAAAGCTCTCAATTGTAAATAGTTATGGGTCATCCATCAAAGTGCTGTTCTTCTTTTCTGTCTTCCTCACGCATCACCATTATCACTATCATTTTGTATCCATCCACTGTCCTCCTCCCCCTCCTGGTCTGTGCGTCTCTGAGGTAACTATTGAATAACAGAGGTATTTTATATTGAAACACAGACATGGTAGAAGAGGAAATCCTTCTAAATACATTTTCCATCACCGACATTAGTGCAATCTATCCATGTCACCGTGTAGTAAACACAGAAAATTGAGAGACAAAGGATGATTGACATTTTTTTTGCCTTAGATAAAATAGAAGTTGTTCATTGCATTTAAAAAAATCTTTTTTGGGGGGGAAAATTGAGATATGAAAAACATTAGTCATAAAGATGGCTTAAGGTGGAGCCTCTGTGCTTTCTGAACTGTTTAGAATTTGCTTCACTTAAACATAATAATAGAGTCACTTCACTTCCTGGCAGCTTTGTCAGGACGTTATCATCCGCATTGGACCACTCAAAGTACATGAGCTGTGTGTATTAGCCTGCATGTCCCATCAGTCACAGTGCGCCCAGGTCCAGATCATGTTGATGCTGTTGAGATGACTGCTTTCTGAATGAATAAAAACCACTCAGGATTTATTCATTGTTTTCACTCAATGTCTTTCCTCATTCATCAGGGATGTCCATAAACCTCAAATCTCAAGCATAGAAACGTATTCAAGCAGATCAATGAAGACATAACTGATGAATGACAATGGAATATTTAAAATTGCTCTTCTTTTTTTATATATTTGTGATCTGTATTTGCCTCTTAAACCCATATTCTGTTCTATTGTTTCATGAACCTCTTCTACCTCTCCAGTCCTTCAATCTTATCTCCATCTTTCTCAGTACTTTGATGAGGAGCAGGATGACCATGAAAAGCCCTATTATTATGAGGAAACCACAGCCATTCCTCCCCTTTGTTCCCCTCTCCTTCACCTGAGGTCCAAAACCGGCCGGTAAAAGGAGAGTAACCACAGGAGAACATGAACAGGGTGTGTGAATAGAAGAACATGGAGAGAAGGATGTCAAAAAAAAACCTGACTTATCTTTATAAAAACATACATTCCTATATTTATGACTCCTTCATGTCCATGTCTTCATTCCAGACCCTGGTCATCGATGACTTCTTACACAGTCACACTGTTTCCAATGTCTCCCCATCGAACAGTAGCTCTGAATGTAATGTTTCACTGTTGACTTATTTGTGTGTGTAATCAATCACAGCGGGGCACTGGGGTAGCAACTGTGAAGCTGTGCTACACTTACATTTAGGATTAGATCTTTTACTTTAAAGAGGCCCTTCACAGCGGAGTGACTCACAGCTGAGTGGTGCATTGTGGATGTTTGTCATAACTGCATGATTACATACAGGATCTGGGATTGTGTTAGGAGGTTTGCATGTGTTTTGTTTGGTATGGTTAATTTGCATGAACTGACAACATGCATTTTAGGTGGATTGTTTCCACTGTGGTCCTGTTCTTTGAGTTTTGTGTCTGGTGACTCGGGTTAAATATGTTTAATGCCTGTTTTACATTACAGCTGTATTTACGACTACATGTTTCTATAATATAACTATAATAATTGCATGAGTTATTGTTGCTACAGAAGTATGTATATTATTGTATGTGCATGTTAACCTTTGAATCATTTTCTCTATTTGTATATAACAGATCTAATGTTAAAGGGACTGCATGTAGCTGAAAGTGTAAAACAGCACTCGGCAATAATGTGGAAGGAAATGCATGACCAAATCCACAGCACCCCATGACCATAAAGTCAGAAATATAAACACACACACACACACACATACAGTCCCTTTAAGTCTAATCAGGATGCACTATATGCATCTCCACACAATGTTTAATTGTGTCAGTTAGATTATTTCTATAATTTTTGTGTGTGATGAGCTTCAGCTTTACTTAAACAATCGCAGCCTCAGTGCCTCTGCAAGCTCTTAAGAGCATAAATAGCTGCTTCACCATTTAATATTGAGAATGGCATTACTGGAGAAAACAGCAAATTCATTAACTTAATCAAATACATCTAAAATTGTCATTTTTATAATGTTTTACCAATGCAAAAACATCCTCTGCTGTATCCAGTAATGCCTGTACAGTCTCAGTGAACCACCCAAGCCTCAGCCATCTTTATGTCATTGTTTCTCAAAACATCCTTGTCTCTCTCCTGTCCATGTCTCCCCCTCTCACCCTGCTCTCCCCTCTCTCACCTGCCCAAACCTTAACATTTACATGCACCATTTAAATCAATAATCAAATTAGAAGAAAGCATCTAATGGGAAGCCAGCCCCCACTAAGCAAAGTCTGATCAAACCCAAACCGACTCCAGCCAAGGCGCTTAAAACGGCACCATCCAAACTCGTAGTGAAGCCGCCGATGCCCACCAAAGCTCCTAAGGCCTCCACTGCCAAACCCAAAGTGAAGCCCACAGCAGTCGCAATCCTTCTGTCTAAGATCAAGTCGACAGCAGCTGCCTCTAAAGCAACAGCAAAGAACGGAAACGGCAAAGCCACTGCCGACAAGAAGGCCAACGGTGCCGCTAAGGCCAATGGAAATGGGAAAGCTAATGGTAGTGCTAAAGCTAAACCAACCACTCCATCTAAAATCAATGGAAATGGTAAAGCAGGAGCAGAGAAGAAAGTGAATGCCAATGGCAAAGCTGTGGTTGAGAAGAAGGTTATTTCAAAAGCAAAGGCAACAGTTGTGGCTAAAGCTAACGGCAAAGTGGTGGTAGACAAGAAAGCCTATGTGAAAACTGCAGCAGATAAAGTTAAAGCTAACGGCAAAGCAGATAATAAAGTCACGACTAAAGTTACTGTGGTAGAAAAGAAAGTAGCAAAAACTGAAACCACTACAAAAACTAAAACTGAGAAGAAAGTTGAAGCTACAAAGGCACCAAAGCCTGCAAAAGCGCCAAAGCCTGAACCTACCAAAGCTGCAAAAGCCTCAGCAGCCAAGACTGCGAAGGTGGAAGTCGTCAAAATGAAGACGACAAAAGCGCCTCCGGCCAAACCCACGGCGAGCCAAGCCAACGTGGTCGAAAAGACTACGGTCAAGAAAGTGGCGTCAACATCTGCACCTGTGCGGCCGACGCCCCCCAGACCCACCATGCCCAAGGTGGTGGAGAATAACGTGAAATCGCAGAACAAACCCTTCCCTCCGTTTGGCTCGTCGAGTCTGGGAGGAAGTGGCAAGAAAGTCACCAACGGCTATCAACAGGTACAACAGCAGGGCCCATGGCTGTCCTCAGTATCCAGTGTGATCCACATGGGAACCATCTCTCCACCATCAGTTCTGTAGCTGGATGTTCTTCTTCAGACTGACAAGCTGCGTTCACACTATGATTGCCACAAAATCACATTTTTGTTATGATTATAGTGAGGGTTAAACGTCACAATTGTATATTTATTTATTGATCCCAAAAGCAAACAACATGGAAATCCTTAATTGACCCTCATTCACACGGGGTGAATAGATTTATGAAATTGAAATTAAATTGGTAATGCAACTTAAACAGCCAGATAAATAGCACTTTTACCTTACATTTACATTGAGGTTTACTAATTGAAACGACTCGGTGTGATCCCTCATTTGTTCGGGAGTGTTTCGTCATAGAAAAAGATCTGGACGCAGATATTTCGACTTTCATCCAAAAGTCTAGATTGGATCCACAGATGAAGAATGACTGGATGAAAGTTGAAACGTCTGTGTCCAAGTGACTACAATTGAATCTTTTTCAACGATAATTGAAACAACCTGTTTTGCTTCTAAATTTGTCATAGTTGTTATTTATTTTCAGTTCTTACGATTACATTGTGATTTATAAGTGACAGTTATTGATTGTGCACTCTCCGGGGTTGGACCTGTCCTAGTTCTGGTTTAATACCAGGTTTAGTCCCAGGCCAAATCCAATCCAAATTTGACGTGCGTGTGCAAGTGTGAACACAGCCACTGTGACAGCTTTTCAGTTCTAAGAGGATCGGCAGCAGCACAAGCTTGATGGAGGTTTGGTTGTGTCCATGATGGGGTTTGGATACCAGCTGGATACCGCTCCTGTTCATCTATCATATGACCCCAGCCTCTGTATATGATATGATGCAGCGGTTTACACCAAAGCATGGCTGTTTATGCGGTGTAATGATTTCTCTTTACTTCAAACTCCCTTCAGGCGCCTGCACTGCAACTATAAGGAGCTTTTTGTATCATGCAGTCAATGAATGAGCATGGATTGCTATGGCACCAAAGCTAAACCTGTGAAAAAATATATGAATATGACAGTATACACACCAACACACAGACCTCCCCTTTTTTCTCTCTTTTTTTTTTTAAAGTGTTTTCTGTCTTTTTATTGGTTGAATGTCTGAATCAAGCAGCCTCACAGAATAAGAAAATACAAACATATACAAGGAATAATGACGCTTACAGAGCAAAATTGTAACTGACTGTAAATCTATTCTGTGGCTGTTTTGTCTTTACATCACTGTCTTGCAGACTGTGCATCCCAAAGCATCAAATACGTTATTTCATGTTGGATGCATTGGACCTCACTCTGCTTTTGGCTTTCAACAGCTTTGTGAGCTTTAAAAGCATTTTGAGAATAGAAGAAAAGAAATTTCAGGTTTCTCAATAACTTTCTTCTAAAAATGTTATTGAGGTTCTCAACATTAAACGCATCTGAAGTTTCTTTTCTAAAATGGATCATTACAACCATAAGTTGTCCATTTTCTTTGATAGAAAACTAACCAATCTTCCAATTCAACACTTCCTTCTTCCTCCCAATTCCATCTGAACCAATCAGGATGTAGATACAGAGTATTCGGAGGCTGGCCACACCCCTACAGAGCCTGATTATTTCTATGAGGAGACGATTCCTGAGGGTGAGGTGATTGCAGAAGAAGAGACCGAGGTTCAGGTAAAAAATACTCACTGACACGTTTAGAGGAGAGAGAAAACGAATAAGAAAGACAAATTTAGCTGAAAGTAAAGTATTTATCAAATGTGGTGGTGAGCCCAGTCCTTGTAATTATTCTTGTAGTTTTAATCATTGATCTTCTCTTTACATCCCTAACAACATACTACTATTGTGTTCTGTCAGACTCTCCTTTGAACAAGAAAGCATTGTATTTATCACATCACATATTTGTATGTGTCTCCTCTTGATCTAACAGCAAGATGTTTGTCTTTCTTCCATCTGAAGATCATTTTGTGATTTTGATCGTTCAATAGAGGCGATTACAAACTGAATCTTGTGAAAAGGGACTCACATAAACATATCTGATATATATTATAACAGAGATTGAATTATACAATGCTTTCTTTTCAAAATAATTCCCTTGTTTGGTAATTGTACTTGTTTTGTTGTCTTTGAAGACTTCAAACCACATTAATAGATATGTGCCGTCCACATTCCTCTGTTTAATTAAGCCGAACGTTATCAATGGCTAGAATAATGTAGTTATTTTGAATGAGAAGGTGTTTGTGCCAAAGATGTCGACATGAGTTTTAAACGTGTCTTTGGTAAGTTAATAGAATAGATTAGATTTGCTTTGCATAGTTGTAGTGCCTCAACAAAGTATTTCTTAATTGTTTTGAACAAACATTGTGTACATTGCTGGTTGGACAGCTACAGAAATACTTTTGGGCAGTAGAGTAAACTGGAAAAAACGCTGATATTCAGAAGATTGTGAATTTATACCGTAAGTTTTCATGTAAGTTCTACCCAAAGTCAGGTGCATTTTGTTGTGTTGTGTTCCTGTGTCTATAGGTAAGCCTGTCTTCTTATCATTCATTCATTTCTTCCACACGTCACTGCTTTTGTCTCCTCTCCTTTTATATACTCCTCTGTTACACCTAGGGCTGTGAGAATATTAGGATTTTAATTAACTTGAAAGCCTATAGTTTCAAATGGTCAGTGATAAGCGACTGGTCTACACACAATCCTCTTCCAGGAAAAGCCTGTGGTTTAGAGCAGAGTTCGGACTTTGGAGGAATAAGTTGGACTATTTTTGGTGGTTTTTGCCCTGATTGAAACCATGTCTTGCGTTTGTTCATGAAATAAAGATAGAATTCAATATTTTATTATCAAGAAATATATATAGATTCATATTGCCCAGCCCTAGTTTTCCTCTCCCCTGCTCCTCTCCTCTTTTGGCTTGTCCTCTTACCGTTTCCACCATGGTTCTGATCATTTCTGACCAGCCCGAGGAGGAACCGCCCTTGTTCGGTGCAGAGGGAGACGCCACCAAAGCGGGCGGTGTGGGTGAGGAGGCCTTCACTGAGGAGTATGTGACTGGGGATGTGGGCCTGAAGGAGTACGACTATTCCTACAGGGATTACCACGAGCCGCTAGTGGAAACCGGAGAGAGCGATGCCAACATGGGTCCAGCTCTGTCCGCTGTGACAGACGAAGACGGCGTAAGTAGTTTTGCTTCGGCTGCAAAAAGAAAAACAATTATTCAACCAAGTCTACATAAGGTCTTTCCACTATATCTTCAACGTCCTCTGGAGTGACACTGAAATGGTTCCATTTAATGTGACAATGATTATGGACTAATACATCTGAAGGAACATAAATCCTTTAGGGTGGTCCACAGAATATAAGGGTTCCCTGTTAGTTTAGCAATTTGAGCCCACAACTTTGATCTGGGCCTGATTCTGCCACTTTTACTCCTGACTGCTACTGACCCACACTTCTGTTGTTGTTGTTGTTGTTGTTGTTGACATTTACAGTTAAGCAGGAATTCCTGCAGCGAGAAATGTCTCGCTGCTAAAATAATATATGTAGGTTGATTAATACAAAATGTTCAACGTTAATTATTTTGTTTGTTTATTATTAACTCAGAAGTGCACCATTGATTTGTGTGAATACATTTAAACACATTTACATATATATCATTTCGTGTCACAGAGACATTTGAAGAGAAGTATTTGAAAGCAGTATTTGAAATACTTTTTGGAAAACACAAGTTAGACTTGGTTGAAATTATAATTATTTTTGCAGTAAAACAAGACTCTCTGGACCATCAGGTAAAATTGGGTTTTAGATGTCTCCAGGATCCACTTGTAAAGCGGTTGTTGTGTAATGGTTCTGGACTATGACCAGTCCCTTCCTGGTTGAGACATCTGTATGTGTGTGTAGAGATGTCAGTGTCTCTGTACTGACTGCATTGTGTTGTTGGCTACATGTGTGTTTCCCTCAGGCCGCTGCCAGAGGTCTGAAAGGAGAAAAGGGAGATCCTGCTGTGCTGGAGCCTGTGAGTTTATTAGAATAACTTAAATCTTAACTGTAATTGTGCATCTACATTGTGAACAATACTGGTCACGTTTGCAGTGTCTTTTGTTCCGTTATATTTGTCAATATTCCCCCTGTTCTTTCACAGGGTATGCTGATTGAAGGACCCCCTGGACCGGAGGGACCAGCTGTAAGTAGATTCTGTATGTTTATTTATTGTGATCATAAGACAAAATAAAGGCAATGATTGTATCAAGCGAAACCTATTTCAAGCTAAAACGACTTGAACTGAGCTAACATGAGCACTGATTATGATTGGCCAATTGGATTTGTCTTTTCTCTTTTGCATTAAACATGGTATAAAGTAAAGACTGTCTCTTTTTCAGGGCCCAACCGGACCCCCCGGCTCGTCTGGACCTCCTGGCTCTGTTGGTGACCCTGGTGAGAGGGTGAGTCTTAACAATATATTTTATAACTACGCTGTCGCCCTTTGAGGCAACTGCTGCTGTGATTTTGGGCGTTAATCAATTGAATTGAATAATTGATTCAGATTCAGAAAACTTTATTCCTCCCTGTTAAGGGCTTGGCACTGCGGTGTCGTGGGTTCAATTCCAGTCCTTGACCATTTGCTGTATGTCTATATCCTCTTTCTCCCCATTTCACGCTTCAACTGTCCTGTCAAATAAAGCCTACGTTCCAGAAAAATCTTTATTCTGTGTTTATCCCCACGGGCAGGTCATTTGTACCTCACAGTCATGCATTCAATCATCAAAACCATTGGTGACATGGTAACGCAGCGGCCTGAGTTTGCATGTTCTCCCTCTAAGTAGGTTTCCTCTGGGTGCTCCGCTTTCCCTTACCACTGAAAACCTGGACAATAGTATGAATGAGAGTGAATGTGGGACAGATGAAACTGAGCCCATGGCTACAATCCGGTGTGTTTTCAGCATGTAATTCATGTATGTTCATTAACATGCACTGTCCTGAACAAAAAACAATCATAAAAGCCGTACAAGTTACTGACTTGGTTTAACTTTGTCTTTGCTGTGTGCAGGGCACTCCTGGCAGAGCCGGTCTCCCTGGAGCTGATGGTGTCCCTGGACCTCCTGGCTCCTCTGTCATGCTGCCAGTGAGTAGCAGATCACGTCATGTGTACAATGTGGAAGACCACACTGTTTAAACCGCTCCCTTTTCTCTTCTCAGTTCCGCTTTGGTCAAAGCGGTGGAGATAAAGGACCTGCCGTTTCAGGAGGCACAGGCAGCCGCCATCTTGTCCCAGGCTCGGTCAGTTATAAAAACACACAATATGTGTCATAAACAGCTCTCAGTATATTGCTGGAACTAATCTTACTTAATATTTATTCCTGCTTTTGTTTAGATGGCTCTGAAAGGGCCTCCAGGACCAATGGGTTACACTGGACGTCCAGGACCATTGGTACGTTTGAACCTCGCCTTTTCTTTTATTATAAAATGTATGTTAAAACTATTTTTGTTCTACTTTAGGGAGGTCCAGGAAGTCCTGGTCTGAAGGGAGAAAGTGGAGATCCTGGTCCTCAGGTAAAATCACTTTCCCAAATATTAGATACAAATCATTTGAATATTTGTACAAATATTGGTATTGCACTCATAACAGGGCCCCAGGGGACAACAGGGCACGATGGGACCACCTGGAAAATCAGGAAGAAGAGTAAGTATCAACATTTCTTATATTAATAATGCCCAATTAAATCTTTAAATCATCACGCTTTGCTCTGATCAGGGTCGAGCTGGAGCCGATGGAGCCCGAGGTATGCCAGGGGAGTCTGGATCCAAGGTCAGTGTTTACCACAAATATGAGATTCAACCTGTGATTCTTTTACATGTGATATTAATGTAGACCGGATATGACTGAAAAAAGTTCCATTCAATATAATCTATATCTGTAACTGTCTGTCTGCGTGTGTCTATCTTAGGGGGACCGAGGATTTGATGGTCTCCCTGGTTTGCCCGGGGACAAAGGGCACAGGGTATGTTCATTCAATGCGAATTTTAATTAAATAACTTGTTTGGCTACTTATTGTCTTAGAACCGTCACATAATTTGTCATTTTAGGTTTACTTTAATTCTAACTTCATAGTGTAGTATTTAATTCTGTTTTCTTCAGGGTGACACTGGCCCATTGGGACCTCCAGGCTCTCAGGGAGAAGATGGAGAGAGGGTAACCACACATTCCCTGACAATGTTAGTGCAATTTTAACGCGATTTAACTTTGATGAGTCTTTGTCTGTTTTAGGGAGACGATGGAGATGTTGGTCCCAGGGGGCTTCCAGGTGAACCCGTGAGTGTTCCCATGACAACTGCAATGCTCTTTACTGTTTCGTTTGTGATAATGATAAATACACGGTGCTATTCCTGCGTTTGCTTGTGAGTGTGAGTCTTGCATATTCTAATGCATTTCTGTTTTTAGGGACCTCGTGGTTTGCTCGGGCCCAAAGGTCCTCCTGGCATCCCCGGACCTCCTGTGAGTACAGACTGTCCCAGCTGCGGATTATATTTTAGCTGCATTTTTATGACTTTGTGGTCTCCAAACACCCACGACTTCACCTCAGACATCAACGTGTGCAACACGTCCTCCATGTTGAATTTGAACATTGTTCCTGAAATAGCCATCCAAGTGAACATTTATGTAAAATGTCTGTGTTTTTCTATATATCTTTTGTTTTTAATTTGTTTTTACTTTTTATTGTCTTCTTTAGGGTGTGCGAGGAAATGATGGAAACCCAGGTCCCAAAGGAAACTTGGTTAGTGATATTTTCATCTTTGACACTTCATTGCTGAACATTTCATTTTTGTGTCATAATAATTTATGATATTTTGTCTCTTAGGGTCCACAAGGAGAGCCTGGCCCTCCTGGACAACAGGGAACTCCAGGAACTCAAGTGAGGATGCAGAATCTATAGTTACAAAATGATCTTTTTTGAAATATTCCACCAGCATGTGTTATACACTTCGGTGTAGTTTTGAATATAACTCCTGACAATCGTGCTTATACGCTTGTGTTACTGTTTACAGGGAATGCCCGGGCCTCAGGGAGCTCTTGGACCTCCAGGAGAAAAAGTAAATGCAGATCTGGAAGTGAAATTTTAAAACAATTGCAGGACGTTTGCTTTTTAAAGTTTTTCTTCTAGTATATGTCCTAGTATCTATCTTCTAAATGAATCTATCCTAGAAGTATAGTATTTTCTCTGTTCAGCCTCTAATGTAATCTGCTTTTGCAGGGGCCCACAGGAAAACCAGGTTTGCCTGGAATGCCCGGAGCTGATGGCCCCCCTGTAAGTTTAATCTTTATATTGTACTTTGATCATGTCTGACAGCGATCATAACCTTTTAAATGTTTGTCTGTAACTCTACTTCCTCAGGGCCATCCAGGAAAAGAAGGACCTTCTGGAACCAAAGGAAACCAGGTGCATTTCCTTTCAATGTCCCGTATCATCACGCTTTAAAAAAGATTCAGGATCTTTATCTCAATCTAAACACAAAACATTTACCCTATATGGACACTGGACAATTTTCTAGATGATCATGACTTATTTTGTGTTTTATTGCAGGGTCCAAACGGTCCTCAAGGAGCTATTGGTTATCCTGGCCCTCGTGGCATCAAGGTTGGCATTGTGTAAGATGTATTATCACACAAATAGGTTCACTGGCTTTAAAGTCTTTTTGTCATGGTTGGGTTTTAGGGAGCCCAAGGAATTCGTGGGTTGAAGGGCCACAAAGGAGAAAAGGCAAGTCAAATCTATTGTGTAATAAACAATATTAACAGTCTTTGGTTAACATGTTGTGTTGTTGATTTCCAGGGAGAGGATGGATTCCCCGGAATTAAGGGAGACTTTGGTGCAAAGGGAGAGAGGGTACATTTCAATCTGGCATAAAGCATCAATTATGCTTCTATTCTTGGTTATTTGATATTTTATCCGCTGACAGGGCGAGCTTGGTGTAACAGGACCCAGGGGTGAAGATGGTCCTGAGGGGCCGAAGGGTCGTGTTGGGCCTCCAGGTGAACTTGGACCCATCGGACTTGTTGGAGAGAAGGTTATGCCAATAATATACCTCTACCATTGTGTGTATTATGTTCAACATTTAGTATTTACACAGTTATTTACAATTCCAGGGAAAACTTGGTGTTCCTGGACTTCCTGGATATCCTGGAAGACTTGGACCAAAGGTGAGAGTAAAATAAATCACAGGTTCAAGTTCAAATAATGACCCTCATTAACATAACACAAAATAAATGAAACAAACTTTTATTCAGGGATCACTCGGGTTTCCTGGATTTCCGGGTTCAAATGGCGAGAAGGGAACAAGGGTAAGACTGTTTAGAATTTGATCACAAATGATTTGATGAAGAAAAGTCTGCATCAGCTCTGTAATGTTGCAGGGTCTTAGTGGAAAAGCCGGGCCAAGAGGACAAAGAGGACCAACGGTACTTTTATAAAAGACTCAAGCTCTTTATTTTATTTATTTATTTAATTGTAACTTTTTTATTAATTGTTTATTTGCACCTGCCAGGGTCCCAGAGGGCAGAGGGGGCCCAGGGGAGCCACTGGGAAGCCAGGAGCAAAGGTTAGAATCTACAACAAGAACCACTGAACAAAATCAAACTGGTATCAACTATGACACAGGTTTTCAGTGATTAATGTTTGGTTGTGATTTTGAAGGGAACTTCAGGAAGTGATGGGCCTTCTGGCCCTCCTGGAGAGAGGGTAAGACATTTCTTCTATTTTTCAACCAATGATAGTGTTTTGTTTCTTCTCTTAAAATCTAAAGTTCTCATCATTATTTTAAAACACATATATTTTTCTCCTTTGAACAGGGATTGCCTGGGCCTCAAGGAGCTAACGGTTTCCCTGGACCAAAAGGACCTCCTGTAAGGAAAACGCTGCAGGAAATACTGTTTTAGAGCTCCCAAAAAAAGGAAATAACTTTTATGAGTTGTGTATGTTACTAAACAGGGACCTCCAGGGAAAGACGGTCTGCCTGGACATCCTGGACAGAGAGGAGAAGTTGTATGTTGTAGTTCAACCTTTTTGAAATCTCTGTTGTTGTTATTATTGGATACATTTGATCATTTTCAATCATTTTCTCCAGGGTTTCCAAGGGAAAATGGGTCCACCTGGGCCTCCTGGAGTCGTCGGACCACAGGTAGGTCTGAGCGTATTCAAGAATATGAACAGTATTTTGTGCAGTAGAGCAGTACTTCATAAATCTCCATCCTCTCCAGGGTCCATCTGGAGAGACAGGCCCCCTGGGCGAGCGTGGCCACCCTGGACCCCCAGGACCCCCCGGAGAGCAGGGTCTTTCTGGTCCCTCTGGAAAAGAAGGCACCAAAGGAGATCCAGGTCCACCTGGAGGTCCTGGCAAAGATGGGCCCCCAGGACTGAGAGGTTTCCCTGGAGAGAGAGGACTTCCTGGTACTCCTGTGAGTACATTTACCCAATTCAATGTTTTAGTTCAAACTGAATCATTTGCCTCAGTTATTTATTGCCTTTCCTTTTTCCAGGGAGGTGGAGGACTGAAGGGCAGTGAAGGACCTGCTGGACCTCCTGGACCTGCTGTAGGTTTACCATATTATCAGCAGGTGACCTCATTTGAATTCACTCACACTCCATTCTACCACTGCTGTTATTGTTAGGGGTCTCCGGGTGAGAGGGGCGTGGCTGGGACGGCTGGACCTGTTGGACCTCCGGGCCGACCTGGGCCTCAGGGACCTCCTGGATCTGCTGGAGAGAAGGGCGTTCCTGTGAGTGTCTATAAGACAATGAGGGTCATATATTTGGTTTAAGATTGACATTTGTACTGTTATGTTCTTCTCAGGGGGAGAAAGGCCCTATCGGCCCAGCTGGACGGGATGGGGTTCAGGGTCCAGTGGGTCTGCCTGGCCCGGCTGGATCTCCTGGGATACCTGGAGAGGACGGAGACAAGGCGAGTCTACCACGCTGCAGCACAGTTCTGTGTGTTAACATGAAAATGCTAATGCATTGTGTTTTGACCCTCAACAGGGTGAGGTCGGGGAGCATGGTCAGAAGGGTGCCAAAGGAGGAAAGGGAGAACATGTAAGTTTCAGTTAGATTTCAAACATTTCTCAGTTGTCCTAAATTATTCAAATGTTAAACCTTTGGTTTGCAGGGGCCTCCTGGTCCACCTGGCCCAATGGGTCCTGTTGGTCAACCTGGTCCTGCTGTGAGTACACTTCTAAAGTACATTTCTTTTAGCGAGTACTTTGCTCATAGCCCTAATGCCGTTGTGTTCCGCCGCTTGGAGTTTATGATGGAATGGGAGCATTATTAGAGAGCTACATATGCACTGCAATACACAATAAAAGCAAATCCGAGCCTGAATCAAGATAATATAAAATGTGACCTGTGCAGGGCGCTGATGGAGAGACGGGTCCCCGGGGTCAGCAGGGACATTTCGGCTCTAAAGGTGACGAAGGATCCAGAGGTTTCCCAGGGGCTCCAGGACCCATCGGTCTGCAGGTGAAACACAAATCCATTTTCGACACAACAAAAATATTTACTGAACATCACATGAATATTCTCTTTGCACCTGTTGCAGGGATTGCCTGGACCACCAGGTGAGAAGGGAGAGACAGGAGATGTTGGACCTCTGGTAAGTTTAGGGAATAAAGCATAAAGACCTTGTTAATAAAAAATTTGAAAAACTGAACCCTTCTGTCTTTAGGGTCCCCCCGGCCCACCTGGACCCCGCGGCCCAGCTGGACCCAATGGTGCTGATGTAAGTAAAGTGGAAACCAAACTTTTGCATCAGGAGTTTCTTTTACATTTCACTGCGGTGCCAAGTCCCTATTGTAATACTACAAATACAGTGCCGTACTATATTGTACATTGTATATTTTACAGGGTCCCCAAGGTCCTCCTGGCGGTTTGGGAAATCCTGGACCTCTCGGCGAGAAGGTACAATTCATTCTTTTCTTCTGAAATTAAACATGAAACTGTACTTAAAAGTAAGCTGTGCTCTACAGGGAGAGCCCGGAGAGGCGGGTCCACCTGGCATCGGCGGAGAACCAGGGAAGAAGGTGAGTTGGGTTTTTTGGACAAGTTCAATTTCCTCACAACTATTGACATATTCATCTGGTGTTAAATGCCAGAGGAGTGTGGTCTTTGCATATTCAAGTGTGTGTTGTTCTTGGCAGGGTCCCAGAGGAGAGCGCGGAGAGAAAGGAGAATCTGGGCAGCCTGGAACAGCTGGACCTACAGGAGGAAGAGGGCGACCAGGAGACGACGGGCCCAAAGGAAACCCTGTAAGAGACTGAGGCCCGCTTACGTTTGACAAAGTGGATTCATCAGTAGATATAAAGCAATGTAATGTTTTGACTTTAGGGTCCTGTCGGTTTCCCTGGTGATCCTGGTCCCCCTGGTGAGGTTGGACCCAGAGTGAGTATCCAAGCGTTAGGATTTTACTGCACAAAACACGATTTGAACTGTTCTAATCTTGCTTTGCTTTCTCCTCAGGGTCAAGATGGTGCCAAGGGTGAGAGAGGAGAGGATGGCGAACAAGGAGAATCTGTAAGTGACGCCACACACAGCAAATATGAAGATAGAAATATGTAATCATTCTGACCCATGTAACTTTTTAGGGATCTCCTGGACCCCCAGGAGAGAACGGACCTCTCGGGCCGCCAGGAAAGAGGGTAAGAACTAAGGCCGCAGTCACGACAATGACAAACAAACAAAAGCTTAAGTTATGACCAGTGTCTTCAGGAGAGGTAAAACCAAAACAGCTCTTGACTTGGAGATATGCTAAATTAGAATATTGAGTATTTTGTCAAAAATATATAATAATAATAATTATAATTTTTAAAAAGGCTGCAAAAAGGCGGGATACATCTTTTTGCTTAAAACATGCATAAACAGTGTAATCTGTTTGTGCAGTGATATTCCTGCTCTTTTGTTTGATTTTACAGTCAATTCACTTTTTGTAGCACATTTATGAAGAAGTGCTAAAATATGTTCTTATTATAGTCATCAGAGAATGCAAAATACAGATATATTCACATGAACATATCACCCTTTCCTTTTTTGTGACTTATTTATTTTTTGTCAGGGACCTGCTGGAACTCGAGGACCAGAGGGGCGTCAGGGAGAGAAGGGGTCAAAGGTGAGGCCTTCTTAATCTTCTACATTGGTACTGATGCGCTCTTTTGTACTTAAGGGAGGTGGGGTGGTCTTGGTTGTGTGTGTTGTGGTGAGACAAGTGGGATTGTTTTAATAACGCACTAATGTTACTTTTTTTGCATGAAAAGCGCTTTCTAAATAAAGTTTGATTTGACTTATCTCATTACTGCTGTTAATACACATCCAGTGTGTTGCTATCTACAGTACCTCAGTATTATATCTATGTTTTGCTCTCAGGGAGACACAGGAGCAGTTGGACCTCCAGGAAAGACTGGTCCTGTTGGACCCCAGGGACTTCAAGGAAAACCAGGAACAGAAGGCCTCAGAGGACTGCCAGGATCAGTGGTAGGTTTTGTTATGGAAAATGATCTACACATATCATCAGCACATATAAATCTGCCTGAAGTGCCTTGCTGATGTTTGTCTGTGTTTCAGGGTGAGCAAGGATCTCCAGGAGCAGCTGGACAGAAAGGACCACCAGGACCCATGGTAAGGAAACCGCATTTGAATCTCTTAATTACCTTAAATGCAATGACTTCTTATGTACTCACCTCTCTGTTCTCTGCTGCAGGGGCCTCCTGGTTTGGCCGGTCTGCGTGGAGACCCTGGAGCCAAAGGCGAGAAGGGCCATCCAGGTCTCATCGGTCTGATCGGACCTCCTGGAGAGCAGGGCGAGAAGGGAGACCGGGGTCTGTCTGGACCACACGGATCCGCTGGGCCAAAGGGAGAAACTGTGAGTCTGATCTCAGGTCAGGGTGAACCAAATCTGCAAAACACTGAATCGAAATCATCTTATTTTCTCAGGGAATGCCCGGAGGCACTGGCCCACTTGGTCCTGCTGGTCCCCCCGGTCTGCCTGTGAGTTTTCTTGCCCGTTTTGTCATGTTAAGACAGTAAAAATGCTGTTACGGTGACGATTAGGCTGTTTGAACAAATGACAAACTCAATCATTCTTACAGGGTCAACAAGGTGTCAAGGGAGCTAAAGGTGCCACTGTGAGTATGGACTTCATATTTCTTTATTATAATGTCGTTTTTATTTCATTGGATGAGTCTTACACATTTCTGTTGTTTTTAGGGAGGATCTGGTCCAAAGGGAGAGAAAGGTGTCCAAGGCCCAGCTGGACCTCCCGTAAGGCCTTATCAAACATGTAACAACATCTGGGATAGTTCATTATTGCTGATTTCAAATGCAAACGTTGTCCATAGGGCCCACCGGGTGAGGTCATCCAGCCGCTGCCCATCCAGAGGAGCCCCAAATCCAAGCGGTCCATCGATGCCAGTCAGATAATGTCGGACTCGGACATGCCCGCCGCGGACGCCACCGGTGCAGAGTTCCTCACGGGCAGCGAAGGCCTGGAGGAGATCTTTGGCTCGTTAGACTCATTACGAAAAGAAATAGACACTCTGCGATTCCCGCTGGGCACTCAGGACAGCCCCGCCCGCACCTGCCAAGACCTGCACCTCAGCCAGCCCGGAGTCAAAGACGGTCAGGGACATTTAAGTATCTGCAGCGGACTAGTATTACGGTTTATAAAGTAGAGACCTTTCAAAAGTCTGTAATGGACGCTATCACAAAGTAGGACAAATGAAACCCCTCACATCGATGAGAGCGATATCAGAGCCTGGTTTAAACACTTTTACTATTGCGTTTTACATTTTTGGTTAATTTATTAAGAGAGACAAATTTTAGGTTTCGCTGGAAGTTTTTCATTTTATCTACACATTTATAACATACTCAAAACAAATTATACATTTTGTGAAGCTCAAATACAATTTTAAGGTTAGAGCCATTGCATTTGTTGAGAAAAGAAAAATAACATTTTCACCCAAGAAATTCAGAGTTTTTGCTTATTTTTGGTAATAAAACACCATGTTCTACTTGATTTTGCCTCCTGAATTTGAACATTCTGTTGACATTGTATTTTTAATGGTCGATATGTAATGCTGTGGCACATTTTGATGTGTTTGCAGGAGAGTACTGGATCGATCCAAACCAGGGCTGCTCCAGAGACTCCTTCAAAGTCTTCTGCAATTTCACAAAAGGAGCAGAGACGTGCTTATATCCCAGCAAGCGCATTAGCAATGTCAGTTCATGAACACTGTTTGACACATGTAGTTACATACGGTGAAATGTGTAATGTGAGCCATGTTTGTTCTGACTCCAGGTGAAGATGAGCACGTGGCACAAAGAGACTCCAGGGTCCTGGTACAGTCAGTTTTCCACAGGCAGCAAAGTAAGTCCAACATTTTACATTTGTATTATTCATTCATTATTTATTTACATGTTCACACGCAATGTATTCTATTTTTTGGTCACGTATTTGATTTTACTGGGATTTTTATTGTATTGAGAACTTGTAGAACTAAATAAAAGTTCATTCCTCTAAAATGTGTGTTTATAAAATGCACAAAAGCTGAAATTGTTTATTACTTTTTACATTCTGATTCAGCAATGCCTCTGTCTTTGTTATAAAAGGTCACGTTTGTATGTATTTTAGAGTCTGTTTAGTTCAGATAACTATTACCATGATCAAAATACGACTAAGCTTGTTTGTGGTAGTCGAGTAGTCATTGCGTGTCTTTGACCTCTCAGTTCACGTATGAGGATTCTAACGGCGACCCGGTGGGCGTGGTGCAGCTGGGTTTCCTGCGACTGTTGAGCGTTCAGGCGCGGCAGAACGTCACGTACCACTGCCACCGCTCTGTGGCCTGGGCCGACCGCAGCCACAAGAACAGCCACAGCCGAGCGCTCCACCTGCAGGGGGCCAACGACGAGGAGCTGAGCTACGAGAACAGCCCCTACATCAAGGCCCTGGTGGACGGCTGCTCTGTGAGTGCAAGTCCAGTGTTATTGAGTACTATTTAGTGTTCTTAGTTTAAATGAATCGACTTGACTTGATTAGACTCCAAAAGCACACGTTTATGGTAAAATAAATAAATCATTTAGCAAAGGCGGCTGGGGAGATTTTCACCATCAACCTAACACATGGGCAGTTGACTCCTCCTCCAGTTACTGACCATGATCCTGACCGCTCCTGGAGGACTGAAGGATAGGTCTTCTTAAGGGGTCAGCCAAGGCTACCAATAAAAGATTATTGTCTGTAAAAACAGTTGCTCTAAGTGCCATAGACACCAGAAAAGGCACGGCCCCAATGAAGCTTGCATGTTAAGTGTTGTTCTGATCTTCGAGGGGAGACATAAGGGTGGACCAGGCCAGAGGGAGGCGGAGCCAAGGCCATTCTAATGTTTGAAATAAATAAAATAAGATTAAAACCTGGTGAGACTGGTGAAATGTCATCATGTTTTCAGGCTATTTAAAGTTGAGCAGGAGCATTTGGAAAACAGGAAAGTGCACTCTGATTCATGTGCAGTGGTTTACATAAGCTTCAGAAGGCTTATATAAAGTCATTATATAATTGCAATAATAATAATAATAATAATGGTAGTAATAGTACTCATAATGGCCAGGTGGTCCGTGTCTTTACTCAAGTTTCATTGCATGCTCAGTGCCTGATGCCTCTCTCTGTGTCTTCAGTACCGTAAGGGCTTCGACAGGACTGTGCTGGAGGTAAACACACCACAAGTGGAGCATCTCCCTCTGCTGGATATCAAGGTGTCAGACTTTGGGGAGAGCAACCAACAGTTTGGTTTTGAAGTGGGACCTGTCTGTTTCCTGGGCTAAAAAAAAAAAAAAAAAACAACAACAACAACAACAACAACAACAACACCACATCCAACACTGTCCACCATCGTCCACAGAGCGACACACACTCACAGCTGCACTCAGCCACACGACGACATGTAAGAAAAGACGCCCGACGTTTTGTAAATTAACTTGTAAATTAATAACTGAAACACGTTCCCACACACACACACACACACACTCTTCGCATACACTCTACACACTGTGGTGGGACAATCTCGTGACCAGTGCCCGCCCGAGGAATAATACTGTTGGAGACGAGAGGAGCGATATCATTGAAGAAGAAACTGACGAAGAGAAAGAGACAGACTGGGCAAACATCTGCAGGAAGAAGAAAGAAGGGGAGGGTCTTTTGGAGTGAATCAGTGTTTGTTGAATCGGAGAAATAAGCCGGATGCCTCGTCTCGGACCCCTCTCGCCGCTCCCTCTCCTCCCCGCGTCTCTCTACCTCCCCCTTTTTACCTTCGAGTTTTAACATCTTTAACAACTCCTTTGTTTACAAGTCACGCAACATACAAGAGTCACAAGCTTTAACATGTGCAATAGGCTAATCCTCTGCTCCCGACAGGTTCAGCTGGGTCAAATGCAGAACAGAATAAGGTCTACCTAAACATTGTCGGCAGTTTTAGTTGCCGTCGTTACTTATTTAGCACTTGCATCGACGTGCGTTGAGGTGACGGTTGATTTCTTCCAACTACAGCAGTTCACAATGCCTCTTTTGCGTGGAGCAAACGGCGTCGACAATTGTATTAAACGTTACCAAAGACTCCGCCGAGCCGTGGTCCTGCTTTAAACATGCGCTTCTATTCTTTTAGAAACTGTGATTTGCAGATGAAAACTGGCGCTCGATCGGGAGTTTGATGCTTGATGAAATGAAATGATTCTCAAACCCCCCACCTCCCCACCCCCCCTTAATCCTTTTTATCATTAAAGTTACAAAAAGATGGACAGTTGTGGGATTTGTTTCCATTCAAATGATCTTTCAATCTGGGTTAATTGTGTATTTAATGGTTAATTGTGTCCCTCCCTATTTCAAGTGAATAAAAAAATGCATGCTTTACTATAGAAACTGTGGCTCGGTGCTAACTATACCAAAGGATCTGGTGTCTAATTTCATTTTTAGTTCATTTGTTACCATTTCATTAAGCTTTTTTTTTTTACTGGGGAAAATGTGCATTACATACAAATTGTACAGAAATAGTGATATTCTATTGTATTTATTTAAAACAAACATCTACCGCCAGGTTTACCGTGAAATGTGGTATCTTTGTATTTATTTACTACAGCTGACTAACAATGAGACTCGGTGCCATGTGGAGAAATGTTTTTACCCTGTTACTTTTTTTTCCTATCACCAAAATCTGTGGCCGTGTTTTCTGTAACGACTCTTTTAAAGATGTGTTGTGTTAAATTTTGCTTCCACTGATCAGATTAAATTGTGACTCTCCACTTCTGCCAGATGTTATTTGTGCTGTTTTTGACCTGCTTATCGCAAAACTTAAACCATATCGAGATTCAAATTTCAGACAAGATCTTTTAAATTCGGACAGGGGGAGGAGCGGGAATGTGAGAGGGAGTTTTTTTGTTTTTTTTTTCCATCCACTGCGTTGTGATTCGAGTGATTTTGTCTTTTTTGTGTCAGGGGCGTCGTGGCTAAACTATTAAAATTTGTCTTTAAAAGGTTTTTTTTTTCCAGAAAGAATCAGAGACCTCAACATGTGTTTGTTTTTATTATGTTAAAGACAAACAGTTCAACATTAAAATATGGTGCTGAAAAAAAGAAAAAAGTATTATTTTAAATGTGTGTAAGTATTTTTTAAATTGTGTTTCTGTAATATATAATCTTTTTAAAAGAGCTGTTGACTCTTTGTTTTTATTTAGTAATCGGCAACCAATCATGGCCACAAGAGGGCGGTATTGTGCAGTTCATAGTGTTTTTGACTTGTTTCAGAATCAATTTAATAATGCATATCATGGTTACAAATGTGTTATTTCTTTAAACGTGCATTAGATGAGAAATGGCTTGATGTAAACACACCTTTTTGTTTCACGTGATTTGTATAAGAATTGGACTTGAATGATTCTCCAGAACAGTCCTGATTTTATTCACATTTGAAATATGTTTTTAATATAAAAAATAATAATAATAATAATCAAAAGGATAACAAATAGTTCATTATATTTTGGTTTGAAACTTTAAATTACATCGAGTTACTTCGACTGGCTTATGATCAGAGGAACCGAATACAGTAATGCAATCACAGCTTAAAAATCATACGTTTAGAAAATATTAATAATTTCTACAAAGACAGTTTTTTTAACAGAGAAAAAAAGGACCCGAGTTTCATCCGATGAAGAGTCCACCTGGAAATAAAACACGCTTGAATCTAAAAGAGCATTGGTGTATTTACGCTTGTTTTACCTGTGACTTCAAGGCTCGTCCCTGTGATGTATCTGGAGTCATCTGAAGCTAAAAAGGCACACACATCAGCGACCTCTGGTGGTCAAAAGAGGAACACAGACGATATGTTAGTCATCTTTTCAATTGGATATCGTTTATAAATGAATAAATGTGTTTTAACTGACCTGCAGGCTCACCCATTCTCCCCAAAGGCACCAAATTCAACAACTAAAACAAAACATGTAGAAGAATTTAAAAAGATAATTAAATGGAAATATTTTAATGCCGTTTAGCTCATTTTAATACCTTGTTTATAACTTTGTCAGGCACTTTATCCGTCATTGAAGTTGTAATAAAGCCAGGCAGCACACAATTACAGCGTATCCCAAATCTTCAGAAAGAAAAGACAGAAAAGCTACATTATATTTGTTAATAAACTCTTGGCAGTAGGACAACTTTACAGCGCTCACTTGTTCTTACCTGCTGAGCTCTTTGGCTGCTGTTCTGGTTAAACCTTCGACTCCGGCTTTTGAGGCTGAATAATTTGCTTGTCCAACATTTCCCACCTAAAAAAACCAATTCAGTGTTTTTATACGCGTGTGTACGAGTGCTGTGCTTTCATTGAATACGATCACGTATATTAGTTTCCGTGCCTTCCCCACAATGCTGCCCATGTTGATGATGGATCCTTTGGGAGCTCCACAGGCGACGAGAGCCTGAGCCACCGCCTGAGTGACCAAGAACGTGCCCTGGAAAACGAACGATAAGAGTTCACGTTCATGGAAAGTTTAGTTTAGATGGTTTCTGACATTTCTCTGTGTATGAACCTAAAGGCAAGGCAAGTAAATGAGTGCAATACTTGACTTTATTGTCCTAATGTTTCCACACTGCTTCGTATTTCACACCACAATTAAAGGTTATTAAGAACATTTTATTTGAAGTCCATGATTAAGTGCCTCTTAAGAAGTTCAACAACACATCGAATATATTTATAAAAAACAAAAATCATTAAAAACACAACTTTGACATGTTTTTTATGTCTTTTTGGGGTGATTACTGTTTTGTCCAAGTCATAAAACCTTTTCTCTCAGCACATGACATGATTTGGAGTTTGTGTCCAGAAAACAATTATTCGATTGTCAAATTAGTTGCTTATCTCAAGTCTTCTTCCTGCAAACATCCTGCAGACTCATTATGAGACACACTTTACCTTCAGATTGACTTGAATTACTTTGTCAAAGTGCTCTTCGTCCAGACTGAGCAGAAAGTCGTCCTGAGTGATGCCCGCTGCGTTCACACACACGGACGGAGGCTGGAAATATTGAGTCTGAAAGAGAAAAGTGGAAAAATAACAACGTATGCATCTGGAAACTGCAAGAGACATTTTAGATCCAACACAGTCACACTAAAACATGTACAACAGAACGCTGATGTATGAATGAGAGTGTGAGAGGGTGAATGTGGGAGTGAACAGATGGAAATGAGCCCATGACTACAATCAGTGTGTTTACAGTGTGTGTATCATGTTCATTAACATGCTCTGTTCCAACAAATAAACAAATCTAACGGTCCACTAAGGCTTAACTGTACTGGACACATGTATAGTATACACAAGCCCTGATTTCTGAACTGGAATTTAAATAATACTTGTTTTTCCTGTAATTATTATTTTTAGATGACAAAACTGCATTTTGGGGAAAATTGTTTTCATCATTGATTTTGGTGACTTTCTATAAACACACCATGAATCAAAAGGATGTCTCTTTTTTATAAACTCTTTAACTATAAACATTTATCATCTTGTTGAGGTCTAAACTGCAGGTTTTATACATATATGGAAATTGTATATTTGAATAAATTATAAACTTTGTTATGTGCATCTTATTCATGAGGGAAATAAGCTTAAACAAATAATAATAATAAATCACAAAGAAACCATAACATAATCTTTCAAACAGCTATGTTGTTAAAATATATATTTACACTAAAACTAGAGTTGAAATTACATCGAGTCTGCATAAAAACACTGCATCTTTCCTGACTAGTTTTAGATTGGACATGACATAAGGGACTACTAGAAAAACGTACGTATCATACTGAGTTGAAAATCCACTGTATTTTCTAAAAATGTTATTTGTTGTCGTTGTGGTAACTATGTTGGTACTGAGCCTTTTTCTCAGAATCTAAATCGACTTGAAACTGTTTGCATCGTGACAACACAACACACAGCTCATCAACCCTTTTCTGACGATCCTTCACCTGTATTTGGGTGATTAGTTTCTTGACACTGTCCTTTGATGAGACGTCCATGTGCCCCGCCATGTGCTCGTGGCCCCTCGGCGTCTTCTGCAGAGCGTTCACCGTCTCCTCGGCCGCGTCTCGGTTCAGATCTGCCACTACGACTGTCGCTCCCTCTGAGGCAAAACGCTGGCACACGGCTCGACCAATCCCACTGCCCCCACCTGGGCACAGAGAGGCATGACAATGAATACAGACGGTAAAGGTGGGACATATCTATCCTCTACTAAACTGGTCCCAATAATTACTTTCAGCTTTGCAGGAAAAAAAAATAGAATAACTCCACAATTGAAAAAAACTGCAAGATCTTGCAATAAAAGTAACTCTTGCCTCAGACAGTCACATGAAATCTTCAACAGTCACAGTGTTCATAAAAGCCAGGCAAGTGACGTGTCTTGCCCAAGGGCACAACATAAACATGCTATTAAGTACACCCAACCTAGGGCTGCCTGCTTTATTATGGAGGAATAGTCATACTAGTCCCGATTTATTAAATCATAAGTGAAATTACACTTAATCAAACAATTATTTGCTCAGACTGCAGTGCCCAAAATGAAGAGGACAAACAGATTAAATGAAAGTAGGTGACGTGTGGATGTGTGTACGGGCGTGCGTGTATGTATATAAATAAAATAATACCTCACAGTTGTAAACGTACTCTAGTCAAACAGTACAATCTGTGAGCAAGAAAAGACCTGCATGCACATCAAACAAACATAAGATTAAATGCTAATAATATCAATAACATTTTCTTTTACATAATTGATAAGCTCAATCATAATTGTATTACTTGCAAAGCCTTAAACCAACCTTCAGGGTCTGTATCAAATACACCATACACCAAATGATTGGGTTCTTGTGGCTTAGTAAGAACATTACTCGAGCCCCACTTACTTTATGTTGTAACTGTGCAGTTTTACCTTTACACAGATACATTTTATACTGATCTTTTACCAACACTACTGTAACTCCCCCACGCAACTGTAACTTGTACTTTGCCATGCTGCTAAAGCCGAAAAACAAACTTCTCCTTTATTTAAATATTTTTCTACAAAGACAAACGATACAATTGTATTGTCTCTTTTGTTTATAAGGAAACATTGTTTAAAAGATGTGCATGTTTTCATAAATAAACTACTTTTACCTGTGACCAGCGTCAACCTTGATATGAGCCTCGAGGAGGACGCCATGTTTGTGTAGTGTTGTT
Organism: Chaenogobius annularis; assembly: GCA_015082035.1. Taxonomy (NCBI): domain Eukaryota; kingdom Metazoa; phylum Chordata; class Actinopteri; order Gobiiformes; family Gobiidae; genus Chaenogobius; species Chaenogobius annularis. The sequence continues at coordinate 298,770 of BJKM01000250.1, forward strand.
GTACTTCCACATTTGTCCAGAAGATGGCGGTCTGACTCTGAGCAAACGAGTGGACTTGGCACTAAAACACATTATAATTTAAATATAATACGTAATATATAAATCATAATATGATCAGTCTAATTATACAAATAATCCATACGATGTTGACAAAAATAATGCAGAAATTAAAAAACTACTCTCTGAAATGTTATAGCTATTAGCTATATATATTAGAAGTAAATACGTTTTTAGCTGTCACAAATGCACATTCTTAAGTGTTTCTGAAAATGAAATCATTGACGACTTCTTCTAGCGTTAATTTTTTATTTGCAGCGCGTTTCCCGATCATTGATGCCTCAGCTAAAGCTACATTAGCCCTATGCTACAGGTGTTAAAAGGAACAAAAACGTAAATTTAGCAGTAAAGTGTTGAAAGATAATGCTTTCTACAAACAACTTTGCATTCTTAAAAATAACAATAATATATATAAACCTTCATCCAGTTAAAATTATACGAGGTACGAGTAACGTTAGCGCTTAAACAACAAACACTGCCCTCCTGTGGCTGAATAATATAACAACAAGGTCAGTATGTCGGTGTAATCCTTCATTCGTCCAGGAGGGTTCCATTGTAGAAAAAGATTCAGTTGTAGTCATCTGGACTCTGTTTTAGAAAAAACAAAACGTTTCGACTCTCATCCAAGAGTCATTCTAAATCTGTGAAAGAAGTCTAGGTTTATATTCTACTCTGTGAAAGCCCTGCCCACAGGGCGAGACCCCTAATAAGGCCCATAGAAACTAATTGGGGTGGGTCTATTGTTCACTGACTTTGGCTCCCTCTTCTCCAAGTACCTGAGTAGCATCTGAATGCCTCGGGCGTTTCCAGGGTTTCAGCAGACCATTATAAACAACGGGAAGGTTGAATCTTAAACCTCCAGTACGATTTTAGGAAGGATTCTCTTTTTTAACAAAGATTGCCTCCTTAACTCCTCTTTCAAACCATCTTTTCTCCTGCTCAGAATCTCCACCTCACGGTCTTCAATAGAGTGGTTTGTGACTTTGAGATGGAGATGCACGGCGCTCTGGGGTCCTGAACTTGCGTGTCTTCTGTGCTGAGGCTTTATCAGATAATATAAAAACAGATAAACTGAGAAAAAAAGAATACCAAATACACCATGTATAATATATATTACAGTGAATGAGGTAAAGGTTTTGTAAGGGTAAATTCTAACAAACTATTGGGTTCTTGTGGCTCAGTAATAACATTACTCGAGCCCCACTTACTTTATGTTGTAACTGTGCAGTTTTACCTTTACACAGATACATTTTATGCTGATCTTTTACCAACACTACTGTAACCCCCACGCAACTGTAACTTGTACTTTGCCATGCTGCTAAAGCCGAAAAACAAACTTCTCCTTTATTTAAATATTTTTCTACAAAGACAAACGATACAATTGTATTGTCTCTTTTGTTATAAGGAAACATTGTTTTAAAAAGATGTGCATGTTTTCATAAATAAACTACTTTTACCTGTGACCAGCGTCAACCTTGATATGAGCCTCGAGGAGGACGCCATGTTTGTGTAGTGTTGTTGTACTTCCACTTTTGTCCAGAAGATGGCGGTCTTACTCTGAGCAAACGAGTGGATTTGGCACTAAAACACATTATAATTTAGATATAATACGTAATATATAAATCATAATATGATCAGTCTAATTATACAAATAATCCATACGATGTTGACAAAAATAATGTAGAAATTTAAAAACTACTCTCTGAAATGTATAGCTATTAGCTATATATATTAGAAGTAAATATGTTTTAGTTGTCACAAATGCACATTCTTAAGTGTTTCTGAAAATGAAATCATTGACGGCTTCTTTTAGCGTAATTTTTTTTATTTGCAGCGCATTTCCCGATCATTGATGCCTCAGCTAAAGCTACATTAGCCCTATGCTAACAGGTGTTAAAAGTAACAAAAACGTAAATTTAGCAGTCAAGAGTTGAATGAGAAGGCTTTCCTAACAAACAACTAAACAACTTTGCATTCTTAAAAATAACAATAATATATATAAACCTTCATCCAGTTAAAATTATACGAGGTACGAGTAACGTTAGCGCTTAAACAACAAACACTGCCCTCCTGTGGCTGAACAATGTAACAACATGGTCAGTATTTCGGTGTAATCCCTCATTCGTCCAGGAGGGTTCCATTGTAGAAAAAGATTCCGTTGTAGTCATCTGGACTCTGTTTTAGAAAAAACAAAACGTTTCGACTCTCATCCAAGAGTCATTCTCAATCTGTGAAACAAGTCTAGGTTTATATTCTACTCTGTGAAAGCCCTGCCCACAGGGCGAGACCCCTAATAAGGCCCATAGAAACTAATTGGGATAGGCCTATTGTTCACTGACTTTGGGCTCCCTCTTCCCCAAGTACCTGAGTAGCATCTGAATGCCTCGGGCGTTTCCAGGGTTTCAGCAGACCATTATAAACCATTATAAACAACGGGAAGGTTGAATCTTAAACCTCCAGTACGATTTTAGGAAGGATTCTCCTTTTTAACAAAGATGGCCTCCTTAACTCCTCTTTCAAACCATCTTTTCTCCTGCTCAGAATCTCCACCTCGGTCTTCAATAGAGTGGTTTGTGACTTTGAGATGGAGATGCACGGCGCTCTGGGGTCCTGAACTCGCGTGTCTTCTGTGCTGAGGCTTTATCAGATATTATAAAAACAGATAAACTGAGAAAAAAAAGAAAACTCTTATAATCTTAATAATAATAACGATTTTATTTACAGCTGTCATATGGACAGAAAATGTTGCACCAGGGATGATTGACTGTGTCACAGTATTGCACAGGAGTATAACAGTATTGCACAGGAGTATAACAGTATTGCACAGGAGTATAACAGTATTGCACAGGATTATGAAAGCTGAATGACACGTTCAGGACCAACAGTGTTTGTTGTAAAGTCTGACAGCAGCAGAAGAAAAGACCTGTGAAACCTCTCCTTCACACAGCGAGGGTGGATCAGTCTGTCACTGAAGCTGCTCTCCAGAGCGGACAAAGTGTCCTGCAGGGGGCGACACTCATGGGCCAGCATAGATGTGAGTTTAGCCAGGACCCTTCTGTCCCCCACCTCCGGCACCGAGACCAGAGCACAGCCCAGGACGGAGCTGGACTTCTTGATGACTTTGTCCAGCTTCTTCCTCTCCATCTCTGCTCCAGCAGACCACACCGTACAGGAGGACTGATGCCACCACCGAGTCATAGAAGGTCCTCAGGAGTGGCCCTGTCACTCCAAAGGACCGGTGTCTCCTCAGGAGGTAGAGTCGACTCTGGCTCTTCCTGTACAGTGCAGTCTGTGATGAGTCCAGTCCAGTTTGTGGTTCAGATGAACACCCAGGTACTTGTATGAGTCCACTCTCTCAATGTCCCTTCCCTTGATGTTCACTGGTGAGGGGGCAGCAGAGTGGCGTCTGCGGAAGTCCACCACCATCTCCTTGGTCTTCCCCGCGTTGATGAGGAGGTGGTTCTGCTAACATCAGTCCACAGAGTCCTCTGTACTCTGCATTGCCGTCGTCTGTGATCATCATCAGAGAACTTGTGCAGGACACAGCGGTCTGTGTCGTGTCTGAGGTCTGCAGTGTAGAAGGTGAAGAGAGGGGGCGCGAGGACGTGTAACTATCAGAGAGTTGAATTTAGTTGTAATCCAACTGAAATGATGGCTGCCCAGTATCCTTTAAATAATAAACTTGAAAACAAAAGGGCATTTCTTGTAGCTGTGATCTATGCAAAAAATAACGACTACTGCCCCGATGTGGCCGAACAATATAGCTGCAGTAGAAAGGTCAAAAAGTCCTGACGTAACAACCCACGTGCTTCAAACTTGTAACTAACCCACGTCAAAGTCAGTTTACTTTTCTCAACTCAATGTAGCCGTTAGCTTAACTTCTGCTTTCGTCTTTACACGTGGCTTAGAGCTGATAAGATTTGTTTTCTTTCTGACATATGTTGTAAACATAAATGCATATATAATAAAAATCTCACAACCAAAAAGGCAGCTCGTTGTGGGCGGTGGAGGGCGTTTGTGGTCTAAATCAATCACATTAGGGCTGTTCGTGTTTAGCTGCGGCTCGTCCTGATGATCGACCAAAGATCAAGTGTCCAATGAGAGCGTAGAAAAGACGCTCCGCAGCCTCGTGCGCGCCAATCTACATAAGATCCATGGCAACGGTAGGGTTAAACCGGAAATTGCAACGTCCGCGCAGTTTTCGCGAATCCCGCATGCGCCCTGTGTTACAAACTCTCATAAACGTCATGTGATGTCATGTTTACGGTCCCAATAATAGAAAGACACTTCTTTGGTTGGTCATATCTCTGTTTATTTATGTACAGATGAAGATGCAGTCAAGTACAGAGGCTTCAGATTTCTGACAAACTTAACAAAAGAGTGGAGTATTTAGACTTCTCCTTTATATCCAAGAGGAAAAGAGGCTAATATACAACAAAAACATGCTCAGAATAAAACTGTAAAATATATACAGTTCTACAGGCCAGGTGCATAATATTTCAGAAGACACTGAAGAGTTATTTTAAGTTCTTTCAGAAATATCACCCCTAACTCAAAAGGCAATCAACAAAGCACACACTAAACTTGAAATAATTGCCATTAAAACAAACCAGTGCAATATAACAAACACATTGAAATGACGGCTGGTTTAGCTGTTCTGAACATCTCGATTTGCCACTAAATGTTTCTACTGCTTTCGAATAATGAACAACATGCCAGCTGCTGTAGGTAAGAAACGCTCACTTGTTTTATGATGAAAATGGGATTTAATTTAAAGTTAATTTAAGAGAATAAATTCAAAACTAAATGATATATCGACCAATTATGATTCTGAAGGACAAAACAAGATAAATAGAACAAAGAATAATCCAAAGAGATGGTGTCTGCACGGTGAGTGGACAACACACGTCCTCACAATTTATTCCGATTGGTCACAAGGAAAGCAACAAATACAGAAAAACTGAAGTTTTAAGCGAACACGGAACATAAATGTTGCTGTATAATGTAATGTTGCTGTACAGTGGGTTTAACTGCATTCAAGGTGCTTCTGCCGCAGACAGATGTTTGTCTGCTCAAATTATGAGGAGCTGCACTCACATGTGCATGCGAACATACATGACCATTCACACAGACAGTGGCTCTTTTCTGCATCACTCGAGAACAAAAACAAAAACTAAAAACAACTCTGCCCACATCAGTCCGTCTTTCCCACAATCAGGGAATAATTTAGCTTCATAAAATGCTTCTTTATAAAAGAAAATAGATATTATATAACTGTACACTGTATCTATACAGCATAAGACGGGACGCGGTTTGAAAGGGAAATGTCCAGATTCAGACTCTGGCTCTAGCACCATCTCATTCAACTCGTCTCTTCTGCGCCCTGGGTCCAGGGTCCGGCTCCCACAGCTCAGTCCAGACCGTCCCGGACCCTCCAGGCTCCAGTTTAGTGCTGCTGTGATCCGCCTGCGGTCAGTTCTTTCAGTCCACTCAGAAGGGCTGCGATCCCTCCTAAACTGTACATGAGCTCAGCCCGAGTCCGACTCACTGGTGTCTGAAGACGACGAAGACGAGGAGGAGGAAGAAGAGTCTGAGGAAGAGGAGGAGGCGCTGAGGCGAGAGGGCTGAGTGGCGTCAGCCGGCGGTTTGTCCGCTGCAAAAACAACAGTTAAACGTTAACTCAGAGCTACTAGACCTGTTTACAGGAGTTCAGATATTAGACTTGTGTCGTTTACAGGAGTTCAGATATTAGACTTGTGTCGTTTAGACGAGGTCAGATATTAGACTTGTGTCGTTTAGACGAGGTCAGATATTAGACTTGTGTCGTTTAGACGAGGTCAGATATTAGACTTGTGTCGTTTAGACGAGGTCAGATATTAGACTTGTGTCGTTTACACGAGGTCAGATATTAGACTTGTGTCGTTTAGACGAGGTCAGATATTAGACTCTCGTTTAGAAGACTTCAGATATTAGACTTCTGTTTGGACGAGTTCAGAAATTAGACGCCGGTTTAGAGGAGTTCAGAGCTGATCTTACGTTTGGCTTTGACGGGCTTCTTCCCAGAGTTCAGCTGTCCGCTGACGTCCATGAGTCGCCGCTCCAGCTCCAGCTGCTTCTCCAGAACAAGCTCCTCTCTGCTTTTCCCGGCACTGTTTTTACTCGCTGCACAGACAATAACGTCACATTAATAAAATGACTCTCTTTAAAGCCAGAGACAGTTGAAGATCTATTAAAATAGGGCTGCAACAATTTGGCTAGACAATCTGTATTTTTAATCATCTTTAGATTAAATCTCATTCATGTGCCATTTAATCACGTAAAGATAAAACGGCTTAAACTTATCAACATTCACATTTTCATCAAAGCATCAAAATGTTTGTCTGACATTTATTTTATATGTAAATATATGTAAATGCTAAAGACAATAAAGAGTAGAGACTGAATTACGCTGCGTTCTTGCTTCTCAGAGTTTGTGTTTCCAGTTGGAAGTAAAGACTGTACATAACGGCGCATTTCTAACTGCAGATTTATAAAAACTTATATTGCACGTACCGTAGGGCTTCCGCGGCTTCTTCCTCAGACACGTCATGACGTATCTCTCCAGTTCTCGCAGCGTCGAGGGTTTCAGCGTCTCAAAGTCGATCTCGATCTCCTCGGGGTTTGTGTCGCGCAGTGACGGCTCGCGAGACTGGATGATGTAAACGACGCGGCCAAGTTTCTCTCCGGGCAGTTTGTTTATGTCAAGACTGAGCTGCCGCTTCTCGTCGTAGGACATGGGCGCCGTGTCCTCCTCCTCGTCCGAGTCGTAGTGGCCGATGAACGGCTCGTGGGCCGAGGGCGGGACATTGAAAACCATTGGCGCGGTCTTTTTGGATCTGGAGAGAAAGTAAGCTGGTTATAAACTGGAACAGACGAAAACGCATCTAAGATGCATTTCCATGTTGAGACGTGGCGATACTTGATTTTGACCGTTTTGAAGTACTCACTTGTTCTTGCTGGTTTTCTTGCTTGCAGACTTCTTCACCGGCGCTACGGCACCGTTCAGGCTTTTGCTGCTGTTTTTGCTCTTTGGGGTTTTGGAGAGTTTTGGCGCTTTGGCCGGTTTGATGGTGACGATCTCCTCCTCAAGTCTACGGTGCTTTTCTTTGTCGCCCTTTTTCTTCTTTTTCTTGTCCTTCTTCTCCTTCTTCTTCTTGGGTTTGATGATGGGGCCCTGGGAAAGCGCCGTCAGCTGCTCGTGGACCGCCTTCAACTAAAACCAGAAAAGTTAGGTTAGAAAGAGTTAATTTACCGCAGTGCAAAGTCTTTACCATCCTTTCAAATGGCATGTTATCTGGCAACTATTTAGTGTTTAACGTCAAGAATTATTAAATATACTTTATTATTTACCCAAGTGATCTTTCTCCACATGAAGATTTCGTCTCAAAAACCATAAACGCAGGATAATCTTAATAAACCCATTTTTAAATGTACACTATTGATAAAAAGGTACGAGCTGCAACAGATAATTCAGATCAAAAAGGTAATTGACGGTTACATATTCAAGCCTCTACAGCTCAAATATTGTAACCATAGATACCATACCAAAAATAAATTATCTGGAGTCTGGATCATTACATGGAAAAGTATGTTTTGAGATTGAAATGATAAAATGAAGGTATAACAGTAAGCTAATGTTTTATCTAGCCCATATTTGAGGGGGAAATTTGATTTTGCCCGTCGCCTTTCTTCACTGGACAGGACGGCGAAGTGTGAAAACAGAGCAGGGAAGGACATGCAGCAAATTGTCGGGAGCCAACTTCGTCCCCGTTGCCCCTCACCTGTTCCTGCAGCTCTGCGAGTCTGTTGGCCCGCTCCTCCTCAGAGTCGGAGGAGGGACTGCTGTCGCTCTCCTCGCTCTCGCTGCTCAGCTCGCTCTCCGACGACGAGGAAGAAGAGGAAGAGGACGAGGAAGAACTCTGCGGAGCGCGAGGTTCGTCGGGCATCTTCGCAAAACAGAACTCAAACACGTCCTATGAAAAAAAGAGGGATTCAGTTCAGTTAGTTTTAAAATTATATAATGCTTTTTAAATCTAAGGAAATGTCTCAGATTTTGCAAGAATTTATTTTATTTACAACTATATTCGTTTCAGGTATTCATTAGTATAATAGTATAATTTTGGGCTTATTTTGGTTTTGGATTTCTAACATTCCTTGAATCAACACGTCTAATTCATGCTTTGGTTTTGTTCTGATTTTGTTCAAAATATATAAAGAAAAACCTGTCACGCCTATCAGTATGTTGTGGACTGTAAGGTGCTGGTTCAGGTGTGTGGGCACTACTTGAGGCCCGGATGAATATTCGGATAGGTGGAGACAAAGAGGAGATACGGGGACGGGTTCAGGAGCTTTATTGAACCTCACAGGTACACACAGATTGTTGTTGTTGTGTTACTTTTAGTGGCGGTTGGCGGCCAACTGAAAAGTTGCATTTACCGCCACCTACTGTAGTTGCAAGTCTTACGACTTTAGTCTTTACATTTTAGAGTTTAAACAGGGCGACCTCCGCTTTCTGATTTTGATTGTTCCTCTGGCGGACTCGTACCACTGCTCATCTTCAAAGCAAAGTGATGTCCCAAAGCACGCTAGCGTGCAAAGAGAAGCGCCCTTGCAAAGCGGAAAGGAAAGGAATGCAGGTGACATCATAAAGCACGCCACACTCCACTACAAGCATAGTCAAAGAACAAAGTCTAAAAGAATGAAGTCTGAAGAATGAAGTCTGAAGAATGAAGTCTGAAGTCTCAAGAATGAAGTCTCAAGTCTAAAGAATGAAGTCATAAAGCATGCCGTACAAGCATAGTCAAAGAATAAAGTCTAAAGTATGAATCTAAAGTATGAAGTCTAAAGTCTAAAGAATGAAATCTAAAGAATGAAGTCTGAATTCTAAAGAATAATGTCTCAAGTCTAAAGCCTAAAGAATAAAGTCTAAAGAATGACTGTAATGAAACACTATGGCTACCAACCAAAACCATAAAACCCCACCAAAGAAGTACATGGAAAACAAAAGAAAATACGGGGCCTTTTGTACACAGTACACGGGCATGTTTTGAACTGAACTTTTGACATCACCTGTAATTTGCGTGCCATGGAGACGACGTCGTGGTCTGGAGGATTGTACTTGTAACAGTTTGAAAACATCAGTCTGACGTCAGCGGAAAACTGCTGCGACTCTCTGTACTCTCGACCATCCATTTTCCTCTGCACAAAAAAATAAATAAGTGTGTTAAAGTAAGACTCATTTACAAGTCGGTCCATCATGGCACATAAGATTACGATTAACTTTTAACTGCAATACAGGTAGGCTTCTGATTAAACATACTTCATTCTGCTTTAGCTTCTTACGTGACATTTGAGGACTTTTTGACAATTGAAAAAGAATGAGATCATTTCTGTTTTTAATTGTGATTGCCACGCTGCGGAAACTATGAACATTTTTCACCCCTCTGAAATACAGATAGTACTTTACATCTTATTCACACAAGTCACACTTGATTATGATCAGCCACAGCTGCCCTGGGACACTGCGGATAAGGTCTTTTCCAACTACCAACTTGGAAGATTGCAGTATTTGGATAATAGAAAATCGTGATAATAATAATTAAAAAAAAATTGTGGCCACTTTAATGCAATCTAGACTCCAAACACCTAAATGTAAAGTGCATTTTTTGTTTGTCAGATTAACTTTGATTACCCCTCAGAAAGTTCGATTTCATAAAGCTGGTCACAATTGCGAGAATGATAATGTATGACGACACTGGGAATCAAAGTATTTTATTTTGGATGTCACTGTTTGGCTGTGCTGTCAATCACGAATAATAGCTAAATTGAAAAGCAGCACAATATATTCTTAACGCTTAAATGTCCAATCAGACAAACACGTGTAAAGTGAGTGGCGTGTCTTGCCCGAGGACACAAAGCCAGAAGGCACTAATGCTTTCACGCGTTTTAAGTGCGTGCCAACACCGGAGCGCTGTCAAAGGTTTACAGCTCATTTCTTCTACTTTAGAGGCCCCGTCGTTAAGTACCTTGATGGTGCTGAGGTCCATGGGTTGTTTAATGATGTCGTGGTAGTCGTGGAGCCCAAGCGTTGCCGCGTCGACCGGTTTGTAGAACGGCCACGCGTACGCCGCATGCTTCTTGGACAGCAGCTCCTTCAGCACGCCACTGCAGTACCTCAGCTGGGGGCCGAGTTTACTCCGGCGCACCGGGGTAGCGATCATCGAATCTGGCAAGTCCTTTTTCGGGGGTTTTATGGGTCGCCCGCTAACACCCCTTCGCCCTCCGGAAGTCCCCTTGGTGCCCATCATGACCCCTGCGTGCGTCATGGTCATGCCCATCCCCATACCCATGCTGAGGGCCGTGGCGGGGTCCATGCCCATGCCCAGAGAGGCCAGAGTGTGCGGGGATTCGTGTCCGGTGAGTCCCAGCCCCATGGCGCCGACGCCCAGAGAGTTCATGAGCGGCATCGCAACTGTGGTGGGAGTGGTCGTGTCGGCTTTCCGCTTCACACCTTTTTTCTGCAAGCAAAAATAGATACGAAATTAAAAATCAAGGCTGCACAGAATGAGAACTACACCTACTTTTTGACAACAGGTGTAAAAGGAAAAAAAACTTTTAAGCAATATGACGAAAAATGAATTAAGTTTGTTTTTCTCATATTTAAAATTGTATATCGTCTTAATAAAAAAACAAACAAAAATATTACAAGCTTCCAATCATTGGCAATTAAAACCAAAATGAGTCAATATAGTCTGAACTCTGCTCCAAACCATATGCTTTTATTGACAGAGGATTGACTGTAGATGTCTCAATTAAAAAGACCCAAACTGAGTTTGATCAAAAATTAACCATAGAAGTATAAATTAATTTACCTTTACTTTATTAATGTTTTGCGATTTGTGTTTAAAAGCAACAGTAGCTAAGATGAGGTTTTGTGGAGCAGAACAGGCCGTTCCTCGTATCAGTCAAAATGAATCGGTTTATCTTTTTAAAATTGTCTGAATTGTAGCCAAGACCAAAATATGATTCATTCATTGCACAAGTAATGAGACGTACCTTTGCAGTGGGCTGTGTGGGAGGAAGGCCAGTGATTGTGGGAGCGCTCTGTTCTGGAGGGAGGATTTTGGCCAGGAGGGTCTGAGGAGGCGTGGACAGGACCGAGTCTGGAGTGTCTGGAGTTGGGGGAGAGTAGGCCGACTGGGACACGGCAGGGACCTGGTGAGCTGTCGTTATTCCTCCAGATACTGGAGAAACAAAGGGAAAATGTGTCAAAAAACTGAACTACATCTGCCTACATTAGATTAGATTAAAACATCTAGTAGCAATAGACATCATTAGATTAGAATTTGAGAGGTCAAAAGTTCAAATGGAGGACATGAACCAATACAACTCTGCACTTGGGGAAATGCAATCTTCAAATCCCGCCATAACATGATTTTTATTAATTGACCTTTATTAAACCATGAAAATCCCAATGAGATTCGGAATCTCAGTTTGAGGAGAGTCTTGGCTCCAGCTGGGAGGTTTGCAGATAACACTACATTAAACTCTAATATAGCGTTGGCTTGCAAAATTGGTCCCAAGCTTTAGTTGGTCCTTTCTTTAAACATCGCGAGGGACCAACAATGCCTGCTCCATGTCCGCTGGACACAGCAGGTGACCTTGATTTGACCATTTTGCTATTTTTCACATTGTCGATGAACATTTATTAAAAAGTTATCAAAGTAATTCGATTTATCGCCCAGTCCTAATGTCAACCTTTATTTGGTTGATAATGTAATTTTATCTCAGTGTAGAAAGGGATGATTGTTGAAAAACTAATAGCCGACTAGTCGACCACTAAAATAGTTAATAGCAGCCCTGTCGTAGAGCATGGGTAAAACTGCCCACCTGCCAAACCTCGTGCTTTTCTGCCACCTTTGCTCGGTTTGTTTCTGGAAGCTGGGGGGACCAGCTCCTGCTCTTCTTGGGGCATCTTAGCCACTTGTTGCAAAAATGCCTTTTCCAGAGACTGGGCCATGAGCACAATATCGTCTGTGGGCTAGGAAGACAAAACAAAGCATTTAAAATTTCCCTTTCCAAACAGTTGTAGTCTGGTTTATTATTCACACAAGCTTTTACCTTGTTATATATGTAGCAATTGGTAAACATGGTATTGAAGTCTTGCATACATTCACTTGCACTGCGGTAGTAATTATTCTCCAGTCTTTTCTTTATGGTGCCCATGTCCATTGGAGTTTTAATTATTTTATGATAGTCCTGTAAAAGCATTAGTGGGGTATAAATTTAACTTTGAATACTCCATTTGCAAACCCAATGTGTTAATTGAGAATTTCATAGACAAAGTACGAGCAGCAGTACTAACAACAATGTCAATGTATTACTCACGGGTAAGTTTAGCTTGACAGAATCAACTGGTTCGTGGAAGGGCCAGGCAAAGTGGTGTCTCCAAAGCGACTTTAGAAGCACTCTCTGTAGAAATTGAAGCTGGTTGGTCATCCTTCCCTGTCGATTGGGGTCTTTGATTGGGGGCTGAGGGGGTCCAGAGGAGGTCATCTGGCAGAGGGCAGGCAGCCCAGGACTCTCGAAGCCCTCGTAAAGCAGAGAGGGCTTCCTGATTCGCTTCCCAGCCGTGCCAGAGTTCTGTTCCATCGTTGTAATTCCCATTATGCCAACCTCAACCCCGAGGAGGGAGCTAGTGAGAGCACAGCACAATGACCAATGAACTCAAGCCACAGTTGGTCCATGTGAAATGTGCAACCTGTCGTCTGATACAAGTTTACAGTGGTGCTTTATGGACACTGACGCAGCAACGCAACATTAATACCACTAATATTTTATCTATACCTCGGGGGTAAACAAGAACTGTACTACACAGAGCGCACGCTGCTGCACCCACGCACCGGCCGAGACTCCGCCTCCACTTCCCACTAAGCTGACTGCTAAAAACCGGTGGGAGGGGCCAACGCTGTAGTCTAGACTTTCCCTACAAAAACAAACCCAGGACTAAAATATTTAATAGCTGCCGTCCTGGCTCTTGCGCGGGTTTTATTTACCTTGATCATCGTTGCGAAGACACTACCAAAACAGTATTTTATGGTGTCATACAAGGACAAATTGGCTTGTGTTATTTTGTGTATTTAGCAGCTGTCTTAAGACATAACATGGCAACTACTAGATGTACACTTAAGGGTTTTGTAATTTTTTTAATATTGATAATGAGAATAATACAACCGTGGTCAAACAATTTCACAGTCTGTGCACTTTATTATTAAACTTGTGGTTTTACATAACATACATGTATTCGTATTTTGATTTACAGTTGGCATGTAAAAAAAACAAAACCAAAAAAACAGGGGAAAGTAAAAGTGGTTTAAGCTACTTCCTTATGCGCCGTCACCAAGCAACAAACACACAACACATGGTTCCCGTGTTTATATTGACCACCCTTTAAAATCAGGCACCAAAATAAGGAATGTTTACTTACTATGTATGTGTCTATGGGATTTACATAAATCACTAATGTATAAACGTAATGTCACTGACCGCTGTGAGGTTTTCTGATCACAACAGCCCCTGGGCATCACATGGCTGCTACAACAACAAACCGAGAACCAGGAGTGACACCGGTGATGCAGAACCCACTAGCCTCCTCGGATTATTACTTTACATTTTAGGCGTATTTACACAATAAAACGTGCCACTAAACTAACAATCAACAAAGAAATGCAGCCACGCCACGGGCACAACGGCAGAGCAGGTTAATGAGCGCAGCCAAGCTTAGAGCGCCAATGCTAACGGTGCTAATGCTAATATCGCTAGCATAAACAGCCCAGCAGCGGGAGAGAGTGGCCAGCGGCGGGGCGCTGCGAAGATGGCGCCGGTGGAGACAGAAACACTGCGCTCCTTCAGCCTACGACCGAAACACATCCACAAAGACCTGCGCTCCCTTTACCGACCTTTTACTCCTACGGTATAAACTATACATGTTCCGTTTAGAGTCCATCAGACCGCGTAACAACGATAACAACACGTAATTATTCAAATTCACCGAAAATGTCCATAATATCCTCTGAGATTTAAAGTCCATAGTCATGTTTACCAATATATACCTGTCGTGGGTAGGGTTTAGAGCCATATCCATCGCGATGGATCCGGATTGTGTTAAATCTAGATTCAGACCGGGACCGGAGTCAGCTCGCCAGTTTCCTCCGCTCCCCGGCGACGCGGTCTACCTCGATCTGTTCGGTGAAATGGCGATTCTGCGACTACACCCGTGGCTTTATAGACCAACGTTCCATTTTATTGGCTACAGCCACACGCTCTGAACACGCCTTCTATCTTTCCATTGGTCGCTTGGTGCGTCAGTCAAAAAGGCCACGCCCCTGAAGGAACCCGCTTCCTTTACAGCCTTTTGAACAAAGCTATTCGCAAATGCCGACTGTCCGTCAAAGAAACGTCATAAAGCGATTGGCCAGACTGTTGCAAGGCTGCCGAAACGCTGCATGCAACTTGCGTTTGCGTATAAATCCTCCACAAAATGCAAGTACACCGAACACACCTTTCTCCTTATCGTATTACATTACGTCAACGTGTGCAAAGTAACCACGCGGATTGGTCCAGGCAGCACAAACGCGGGCTTCTGGGGCAAACACGATGAAGCCCATTGGTCCCTCGACCAGGTCACGAGTTTCCCGCAAGAACCAAGGGCTGATCTCCACGAACGCACTCTCTCGACCAGAATGTCCGCATTTATGTCCCTCGGAAAGCAGTACAGTCGCCATCTTTGAGGCTTAGAAAATCACAAATTCTGGGCGTTTTAACAACTCCCTTAACGCACAAAACACTAAAAACGACGTTGAACACGAGGGCATACACCCACACAACATGGTTAAGTTAAAATCCACCAAAAGTTTCCACTTGATTTGCAATAAAAGCAAGGCCAATTACATAGCAATAATTAACGACACCAGAGCAGCTGTTGAGCCATATCCGCCATGTTAGGTGGGTCACAAGAACAAACACGAATGACACAGCAATTTTAGTCCATGAACAAAAACAAACGTGCCCAATGACAACAAAAAGACGCATTAAAACAAATGGCAAATCCAGGATCAAAACCCTATCTCCAATTTACTTAAATTCCATTTTCTCTAAATGGCCTTGGTGTATTCTTGCTAAGAAAAAATACAACTACAGACAACCAGAAAGTAAAACACTATTGAACAGCAGTCCTTCAGCGATAAGGATCCTAAAGCCTAATTCAACAGCCACACAAAAAGTGTTACCTAACCACACGCGCCCATCCCCCACACCCAAGGTTACAAAACAATGTCACGAAAAACGATGGCGTAACTACACGAACTTAAACTGTGTCATTGGCCTACTACATGTGAAATGTTGTCAAATGAATGTTAAACATTTACAAATTAAAATAGCCCTAAATTAAAACAAATTAAAAACACCATGGTACAAAACACGTGATGAATATTAAGAGTTGAAAAACGCAAAGTAAAAATCCCAAATAATGCGAAACCTTTCTTCAAATAATCTTCTTGCCATCCACCTCGATAGTTTTTAACCAGCACATTTCTCTCAAACATGTCCGCCTTCTTCTTCCTCGAACAGTGCGCAGGGTGGGGGAGGGGAGTCATGTGATACTGTGTCCGCCAAGTCCCTTTGTTCAGCCGCTACAAAGTAGGTCATAAACCCAAACCAATTTTTCTTTGCGTTACCCAAACCCCCAAATATACCTGTTGCGTTTATAGCATTTGAAGTTAAAAGTTGACAAAAAAATCTTCAAAATGTCCAAACAAAGGAACATTTCCCATTCGAAATAGCTCGCTCCCATTGGTCAAAAAAGTTCACGTGACGCAAATGAAATCTCTGTATCGATTATACTTTTTTTAAAAACCCTTAAATTGTTATATTCCAGCCATGATCCCGCGCATGTCCTAGCATCTGTACGAAAAACGTGTCCACTGTGGCCGTAGTTTGGGTTTCTTTGTCTGGTTTCTACGCTTCTTTCGTTGATGAGATGGCGGTCTCAGCGGTAGCTGCAGGACACACTGCGCATGCGCTCATTCCGTGAAACTGCAAAAATTCGTGCCTCAAAAGCAAGGTTGGCCCACGCGTGGTGCTGCTCCAGAGATGATGATCGATTTGTGTTGAAATAAAGGAGGTGGGATTGTTCTGAAGACTCAGGTAGAAAAAGGAAACCGAAGGCAGCTTAATCCTCAATGTTTTTTTGCAGGCTTGCTGGTACTAACACAAAGCTGGCATTCTAAAATGTGCCCAAAGCCTATCTCTGAAATGTTAATATCAATTAATAAATTCATATAACATGTAATGGTTTATGACGTTCCACTTTAGATCATATTTAGGCTATGTTAATGTTATGACATTTTATTATTATTATTATTATTCTATAGACTAAACATTTTTTCTTTTTTTAACTTTTAGACTAAATTCAGTTTTATTAACTATTACTCATAGTCCTTTGTGAATAACTTAACTTAGAGGGTTAGTTGCAAAGTCTCCGCAGATATACTTACATTTTTTATTGTCACAAATTCTCTAACTTATTTTTTGGGGTTAACTACTTTGATGTAACTATGATTAAATATATTTTCTAAATTAAATAAAAATACAATAAGGACATTTATTGGCCTTTTATGTTAACATCAAGTGATACATTTGTACCAAAATGCAAACACCCTCAACTGACACCTCAACAGTAAGGCAAAAATGCATAGCTCAAGTGACCTAAATTCTAATCGCCTTCTCTCCAAATTTTTTCAAGAATTTTCTGAATCTCCCGGAGACTGGACGAGGCGAGGAACAGCTGAGAGCAGCGAGGGAGGAGTTGGTGGATTACATCAGAAACAGCCTCATCTCTGAGTCATGCTCTCTCCACACGCACACACACACACACACACACACACACTCACACTCTTTTCCTGCACATTTCATCAGCAGTTTCCACAAGAGGTTCATAAGGGGTAATTGTTGTGTGAAGCTCTGCCTCAAGTCTAGGGTCCACCAGAAATACTCAGTACCAATTTATTTTATTAAAGGTGCACTCACTTTTCTAGTGGTCGGTCCGCCACCTGCTTTGCTCCATGGAGATGTTATTGCTTGGTCAGGAATGTTACAAAGTATGGCATTAAACTATCTCCATGGAGACAAAAGGGTGACACCTCAAGGTCAAGCTGTGGAGAGGCAGCCCTGCTCACAGTAATGTTTTTCAAAAAGATTTTGAGCAATATATATTAATAAAAGCAAGACTGAGCAGTTACATGCCGTACAGTGGAACATTGCAGGCAAAGCAATAGCATCTCCGTGGAGACAAGCATGTATGTAATCTCCTACCAGACCAAACAAGTTAGTTTACCTTGAAAATATCCTTTCAAAGCAGATGATACAACATGCTCGTTAACAGCAGCACGTCCCTTATCAGTTAAAGTGCATATGACAGGTTTTCTTACTTCCTGGTTGGACATGGCCAGCAGATTGACACATGTAGAGATAATTCCATAGCTGTCAACAAGCACATTGTTGTAAGGGCCTAATTAATAGTTAAGATTAGACTAATACAAATAAATGACCACGCCTTCATTTAGTTAAAGGAACGTTTAAACTGTCAGAAAAATGTGTGTGTGAATTGTCCCTGCGTTTTGGATGGAACGTTTTGTGTTAATATTATAGGTTTTCCGTTTTAGAACTCTGCTCTGCTTCTGTAATTTTGTCCCACCCCCAAACTGCCACTTGACTGACGTAAAACTGTAATGAATATTAACAACATGTACTATCCCACCAAAACAAGTAATACACGAAGAAATAATTAGAAAAAGATTAAAACACGTCATATGCACTTTAAACTTTCAACTTGGCTGCGCAATATGAAAAAGAAATGAATGATGTTTTTTTTACTTCCTGATATTCCAATTTCAATTTGAATTTTAATTCAATTTTTGTTTGGTTCTATTGAAATCAAATAAAAATGGCTTTTGCAACATTTTTTTTTTTTTTTTTACATAAACAAGACAATTTCAAATTTGATCCTCCAAAGTCTGAACCCTGCTTATTGACATCGCATTGGCTTTAGACCACTTGAATAAAAAGACCCAAACATATCATTGCCATAGAAATGATAAGATCTTGGTGTTGAATACATTTTGCACATCTAGTTAAATAAGTCCACATCTGCTTTAGTGAGTGGGCAGAATCTTCAGCATGTCATGGGCTAATCCACTTTACAAGTAACTATGTAATTATTAATATTTTCTGTAAATGTGTATAGCTTATTTAAATTGCTCTTTTGTGTTCATCGGATGTGTGTTGTGATGGGTTCAAGGTGATGTCACAACTTTACATAGAGCATTATGTAAATATGGTTTAGTTACAGGCTATTTGACCTATTTGCCTTTTTCAGCCTGGAATGTGTTTCTGTCACTGTTGTTAAAACTATTCCATACAGAATGTTCTGCACTAAATAATAACCCTAAATGGTTTCATCTTTTTTATTGTCCCAAACTTTCATCTCACATACAGTTGCAGCAGCATTTCTTGTAGTTTATTTTGCCCATAATGTGTAAATTACTATGTGCACCTCATTTAATTACCATTCGAGGCAGATGCCCGAAAGATACATTTGTCTTGGGCCTTACTGTAATTTTTGTTGTACGTTTGTGCTTAAACATAAATTTTTGCTTGTGTTTTGGAGTTCAACATTTAAACAAAAAACGGGCAGAAACTTTACAATACGGTGATTTTTTTTTCTTTTTGTACTATTCTGTGTTCAACTAATGTGAACATTTTATATTTACAGATCCCAGATGGTGCTACTACTGCCGTCTGAGCAGCTTCTAAGCAGATCAGGACTTTACGGTCAGTGTCAAATAGTGCCTCCCGTAAAAGGATTATTAGAAATTTGTCCTGGGATTAAGTTAGCCTTCAATTAGTGGGATTTCTTATACGAGATTAAGAGCACCTGTCCTGATTCTAGATTAGAACACGTTTTAATATCACAAATGACTAAAGAGCAGGCCATTAGGACACATATTAACTGTGTTATGTCTCCCTCTGGTGACCAAAGCCTCAACATTTCCATTTAATGTTTGAACACCTTTCATTGCCCATAGATATTATTTAGCAATAGATGTCAATTTTATTTTGCTATAATTTGTTGCAGAACGTCTCTTGTTTTTATTGACTCTGTAAATTGTCACTTCAAATTGAGACTTAACGTTTTTGGATCTCAGTTTAATAAGATAATAAGTTAGTCTATTGTCATATTATTTCAATATTGCTCTTTTATTCTGTCCACCTTTTGATCCAGCTGTATGTCTCTTGTTTTTATAGCCCTGTAAGTAGTCTACCATGAAGTCATTACTTGATTGTTTATGTATTCCTCTATCAGTCCTTAGTTTAGCCTTGTCACCTGCCGCTCAGTGACTCATGTTTGTGTTGACTGTAGATCACATGCTTTTCTGTCTTTGTTGTTGGTTGAAACGCTCGGGGTGCTGTTGCACTTTCAATGCCGGTCTACTCACTGGTTGATAGGCTTCTTCTGGACACAGTTATTTAAAACAAAACCTATATAAAAATATTATGGTTTATTACAGCTCACTTCAGAAAATGTTGTGCTTATTAGGCTGTTTTATTTTATTCATTACCACAATTTAACATTATTATTTGCACAGTACATTTCCAGATATTCTGTTTTTAAGTCAGTGTCAGCAGTTTGTTTTTGTCACTAATTCTCTTTCCTGCTTTTGTGGGGTTAACCGCTGTGACTAACCTCATAGTAACTAGTTTCATAAGATTGTGACTCAAACAAAGAAAACCACAGGGCCATTTTATTTGTTTTGTTCAAATCCATGTGTCTTGATAGCCTCTTGTTTCGCTAGATGGCAGTCAATAGCAATTAATTTGAAGAGTAGTTTTGGTGAATTCCCATTTTACAGGAAGTCATGTGATACAGAAGAAAATATACCAACTGTGGCGCTGTTACTCCTAAAACAGGCTTTGTATGTTTCTTCTTCCTGTTGTGGAATTTGTTTTGTGACTTAATAGCGTTGATCTTTAGACTCCGAAATTGGCACCTTGCAGTTGGGACTTTCACAAATCAATGTGTCATTTATTATTGTTTTATTATACATTATACATTATACATTATGAATAGCCTGAACCGTTTCCAGGGTGTCCAGATAGTCAGTCAAATCGAACACTGGCTTTCAGAGCTTTATTGTTTGGCTTGGTGTATCATGTTTGCAAATGAGAAGCAGTGAGCGATAGGTGACGCTTTATTTTGCTTTCATGTGGTAAATAAAACCCTAGCTTTTTATTGAAAGCCTAATATTAAACTGAAAGTATTTTACTCACATGTTATGTTGTGTTTGAAGTAACAATGCCGGAAACAAAACTGAAAGAAACCAGAGAAGGGACTTTCCAGCTTGGCAGTGTTGTGCCGAGCTGGATAGGTTTGGCAAATACCTAAATCCAAATGAACTTGTCATCAGTGTCATTCATGCACTTTGTAGTTAACCCAAATACAATACACATCAAACAATAATTGCTGTAATAGACACCATCTACATTTTCCATTTCATGGCAAAAACAAGATGCCACAGTCGCCCATTTTGTTTTCAAAACGCTAACCGTGAAATGGCGTCCACTTGGCATTTTCACTTTCACGTCGAATGTGCCACGTCTGATGCAAATGATCCGATGCAAAATTTATGCTGACGCGAACCTCAAAGTCTCACTCGCTGTACACGTCTTGTAGAATAGTTGTTAGGTTATATTGTCAATGATTTGTTATTTTTTTCATATTCATAATTAATATTTACAATTTGTATATCTTATGTAATCTAAATAAAGTGATAGTCTTGTAAACTTGGATGAGACAAATTGATATAAATAATTTTCCTTCAGTGGCATGTTTTTGAGAGGCATGGTCAAAACACCCCTTTTTATCTGGTCAGTTGGCGAGCGTTAGGGCGCCATTTTATAAATCAAACCTGTGTTCACAAAATGGCGACAGCTTGGCAAGGGTTGGTGCCATAATCACAACATTCTTGTGCGCTTATCGTACATTTCACCTAGCAGCTTTCTCTGCCAAGAATATGTCCATAAACGTCAATAAAAGGGACTTTCCAGTTCACATTATAGTTTCTCTTTTCCACTGAGACGAGCTGAAAGAAACAAGTAGCCTATTTCTGGTTCTTCATTTAGCTGTGTGCATTCTAGATTAATTAAAAGTAATTGAAGTGCTAAATATACAATGACAAATACATTTAATGAATACAAATTACAATTAATGATCAGTCTGGAGCTTTATACATTTTATTGGAAACATTTTATTGGGGAAAATACAATCAGCGCATTTATACATTATTTACATTTACATACATTTCTAAAATAAATAGGACTAAAGATCTCACTCATAAATAAGGTCTATGGAATGATCAAAGGCAAAATCAAGAATAAACACAGGATTGTATCTGGTTAAGACTGTGACATAAAGCAGAAAAAGCAACACACCTTCAAATAATACCACAAACTAGAGTAGAATTATATATGTTATGTTCTTCATTTAGCACCTCAGTTTGAAGAACAAAGAAATGGTTATTTTTATGCATTAACACTCAGATTTTGTGGAGCTTCTCTTATCTGACAGTAATATTGTATTTTCATAATAAATTACCAAAAGGAAAAGTCTGAACTGATATTTTATATACAAAATCTGCATCGTCACATGACCTTCCCCTACTTGACAGAAACGCCATAAGCCAACTGGGTCCCTCTCCTTACGGGTTGACAAACTCTTAATAGGCCTACAGGTTGGTAAAATAAGGTAGGCTAGATCAGTTTGGTAAAAGTTTTGACACAGCGGGCAAGGATCAAAGCCCGTCCTGGGCGTAACATTACGGTGAGTGGTCGTTTGTATAGAGTTTCTCCCTCAGCCTGTAGTAATGCCCCCTCAAGTCCATCAGCTGCTGGTGAGTCCCTCGCTCCTGGACTGCGCCGTTGCCGATGACGACGATCTGGTCCGCGCTCTCTATGGTTTTCAGTCTGTGAGCGATCACTAGCAGCGTTTGGTTCGGGCACTGAGCCAGGGCCTGCTGAACCTGTTTGGGCAAAAACACAGTCGATGGGCCGTGGCAAATATGCAGCTGCAGGGAAACTTTGGTTGTAATATTAATAGTAATATTAGATCCATCTGAGACTTGTAAGTCCCTATTGCGTAATTGTTATTTTTGTTTTTTACCTGTTGCATCCTCTTGGCTTAACTGTAATAAGCATTTTGTATAGGTATTGTTGAAAGAGTACATTTGTTTTCTCTTAATACATTACAAGAACTAGAGAATCCTACTCTACTCTTAATCACTGAATGTAGTGTACACATTTTTATATTTTGTGTTTTGGTAAACATCCTGCCAAATAAGTTCACAATTAATGTAACCATTTTGTTCAGTGTTTGAATGGTTTTCTCAGCTCACCTTTTTAATCACTTCTATTGCATATGATTTTATTCTTGTTTTCATGATGCCCTTGGTATGCATTTTAGCTTGATAATCATTGATATACTTAGATATTCGTTTTCTGCATGCTTATCTTATGTTATCTCTCCCCTTTTTCCACTTGTACGTGACATTTTAACGCTCATTACACTGTAAAGTTTGATGCTGCTTAACAACTGAAGTTCCATAATGATGAATAAAGTTTCTTATCTTATCAATCTATATTTACAATGTCTACTCTGGAAAGAACCGGGCTTTGTTCAACGACAGTTCGAGGCTAGTTTTAGATGTGACTTGTCTGTTTAAGGCTTGGCTCTATTGTGATATAAAGTACTGAAATTATTCTCACCTTCTTTTCACTGTCGTCATCCAGAGAGCTGGTGATTTCATCCAGAATGAGCACTTGAGGCTGTCGAACCAACGCTCGGGCAATGGCAAGGCGCTGTCTCTCACTCTTCGCCAACTGGCCTCCTCCCTCCCCCACCTCTGCAATGTGAACAGTATTACCTCAGCGAGTTCATTTTAATAAACAAAACAGACGCACGTTAGAGCGGATTTAGAACATGAGTATTTACCTGTGTCGTATCCTTTCTCCAGCTGCAGGATGAAGTCGTGTGCATTGGCCTTTCGTGCTGCCTCCTCAATGTCTTTGTCTGCGCAGTCTTTCAGCCCATAAGAAATGTTGTCTTTGATTGAACCAGAGAAGAGCACAGGTTCTTGGCTCACCACCACAATCTGTATGTGAAACTCTTTATTACTACAGGTAAATGGTGGGCGCATAGTGTCATCATGAAACTTGCCTAAAGTAACTGGTTCTTCTTTGATGTTCAGATGTACTTAATTATTCACTACTCCCTAAATGTTTACGTCAACTTATTATGCCCAAAGTCAATTAGTGCGTTCACTTGCCAATAGAAGATCCTTTTAAGTAAAAATCAAACTGCCAGTGCTTGCTAGCTCAGGCATTTAAGTGTTACTATGAAACTCTACCAGCATTTGACCGTTAATCTATTGTCGATGCTCATATCACACTGCTTGTTTATTGCTGGTTCTGTATAACTCAAAAGTAGAACTAGTTTTTACCCGTTTGGACTGGGTAAAGCCTTGGGTAAACATGGTGTTAAAACAACTCTGTGCCTACCTTTTTATGGAGAAAATGGTGCTCATAGGACTTGAGTGGTTCATTGTTGAACAGGATTTCTCCGCTTTGAGGTTCATAAAATCGCTGCAGAAGACTTGCACATGTGCTCTTTCCTTCACCAGATGGACCAACGAGAGCAGTCATCTGTCCTGGCTTTAGCTCCAACGAGAAGTCCTGCAGGTACCAACAATGACATTATTCAAAGGGATAAAATATTCACGTTAATTGTACTATATTTTCAAAGCTTTGCTCTCACCTTCAGGACAGTTTTGGCGGGGCAGGATGGGTAGGCGAAGTTGACGTGACTGAACTGGACGTGTCCCTTCAGCTGATCCGGTGCAAGCGTTCCCTCCGCGCTGACCTGAGGCGTTCGGTCCAAATATTCAAACACCTTCCCGGCCGCGCCCACAGAGTTCAGCATGTCCCCGAAGATGTAGGTGAGAGTCTAGGAAAACAATACACTACAATTAATTATAGTAAAAATGATTTCCTTTTTGATATTCCTTTAAAAGAGCAGCATTACTTGGTCACTGGCTGATGGACATGTGGCTGCTAATCTGCATTTATGGCTTTTCATAGCTCCATCATCCATCTCATCCATAAGAAAGGTACATTGAATTGCTTTACTCGATTTCCAAAAGGAGGAACTAGGTATTTAAATGCATGTAACTTGTTCCTAGCTCTCAGAAACCCTTTGCCACATCACATAGTATTCACATTTGCAGTGTAAATCCGGGCAATGTTTACAGTTACTGTACAGGTATTTATTTACTACAATTAAATCCCCAACCTTTAAATTTTAGCAGGGGTTTTTTTTGTATTTATTGTTCTGTTTGTTGCTTTATAGATAGAAACGTTTGAGAAAAATTGCCAGAGAGAAGTAAGTGCCTTGCATAGTATCGCTTATACATTAAAAGCATTCAGTCTTACTCTGATGTTGTCTCCGAGGTCTGATTGGTAGATTATGAAAGACACCAGGTTACCAGCGGTCATCTGCCCCCTCTGAATGAACAGCCTCCCGTAGTATAACATCAAGACCTGCATGCCCAGCCCAGTCAACTACACACACAGATATCCATTATTGCACGTTGACCAATCCAACAAAGGTTCTGAAACGTCATTGATATTATTGAACAAAGCCTTTACCCTTCGCACAAGCAGATAGACCGCTCTCACAGTGTCGCGCCGCGTCTTGAGGTCATGCATAGTCTTCAAGCGTTGGTCGTATCGATTTGCCTCATGCCTCTCGGCGTTGAAACTCCTCACAACACGGATATTGGACACAACCTCATTGGCTGCGTCGTTCGCGTGTGCCATAGCGTCTTGTACTGCCAAAGATAATCTCTAAATAAATACATAAAAAAGATTGCGATAAATTAATAATAACGGAAGAAAAAATGTATAATAGATGCAGAGACATTACTGAATACTGTGGAAAAGTAAGTATTTCAGTAGAGTTTACAATAATATGTTGAGCATTGTAGATTAAAGTCATTTATAATTCGGTTTACTGTGACTAAAGAGAAACAAAAATATTTATTTCAACTATTTATTTCATGCTGCTGTAAATATTTGATACAATTACATTAAACTAGTAGAATTCTTGACTCATTAAAGAAATTGTAATGTATTTTTTATAATTGTACTGTTTTGGATTGATTTATTTCAAATGAATATTTTCAATACCTGATAGTGAGTGTCATAAATATTCTGTATGGCTCCAGCGACAGGCGTCTCTATCAGCACCAGTAACGTGAGCTTCCAGGAGAGGCTCATCATGAGGGAGATCATGCCCACAGTTTTCACGAAAGTCCTCAGCAGCACGTTCACGTTCAGGCACACTGTCATTCCCATCGACTTAGTGTCTCTCGACAGTCGGGAAGTGAGGTCACCTGCACAAAACACATTACAATTGCAATAAATATGCACAGAAAGAGCACGTGGTGTCGTTTTTAACAATCTACTTCTAACAAAATTCTACTTGAGTTATGTAATGAGGAATCAATACTCATTTCAAGTGCTTACAGTATTTTGACTGCCAGACAGTGGTAGATTAATGTTTCTATTTCTTTCACAACTTATGTTATAGTTTTTTCTTGTTAAAACGTAAATTAAAAGACAAATGAATTTATTGAATCAAGTTTTAGTTTTTGCTTCTTATAGTTGAATAAAGCTTTAGTTATGATTTCCGCTTCTGTTATAAAGGTTACAAAACTTACCAGTCTTTATCGTCTCGAAGAACCCAATTTCCTGTTTGGTTATGGACTCAAATAGTTTTAGTTTTATTCTGCAAGTGAAGGATCCGACGGCGCAGAGCAGTAGTCCTCCTCTGCCTCCTGCGCACACGGAACTGAGAAACAGAGCAAACAACATTATTAACAGGCAGTATAATTCATGACTTTCACAAAACATATGTGATGTGTGATACTGCATATATATATATAAAATTAAAAAAAAAAAAAAAGTAAGGAGACATACCCTCCCAGAGAGAACAGGCCCATGAAGATCACTGCCTTTGAGAATTCATTTGCCTGGTAGTGGCCCCGAGGATATCAATGACTTTTCCAGTGTAGTAGGGGATGAAACATCTGAACTGAGGACAAACAAAAGCATGAGTGAGTT
This sequence comes from Chaenogobius annularis, assembly GCA_015082035.1. Lineage (NCBI taxonomy): Eukaryota > Metazoa > Chordata > Actinopteri > Gobiiformes > Gobiidae > Chaenogobius > Chaenogobius annularis. Next base: position 325,155 of record BJKM01000250.1, read on the forward strand.
GGAATGTGATGGAATGAATCAGTTGAGCTTGTGAACTGTTTAAGTTCAGTTACTCACAGTATAACCACACGTTTTGATAACCTATATTTTACGGATCTTTTATTATAATTTAGGTGCATTTATTTCTTTATATAAATATGGTGTCCCTCAACTTTTTGGTGCATGAGAAACATTATTTGGAAGTGAAATTATATAGTTTTTTTTTTTTTTTTCATCTCAAGCAAAAGATAACATTTACAAGTTTAAATGGACAACTTACAGAGCACAGCCAGTGACAAGAAGACCAAGCCGCCCAGCAGCAGCGGGAGGTCTGGTCTGAACAGCCGCAGGACCCTCATGAACAAAACTCTGGATTTCTGTTTACTTTTCTTCTCGGATGCTGCTTCGTCTGCGTCCGGGATGGTGACTTCCCAAAACAGCGCGGCGGCCAGAGAGGCACCGGCGCCCATGAGCCAGCACCACCAATCCGACGAGAGCCCGCACTCGCTGAAGCCATCGTAGACCTGTTTGGACGCGGTCTCGTACACGGCGGGCAGCAGGCTGAGCGTAGCGATGAAGCGGACCGGCGCCGGTGCGAGGTCTCCGAGGGAAACCCGCGCGAGGAGGGAGAGTGCGACGAAACGAGCGGCCGCAAAGCCCCAGAGTCGCGCGTAAACGCCGAGCCGGTGCGTAAAAGACGCACCCGACGCGTAAAACAGCGCGAGGTCGCAGTAAATCAATAATAAGACGGCAAATATTTGACGAAATCTTGATGGTTTGATGCCTTCCATTGTCATCCTAAAATGAACCACGGTGTTTGGTGAGGTCTGCGTTTTGGTGCTGCCTGTTAGGCACTTTTGGTTTCATTTTCACCGAACTGGGGGGGTTTCCCATAAACCTGTGCCTGACTGTGCCTTTGTCAGACTACACAAGCACATTTTTCAAGTTTATGGTCAAACTAAATATTAAACACTTATTGGAAGTAGAAAGAAGAATATTTGCTGCAGATATAAACTTTAGGTCAGTGTACCACAACTCTGTAAATGTAATGCCAATGAAAATGAAAAATGTTAAAACATATTCATAACCCTTATATTTATGTTTGTGGTATTTTTATTATGCACACATTTAACCACCAGCATCAGATTGTACTTATCTTATTTATGAACATTATGATTATGTATACACTATTATAGTATACATATTTAAAAATGACTTGACAGCAATTCAACAAATATTTTTTTTTTATTGATGAAGTATTTTAACATCTTCTGGGCTGCATTTGTCTCTCACTGATCATAAAAGGTGGGTAAATCATTTCCCAGAATGACTTTCTCTTCTGTGCTGTGTTCATCAATTGTGACAACGTAGGCCACACCTCCACTAGAACCATCTCTGTTCATCGCCAAAGACAGGGCTGTAAAACAAAAAACAAACAAAAAAAAGCAATTTACCTGGAGAATGTAATCTGTTTAGCTCAGCATCACATCACACACACAGTATTATTCCTCAGTCACACTCTGTAGCTCTGCAGCTGTCCCAGGTCAGACTTCCAGCAATTATGCGTTTGTCGTAACAGCCTCATCACAAAAGGCACCATGACACTACAATTGCAATTATGTGTTTTGCTCAAAGACACAAGCTGGTGAAAGTGGGATACAAACCACCAAAGTGTTGAAGAAAAACTATACCTCCTGAACGTTGAGCTGTGCAATGCATCAAAATTGAATAAAATCGAGATCCTATCGTTTCAAATCATCAATGAGGGAGAGTTCAGACTTAAGAGGAACATTTTTGTATGCCTCAGATTAAATGTCTGTTTTCTTTATGTCCATGCAAATAAGAATGAAAGACATTTTTGTTTGTTTTAACTATGATTGCCCATCAAAATACTCACTGTTGACAACAAACTTTTCACATTCCTCTTTGCTCATGCCTCTTCGATATTCAGCATCCACAAATCCATACACGTATGAGCTCCCAGAGCCACCAACTGCAAAGGGCTGACGACTCAAGAGTCCGTTTAATGTCGCATAAACCTGGGGCACAAAAATAAGCACAATCAAACATTTTAGGAGCAGGCAGAAACATTCAAAGGGAGGAGTTCAACAAGAACATGCAAGGCTGATGAGAGGCGGACAAGTTCCTTTTTTATAGTGGCTGTGAGTTTAAATGATGAACGCTTTAAAGATATTGTTGAATATAAACCAAAATATTATGGGAAAAGTACTGACCTGCCCTCCTTCTCTCCTGTCCCATCCGGCCACTATCAGATGTGCAGATAGCTCCTCTTTGTATTTGTATGAGATGTTTCTGACCAAAGTGGCAGCGGACCGAACCTGGGGGTCTTCACCTATTTCAATACTGAGGGGAGAAAAAAAATAAAAAATTCAAAGCCTGAATTTAAAGATCAATAGCTGTCAAAGTCATTATAATTGACACAACAGATAAACTAAAGACGTGTGTTGCACTGCTTAGAGGTTTAATTATTGATATTCTGTAGTAAATCTTAACCTTTCCAGATGTACTGCATTGTCCACGTTTAATATATACACACTTTTATGTTTGACCAGGTAGCAGTGGTGCATTTATGATAATTGTAAAGGTGATATATGTTTGCCCTTTGCTGAATTTGTCCTTAGATTTTTTGGCCACTCGTTCTGAATATGGACCAGTGGATTCACTCTGTCACTGCATCCAACAGATCAGTGTGTGGATGCAAAACAACTTTCTCCAGTTGAACTCAGACAGGCTGAAATCATCGTCTTTGACCCACAGAAACAAAGAGAAAGTGTTAACAGTCACCTCCAGAGTCTCGCTCTAAAACCTACAAATCAAGTCAGAAATCTGGGGGTAATAATGGACTCAGACTTGAATTTTACCAGCCACGTCAGATCAATAACATCAGCAGCTTTTTACCATCTAAAAAACATTGCCAAAATCAAAAGTATAGTGTCTAAACCAGACCTGGAGAGACTTATCCATGCGTTTGTCTCTAGTAGATTAGACTACTGTAACGGCCTGCTCTCTGGCCTCTCCAAACGAGCTGTAAAACAGCTGCAGTACATCCAGAACGCGCTGCTCGGTCCTGACTAGAACAGGAAATACGATCACATTAGTCCTGTGCTCAGGTCTCTGCACTGGCTCCCTGTGGCTCAGAGAATAGACTTCAAAGCAGCTCTGCTTGTATACAAGTATCTCCATGGCCTAGCACCAAAGTACATCTCGGACATGTTAGTGCCATATGAACCATCTCGGACTCTGAGGACCTCAGGGACCGGCCTCCTGCTGGTGCCCAGAGTCAGGACTAAACATGGACCGGCCTCCTGCTGGTGCCCAGAGTCAGGACTAAACATGGACCGGCCTCTCTGCTGGTGCCAGAGTCAGGACTAAACATGGACCGGCCTCCTGCTGGTGCCAGTCAGGACTAAACATGGACCGGCCTCTCTGTGGTGCCAGAGTCAGGACTAAACATGGACCGGCCTCCTGCTGGTGCCAGAGTCAGGACTAAACATGGACCGGCCTCCTGCTGGTGCCAGAGTCAGTGATTTCTGCCATGTCTTTGTGATTTTAATGCATTTTTTCCTGTTGTGTGAAGCACTTTGAATTGCCTTGTGTACGAATTGTGCTCTACAAATAAACTTGCCTTGCCTTCTGATCCAGTATGTCTCTTTCAATCATTCTGACCTTCATCTAAATTGTAACCTATGCCAATGCTGTCTTTATGGTGTTGCAGTCTTGAACACACGTGCTTATATATATATATAATAATTTATTATATATTATATAAAATTAGTATATATATATATATATATATATATATATATATATATATATATATATATAATCTGTTACCTGTGGACATCCAGCTGATAGTTGACCACCTCTGCGATGGTCTGTGCGTCTGCAGCAGAGCCGGAAAGCGCGCAGTAGATTTTGTCATGGAGCAGAGAGAGTTTGTTCATCACCCTGTTGACCACCGAGGCCCTGTGTGACCAAAGAGCAGACAGTAAACGGCACGGTTATTCTGAACAACGGACGCGTAGGCTGTGCCAGGGAAGGCCTTTATGTAGGTTCATTCTGCGCAATTAACAACGTGACGCACCCTGCAGAGACCCGCGAATCAGAGCCGAGCACGACCCCTCCGTCAAACTCGATGGCGAGGATGGTGGTCTGTAGGAAACGTCATTCTTTAGTAACCTCAATGTGGATTCATTCACATAGAACACAACACAAGACTACTTACTCCAGTCTTCACCTCCTCGGACAACCACTCGGGCTCGTTCTCGCCGAGCATTTCGCGCGCAGAAGACGCACGGTGGACGTTGCCGTGAGAAGAAGTATGTAAGCCGTGTGGACAGAACCGTTTTGATACTTATACTTACTCTTTTTAATCGGAACAGCGACTTCACATTTCGCACCCCCGGAGCGGATCGAAATTGAAAGTGGACAAGTCCCGCCTCTTATCAACAGGCTGCTGCAGTTCACGTCATTCTCCAGGAGTTCAACAACTTATTCTGTGTTGTTACGTGTGTTGTACGGCGGTTTCATGCTTTTTTTAATGTCAAAGGTCGTCATTAGTTCATTCTGCATCACAATAACCCGTGTAGATGACTGTATGATCAGCAGAAAACTGTTCTTTTGGTTGGTAAAGTTAAGATTGTCTGATAAAGTTAAGATCATTGGCAGTAAGTGTAAGATACCCTATTGAGACAAGCAGCTATTCAGAAAAGATTCATTAATAAAAAAAAACCCCTCTACATTATGATTTCGTTTTTTCTATTACCTGTGTTAAAGTGAATGACAGAAGTTATAATGGTAAAACATGACTAAATAAGACATCATTTTACAAACAAGAATTCAGCAAAACAACATATTGCATTTTATTCATTTTTATTCTCTATTAATTATATAAAATGAATTCTATAAATGCATTTGACAGATTTTCATAGTGTCTGTAGATTGTCGCTTCCTATTGTCTTAAGGGGAGTTATCCGTCGTGGAACTTGGGCAGCTTGTCTCCAGGCACGACCACATGCTCCGCCCCAGACTCTGTGATCACCACCAGGTTTGCCACGCCTCCGCTCACGTTATCTCTGCCCATCGCCAACGCAAGAGCTGTGAGCACGAAAGAGGGAAGAAGGCAACCATGAATGAGGACACGGTGGAAGAAAAGCTGTCTTGACTTTTATGGAAGGATGGAAATAACTAGAGGTGTAAAGCCAAATATAAGAGTATTGTCAATATAAAGAAGAGTTTATTTGTGTCATGAAAATGTGTCATATAACAGAATAGTTTAGGGCATTTCCTCAAGAAGGGATGGGATCATAATTTTTATTACACTTAAATATATTCGGCTTTTCGCTTTATCCATATCACGCCAGTAGAAGTAGATTGACACATTCCTCAGTAGGAGTTGGACTATTTGTTATATATTTTTCAACAAGTACAAGTGTTTGGGCATGATATTTGATCAAGCTATTTAGCAATAAGGTGCGTTATTCTTACATTTCAATAAATAACTAACAACATCTAGAACTAAGCTTCTTATATGTTTTTTCTTTCTTTAAGCTTTAAGAACATTTTGATTCATGAGTAAGTGGTTGGAATGACTTTAAATATAAATTGTGACGTGTTTAAGGACTTGTAATAGAAGCACAACTCAACAACAGCAAGATTCACAAATATCTGTAACTAAACATAACTCATAAGTGCAGAGCAATTTCAGCAGCAACAGTAATACCGTTGGTGGCGAACTGTAGACATTCTTCTCTGCTCATGTTGGGTCTGTATTTGGCATCCACGTATCCATAGATGTAGGTGCTGCCGGAGCCTCCGATGGTTACTGACTGACTGATCAACATCCCTCCAAGAGACACCACATAAATCTAGAAAAAGAAAAACATAAACGCATTTAAAAGCCGCTTCAGTTGAATTGTATTTCGTAATAAGGACAGAATATAGGGACAGGTCAATATGAATTATGTCCAGCTGATATAAACGTCTGTATTTGCAATGCTGATATCAATATTTCACAAGTTAGCAAAAAATAAACTTTGAAAAATCACAAAATATATCTATCTGCGATATTATATAATTTGCTGTGTCTTATATCCAATGTGCTCATTAGTATGTTTAAAAAGACACACCTGATGCACTGAGGACAAACTGTAAATGAGTTATAAACACAGAAAAATGGCACAGTACATGGGGGGAATTCTCTAATATCGATCCCATATATATTGGCTCTGAAGTTACCGACTTTATAGGTAAATCTTTACTTGATTGACATTGCGACCCCCACCTGAGGCCCTTTCTTGTCGTCCCATCCTGCAGTGATGAAGCCGGCCTGTAGCTCGTCCTTGTTTGTATAACACAGTTCTTTTAACACTGAGGCTGCTGCTATGACCTGCGGGGAGCCCTCCATCTGTATGCTGTGATCAGGCAAAACAGGATTATTGATACCAGGGAACTTTAACATGTTGTAACATTGGTGTTGAAAGCATAACATGAAATACCTAGAACTGAGCAGTATAACAAAATACAGATGCAAAAACTGTCGTGACGTGTTCATTTTGCATTTTAACTTGATCGGAATTGATGAGTAAACACATTTTAAAGCTTGTTTCTTGACATTTTCGTCGAAAAGGCAATTTTCTTGGCATTCAGACTCACTTTGTGGAGGTTGAACAATCCAACATGCGGCAGTGTTGTCACAGTACCAACGTTCCGAACTCAATTTCGATACTAAGGCATATCATTTCAAAACTGTTCAGTAAAGGTCCGATTTGGTCTTGTTTAAAGGGATTTAGTATCGATTAGCACATGATTTCTGATACTTTTGACAACCCTAACCTGCAGTCAAACTCAATAGTGGTATGGTACTTCCTATGCATAAGCCACAGCTGCCCAGGGTCAAATGGATGGAAATGTGGCAGCTTATTGTGTCTTGCCCCAGAACATAATGGTAGTATTCAACAAGAGTTAGTGGATAAAACGTCTCTCGAAAGCATTGACAACAGGCACCTGTGAAATGAAAGGTGAAATTTCGCCGTCTTCAGGACAGCCTGGGCGTCGGCTAGAGAACCAGCCATGCAGCAGAAGATCCGGTCGTGAACCTGAATCACTTTGTTGATCGTCTTTGAGGAAACGTACTCCCTGAAAGAGACAGCCGGGGTGAAAAACGATCTATGTCACACTGACCTTTCCAACCTAACGGAGCACGTGACAAGTTTTAAAGTCATTTTCTTTCCTTTTTCTATCTGGATAAAGCTGCTGACTTGAATTGCCGCTCACCCTCCAATCGAAGCCCTGGAGTCTGAGCAAATCACCACTCCGCCATCAAAAGTGGCAGCCAGGATTGTTGTCTGTGGACATATAAAAGAAACAAATCAGTTTAGCAGTGGCATTACACATGGTCTTTTCTTTTAAATGTTGTGCACTTGAAATGGGACTATTATGACGCGATGTAAACTATGAATTGTGGGACATGTAGTTTTGTGCAGAAAATGAAAGCGTCGTCGTCTGCACAAAAACCGACCAAAATAATCACTTAGAATGTCTTGACCTTGACACAACGAATCAGTGAAGGAGGTGGCAGACAGTAGCAGCGTTTATGTTGATCATGGTGTGGTGTATTTGAGGACACGAGCATCACCTGCCATTGAACCGCCTCACGGCCAAATAGTTTCCCGTTTCAAGCTTTAGGACTTCGTGCGTAAAAACCATAAACGCTGCGTTGGTCCAAAATGGTGACTAAAGCCGTAGAATTCACTCACCCCTGTGCTGACTCCTTTGTATTGTGCGTCCGAACAGCGTTTCTCCATGTTGCCTCCAAATCGAAAGAGAAAAAAACTCAGGCGACCTCTCCAGAGCAGCGCGCACGCACAGGGACGCGACGCACAGGGACGCGACGCGCAGACCCGTCGTGCCCACTATGGCGCTATCAAATGTCCTGGAGATCCCTGCAGCCGGCTTCAACTTTGAGAATTCGGCGAGGTATGGATGTGCTTTAAGTTTTTACATGTCTGTGTCGGAACTGTCGGGAAAAAAAGAGTTTGGGGTTGTTTTCTGGGCAGGATCAAAAGTGAAAGTAACTTACTGTGTGGTGCGTTTTGTTTTAGACACCGACAAAAGGCTATTACTTTACTTGGATGTTGTATTATTTTTATCCCCTCCTCAGAAATGCTGCTTTGGGGGAGCTTTTTGAGGGAGGAAAGACACCAAAACCTCTGAAAACAGGCACCACTATAGCTGGAGTAGTATTCAAGGTGGGTGTTTTCAAAAAGTAGAGCCGCACTGGATCCTTTGTACATCATATTGTATCAGGTATCGAACCTATGCATAAACCTGATGTATTTTAACAATAGTAACATTATACATTAGAGTTCAAATGAAACACATATTGTCCACAATGAATTCAAGTCAAAAGCTCAGTGAGTTTTCCCCATAGTATCAAACTAATGTACCCTGACCTTTCCCTTTGCAGATTAGGGACTAGCATTCCATGTCCCACAACTCCAATCTAGACTAAATGGTGTATAATCCTAACCCTAATTTACTCTGATTGTAAAATAATATATTGTCTAAAATAAACATTTGCAATAACTGTTTTTATTCTAGATTCCTTGTCCTAAAGCGCTAATCCTAACCAAATGAATGATTCCTAAATGTAAAACTAATCTTAATCCAAATCCTCACGTCAACCCTGCAATAGAATGTAACGTTCCATCAAAATGCTTATGTCCCATGCAGATTAGACCATAAATACAAAAATGTGTCATTGTTTGGCCTTTTTCACTGAGGGAGCAGATGTATCACACTGTAAGGAGGAAAGGCTAGTCCTCTCATAACAACATTAAACAGTGAAAAAGACAATTACACTATTATACACATTTAGAACTTCTGCTAGTATCATTTGAAAATAAGAATATAGTAATTAATACAGTTTTTTCCCTGTGCTGATGCAGGATGGAGTTGTTCTGGGCGCCGACACAAGAGCAACCTCCAGCGAAGTGGTCGCCGACAAGATGTGTGCTAAAATCCACTATATTGCTCCAAACATTTAGTAAGGCCCTTGAAAACTCAATCAAACTAAATCAGCTCTATATCATTTCAACAATGTGTTTTGATTTCAGTTGCTGCGGAGCGGGAACAGCAGCGGACACAGAGAAAACCACAGACATTCTTTCATCAAACCTCACCATCTTTTCCTTGAACAGCGGCAGGAAACCTCGACTGGTCATGGCTGCAAACATACTACAAGATATGCTTTACAGGTGGCTGTTCATTACTCAAATCCGGCACAATTTTCACCATAAACCCTTAATGTGTTTCCGTCTATTTTCAATTCAAGTTTGTTGCTGCAAAGGACAAGTTGTGGTGTCTCTCTATTATTCTTAATCATTTCTATCCATTGACCTCCACTGTTGTTTTCCTCAGGTATCATGGAAGTATTGGGGCCAATCTTATTCTGGGAGGAGTGGACTGCTCTGGGAACCACCTGTACAAAGTGGGGCCTTGGGGAAGCGTAGATACCATGCCCTATATGGCAATGGGTAGGAAAAAATACATTATTTTTCTAAACTCCTATGCAGAGGTTTTAAGATTGGATCTACAAAACAAAAAATATCCATCTTGTAACGAAAACGTTTTTAAACTGTTCACATACAACATATATATTTTTTGTCATTCCTCAAATTAGCCCATGCATCTTTCCTCAGGTTCTGGAGATCTTGCTGCCATGGGAATTCTGGAAGACAGATTCAAGCCAGATATGGAGGTGATAGAAAACATACTCCACATTTGTGTAATATTAGATCATTGCTATGTAAGTGATTTTGTGATCTTCAGATGGAGGAGGCGAAGGAGCTGGTGCGAGCTGCGATCCACTCCGGCATCATGTGCGATCTTGGTTCAGGAAACAACATTGACCTGTGTGTTATCACCCGAGAAGGAATTGACTACATCCGGCCTTTCCAGGAGTCACAGTACAAAGACAACAGGTGTAAAATCAATATCAACTTGAATATTTATAACTTACAAGGTTTGAGACTATATCAACACACTCAAGCCTATTAACAATTGAGATTGTAGGCAGTGGGCTCTTGACCCTACTGCTGTTAAAATGATCAGGTTTAACCTTTAGATTTGGCCACGCCAGTGTACTCTTTGTGTCAGGCCCACACCATGATAAATGGATGAAGTTTGTGCTAGAAAATCTTGATAAGGAAAGTGGAAAGGAACTTTATTCTAAATCTATTTAACATAAGCCAGTATCATGATATATTTAAAATGAATAGATTGAATCTGCCTGTTGAGACCTTGGCATGTGACTTTTAGGGTTGAAGTTTTATGATAAAATCACTGTGACTGCGGATGAAATTGATAAAAGCTTCTTTTTTTTTGCCCTGCCACACTGATAACAGAATGTACATTACTTAACCAATACATCTTTACTTGTACCATAGGAAAACAAAGTACAAGTACCGCCCGGGGACAACTCCAGTTCTGACGCAGAAAGTCGTACCGTTAAAGCTGGAGGTCATTCAGGAGAAAGTGCTGAAGATGGACACATCATGAACCAAAACAAGACACTGCAATTTCAGTTTTACAATCATTTTAATTTCTCACATTTGTCTTGTCCGCTACGGTCAAAATGTCAACATATGGAACAATAAAACAAGTGATAAATTGTCTGCCATTATTGTTTCCTGTATAAACTACATTCCCTTTTCTATATGCAGCTTCCACATGGATACGGTTTAATGAACGGTTGGTGAGCCACATATGTTATAAAAAAAAAAAGTATATCTGCCTTAGAATTCTGGCACATAGAAATGGAGAGTTCACCTGTTAGGGCATCTGACGTAAAACGCTTTATAACCTTAAGATACAGGCCCAACAGTGATTGCCCCATGTAGTCCGCAATCCAACACAGGGTCATAAATTAATCAAAGGTTAGTTATGATAGTTGACCGTGAGTTTGATTTGCATGGTTTTGATGCTGCTGCACTGCATATATAAATCATCTTGTTCACCAACAGGTGGTCTTACGGTTCCTAGATATGCTTCCATTACATTTCTTCACAGTTGGATAAAAATGCATCGACAATAGTCACTGTAAGTTGTAAATTGTGTTTGGTTTCCACGACGATTCTCAGCCTTTTTGCGACTTTAAAAAAAACTGAATATTACATTTACACGATATCTTGGGCGCTTTCATACCTGTAAACTGTACTTCCTGATAGATACTGATGATGCGTTGATTTGAATTTTTTTATTGGTCAGCGCGCGAATCAGGCTGTGACGTATTTTGTAGTTCACCTGAAACCTTTTTTTAAAATAAAATAAGAGTATAAAAATAATGTTTGACACTGTATTCAGGTTATTACTCGTGCCACAAAAAGCAATTATGTTACGTTGTTTAAAAAATAATAATAATAAGAGTAAACTTAGGCTTCTTTTAAACTCTTTCACTTTCGCATTCATTCTTCATTGTTGCGATCAAGGAAATTCTGACGCACGCAATAATAGTTAATAGCTTTTTTTTACACGTATATTTGTCTAAATCATGGCCCTTTTTGAAGTAAGTGGTTTGAAGCCTTCTTTTGAGCTGCGGAGTCATATTCTTCCAGGCGGGCAAACGCGTCTCGTCGACCGAACAAACCACTTCAATTTCGGTTTGAAAACTCCTGAATTTGCCGTTCCTCGCGGCGTTGACGTGAGTATTACCTTCTCAGCTGTTATTCAACGCATTCAAACCTACACAGAAAAGTTAAAACCCGCATCAGACGCTACTAAATGAACTTTTTACGCGTCGTTTGGCGGCATTGTTGCTGACGCGTTATGCGTAAATGGCACCGTTTGGACACGCAGTAAAACCGCTCTCTTCTGATTTCACAGCCATCTCGGTTTCTCAAGTCCTGCAACCAAGAGGGGGGAGTGTGCATTGACTTGAACCACGGCACGACCACCCTGGCCTTCAAGTTCAGACATGGGGTCATTGTGGCTGTGGACTCCAGAGCCTCTGCTGGACAATATTTGGGTGAATTAATCTAATAAACATGCATGTGATGTTGGGCTATTCTTGATATTACTGGCAATTGAACCCGTCATGTTGGTTGCATTCAGAGTTCCTCCCTCAGATGGGATATAAACCAGCAATGAAGCAATAATGACATTATATTAGCAATTATTTATCAAGATAAACCCTAAAAGGCTAGGGTAAGGGACCACCCACAAATAGGCAAATAGTGCATTGCCTGATGAGTTAGAGTTGAGCTGTATTGTACCCAACAAGATCTGTCATTTCCTTTGCCTCACTCTCAGTTAAGCAAAGGCCTCTGTACATAATGCTGTGATTTTATCTGAAAAACAACTATTTTATACCTTTGTTTCCTCTTCTTCAGCGTCCAATGCTGTGAACAAAGTCATAGAGATAAACCCGTACCTGCTGGGAACGATGTCCGGCAGTGCAGCAGATTGTCAGTACTGGGAGAGACTGCTGGCCAAAGAGTGCAGGTGTGTATTACAGGTTTAATGTATGCACAATTAGCATGCTTGTAATTGGCTTTAGGTTCAATCGGTGGAATATCAAACGCATGAGATGCATGAGATGTCGGAACAGCACAAGAAAGACAAATCTTACGATACAATATGGTGGCAGTTTAATATTTCTAAACTAATTATAATATATATAAACTAATTTATTCATCACTGTGAAGACACTCAGTTGATGCAGACATTTCCGAAGATTGGCAGTCACTTTTATCGTTTTTGTGTCCTTGGACAAGACAATGCTCCCAGAGAATGTGTGTGCTGTGGGTGAATTTGGTTGGAGAGGCCATTGATGCAGAATGTCAGTCTGTGGCTACAAAAGTTACTCACCTGAACTACTGGGATTAAAAAATTAAAAAATTAAAAAAAAATAAATAATAATAATAATACAAGCCTGTAAATAAACAATGTAAGTTATTATTATTCTTTCCAAGGCAAGTTTATTTGTAGAGCACAGTTCGTACAGAAAGTCATTCAAAGTGCTTTATATAAGAGGAAATGATACATTAAAATCACAATTCGAACAGATAAACATAAATATCATTACATAATCATAACATTTAAAGAGAATAGTGCAGATAAAATCCTTTCAATCATATTTACAGCTAAACAGTTTTCAGCCTCGATTTGAACACTGTCAGAGTAGAACCTGTCTCACATCCTCAGGGAGACTGTTCCAGATTTTAGCTGCACAAAACTGAAATGCTGATTCCCCATGTTTAGTCCTGACGGCACCAGCAGGAGGCCGGACCCTGGTCCATGTTTAGTCCGACTTTGGCACCAGCAAGGCCGGCCCCTGGTCCATGTTTAGTCCTGACTCTGGCACCAGCAGCAGGCCAGACCCTGGTCCATGTTTAGTCCTAACTCTGGCACCAGCAGGAGGCCGCCCCTGGTCCATGTTTAGTCCTGACTCTTGGCACCAGCAGGAGGCGCCCCTGGTCCATGTTTAGTCCTGACTCTTGCACCAGCAGGAGGCCGGCCCCTGGTCCATGTTTAGTCCTGACTCTGGCACCAGCAGGAGGCCGGTCCTGGTCCATTTTTAGTCCTAACTCTGACCAGCAGGAGGCCGGCCCCTGGTCCATGTTTAGTCCTAACTCTGGCACCAGCAGGAGGTCGGTCCCTGGTCCATGTTTAGTCCTGACTCTGGCACCAGCAGGAGGCCGGCCCTGGTCCATGTTTAGTCCTAACTCTGGCACCAGCAGGAGGCCAGCCCCTGGTCCATGTTTAGTCCTGACTCTGGAACCAGCAGGAGGCCGGCCCTGGTCCATGTTTAGTCCTAACTCTGGCACCAGCAGGAGGTGCGTCCCTGGTCCATGTTTAGTCCTGACTCTGGCACCAGCAGGAGGCCGTCCCTGGTCCATGTTTAGTCCTGACTTTGGCACCAGCAGGAGGCCGGTCCCTGGTCCATGTTTAGTCCTGACTCTCACCAGCAGAGGCCAGCCCTGGTCCATGTTTAGCCTGACTTTGGCACCAGCAGGAGGCCGGCCCCTGGTCCATGTTTAGTCCTGACTCTGGCACAGCAGCGGAGGCCGGCCCTGGTCCATGTTTAGTCCTAACTGGCACCAGCAGAGAGGTCGGCCCCTGGTCCATGTTTAGTCCTAACTGGCACCAGCAGGAGGTCGGCCCTGGTCCATGTTTAGTCCTAACTGGCACCAGCAGGAGGTCGGCCCCTGGTCATGTTTAGTCCTAACTCTTGCACCAGCAGGAGGCCGGCCCCTGGTCCATGTTTAGTCCTAACTGGCACCAGCAGGAGGCGGCCCTGGTCCATGTTTAGTCCTAACTGGCACCAGCAGGAGGTCGGCCCCTGGTCCATGTTTAGTCCTAACTGCACCAGCAGGAGGTCGGCCCTGGTCCATGTTTAGTCCTAACTCTGCACCAGCAGGAGGCCGGCCCCTGGTCCATGTTTAGTCCTAACTGGCACCAGCAGGAGGCCGGTCCCTGGTCCATGTTTAGTCCTAACTGGCACCAGCAGGAGTCGGCCCCTGGTCCATGTTTAGTCCTAACTGGCACCAGCAGGAGGCGGCCCTGGTCCATGTTTAGTCCTACTGGCACCAGCAGGAGGCCGGTCCCTGGTCCATGTTTAGTCCTAACTCTTGCACCAGCAGAGGGCCGGTCCCTGGTCCATTTTAGTCAACTCGGCACCAGCAGGAGCCGCCCTGGTCCATGTTTAGTCCTGACTCTGACCAGCAGGAGGCCGGCCCTGTCCATGTTTAGTCCTAACTCTGGCACCAGCAGGAGGTCGGTCCCTGGTCCATGTTTAGTCCTGACTCTGGCACCAGCAGGAGGCCGGTCCCTGGTCCATGTTTAGTCCTGACTTCTGGCACCAGCAGGAGGCCGGTCCCTGGTCCATGTTTAGTCCTGACTCTTGCACCAGCAGGAGGCCAGCCCCTGGTCCATGTTTAGTCCTGACTTTGGCACCAGCAGGAGGCCGGCCCCTGGTCCATGTTTAGTCCTGACTCTGGCACCAGCAGGAGGCCGGACCTTCCATGTTTAGTCCTAACTGGCACCAGCAGGAGGCGGCCCCTGGTCCATGTTTAGTCCTAACTGGCACCAGCAGGGAGTCGGCCCCTGGTCCATGTTTAGTCCTAACTGGCACCAGCAGGAGGCGGCCCCTGGTCCATGTTTAGTCCAACTACTTGCACCAGCAGGAGGCCGGCCCCTGGTCCATGTTTAGTCCTAACTCTTGCACCAGCAGGAGGCCGGCCCCTGGTCCATGTTTAGTCCTGACTCTGGCACCAGCAGGAGGCCGGCCCCTGAGCTCCTGGGACTTTATTGAGTGTATTCCAGGCTTTGACTATCCTTTCTGGTCCCAGACTGTACCGGCTGAGGAACAACCACAGGATTTCCGTTTCGGCTGCGTCCAAACTGCTGTGCAACATGATGCTGGGGTACAGAGGCATGGGGCTGTCTGTGGGGAGCATGATCTGCGGATGGGACGAAGAGGTACTCGACATGTTTACTCATTTTAGTGATGCCCGCTTCACTTTGGCAACATAAAACAGATCAATGATGGGAGGGCATCTGAAAACATTATTAAAAGACAATACACCGATAATGAAGTCATATTTTAGAATGTTTCTAATGAAAGCAGCATCAGCAAATATGGAAACAACGGATTATTCCAACTAATTTACCAGTTTAATAGACGCAGAAGAACTAACTGAATTTTGGATGTTAGTTCTTCTTTGTCTATTAGTGTTGTCACGATACACAAATTCCAACTCGATTTTGATACTAACCAAAGACTTTTCAGGAAAGCTTCCACTTTGTCGTATTCCTCTGATAATTTCAGTGTTTATATTTAAAATGAGTATCTAGTATCGATACTAGTCTAATCTCTACATGTTAACCGTCTCTGTGTCCGGTACAGGGTCCTGGTCTGTACTATGTGGACGATAACGGGACGCGCCTCTCTGGACACATGTTTTCGACCGGATGTGGGAACAGTTATGCCTACGGAGTGATCGACAGTGGCTACAAGGAGGACATGACCGTGGAGGAGGCCTACGAACTGGGCCGAAGAGGCATCGTCCACGCCACGCACCGGGACGCCTATTCTGGAGGACTCGTCAACAGTGAGTCGACCAAACACTCACAAACGATACATTAGAACAGAAGTGAGCGTTATTGTGTTGTTCCCCCAGTGTACCACATGCGGGAGGACGGCTGGATCAAAGTCTGCCAAGAAGACGTGTCCGAGTTGATTCACCGCTACAAGCAAGGGATGTTCTGAGGACCACCGAGTCCATTACTGTCATTTACAACAACTGTGGCAGCTGAATGGTGGCGTGTTTTTTTTGGCATCAAAGCCTGTCCAACACAGTTTGATTTCCTGACACATCAACCAACAATAAACATCACATTTCCCTGAAGCGTTTGCCTCTGTGGTTATTATTAAAGAGGAACAGGTCAAACCAGAATGATGGCAAAGCTGAGCAGAACTTAATGGAAAAACATCATGTGACTGAGTATACCTGCGATGTGTATTTAAATTGTGTATTTAAACTGCCTCTGTACTCGTCAAAGAGCTCATGACTCAGAAGAATTAGTAAACTGGAGGATTAATTATTGTGCCCATTAAACTATCGTAGCAGATCAAATTATCTTTTGTACAGTGTCATCTTGTTGAATGATTGTTTAAACTTAAATATAGAAAGAAAAAACATGACAACAACATTTTAAAGTTGGAATTTTTATTTAAAACCAAAGAGAACACAACAGAAAGCAATTTACAATTACAATTTCAACCGAATCAAAAACGAATTCCATCCCAACTTTATGCCTACAGTGTTTCAAAACCAACTCGCCAACGTCCCTCTTCAAAAATAAAATGTTCTAAATAAATCTATTCAAAAAACTATTTTAACATCTTTGATAAATAATCATGACAGCTTTGGATTCTCTTTCCTTTCTGATCCAACGGTTTGAGGCAAAATCTATTTGACTTTGACATTTTCTAATTTTGTGATGTTGATTTGTCCACGTGTGTCTGGATATCGGCAAAAATATTGATACGGTTCAGGTGACATGACATTCACTCAGCTTTGTACATATACTTTGTACACATTTATTCATAGTTAACTGTAGTTTGATACTGAATTGAATGTATATAATTATAATTAGGTTACATGACTTTTCTTGTTATCTGCCCTCCATGCAAATATGAATATGGTTTGATTGTATTCCAGAATTATACTTACACACAGATATACATTCAAATTGTAGATGATATTTAATAAAAAAAAACCTTCACCAGAATCGTGTAAATGAGTAAAAATGCCACCAAAAATAATTGAACTAAGAACAAACTGCAAAACAGATCGACGCTTTGAGTATTTGCAAAAACAAGTTCAACGATACATTTGTAATATTGTGAGTAACGAGCGCTATTGGAAAGCAACATTTGTGTCATTTGCGTGTTGTAAATATGTAATCATGTTCAGAGCATAAAGTATGAATCTTGTATGAAGCTTGTAAAAAGTTTATGACATTCATCGACAACGAACTAAACCACCAACTGTAAAATCACCACTCCTCCGACACGCGATTTAAGATCTGTGAAGGCAAAACACAATTAACATCATTATTTGACACTCTTAAACGATAAAACACCTTCTGTTTGTTTCATCAGTTTGGTGATCTCAACAAACCCTCTGCCTCAAGCTTTTTCTCTCTTTCTGATGTGAAATACTACATTTTCAGCTCCTTTGCAGCCCTCTTTTCTCATCCATCAGGCGTGAGTGTCAACACAAAATTACATTGGTTGAGGCTTGTATTTAGCGAATAAAAACTTAACTACACTCAAATTATTGACTTGGTACAACCCCTTTTTCACCTTGTTACTTCTTAGTTACTCTTAAGCCGTATATCAGGCACATCAAAGGTATTTTCATCCGTCTCAAAATCAAGTCGGCTCACTCACGTTGGATTGAGCTGCTCACCAACCTCTTGGTCGCTCGCAGCTGCAAAGACACAATCATCGATTAAGTCAGAGAAATGCTCTTCCAATAGTGTTACGTGTAAGCTGTTCGAACGCTGCACTTACGGCTCGGCGGGCGCTGTCTGCAATGATAAAAACACCATCTCCGTTAGTCACATTTTGTTCATACAGCAAACGTTTAATGAGGGGAGATGTCTTATCGCTCTCTTCTTGTACACAGAAATAACCCCGAGAGCGATCACCACGGCGAAAAGACAACGACCACAACAGCAGCTGATGATCAGGGAGTGGTCGCTTCTCTGTAGAATCAGGAGGACAGTGTATTAATGTTCACAGCGAAGTTACTTTAATGGGTTGTCTCCGCCTTTTATTCAATGGCTTTTTTAAACAGTTTGAATCTACAGATTTAACCTTATCTACTCTTATATAGGTGTGGTGTTACAATCCATCTCACCTCACATAAGACATAAACCCGAACTAATACTAGACTAGATCATAAACTAAACCCGAGCTAGAATACGACAGTCTCACTTTCCTGATCACAGCCCTTGTCCAGTTGTGAGGAAGTCTTCTTGACTCAGCAAGTTGGAAACCACAGTGGTACATTGTCCCAGTCTCCAGATGGGATCGAGGTCACGTCCAGGCTCACGCTCTTCTGGAAGGTCCCGATCGTGGTGGGCAGAATCTCCCCGGGGCCACCCCTCAAGAACTCTTTCCATTCTTTAGCCAGAACATCATGAACTCTGTCCGTGTAGAAACCGTGGCGTGCAGGTGACGGGGACGAGGGGACTTCTGCAGGAGCGAGATGGAGGGCGCTGGAGCAGGAGACGAGGGAGTGTTAGGGATCAATTTAGCTCAATCTACGCTCTGGACCAACCAGAAAATATGAATCCATGAATTACAATGTCAACAATCAACTCTAAATAATCAATACTACCAACTATAACCTAAATGTAAAGTGCTTTGATCTGCTTTTTTGTCCCTACTTGACTTTACATTCAGAAAGTTTGATTTGACAAGCTTGTCCAAACGAGAGAACGGTGATCTATCAGACAACGTGAATGAAAGTGAATGAAGGGTTTCAGGTTTTTGGTCACGGGCTCAATAACTGTGAATAATCCTTAAATGTGACGTTTGTTTTCTTCACAGAACAATCATCTCAAACTAAAACATGAAGAGTCGATAACGAGGGGAGAACAGAAAAAGAAAAGAAGTTGTGTCTTTCATGGAAGCGTGGAACGTCGCATCATTATTTACACAAGATAAAAAACATTTAAAAGTTATTTTATTAAGCTTTTCTTTTCTTTTTCTTTATTTCAGAGTCATGATGATTATTTAATATGCTAAATCATGAACCGAATGATGAAATGAGCCATTAGGCATTAGGTCAAACGTCCGAATGAAAAACGGTGCTGAAATATATTTGCAAATTCACCGTTGTCGTTTTGTCAGTTTTGCGAGGTGAAAACAAAAGTATGACCGAAAATGCGAGAGCGACAAAAGGAGAGACGGGTGTCAGAGGAGTTTGTTCTGAGTCACTCTTTTGAGGAATAGAGAAAAAGAAAATAATGATAAAACTGAACCAGGTAGAGTTGATTTTTCCTGTCCTCATCAGGGTATGTCCTCCGTAAATCACGTACTACATACAGCCAACTACCAGACAAACATCTGGGAATACATGTGTTAGTTTTCTCCATGAGGCAATTATCGGCTTTATTCTCATCCCACTTGAGTTTGTGATGAAGGCCTCTTTCTTGGTGCGATCCATGTCTCTGTTTCCAGGTCAAACGCAATGAAATCTTCTCCATCATATCCTACTGTTTTATATCCTTTCACTTCACCAGTTTCATCGTTCCCTTCACAGCCGTACATGTCCTGTAAATGTCGTACCCCTGAGAGAACACAACACCATCAAAACCATAGCACACCAACTGCTCTCCCGCCCAACCGCCATCGCCAGGACGGAGTGGACGGTGGCATGATGGGAAAACCGAGTTAAAAAACAAAAACAACAAACAACAAACAAAACAACACTAAAGTCCACAACACAAACACGGCGCACACAGCTCCTTCGTCCCGCGACAACGTCCGCCCTGAAGCGCTCCAGAACTCTGTCCTAAAAACTACAGAGACGGAAACGACAGCGGAACGAACGACACCGAGGGAGAGGCAGGGGGGGGGCGACACGGAGGGGTTCATTAAGGCTGTTCTGAGAGGGGAGGACGGCACTCTTGAAACGGGGGCACACATTTACAACAAGACTTTATTCATATCCAGGAAGTCATTTTGTAACCACCAAAAATAGTCTGAGTTATTATTGAATGAAGTGTGTAGCGAAATTGATGGAATGGAAAAGAACGTTGGTAAAAGAGAAAGGAAATAACCTAGAAACTATTACAAAGAGGCAAGTTAATACACAGAATCTGAGACGTTCTTTTATGGGAGTCATTTTGAAACAACTGCTGGATAAATGTTTCTGGGGAATAATTATTGAATGAAAAATGATCAGACAAAATAAAGAATGGATAAGAACGTCGGGTAAAAGACGCGGAACCTATACGACTGTAAAATAAAAGGGTATAATTTACACAAACCGTTGAGTTTAAGGATGTCATTATGTCTTATCTAAATGACTCAATATTAAAATTCAAGTAAATGTTGAATGAAAGATGTAAACATAAAACGTGGAGTTAAATAAGATCGACGACGAAAGAGGAAGAGAAATAAGATAAACTTCTGAAATAAGGAATGAATAAAGTGAGTTTATTTCAGTCGAAGGAGTCGTTTTGTTAAGAACTAAATAAGAGTTTTTTTTTAGGGAAATTATGTATGAAAAAGGTGTGAATCAAATTAGAGGAATGATGAAAAATAAATATAAGTCGTCAAAAAAAGGAAGGAAATATCAAATACCGATTGCAAAAAACAAGTTTAAAATGTGCGAGTTTATTTGATCCTGGATTCAATTTTGTAACAATTAATATAAAGTTGAAAGTATTATTGAATAAAATCTGTAACAAAAAGAGAAATGACTGAAGTGCATTTGTAAAATAGGAGGAATTGAGGTTCTAAATGGTTTAATGTGAGTGGGACAGTCTTTCAGGAAGTCCAGAGCAGCACAACCTCATGAAGCTCCACAGACACTGCCCCCTGCTGGTGGAAACTCTGATCAAACTCTGAGAATCTGGAGCAGCTCAAAACTAAACCAAAGTCTCCGGAATAACCTAAAGCGAGGAAACCTGAGCTTATAAGAAACAGGGACTTCAAATATTGGTATCATTATGTTAAATAAGTTAATTGTGTTAAAAATGTTGTTTATTTTAGTTTTTGGCAGTGAAATAAAATCGTTATTATTAAGTTTTGTAAACCTGGCTTCAGGTCAAAATACTTATACTCATGTCTGTGTAATGATTAAAATTATTTTAAACCTGAATAAAACGGGTCAATGTTTATCATTTGTTTATTAAGAATGTCATGGTTTGTAATTGTTTATGTTAATAATGTTATTTCACATAAGATCTGTTAAATGTCCCTTTGGGCAAAAAACAGGGGTTATAACATTTATAAATATTAAAAAGCTCATAAATGGTTTCTTTTGTTTCTAATTATGGTTATGGATGTTTATTTGTTTTTACATAATTTAAGCTAAACGAACTGCTGTGTGAAAAAAGTAACGTGTTCATTAGTTTATTCATGTTTTAACTGGCTGTATTATTATATATTAAAAATATATTTTAAGTACAAAAACTATCCTTTCTTTTTTCTTTGTTCAACTTTTCAGACATTGAGAGAAGAACTAAATGACTTGGTGAAAAGAGAAAATATAAGACAACCTCCAGTTTGGTTCATGCGCTGCTTTGCGACTTCAATGTTGTTTATGTAGACCTGCTGGCACCTAGAAAATTCCCAGTGTTCTCTCCCAGTACTAGGGTCCGCTGCATGCATTCATCCCAGTCCTGTTTGGGCACTGCTTTCTTTGTGTTACTGTCGTATAAAACCATCAGAACATCAATCAACCAAACCCACAGCAACAAACTCTGGGAAGTTTGGGACTTAGAGACGATGCAGTGTAGAAATATTTGAGGGAATGTGTCACTGAGGAAAAGAAAAGGTTCAGAGTTTAAAGACACGAAACAAAGCTCAAGTCCAAAACATTCACGCCACTAAAAGGAATGAGCATTAAACACGTTAGCTTCAAAATGTTTGGATTTGGAGGAAAACGTTTATGTTTAATGCGTTTAGTTTGACATTCTTTACATTTTGTTCATGAATTAAACTGAAAAAATGACCTGATGAGAAAAAGCCTAAATCGAATAGTATAAAGTCGAACACGCAAGAACTGCGTGGTTCTTGTAACTCTAAAGAGGATCTACTCACTTGCAGAGGCGCCGTGTAGGATGAGTCCCAACACAACCAGACTCACGCAGAGCTTCATTTGGACCGTGGAACCTCCTCACGACGCGCGGCCAAACACGCCAAACACGGGCCAAACACGGACCAACACGGACCAAAACACCGGGCCAAAACAGGGTCAGACATGGACCAAACACGGGCCAGGCCAACACCGGCCAAACACGCCAACACGGGCCAAACACACGGACCAACACAGGACCAAACACGGGTCAGACACGGAGCAGACGCGGACCAACTCACAGCGCAGACCCTCTGAACGGAACAACTCTGAAGGAGCACGTAAAAGCGCGACAAGAGTGCGGAGAGTGGGCCGGCCTTCGGCTTTTACTCATCTTCAACCAATTCACATTTCGGTTTTTTTTCTAAGGGTAAAAGAGCCTCTGAAAGGTTTGAAGCGAAAGTGAAAGTCACGTTTGATGGCGTCGGTTCTTATATTTCAATGTTTCACAGCGTTTTTGTGTTTAGGCTCATTAATACTGTTAAAAAGAAATGGAAAGCTGCAGGGCTAATATTACTCATTTATCCTGAACATTTTGAGAAGAGTGGCCTATATTAGCATTTTATGACTATCTATTTGACTTTTAGAGCTTTAAGTCTTTATGTTGAGTGTGTTGTTATTAGCATCAGATACATTCTATTTAATTCTATTTAATTCTATTAAATAATTCTGATTTTCTCTGTTCAATCAAACCCATGTATTAGTTGTTGTTGAAGAAGCCTGTTTTTAAGCCTTGTTTTTATTCTCTGTAAGTATTCGGTTCTCTAAAGTTTCTTTTGATTTAACACTGAACACAGTGTGTCTAAAATGAAAGGTTTACCAGTTCTGATTTGCTGACCAGGCCTAATATTTCTCCATCAAACTCCAAATTCAGAAATGTGACTCCGTCTGGACACTGAGCCTTTCACTTTACAGAGTTTTGATGGCCATGAAATTAACTCAAGTTGAACAAATGAAGCCAAACTGAGACGTGTGTGTGTGTGCTTGTGTGTGTGTGTTTGTGTGTGCTTGTGTGTGTGTTTGTGTGTGTGTTTGTGTAATATAAAACTGGCTTTAGCTTCATGTTGAGCTCAAAGGAAACTTCTGCAATTATCATTATTTATTATTTATTAGTGTACGTTTTCTATTTTGTTTTTATTCTGTTTTTTGATGCTAATTAGAGCTAAACAGAAATACTATTAGTTCTTTGTAATTGTTGATGTGCTATTAGATATAAAGACGGTTGATCATTATCAGTGGTATATATTATTCACTCATTTGGTTGTTTAATTCACAGGAGGTTATTTTTATGAAGAAGATCCACTTTTTTTTTTAACCAAAAGTAGCCCCGTGGAATAATCTCTATATTATGATTTTTTAATTTTTTGGAGTACTTAAGTATAATGATGTGACCTTTTGTTAATTGTAAACTGACCTGAAACTGCTGTCATAGAAACAGGTCCATTGACTTTCTGGTCAAGAGAACTATAAGGCCTTCATTTTATTAATTATATTTGTTTCGACCTGAATGTTTGACCCGAAATAAAAACTAATATCATGAATAACTGCAAGTAAGTACACAAAATAGGAAAACGGGACTTTTTGAGCACTCAAGTCTTAAATACAGGAATTATTCAATTACATTTCAACTCTTGAGTAAGCTGATGATGAAGAGACCCCATTATAACACCTCATAAAATAATAATAATAATAATAATAATAATAATAATATATAAAGTTAAATAAATGCAGGACATCCATTGACTGTACACACATTTTATACCTCAATCTTTAGAAAACCCCCACATTAATTAAATAAACTTGTAAATGATGTTGAAAGATAAGACTACAACAAACTCCGTGGGTAATGTTGGACCGAAACTTTGATTACACAGAAAACATAAAAAGAAGCCAATAGGATTTTAGATTGACCTCAACGTCACTTATACCCAGGCAGAGAAGGCACTGAAGTCTAAAGTGGACTTATTCCCACTGCAGACTGGTTTGAACGACCATCAGAGTGGAAATGAACCCTAAAGTCATCACAAACACTATATTTAAGTGTTTTTGTTTCATTTTGTGCATTCTTCTGCGTGCATAAGAACAAAGGTGACCGTGTCTATGAGCTGCAGTTTCTTGTAAATCACATGACCTTCATTATACTGTGGGGGATGGGAAGATAGGCGCGACATGTTGTGCTCACGGTTGTGCTGTTTTACAGGTTTATGTGGGTGTGTCATGCTTGTAGTGACAAGGAAACGGATTGATGTTGTTGTTGTATTTGTATTAACCTTCTTGACATTTTTAAAAAACATTTGCACATAAAATAAGGTATTGCAAGTAAAGAAAATAAATACATTGAGTCTACTCTATACTATACTAAGTACTTTTTATAATGAGGATAGTTATATATGTTTTATTTGTTTGTACGGTGATTTTAATTCATATTGTCCTGTTTTGTAAAGCACTTTGAATTACTTTGTGCACTATTTCAGAATCAGAATCAGAAAAGGTTTATTGCCAATGCCAATGAACAAAATTCACAAACAGAAACTTGTTTTGCGCTCTATAAACTTACTTTGCCTTATTGGCCTTAACTGACACTAAAATACTATGTTAGAAAATGTGGTAATTATATATTTTTTTGGAATAATTCAGCTTTGAAAATATAAATACTCGTAGGAGCATCTTTAATGGATCCATAAACCAAAAAAGCCAAGACAAAACCAAACCGCGTCAAGAGGAAAAGCGTTTCCTTGAAGAAGGGCGACATCTAGTGGTAGTTAGCAGACCTCTAATTTCATGCGCTGGAGATTAATAATAAAAACAGCCAATATTTTTCATTCTTTAAGTAAAATATGTGTAGAACCTAATACAGATTACTTCGGAACATTTATCCAACAATTGTATTGAAGTTTTTTGTGCTCTTTTTCACCGCGTAACTACCGGAAGTCCTTTGCCGTGGCGCAGTTTGAATGAAGGCGAAAGTGAAAGTAAACAAATGGAGTAGTTTTGGGGGAAATCCACTGAGTGAGCAGCGAGAACAGACTTCGCTGCAGACGGAGGACGAAGCAGCACGCCAAAATGACCACCTTTTCCACAATTTACAAGCTCTCCCTGGTCGCGGCGCTTACTCTCGCGCATGGTGAGTTCACACGTCGCCCCGGTATTGCATGTGTATCTAGGCAACGTGTTTCTGCAAATGACGTTTAATTATGCGTAATAGCTTTAATATTACTTACATATCCCATACAAAATCTACTTTATATTCTATTTAGACATAAAAACAAGATAATACGCACATCTGGAACTTTTAGGTAAAGGGGAGGGTCTACCACTCGCTTGTATCCATGGAGATGGTTTTGCTCCAGTGTATGGCATTAAACTCATCTATCTTGTTACATTGCATTTATTTTTATTGTCACTAAACACCTTGGCATACATTTATTCTACTGTGTCGCCTCTCCACGGATCTGACCTGCATTTTTGGTGTCTCCATGGAGTTAGATATGTTTAATGCCATACTGTGGAACATTTGGCAAAGCAGTGACAGGATGGAGACACGCTGGTGGCGGACTTCTCTCACATATTGCACTTTTAAGGACAAAAAGAGGTCGACGTGACACAGATAAATGATAGAAAAAGGAAAAGTAAGTGTTTGAAAAGAGCAAATGAACTCTGTCACGGGAGTGCAAATGTTGACTTGTTTCACTTTTAGTTTGAGTGTTGACCAAAGATCACCCTGGTCTTCTTTAGTTCCATGTCACCCTTCTGTTTGTTTCATGTTACATCTCTGCTTGTGTGTCGTCCCAGTCGCAGTGGGCCACTCGAGTTGCCCCGTCATGGAGTGCTGGTACATGCTGGAGAAAGCTCAAGTCAGCTCGCTCCTGTTCATCAAGACCGAAGCGCGGCAGCACGACCCGGCAGCCACGAACACGCCGTCTGATGTCGACCACGTCTTCTTCATCACTGGTTATGGACACACGCCGCTTTTCTATGTTGTGGAGCTTTCGGACATTGCCTGTCTTCTTCTTTCTTGTTGCTTTTAACGGACAGAATGCAATCATGGATATATTTATTGATGTTTTGTAGGCGAGCAAATGTGTATTCATTTTGCTTTTTTTTAGTACAAGTTCCAGAGTAAAATGTGTAAGAATGCATGTCTAAAACAGTAATAAATGTGCAGGGGAGAAGTAGAAGCCAAGGTTAATAAAAGTTAATAAATAACTAAATCAAGACATTTCAAATAGCAACTTTAAATTGTAGAATTATTAAAAGAATATAAGATAAGAAAGAACTAATTTCACAGCGGTAAAATTAATTTGTTCTGACAGTTCTTAATACATAATAAGTAATATGTCAATGCCATGAAAATATTATAAACAAGAATAAAACAGGTACAAATGAATATAAACAGTTCGCAAATCAACGCATTTAATTTGACACAATGAATCTTGAAACGTTAGAGCTGCAACAATTATCGACTAATCGTGATTCGTGATTTAAAAAGTCGTATTTTTATCATCATGCCATCGTTACTCTAAAACACATATGGAAATTGTATTTATAACAAAGCAGAGGGCACTATTAAATGTCAAAAAAGAATAAACTATTTAAGATTTTCCCAAAAATTATCACTTTATTCATAAATATTCTCTATCTAGAAACCTTTGGTCTCCATATTTCAACCTTTATTTGGTTTATAATGTATTTAAACAATCGTTTGACTGATCGACTTGAAAAACTAAAAGTAAAATAACGTAAACTAAAAGTCAAATACGAGTTAGTGACAGCCTTACTAATGAGCACTTATACTCTGGTGTCCTCTGTAGATCCCTCTGCCTCCTTGTGCCATCGGCCCTAAACCCACCCAAAGGCTCCATAACGAAGCCGCACTGTGAGCTGAACCGGATCCAGCCGCAGCCGTCCTCTCTCCTTTGGGTGGCCCCCTCACAGACTCCGCACAGAGCCCACTCTACCTCGAGGCCCAGTGGTTTGCAGCCACCATCTACGGCCTCTGATAAAGAGATGTCTGTGACCAGCGTCATACGCTCTCCAGCGGCGGCGCATCGCCACGATGGTACGTCCTTTAAGGACATTCCATTTTACAGTGACTTTTTTACCAGATTCTGATGGTTTTCTCTCATTATTTGGAGTTGTATTTATTTGATTCAGGAAGTTTTAAGTAATGTCCTTTAATATATGTTTTAAACTACCTCCTATCTCCGCCCACTGTCTTTACTTATTTGTGATTATTTAACACACACACACACACACGCGCGCAGCACACACACACACACACACACAGGACTGGTTTAGTCTTTGTTTAGTTTTGATTTTGACACAGTTGGTCTACAACAAGGGTGGGCAATTATTTTTCCCCGTGGGCCATATTCGAATCCGGGCACGTGGCGACGGGCCAGGCCGCAATCAGTGATGTAGCAAATTCTTATCATTGTAAGCACTTTTCTGTCAAATATAAGCTATTGGATGTATTGTTTCATTCATTTCATGTCATCTTTATTGAGGACATGCGCAGACTCTAAAATAATAAAACAAATGAAAAGAGGAGCAATTATTTTGAAAACTTGAGGAGGGCGGGACTTAAACAGGCCGCGCGCCTGATCTACAATAACGTTTTTACATTTTATTTGAACGTGCTGTGTCAAAATGGTGTATTAAGATGCAGCTACGACGTCAATATTTCAGTTGTACACATTGAACTCTGCATTTTCCTTATTTCACAAAGCACTAGTTAACACAAGCTTCTTCCGTTGCCGCAGTGATCTTGAGCGTCACCACTAAAACCGTGTCCGTGATGGCGCGACTGGGGGAGCCCACGCTGCTGGACTGCAGCTTCTGGGTGGACCCTTCCTCTCCTTTCCACGGTGCAGGCTTCTCCGTGGAGTGGCGGTATCAGTTCAGGGGGAACGGGCGGATGGTCCTGGGCTACGACGGGAAGACCGACCGCCTGTCCGACATCGGGGACAAGAGCGCGACGCTGGACTTCGAGAGTTTGCACCGGAACGGAAACGCTTCTCTGATCCTGACCGAGACTAAAGTCAAGCAGTCTGGGACGTACATCTGCTCCGTGCACATGCCGTATCTGCTGGCACAAGTGGCTCTGGAGCTGGAGGTCGTAGGTGAGCACATTGTAGTAGTAATATCTATAATTTACATATGTTGTGATGCATTTATTAGATCCAAAATGGAATAAAGACACAACAACAGGCTATTAAAAGTAAAAACCAAAGTTGTTATCATCATTAGTTAACTGGGAACTAAATAAAATGCATGACGGATGATGGATAATGAGGTTTATATTAATTTACTTTACAGTGTAGATCCGCCAAGTATAGGGTAAAACTCAAACTGACTTATTAGAAAACGCTCTTTGGAAATATACAAATTAAATTCCACTGTACAACATTGACAAAGTTGGGTTAGGTGAGCAATCTATGACTTGTTTTAGAGAGTTAATTAGGCTACACCGATATTTAATTTGGCAATACTGAATAAATATATCAAATTGCTCATTATATTTAGCATATTTCGCTCCACTAAGTTCTCTTTCAACTCAAATAAAAACGTTATCTGTCTTTAACGGTAACCATGTCACACATTTAAACTACCTTACGCTGAATCTTTACTTTTGTGTTTGTGTTTTCTCCCCCCCCCCAGAGCCCCCATCCCTCTCCATCCTCCCCTCCCCTCTCCCCCTCATCGTCCCGGGCCAATCCCTGGCGCTTCACTGCGAGGCGTCTGGGTTCGCCCCGCTCTCTCTAGACTTCAGCTGGGTGCTCACAGACTCGGAGGGGAACGTCAGGCCTCTGGGATCGGGCAGCGTGTCGGGCCACAGAGAGGGCTACGACGCCACCTTCAGTCAGACCAGCAGACTGAAGCTGGACTCGGCCACTCTGGAGCAGGGCAGAGGAGGAGAGCTGAGCTGTGTGGCAGCGCACCCCGGGGGCACGCGGCGGACCAGTGTCACCCTCAATGTCATCGGTAATTCAGATGAAACAAATACCTGGGTTGTCTAGGTTGTCAAAAAGTCTATACCGTTACTAAACAATACAATAGGTAGTATCAGAATAGTATGTAAGTCTGATGAAGTATTATACTACCACAACTGAAGAAAAATGACTTAAGTACAACACAGTTCGACCTTTCCTGAATAGTTAAAATGGTCTTGATCTATATCAGAACTAGTATACTGTTAAATCCACAATATTGGTACGTTGGGTAAGATAAAAACAAGCAGAATTTTAAGCATTCACTCGTTCAGTTTCACCAGGCTTAGTTACAGTAAACGTTGTGTGTCACCGCTAAACGAGTGCTAATGAGATGCACATATGTTTAATTGCATTTTTTACATGAATAACTTTCAGTCATGAAATGTATTAACATGAAACAGAACTGAAAAAAGATACTATAAAGAAGAGGACTTGGCCACTAGGTGCAGGAGCAGTGCTGTGTGTGTGTGTTTCAGGAGCATTGAGGCGTTCCCTATGTACATTTTGTGGGTTATTAAGTTTCTTCCATCACAGTTGAAACAACTGTTATTAAAATGCCTTGTAGAACTGCAAGCACAAGCACAAGTAACATAAGAAAAAACTAAGACATCCATTATTTAGCATAGTTATGAAATTATGACATGGACATGGAACATTTCCTAACATAGTTCACAAGGCGTCTGTTTAACAAACATGGTTTAGTTACAGATTTGGGTCACATGAAATCAGAAGTCTAATATGAAAATAGCAACGAGAAGGTGAGAAGGTGAGAAGGTGAGAAGGTGAGAAGGTGAGAAGGCGAGAAGGCGAGAAGGCGAGAAGGTGAGAAGGTGAGAAGGTGAGAAGGTGAGAAGGCGAGAAGGTGAGAAGGTGAGAAGGTGAGGCTTGGGTCCTGCCGTGAGGATTAGGGTAAACACTTACCTTCTGCCTTTGAAGATGAATACAGAGTTTTATTGTCTTTGCATGTCTCTTACAAAGGACCCGGGCCTGAGGACAGTGGAAGGTCATAAATAAATTCATTGTGCTTAATCCACTGGATGATGGTTTTTCGTTTATTCATGTGCTCATAGGTTTCAGTACTCCATCCATCGAAGACTCAATGGCCATGGTGGGCGTGGCTTTAGTGGTGTACGGCCTCATCAAGTTTGTCTCATGGACTTTCTCTGGTTCAGGTGAGAAAAATCAAAAACCTCC
Organism: Chaenogobius annularis; assembly: GCA_015082035.1. Lineage (NCBI taxonomy): Eukaryota > Metazoa > Chordata > Actinopteri > Gobiiformes > Gobiidae > Chaenogobius > Chaenogobius annularis. The sequence continues at coordinate 355,726 of BJKM01000250.1, forward strand.
TCCTTTTCTCTCTCTCTCCCTCTCTCTCTCCCTCGCTCTCTCTCTCTCCCTCTCTCTCCCTCTCCCTCTGCGATCTTATCCGTCGCTTCTTCTCTCGCTCTCGCCGTTCGTCTCCCTCACTCGTCTCTGCTCGATCCTCGGCTCTCTCTCTCGCGCTCTCATTCTCCCTCACTCTCTCTCTCTTCCCCTCGTCTCGCTCTCTCCTCCGTCCTCTCTCTTCCTGCTCTCGTCTCCTCCTCGCTCATCTCTCTCCCTCGCTCATCTCTCTCCTCTCTCTTTTCTTCGCTCTCTCTTCTGCCTCTCTCTCTCTCGCTCTCTCTCTCTCTCTCCCTCGTCTCTCTTCTCCCCATCCTTCCGCTCTCTCTCCTCGCTCTCTCTCTCCTCGCTCTCTCATCTTCCTCGCTCTCTCTCGCTCTCGTCTCTCTCTCTCACTCGCTCTCTCTCCTACTCCTTCTCTCTCTCTCTCTTCTCCACCGTCTCTCTTCCTCTCGCTCGCTCTCCTACTCTCTCTCCGCTCTTCTCGTCTCTCTTCTCTCCTCTCTCCTTCTCCTTCCTGCCTCTCTCCTGCTCTCTCTCCTCTCTCTTCTCCTCGCTCCTCCTCTGCATCTCTTCCCTCTGCTCTCTCGTCTCTCTCTAGTCTCTCTCTCTCTCTCTCGCTCTCCCTCGTCTCTCTCTCTCCTATCTCCTCGCCATCTCTCTCTCTCTCTCTTCTCTCCCTCTCGCTCTCTTGTCTCCCTCTCGCTCTCTCTCTTCATCGTTCTCTGCCTCGCTCTCTAAACGCTCCTCTCGTCCCTCTGCTCTCTCTCTCTCTCGCTCCTCTCTCTCCTTCTCGGGTCTCCTGCGTCTCTCTCTTCCTCGCTCTCCTCTCTTCCTCGCTCTCTCTCTCCTTCTCTCTCCCTCCCGGCTCTTCTCTCTTCCTCGCTCTCTCTCTTCTCGCCTCTCTCTCCCTCGCTCTCTCTTCCGCTCCTCTCTCCCTCGCTCTCTCTCTCTCCTCGCTCGTTCATCTCGCTCTCTTCTCTCCCTCGCTCTCTCTCTCCTTCATTCTCGCTCCTCTCTCTTCTCTTCTCGCTTCCTCTCCTCCTCCTCTCTACTCATCCTGGCTCTCTCTCTCCCTCGTCTCCTCCTCGGCCTCTTTCCGCTCAGCCTCTCTCCTCTCCTCGCTCTCTCTCTCCCTCTCCTCTTCGCTCTCTCTCTCTCCCTTCTCCTCTCCCTCCTCTCTCTCCTCAGCTCTCTCTCTCCTCGCTCTCCTCGCTCTCTTCTTCCCTCGCTCTTTCTCTCTCCCTCGTCTCTCTCTCTCTCCTCCCTCTCGTCTCTCTCTCTCTCTCATCCCTCTCTCTCTCTCCTCGCTCTCCTCTCTCGCTCCTCTCTCTCCCCTCTCTCTCCCTCGCTCTCTCTCTCCCTCTGCTCTCTCTCTCCTCACCTCTCTCCTCTCCCTCGCTCTCTCTCCTCTCCCTCTCTCTCTCTGCTCTCTTCTCCTCTCCTCTCCCTCGCTCTTCTTCTCTCTTCCGTCTCTCTCTCCTCTCCTCTCCCTCTCTCCTCTCGTCTTCCTCTCTTCTCTCCCTCTCTCTCTCCTCCTCTCTCTCTCCTCTCCTTCTCTCTCTCCCTCAGCTCTCCCTCTCTCCTCGCCTCTCTCTCTCGCTCTCTCGCTCTCTCTCCCTCGCTCTCTCGCTTCCTGCGCTCTCTCTCTCTCTCTCTCTCTCTCCCTCGTCTCTCTCTCATCTCTGTCAAGTTTCCTCTCTCTTTTTTTTTTTCTCTTTTCTTCCTGTTTCTCTCAGTTCCTCTTTGACTCCCCGACACTAACTTCACGTTTTAAATTCTTGCAGGTGATGATGAATCTGATGTAAAGGTAAAAAACATTTTGGCAATTCTTCAACATGAACTAGAATAACTGAAATTGTCGGCTAAACTGTGTTATTTCCATTACAGAAAAAGAATTAAAGACTGGATCTGTTTATAGAAGAGCTACTCAGACATTTTGGATATGACCTTTTGTCAGTTTTTACTTTATTTTTCTGCTGATGGGGGGAAATGGGGGGAAATCTGTCAGTTGCTGTTTGCTGGTTCTTTTGAACCATTGGAAGTAGCTTGAAGTAGTGTTTTTTTTATTATTATTATTTTATTATTTTGGTACAATATTTACATGTGTTCAACTGTTGATTTTATTTCTTGGAAGGACATGTTTTAGTGTGTTATAATTTAGTTGTGCTTTCCGGATTATCCTTGTTACACATGTTTTACTGTATGTAATGTTGTGTATTCAACAAAACACCCAATATTCATCACATACAGATGTCCCAATTGCTCATTGAAAATTACGAAAAATTGTCTGTTATTAATTATTTAAGTCAGTTCTTTTGGTGTGTATATTTGACAAACATTGAAAATGCAAATAAGTTGTTTGTAAATAAATTCTGGTTTGTATATGTTGATATTTCCTTATGGTCAAGTGAGATCAGATTACTATGTTTTACTAATAACACAACCAGAGTATGTTGGCAATAGATATGTCCACTCTTTGTGCTGAATGTGAATACAAAATAAATTGGGAGAAAATGTGTGTTGGATTTAAAGTTGTGTCCCTCTCAGACATCAACAGAACTAAAACTAAATAGAAATAAAGACATTTTGTTGATGTTCTGTCATGCTGAACTTCAATTCCAATGTTATAAAGAAATGTACTTAGTTTATTTTAACTACTTCACTGGTCAAAACATCTACAACACGACGCAGAAGTGCGCGCAAAACAGGAAAGGCACGGGCCAATCAGCGTTGGCTTTACTCAACACAGCGCGGCATTAACCAATCAGAGCCCGCGTCGTTCAAAGGCGGGTTCTTCTTCCTTGTCCACACGAAACAGCAGCGAGTCACGGGTATTTGTATTGTTCAGGCTGATCGGAGTTAGAACAATAACTAACTTTAGAACTATAACTCTGATTTTATGGGCTGGAATAACAAACGTAACATAACAAACGTTTTATTTTTGCGAATCATGGTTTCAAATGATCGTTATTTGTCAGATCACAGTTGCTAATGGTGTTGCTAACGCCATGGCTAACGTGGATCACTAAAAATGTCTCACTGAGGAGCTTCTTCGACCGTGTGGTTTTGTTTTGTTTTCATCTGAATCTGTTCATACTTTTCAAGTGGTGAGTCTGTTACAGTTTTGTCATCTTAAAATGCTTGATGTTTAAGTGATCGTACACATTTTGTCAACAGCCAAAGCTAACAGACGATTATTTCATCTCTTGCATATTAACCTGCCATTAGGACTGGAACTATTAATCAGAATAATCATATTTTGATCATCACTGTCTGGACACTAAAACATGCCAGAAAAACTTTTATTACAAAGACAGTGGCATTATTACATCAAACTGTTAAGAAAGAGTTTCGGATTTTCATCGATAATAAACTGTCTGTAAATATTCGTATCTCGAACCCTTCAGTCACCTTATTTCAACCTTTTCAGCTATTTGGTTAAATTATTATTCAGTATAATGTACAACAGAAGTAATAGTAAATATCTAATTGTTAGTTGCAGCCCTACTTTCCATGTCATAAAACATTGGAAAGTTTTATGACATGGAACATTTCTAAGCAATGGTTCAGGTTATGTTTGTCTATTATTGGCCCCTTGGTACTAGTCTGCCCTCTTCCTATCTTTTCTCCACAGACGCTGCAGGAGCTGTTCAGCACTGTTGTGAGCTAACTCTCTGATGGCGGTGGCTCCTGCCTCAATGGCAGATAAAATTATTGTTCTTGATGACGATGAAGAGGAAGGTCCTCAGCCTTCGACCACAGTCTCCAGACCTTCACAGAAAAAACACTTCTCTCCGCTCAAAGCAGCGCAGCCTGCGCCCACCCACATCCCCCAGTCCCCCTTTGCCTCAGCAAAGAAAGAGCCGCGAGTCCTACAAGCAGAAAACGAGAAGCTGTTCGAAGAGGTGAGTTTAGAATAACAGAATACACTTTTACACTCGTAGAGAAGTACAGATGGTACGAACAGCAACCAATCAAAACAAACATCCCTTTCAATTATTATGCTATTTACTACAAGATCTGATTCTCACATGGGGTAAATGAAGAGTTCAATTGTTGCAATCTTCATTATATAATATCAATGAAAAATAATGTAGAGTGGATTTTATTATGGAGGGATAGAATCATATTTTGATTTCAATAAATTACATGTTGCTTTTACTTTTGCTATACAAAGTGTAAACTGCAAGCGTCTGACTTTTTTAAATGGCACTCATCTGCTTTTGCGACTTAACTATTCAAATATATATGTCATTTACTTGTTTTATGATATGTTGGACAGTATAGTCAATTTATTTCTTGTGAATTTCCCTAATGTTTTTTTTTAGTAATCTGTATTCTGATTTTGTTTTGTTTTTTAGTTTATTGAGCACTGTACAGCACAAACTCAGGACTGCCCTGAAGTTATTACTTTCCTCAAAACAAAATACACCAAGGCTTCTTCCAGTTTCCTGTCATCGGTGGAATTCAGAAACTTTTTGGGCCGATGTTTAACTCGTGCTCAGGCCAATCGCTCCAAAACGTTCGTCTACATCAATGAACTGTGCACAGTGCTGCGGCAGCATGGCGACAAGAAGAGGCAAAGTCTCGCCAAATCCGAACTGTCAACCTCAAAATCTGCTTCAAATCAGCTTTCCTCTGAACCAAAACCAGAGGATAAAGCTGAAGCCGAAACTGCTGCGGAGGAGGAGCAGCCGTCTACCTCAGGAGTGAACGAGGACACTGAATCGGATCGAAAATCTGTCAGGAAATCAAGGAAGCAGGTCAGTAAATAAACGTAAAGCTTCAACGTAATGCGTAGATTCATCAGTATATCTGCAACACTGTAGGATAAGAAAAGACATGAGGCTTTTTGGCATCAATGGGTTAAGTGTCTTTAAGGCGAATTCATGAAATGGAAAGTGAAGAAATTAGCATAGTTGAAGAGGCAGAAGTATTCCAATCATTTCTCATTTATATGCACACGCCTTTCTCTCGTCCTAGAAGTTAATCTATGTAATACTTGCCATTAAAATCATAGATGTGGTTTTTGTTTCACTTTATTCAGCCACACCACGCAAAGGCTTTCTGAATATTTGCAGGCAAACCCAATCGTAAGTATTACTATAAGGCAGAAGTACCTAAGAATAACATGTACTTTTACTGTCTTACAGATTGCGTACTTGGAAAATCTGCTGAAGGTTTACAACGACGAGATCCGCCGGCTCCAGGAATCTGATTTAAGTTTGGACGACCTCGAAGCGGAGGACTCCCTTTACATCCAGGAGCACAGGCTGAAACGCAAGGTCAGACAGACGGCGGCGCTGAAATGTGCTTTCACTTTTTTACTTTTATAATTATTATGACTTATTCATGTTGTCTTTTTTTATTTATTTATTTTTCAGATGATGAAGATTTATGAAAAGTTGTGTGAACTAAAGAACTGCAACACTCTGACTGGGAGAGTTTTAGAACAACGCATTTCTTACAGCGGCTCTCGGTTTCCTGAGATCAACAAGAGGGTGGGCTTTTGTTTACATGCGTCACCTGACAGAACCTGAACATACATGAGACCCATGATTCATGTACACTTTTAATATTTGTCTTATCTTATATGAAAATCTATTTTTTTGCTCCAGATTGAGAAGTTCATCAACGGTGCAGAGGCCCGGGAGAACCCCCCCGATTACCCAGACATTTATCAGCAGGTGCTTCGAGCCAATGACCGCTACAACCTGTGTCTCCCGCGGAAACGACTCACCGAAATCGCCAAAGAGGCCTTCAGGGACATAGCCAGTCGCATCCAGGACAGACGCCACTTGGATCTGGTCTTCAACTTTGGCTCCCACCTCACGGACTCCTTCAAACCTGGTGAGACTCTGCTGAACTAGAGGCTGCATGTTCAAATTGTTGTTTCTTTGTATAAAAAATATAAAAGAAGGTTTTGTTAGACCTGGCTCAGTTTTAATGTATTGTAGGCTCATTTTAGTATGTACTTTACATCCAAATATCTATTTTTAAATGTTCACGAGCCAATGTTTTAGTTATTAGTATTCAGATTGAACATTTCTGTTTTGTTTTTCAAATATCTTAAAAGAGACATTATACTGAATACACTTTTTAGGCTATATTGTCTCCTTATCAAATACATACTTGGAGTTGTATTTTGTTTCATTCACTCTTGTTTACGAGGTGGTCTTCTCTGAGCACTCAGTAATCCCTTACTTTAAATTTGCCCTGCTTATTACGTCGCAGGTAGAAATGTGGATTTCTCCGTCGCAGTGTTTTAAGTCCATAAGCAATCACTGGACCCGTTCTGCCATCAAAATGTGTTCACAATGAAGGGTTAGGGTTCCGTATATACAGATATAAGCAATACAATTATTCAGAGCTCTATCAATATCTATATAAGTGCTATAACATGTGAAATACTAATCCTTGGGTGACCAAATACGTTCAAAAGCCACATAGTGAGAGCCACATAGAGAATACGTAATAATTACACCTAAATAAAAGAAACAATCTTTTTTAGCCCCGTATTTACCAGCCCTTGTTGTTCCTATGACTTTTTAAAGCTTCTGATCCTGCGTTTGTGGACCCGACGCTTTCGAGAAAGCTTCGATCGAACAGAGAACTCGCCCGAACCCGTTTGGATGAAGTCATTGCCAAATACGCCTCCAAGCAAGAGGACACGGAGGAGCAGGAGAGACAGAAACGCACAGACAAGGCAAATAAAGAGGTGTGCACTGAAAACACTCACCTCACTGCAAGAGGGTCCTGCAATTCATTTCTAAATGTGACATTTCAGTATGGAGTTTGCATGCTCTCCCTGTGACAGTTGCATTGGCTCATGTTATTACAATAATGTTCATTAACTCTATTCACGTGCACTTTAACCAGTCGGTGCTCAGCTTCATCAACAAATAAATTTGTGATCTGTTTTTGACTAATTTTAGGGGAATGAATCCAAAAGTAGTAAAAAACCTGAAGCAAATGGAGTTGAGGAGAAGGAGAAGGAGAAAGAAGAAGAGGAGCCGGAAGAAGAGGAGCCGGAAGAAGAGAATGAGGAAGATAATGAAGACGGTGACGATGATGAAGATGACCAGTCGTCAGATCCTGACATCGAGGAGGAGATCCAGGCCAGCTCTCAGCTCGACGGAGCAGGTCAGACATGAGTTTTTGAGTTTGCTTGGAGTAAAACGCACTGTTCATTTCGTAATCACAGAAATGGCACCGGATGAGACGATATGAATTTATATTTTGATCATTTTCCCTGGACTATACAGACTCTAAAACAGTGGTGCCCTTTAGGTTATTCACAATCTGACAATGTTCTGCTAAACGAAAAATCATGGTTATGAAGAAGATTGTATGTTCTTTCTGTTCCTTTTCTTTCTCATGTCATGTTATGAAAAATGAACATGAGTAATATATAATGTATATAAATGACGTACCCGGTCGTCTTCCTCTGAGGCAGTGGGCCTGTTTACACGTGGGTTAACGTCTGTCTGACACACGGCGGGCCACACCCAGAGCGTGAAGGTCATGCAACGGCAGGAACACAACCCGCTGCAATTAAGAGGGAGTCGCCACACATCGGTACTCGTCCTCCGCACCAGCATTTTTTTTTATTTTTTCTAAATCAATCTGAATTAAATTAAGATCATTCTTTTTAATAAGATGTTTTATTGGTGTATTTAAGTAGACTTGTATTGTGCTTCTAATGCCTAATTGATTTGAATCAATTTGTAAAAAAAAATAAAAAATGCCCTTTAAAAAAAAATATATTATATATATATATATATATATATTTTAATTAGATTTTTATCGATTCTAAACTTTATTCCATAAATATTCTATATTGCAGTCATGATATTTCAATATTTTCTCTTGTTAAAATGTTATAACAAATCGACAGGGTGCGGCCATAAGTTTTTCATACATTACAAAAATAAACATTGTATTTATATCATGTGCTCTACATGATTACCATTGTTTGGAAAACGCAATAATACGTGTGTTGTTGCTCCTTGCATGAACGTTTCATTAGCACAGTTGGAGTTACAATAATGATACGTTCTTTGAGGTGATTTCTGTCTCGTATCTTCACCTGACCAGCTAGCCTTCAAGTGCCCCCAAAGATGGACCTCAAGAGGGAGAGATGTGGGAGAAAAAATTACAAATATATATATTATACATTTTCCTCAGAATCAGAATCAGAAAGGGGTTTTCATTGCCATTGTCAATGAACAAACTTCACAGACATAGGAACTTGTCTCGGCCTTAAGGTGCAACACAAAAACACTGAAGCAATAATAAAACAACATATATTCAATCAAAACAAAAGGGGCATGCATTTAAGGGACAATTTAAAATATCTATAGTATAAAATTTACAAATAAAAATAGGCATTGCTATGTACACAAGTTTACAGTTTACAGTTTACAGTTAAGTTACATATGGAAATGTATGGTCCACCCTGGACAACAGAAATAATGATTTGACTTGTCAAATATAATAAAATAAATTGCTGACAAATAATAATTATAATATTAATTATAATAATTAAAATGTCCTAATACGTTTCCTGTTACAGTAGCTCATCAGTCGGTCTAATCTACGTAATTTAGTTGTACGACCTCTTAACGTGCAGTTTTAATCTTTGTATTTAGAGGGTGCAAGTGAAGGAAGAGGAGGAGTCCAACGAGGCAGAGCAAGCTGTTGGACGATGCGACAAAGACCAGCTGTCTCCCAGTGTTTCTACCAGTGAGAAAGATGAAGAGGACATCAGTGTGATCTCAGTCCACTGTCCCCTCTACATCTAGCTCACAGTCCCTCCTCACGCCCCCTCTCCACCTCCCCCCAAGACAAGCCCCAGCCAATCGGAAACCAGGTTCCCTAGCGACGAGAAGAGGCCTGTTAGCAACGCAGGACACGGGTCGAATCCACCAATCAGAAGGCGCTTACGGCTGCTGCCCGCTGAGGGCAAAAACACTAAAGACAATGCGACGGTCTCGGAAAACGGCGTGAAAATGGTAACGTGCGAGACCTCCAGTTCGACGTCGGACCCAGACAAGACCCGGCTGACGAGAGCCCAGAAGAGGAAGAGGGAGGAAGTGATCTCGGCAAAAGCACGACATCACATGTGACGGGTAAAGATCATTAATGAGCAAGTTTACAGGTAACTTTCTCAGGAGTGTGAAGTGAGGGGAAAAGGCCCAGTACAACGCCCAGTACACGCCCAGAGTAACAGGCCCAGTACAGGCCAGTACAGGCCCAGTACAGCCCAGTTACAGCCAGTACAGGCGCCCAGTTACAGGGTCCCCAGTACAGCCCAGTACACGCCCCAGTTCCACGCCCAGTACACGCCCAGTACAGGCCCAGTTTCTTGCTTTCTTGCCATGTTTAAAGTTGAACTAAATGCTGGGTTCACCAGATCGTGCCGAGTGGAGGTTCAGGACGAGCTTAACATCCTCTGCCGCTCTAGGTGGTCTTGAGGAATATGTAATTTGGGTAATTTGGTTTCTTATTTCTATTTCTAACTGGTTGGCTACAAGGCATGTAACAAAAACATGGTTTTTCTTTTTAAGTTCCTAATTACAAAGTAATTCTTTGGATTTATTTAAAAATAAGAAATCCAAAAATGACACAATGAATCCCCACAGGATACATGTTTTTTTGCCACTGTGAAGCGTCTGTATCTGGATGTTAAAATATAGCGCCTTGATTGCTTTCTAATGTGGTTGAAGATGTGGCCTGGATGTAGCGCCGGTCCCCCGAACTCCAAATGTAAAGCTTTTGTGACAGAAAGGAGACGAAAGAGTGATGCCATTGTTGTGACTGGACAGGGTTTCCAGCTGCCAGGACGCCCAAAAACTGACATATAAAGTAATAGTTCTTTACCTATACAGATGTAGAATATGATTACCGGTATATTATTTGTACTTCCTTCCCATTAAACGTGTTGTTTCAGTTACAGCGCTAGATTAGAACGGCTGAGAATGTTCAGTGCTTTTATACTTCTGTTCGTCCGCTCGTGTCAGTTTCCTCCTCATCTCCGCTGCCACTCTCTGTTCTGTTATTGTGATCCAAAACATACTTTCGGGCCCATGTTGTGTGTGTGCAAATGTTGGTTCCGTCATAGCTGAAAAAAAATATCCGTTCAATAACTGAGAAATTTCCAATCGCGTGACGTTGCCCTGTACTTGACGTTTTTTTCTGTTTCTTCCGTTTGTTCTCAGCGACACTGATATTCCTCTGGATATGGGCGCCAGGAGTCTCCGCCGCGGTCTCGAGCCGAAACCCCTCCATACGTCAGCAGCTCTCAGGCCACTCCACCGCCAAAGAAGAACAAGGTGGGCACACAAATGCAGGACGCACACATTTAAAGGCCCTGTACCAGTGTTTGTCTTGTCCAACTGCATCTGAAAACCCCTTGAATCTTCAATGCATTTAGCTTGTTTTAGTGCCATCAGAAGAGTAAGTAGATGGAGCTCCCCCTGCAGTTCCCCTGTGAAATAACATAGTCTGAAAATAGACGTAAAAGCTATCTTTCTTTATCATAATAAGACAGTATAATCGCATACAAGAACATTTCACATTGCCGAACACAATAAAATAGCCAGAGTTTCTCAGCCGTGTCGTCTTCGGGTTGACGTCGAGGCTTGTTTTCCGCTCAGAGACAGCAGGGGGCGACAACGGACACTTCAAACGCCCGAAAACACATATCTAACCATCACAGGGACTTACAAAGACGTTAAATAAGGTGAAAATGTGACTTAGTTCTGCTTTAATCTGACCGTTAATGTTGATGTTTGTAGTAACTCGCTCTTTTCTGTTAAATCAGACACATGTTTATTATACTCCCCTTAAAATGTGTTGAAACCCATTGTGGGCACATGAGCTGTCGTGTATTGCCTGGACTAATGCGGTGCTTTTTGTGTTTCCAGGTCAACGTAGCCACACAATGTGACCCTCAGGAAGTCATCGAGCTGTCGGACTCGGATTGACCCTCGTCTTCGAACCGTTTCAGAAGCATTCAGGATCTGAACGGGTCACTTTTTGGTTTTTTTAGGGTTAATAAATTGCCGAGATGTTTGAGGAAAAACCCTGGATGCTTTTTTGAGGACTAATCCAGGGTCTTCAGTAAACCAGTGCCTAATATCCTTTGTTTTTTGATGAGCGGAAAAGTTATCTTATATTGTAACTTCATAACACTTTCTTTTGGGTTTATATAGTTTAAAATTGCGATGGGGCGTGAGGGAAACTACGGCTGCGCGACCCCCTTGACAGCCGGACAGTATTTTTATTTGTGTTCACCGCTTCTGTAAATGCAGCTTTACGTTCGAACAAGGACACACCCACCCGTTCGCCCTATTGGCTCTCCATGAAGTGAGCGACGAGTGGATTCAACCAATCACAGACGAGTGTTTAAGTTTTAAGTATCATGATTTAAAGTTTGGCTGGCTCGTATCGGCCGCCACAATGTGAAACTTGTATGTTAGAAACTGCTGTTTAAAGATTGTTTTTAAAAAGCAAATGTCTTGATCTTGTGCTTGATATTTCTGCAGTGACGTGTAACGGGCTTAAATATATCAGAGTTTAACCGAAATAAGACGTTTCTTTTTCAGGATTTAGGCTGTTTTCATGTGACATCTTGACAATGTAGAATCTCTAAAGTTTAACATGGATATAATAATAATAATAATAATAATAGTAATAATCTATGATGCGATGAACTGTGTTTTGAATGAAAAGTGTATATTTTATTTGTCCTAAAGTTCTTTCCGCTGAGAACAAACACCTTTTAAGCCTGGATAATGGCACCACTTTCTGAAGTCGTGAAAAAGAATGTGACTTAGGCCCAGTAATGACAGAGATTTGACCCATTTAACCGGGTCAAAACATCTGCATTTCCACGGTTACATGGTCAATTCTACTCTATAATTTTCGGTTTGAACAGTAGATTTGAAAGAACGTCGTGAAACTCCAAAGTGGTGCCATTATTCAGCCCCAAAGATGTGTCCGTGAAAAGGACTTCCAAGACGTAAGATGATCAATGGCAAAGTTTGTGGAGACCATCCCGAACTAATAATGATACAGTTCAACGTTATTGTCGAGCAAAAGTTTATATATTTCTTCAAAAACCACTTGGACATCATGACTTGGACGAGAACGCAGCCGGTTTAAGGCCCAGGGCTGATTTTATAGTGACTTTGTGGGTTCAAATCACTGACAAAAACGATTGTTGTCCGTTTCTAAAAGACGGCCGTGGAGTAACATCTCGTCCTCCAGTATACAATGATACAATAGTAAAATATCCTGTGTTTTTTAAATGCAAACCTGATGCTACGTGTGTGTTTTGGACGCTCGTGGCAGTGGTGCATTTTCAGCCTTTTCCAGTTTTACACCCTACAGTAATTATAGATTTTAATGCTTTAATGCTGCTGTTGAAATGTCAAAGGGTAATATTGAGATTCACAGGGACTAGTTTTAAATTCCACACAAACATGTATATTTTTGTTAGTTTTGTAAAAAAAAAAAAAGAAAAACAATTAAATTCCTATTGCATATTTATGGAAGCCCATTTCCGACAGTGATTAAAAAATAAAAGCTCAACAGATAATATAATATCAAAATTTCGACTTTTAAAGTAATTTCAAAATTATGAGATTAAAACAAAACAATTCCAAGATTAAAACTCGAAAATTATGATTATTATGATTATTCTTATGACTTTCTGTGGAGCTTTTATTTTTTAATCACTGGCGGGAATGGGCTTCCATACATTTTACTTGCAATAAATAAATAAAAAGGAAAGAAAAACGCATATTTGTAGGTTGTTATTCCGTAAACCCGTGCACTTTTAGGATCATCGAATTATGTAAATAGCTGAACATTTACACACAAAAACCCAGATGTTTATTGAGCATGTTTTTGTTTTGTTTTTTTAAAATGTCGGTATTATAATTTTCTCAACACAGCCAGTCTAGTCTGGGTTTTTTATGTCCTCTAGTGTCCGGGTTGAAAGGATTTTTTGTTTTGGGTGTTGCTCAAACTCCTTCTGAGTGCTACAGATGACGCATTTACTGTGAACCTTTTTTTAATTTTTATAACAAAATAAATGCTTATCTTTTGTACGTGTCGACGCCTGGTTTAATGAGTTTTTCCCTCCAAATCCTGGTACGTTAAAGGAGCATAACGTCACCTGGAGAATTAATACAAATGTTTAGACGGCGCTAACGTGACGTAATACTTGAAAACTACTCAAGTAAATCTATTAAGTGGTGACAGTGTTGGTCTTGTACAAGTTAAAGCATTTTTCAATTCAATTTCAGTCACATTTCCATAGAGAACGTTCATTTCTGTCTCATAATTTCACTTTTGTCTCAACTTTATAACATGACAGAGCACATATGAAGAAAAGAAAACGTTAAATGGCAACAAATTGTTTATTCAGTTGAGCAGTTTTATACAGGTGAGTGTCACTACGACATTAGTACCACTGAATCATATATAGGCCTATAACTGACAGGTAATTATGGTTTGAACAATCAGTCGGTCAGTTTCGATAATGTGAAATATATAAAAAATACCCTTCATCACACAGTTCAGTGAGTTTAAACCGGTCTAAATATCGTCCACACACAGATCTCCGTTAGCTTATTCTGTCTCTCCAGTGAAGGTCGGAGCAGTATTTCATGTGTTCACTGTTCGATGAGCAGTATGTGCAAATCCTTTCCCTCGAGTCACGTTCGCCAAACGTCGACGCCAAAATAATCTATACCCAGATAATCCATAATGAAAGTTAGAATCCATACAAAAGAATTCACAAGTAGAACGGGTCCTGACCGTTCCAGACGAACGTAAATGGTCTTGAGCAGGAGCAGAACTATTATGTGATATGGTAATATTATGACTGTTTTTTGAGGTATCGAGTATCAGGCCTTTTACTTAGTATTGGACTCAAGTTTTAAATGTGTCGTGATCATTTCTACACAGTATTTTAGTTTTCTAAGGCTGTTTTCAGTGTTCACACTTGCACACATCAAAACCTGGACTAAACCAGGACTAAACCAGGGCCGAACCAGGACAAAACCAGGGTTAAACCAGGACAAAACCAGGGTTAAACCAGGACAAAACCAGGTCTAAACCAGGGCTAGACAAGGACTAAATCAGGGTTAAACCAGATAAACCAGGACTGAACCAGAACAAAACCAGGACTAAACCAGGGTTAAACCAGGACAAAACCAGGTCTAAACCAGGGCTAGACAAGGACTAAATCAGGGTTAAACCAGATAAACCAGGACTAAACCAGGTCTAAACCAGGACTAAACCAGGGTTAAACCAGAACAAAACCAGGACTAAACCAGGACAAAACCAGGTCTAAACCAGGGCTAGACAAGGACTAAACCAGGGTTAAACCAGGACAAAACCAGGTCTAGACCAGGGCTAGACAAGGACTAAACCAGGGTTAAACCAGGACAAAACCAGGTCTAAACCAGGGCTAGACAAGGACTAAACCAGGGTTAAACCAGGACAAAACCAGGTCTAAACCAGGGCTAGACAAGGACTAAACCAGGGTTAAACCAGTTAAACAAGGCTAAACAAGGCCAAAACCAGGACTAAACCAAGTCTACATCAGGACTAAACCAGGATTAAACCAGGACTAAACCAAGTCTACATCAGGACTAAACCAGGACTAGACCAGGGCATCTGAAACCTCGTAAAATAATGCAGTTGTTCACGAGTCAGCTCTGTGTAAAACCCGACCTTCACAGAAGGCCTTCACGCCCTTCATCCGTTCACTAAAGGTATTTAAAGGGGCAGTATGTAACTTTTCTGCGTAACTTCTGCCACCTGCTCGTCTCCATAGATGTTATTGGTTTGCCTGGAATGTTCCACAGCGTTACAAGTCAGATCTGTGGAGAGACACTCACAGTAAGAATGTTTTCAAACCACCAAAAACCTCCAGATACAATGCCATATTGTGGCACATTCCTGGCAGAGCAATAGCATCTCCACGGAGACGAGCATCCATCATAAAGTTACACAGTGCATCTTTGAGCTTATCTTTTCATTTCAAGTTTTAAAACGTTAAATCGTTCTTTTGTTCATTTTCCGGGACATTTTCGGGTGTTTTTAAATGGAAAAGTCACATGATTATTAACTTATTATTATCAATGGAAATGGACTGTATATGAATGTATTAAACGTATTTAATGCATTTAATGAAACCTGCTTAATATGACAACGCTGGAGGTTAGTGTCAAAGAAATGCCATTTTTCACACTAATAATAATAAACCAGTAAAATGACAAACGTGTGGCGGTTAAAGAAGCAAATAAATAAAGAACGAGACAAAGAAACTACTAGAACATTCAAAACAAAATGGTTCCTAGACACAACAAAAGAAAAAGAAAACTGGTTCTGATCAACAGTAATTTATCCGTTTGATTTAATAATCGGTAATAATTAATTGATTTCACTGCGTGGTCGTGATTGTTAATAATCACAGATGTTTGTAAAATTGTTGTTTCCTCTCGCAGTAATAATCGTGACTCTGAAATTTGATTCAAAACACACATTCAACTTCTGAGGTCCACGTTTATGGGCTGAGGTTTCTTGATGTCGTTTGTGGGTATTAGGTTCAGCACAGACACGTCACAACAACCAAAGAGAAATCTGAAAACACTTGGAAGTATTAAGTACTTTGTGTACAACATCTTACGTTAAATGTTATCAAGAGGTTAAAGTGCAAATGACAGGTTAGACTTCCCATTTCATCCTAAATGTAGGTAACATAATTAGAATTTAGGTTTTTAAGTTAAGTTTTCCTTAGTTTGACAATGTTGCTTTTGTTTATAACTGTACTTCCTGTAACTACACTGTAAACAAGGGTTTAATTTACACAAAAGTAGTTATTTTGGCAAATAAACACACGACAAAACCTTTACTTTGTTAAATGAATGTTCAAACTTTTAGAAAATGCATTAAATGTGTAAAGTTTCCCTGTAATTTGTACTTTTAGAACGCAGTACTTCTTCCCGTACTGCATCGTGACTGATGTAAAACTAGAGTAAATATTTATCACAGGTTTCATCCCGTCAAATTCAACCCCAGTGTTTTCACTTTCTGATCCTGTTCAATTCTGGAACCAACAGTACAGATTCTGTGTCCAAATATAAATAATGTAATGTATATACTTTCTATTTGTCAGGTGTTTTATTTACAAACCAATACAACACTGAAAGTATTACAAGAATACTGTAGATGGATAGTGTTAAAGGTTAATAGTAAAAATACTAAACCGTTTGTGTCAAATATTAGCCGTGCGTTTGTAAATTTGATGATGCAGCTTCAGGATAAAAGTCCATTTGTAATTTTTGGAGAGAGAATATATTGTAAATTAGAACAACTAGAATCTCGCGTGTTTGGATGTATAAAAACGTGACAGCCTGTCGTGTGCACTTTAAGAAGAGGAGTTGAAAAAGAGGCACCCGTTTCACAATGATTTTGGTTTTACGCCACGCTGCTCTGATTGACCTCGCACGCGTCCTCCTCGCACAGACTCCGCCCCATCGCCAGACCCCCGAACAGGCCCGATCCCTGACTGTGGCTCTGAGACGCCGGTCCGAGCAGCGCCATGTCGTCGCTCAGGTTTCCGTTGGTGACGCCGCCGCTCCCGACGCCGTGCGGTGCCCTGCCTCCTCCGTGACCCGTATCGGACATGACCAGGTGAGGCGACGACATCATTTCCCCGCCGTCCTCGCCGTGCCTCCGCGTCTCCCCCGCCTCGCCCCCTCCGCCTCCTCCTCCGCCGCCGCCGCCGCCTTCTCTCCTCTCACAGTGCGCGCGGTGCCTCATGAAACTGTCCCGCCACATGAACTTCTTGCCGCAGCCCAGGCAGTCGTACGGCTTGAGTCCCGTGTGCGTCTTCATGTGCTCGGTGAGGTGGTGCTTCATTTTGAACTTTTTGGAGCAGACGGGGCAGTGGAAGGGGCGCAGGTCCAGGTGCATGTTGATGTGGCGGTCGCGCATGCTTTTGTGAGTGAAGGTTTTCCCGCAGTGGCACATGAAAACCTTGCCGGACGCTGCGCTGTTGCCGCCAGCGCCGCCGCCGTCTGCCCCGTCTAAACCGCCCTGAAGCGAGAGGTGGGCCGCGCCGTGCTCCAGCCCAGGACCCTTGAAGGCTGCTCCGGGGATCAAACCTCCCGCCATCCCGATAGGCGCGGCGGCAGAGTCCATGGACAGGCCAGTGGCTTGGCTGTAGAGGAGGATCTGGTTTCCCTGCATGTCGAGGGGGAAAAGGGCCCGGGCGGTGGCGGCAGACTGCACTTGACCCAGTAAAGCAGAGACGGCGCGGTTCGAGCTCTGCGCCGTGCTCTCGTGCAGCTGCTGCGCCAAAGTCTGCTCCATCAAACTGCCTTCGAACTTGAGGTAGTCCTCTGGAGTCGAGCAGTAGTCCGCCTGCAGACCGGACACATATATTTAGACATACATATTTACAAAACATAAACCATAATAATGTTGTCTCTATAAAGCTTGAGCTCTTTTTTTATAATGGTTGTGTCTTGGCAATTAACTATCTGTTATAACCAGTCCTTGATTAATACAAGCAATGGAAGTTTCAGTCTTTTGGTTCAAATGTTAACTTTAAAAACAACTAGTTTTGAATTATTGTATTGGCCAAGTTTTGAATAATTTTATTCTTTGACATTTAAATTGCTATCATTCATATGAAACACATTTCCTTCCACTTTCAAACAGATCAAACTGCTCTTAATGTAAAACCCCTGTGACAGAGGAGTTTCAATGCATTTTAAATGAAACTCATTAAGACCCCATTGAAAACGAGACGAGGCATCTCAAGGGGCTATCCTCAATAAATAAAGCATTAGTCCTAATATTCATTTTATAGTTTGGCACCGGATCATAACAAATCACTACAGTCATTTGTAACACCTTCATCAGCTTGAAAGTGTAGGGGGCAGATTCACTCAGTAATGCTTCTCCAAATATGTATGAGGGGATTTATTATTATTTTAATTTTAATTTTAATTTTAATTTTAATTTTAATTTTAATTTTAATTTTAATTTTAATTTTAATTTTAATTTTAATTTTAATTTAAAAAAAATAATTCAGAAATAATAAAAGATGTCTGATTTTCATGAATAACACACTTGTAATTATTCTCTATTTAGAACCTTCAGTCACTTTATTTGGTTAAAAATTGTGATTGTGATACAGTAATTGACTAATGACTCTACTATATAAAAAGTGTCATTGTGCAGTAGAAATTATAGTTATACAAATTGCTAAAACAGTGGTTAGCTGAAACCATGGATACAAAACGGTCTCACTTGTGACTCCATGTCGTTTTCACTTCTGTGGCCGAGCTCCGCCGACAGACTCCGCACGTTGGAAATGTTAAAACTGTTCCTTTCTCGGGACAGTTCGGCCTCTCGCTCTTCCTCGTCGTCGTCGTCGTCTCCCGCTTCTTCCCCCGACACCACGATGAGGTCGTCGTCCTCCTCGGTGCGCTCAGTTTTCACCACGACCCACTGTTTACGAGGCATGATGCTGGGCTGCGAGTAGGTCGGCCGCTTCTGCTCCTCTCCATCCTGCGAAGAGTGTGGAAACTACAGATCAGCACGGAGAATCTCAGGGAAACTCATCAGTAGAAGATTAACATGATTTATGACTTAAAAAAGGGGAACGTATACAATCGCATACATTTGAAGCCTAATAAAGACTGATATTTGTCACCTATGTTTTTCCAATTAAATATGTCACACAAGGCATTGATAATAAACTGGATTATTAAAAAGATATATTGAGCTTTTCACGCCAGTATTTTGTGTTAAACTCAAACTAAACGCAGGACAACAGAGGATTACTCCAAAACGCATGAATCAATTGAAATTAAACTAAGTAAATTAGTGATGAAGCAGTACTGTTATTATGCTCATAAAAGTTGATTTCACATTATACGTAATATATTTCTATAGTTAAACAATACACCAATTTTTGTTCTCCCTCAGGCTTCCTAATGTATTGGCCCAAATGAACAAAACGAATACATTTCGATTGATATTAATGGTTCAAGCCGTATTCAGATGTGTGGGGGTTCATCAAGCCCACGTCAGCTGCTCTCCACCACTGCATAAACCCAGCATAAACAAACCAAACATCCACCTGATATGACGACACGCCAAAACTATCGCTGACCCCGACTTCCTGTTCCGACAGGGAGCTCGTTTTCTTCCTCCGTGCGCTGCCTCCGACTCTCGCTCTTTTCCTTTGGTGATACAGCATCTCCTCCTCCTCCTCTTCCTCCTCCTCCTCCTCTTCGATGAGAAACGCCTCTTCTCCTCCGGATGGGGTGCAGTAGCTGGGTGTGTGGCTGGACCCCGCTCCGTCGCCTGAAGCGCTCGTCGCCGCTGCGTTCCCCCCAAAACCGCTGCCGTCTCTGGGGCTGAAGTAGTTGGTGCTGCTGGGTGACTGGCTTTCGCTCAAGGATGGGTGGGTCGACTGGTTTGTCCTCTGCGTTTCACTCGACCCTGAGGTACCTTGCTCTGAACCTGCACCCTCCCCTCTTCCTTCGCTCGTAGCCCCGCTGTTCCCGTTGCTACTGCTACAACCAGGGTTAGCCGACACTCTCCCGTTCCTGACGCCATCCTCGTTCGGGACGCCGCCTCCGCCCGTTCCTCCGCCTGTTCCCGTGGCTCGGCCTTCCTTCAGGAGTTCTGTGCATTTGTCCACGATGTGCCACATCTGCAGAACGCTCCCCACGGTGAGGTAGTTTACGATGTCGTCGCGGAGCATGCGGAGCTGTCCCGTGTACGCGCAGCTCAGGACGCTCTCGAAGGCAAGAGGGTCCATGACGGCCGGGATGGTGACCGTGGACATGTTCTTCAGAAGCACCTGGAGGAGACGGGAAGCAACATGAGCAAAACAGTCACAAAACAATGCATTTAGGACAAAGACAATGTTCTGGAACTTGTGCAGAGGAGGGGGGAAAAGCTAGGTTGTATGTTTTTATTCATGGGATAATAACAAAATAGTAGCCCATCTCATAAATTATTGAGTAGAATCATTAAAAGTAGTAGTAGTTGTAAATTCATGGTAATATATATATGTAGGATCAGACCACCTACATTTACCTATAGTTATTGAATGAGGATGCGAGTAATTATTATTATTATTATTATTTCTTTATTCCCAGTCCTTTTCAAGTGAGCAGTGCCATTTGTTTGCGTTACTGTTATTACGTACATTGACAATAATGACATTGATATGACAAACAAACTTTGTGAAATGTCTCCTCAAGAATACAGTGACGCAAACTAGCTGTCAATTCGACAGTAAATTAGTAATTCAAGCTCAGAGTTGCAGAGCTTCACAAACTAAACTAAAAGTGAGACTTATAATGAAGGGATAAGGCAAGTTTTACAAAGTTTAGCCTTCAAAAAAGCCTTTTAAAATAACTTGTATTAAATATAGGTAATGGAAGTAAATTAAAAGTTTGCATTGGGAGTAGGAAAAGGAGAAAAGCACAGTTTAGTTGGAGATAACTGGAGTGTGGTGCGTGACAGTGGAGCTTTGACAGACGACTGAACTGAACTGCCCTCACCTGGTCGTGAAAGTAGGGCGAGGAGGCGGCCAGCACGCAGCGATGGGCCTTGAACACATGGTCCTGCACGTGGATGGAGAGGTCACAGAGCTGCCCCTGCTCCCGCTGTCGGTTCAGACTGTCCAGGACCGAGGTCTGCACCGCGGGGAAGCTCACCTGAACCACGGGCCCAGGGGCGCGGCTCGGCCCACAGCTGCTGCCCACCTCCATGAGCGGGGCAAAGGCTGCACGGCAAAGCAAAGTGATAACACAGCATTACAAAGCTGACTTTTCATACAGAGAACACCATTTTAATGTATACTCCATCTGCTTGCCTCCAGAGTATGTTTTTTTAATGTATTCAATTATATAATTATATTTCTTACTGGAAGAAACATGCTTTTTAACAGTGAGTCCATAGATCTGACCTGTAACATACTTTCAAGATCAGATCATTATATTTTTGCGGTGTGTTTACACGCAGAAGAAAAGTCCTACGCTGAATTGAACATTCCATTTTTGCCTTTGTCACATTAATTTACTATTTACTTAGCATACTTTTCCTCATCAAAACCTGCACAAGTGTGAACTATCAGCAAGAAATCCGATTACTCTCGTCCGATCTAACGGTTTCCATGACATTTCAGTAATCTGACAACTCCAGAAATCAGATCATGGTCAGATTTTCGGTCTGTACGTGGACGTAAAAGCAGTGTGAAACATTCTGGGCGAAACAATAACATCACCATGGAGACAAGCAGGTGGCAAAGGTTACACAGTGCAACTTTAACTACACTAAAACCTTCAACCCTGTGTCGTATTGAGGCGTAAACGACATAATCAGACCTATTATTGATCCCTTAATCATATTCATCTTTATCTAGGTATTTACACTTTTTTCTTTCTTTTGTGGATATGATTTGATGACAAAATATGTTCTGTAATTCCAAACAATTTTCTAATCATGTATGTGATCAGATTTTGTTACTCCCTCTAGTTATTTTTTCTTTATTTTTATTTTTACAGCTGTCCGCAAATGTAGCGTATGGTGATGTCTAAACCCGATCAGCAACTGGTTCTGAGACAAGTTCCAGCCTCCATTCAAAGAACAAACTACTGCAAACAGAAGCGTGTCAGGCCAGAAAAACTAGTCTGCCGCCTCACAAACACGCAGATAAACAAGTAAATGTCTGTGGGATGTTTGTTTCCTGCTGTCACACGCTCGCGCAGTGAAACGAACACTACAGATGTGTCGTTAGCATGTTAGCTCGTTAGCTCACACGGCTTTCCCCCAAAAACACAAACAGACGTCGACACGGAGCGTACCTTTTTTTTTTTTTAATGGACACCGCGGCCGCCAAATGGCATGGGCATATCGGGGCCGGGGGCAAACAGTCCTACAGTCCTGTCAGTTCATCCTGGCACTGAAACGTACGCTTCATTTTGCAGAATCTGTTTCAATCACACTCAGCAGACAGAAGCGTCCCCTTTAAGCAGACTCCAGACAGCGCCAGACTGGGCCGACACAAAACGCACTGACAGCACTGCCGCAGATCCGACTATTATTTAACCCATCAACTGCTTTTCAAGTCTTCTAATGGGGGAATGATGTGATCGACAGCCAGGAAGCCATCCCATTATAGTTATTAGTCAAAAGAAAAACAGACATTCCAGTTTTTATGCTTTTATTTAATTAGACATCCGACCATAAAGCCAGAAGGCACAGAAACGATCATAAACTTTGGGGCATGGCAACTTAAAACAGCCAATGTAATATGGAGTCAATGGTAATAAGATAAAAAAGCTGTGTTATGAAGCCAAAACATAAAGTCACACTACAAATATCCAAATCTGTACACAATTAAAATGGCAAAAACATTTGATTTAGTGAGGATGACACTCCTGAGAATTTACAAAAAAAGTTAACAGCTTTTGGTTCAGTGTGTGTCGTACGGCAGGTAAAAATGAACACACATTTAACTGATCATCTATTTACGGTTGGCACTGGCAGTTCCAATGACGCAATCGTTCACCTGTAAAAACAAACCACAGCATTGCATAAGCAGCCCACCACGTGTACAAAGTTATTGCTGGCGTTCATGTAGACACCCACCTTACTGGCAAACCTCAAAGAGTTCAGAGTCTCTCCAAAGCTGTCCGGCTCCGGGGCAATATTTACAAACATCAGACTGTGACAAGCAACAAAACCAGGTTTTAGATAATGAACAACTTACATAGTGTTATATAAAACTTAGATGTAATGATGCTCACGTTTTGCTGTTCCCTCCTAAGCAGTTCTGCAGCAGGTAGGTGAGCTTGGAGTTTCTGTAAGGTACGTAGCTCTCCTGAGGAAAAGCATACAAGTTCCAGATGTAAAATGTATATAACATACATACATTTATTGCAGTTTCATGCTTATTAAACTAACCTTGTTGGCCAGTGCAGTGATGACGATGCCCAGGTTGGACAGAGAGCTGTTGATGGCCGTCATCTCCTTGAAACGATCGCCTTGAGACTGGCTCTTCAACATGCGCTCACTGCCAGCCAAGTCCACCAGGCACAGAGCAGCTGCAACATTTATCAAAAAGGGATTTCAGTAAAACGGAGTAATAAAATAACCCCAGGCTACGAGTCATGCTTACATTTGCATTTCACATCTCTACCAACATTCACTCCGTCGATATCCAACTTGAAAACGGAGTGGGAGCGAGAGGAGCGGTCGTTCTGGGCTGTTTGAGCCGTGGAGCGATTCTGGTTGGCCAAAGCGATTAACCCAAGCACCTGGTAGAAAGAGCAAAGAAATAGTGATGTCATCCACACAATAAACGTATATAGTTTATAAAAAAAAAAAAGGTGGCACACATACCTGGTCTTCACAGGACACCTTTTGGTAGGTGAGGTTGGTCACGGTCAAGTCGCTGTTGTTAGATTTGCGAATCTCGTGCTCTGGTCTTTTGTCAACCTTCCCGGTGTAGAGGAGATCTCGAAGGGTCTCATTGTAAATCTCAACAAAGCTCGCTGTGAAGGTGAACTGAGAAGAACGGCAAAAGTACGACCATCAATTGTAATAAACAAGTACAATGCCGTATATATATTTTTTTTTATACGATAAACCTAATGCTGACCTCCCAGCCCTGAGAGGAAAGCTTGTCAGATGCCTTGAAGATCTGCTGCACCGCTCTGGGGATGAACGCCTCTCGAATCATGAAACTCGTCTCCTTCCATAGTGTATGTTTTCCCACTTCCTGTCTGACCATAGGCAAAGCAGCACACGTTGTAGCCATCCAAGGCAGACTGAACCAGGAGAGAAATCTCTTCAAAAACCTAAAAAAAAGAAAAATATACTGAATAAAATAACTGCACACATTTTCAGTTCAGCAGCTAAAATCGAAAATATGTACGTGAGCAATATTCAGAATACCTACCTCTTGCTGTGAAGCCTGTGGGCCAAACACTCGGTCAAAACTGAAGTTGTAGTTCTTCTGAGTGTCAGTGCCTTTTCCTGTGTGCGACTGGCAAAAAAAACAACAAAGAAGAAATGGTTAATATGATCAGACAAAGAGCAATCAATTAACCATTTGTTAAAAAGTGCTCGTACCTCCTCCGTTTTGGCCAAGCTGATACAAGTCTTGTCATCATTTGCAAGATGAATGTGCTTGCTCAGACTTCCATCCACAAAGAGTCGGACTCGGCAGAAAACCCTAATGTTACCCTGTATGGGGATAAAAAAAAAAAAAAAAAAAAAACATCCAGGGAAGGTTTACGCATATCCAAAACCACGCAAAGACATGAACAATGGGTAGATCAGAAGGATTGTCCCTTGCCTTTAGTTCCTGGATGGCATTATGAAGCTTGCGCCGCTCCATTTCACCCGTGTAAAGCTCGTCCTTCTGCTGGGACACGGTTTCCTTTAGGGATCGAACCTCTTCCTCCGTGTCTCCGAGGGTCTGCTGCAGTCGGGCCAAAGATGACTCCTGCACAGAGAGCTTCATCTGGGGAAAAAAAAAGACGATCATTTAAAAAAAATAATAATAAAAAAAACAAAAAAAACCACACACAACAGTAGAACATTACAAACTCTTGCAAGCTGTAGTTTCATACACTGCAATTATAGAAAGTGCTTGATATTGAACCTTAAGTATTTGTAGCTCCGCCTCCTGGCTGTCGCGAAGAGTCTCCATTATTTTATATTTGCCCTCCAAGTTGCTGAGATCTTTTTGTAGCCCGTTTCTTTCAGCAGATACTTCCTCCAGCTCTTCCCTGACACCTGACAGCATATCGAGCCGCTTTTGAAACTCACTGAAAACCCGTAAACAAAAACAATGAATAACACATTGAAGAGATGCGTCCTCTTTTCGTGGTTTGGCTTGTTGTTGCACCTGATTTGGCCCCTCTGTCTCTCCAGCTCCTTCTCCATTTCACTCGTCTTCTGTCGACTCTGGGCCATGGATCCTTTGAGCACCTCGTTCTCCTGGTTCACCGACTTCACGCGTGTCTGATAATTCTGGATCTTCTCCTCCATGTCGCACACCTTTCCCTTGAGATCCCACGGAGGCCGTTTACTGCCACCCCCTGCAAACAGATCTGTGGTGAGGATTACACGATACAAACTATTATAAATAAAGCCAGCGTAAGCCACCCACCGACTTTGGCTCCAGCTGCTGCTTTAAAATTACCACCCTTTGGTGCGGTTGACATTGTAGAAGGCTTTAAAACACCTGTAGAAAGAACATTGAAGAACAATAGTTTAGTTTGACCCCTTTAAATACAATTAAAACTCTGTCCATTAAAGCGCTTTAAAAGATAATGCAATATAATGCTTTTAGAGAAGAAAAAAAAAAAAACGAATCCATGGTCAAAATCCACAAGTTAATCAGAATGTTGCCTATAACCTGGAAGCAGAAATCCATGAATATAAGAGGAAAACGTCCTTTTACCTCTAGACGGCCCACCAGCCACAGTCGCAGCCCCAGTACTTCTGAGAGGCCTAGCTGTGTAAACAGTGATTAGGAATCCATGTCAATGATGCAAATAAGAACAGGTCATAAGAGAACAAAGATTAAACTCTGATAACTTACAAACATTGGGTCTTGCAGCAGCAACAGGCCTTTTGCCCACAAACACAGTCGCTGCAGCCTGGGGTTTAGCAGGAGGTTCTGCATCTTTACGACTCTTTTTCTATGGAACAATGAGAATATGTATGAAAACAGTGATCATAACGTGTTGTACTGGATTTAGTCCACAAAAAGCACTGAATCACACCTGAAGAGGGGCAAAATCCTGGCTGTTCTCTGAGCTGCTGCTGCTGCTCGCGAGAACCCTTTTATTTGACATCACAGGCAAACGGGACATCCTGCAGCACATCAACAACACTGGTTATAACATCACTGCATGTTAGCTTTGTATAAAGAAGGTGGATTGGACCGACGTTACATAGCCATGGGCTAGCTTCACTTGTGTTGTTATTCATTACAAGTTTGGAAAATAATAGCTAAAGGCCTTAGATCTAATGACATTTCCGTTGTGTGAATTATCCCCCCTTTTCAAAAGCTGAACAAGTTTACGCTAAATTAAAGTAGAATAAAAACATACCGCTGTTTTGTTCAGGCAGAAAAAAACTCTTGTCTGGAGTAACTAAGCCGTCGTACACTGTATTTCACGTTGGTTAGAACGACTATTGGTTTTATCACTTTAAGATTGTAAATAACATGTAATAAAGTGAAATCGTCACCTTAAAAGTAGATGGACACAAGCTTAAGCCGTCCCGTGCGCAGTCCTCAGCCGTTTGAATTTGAAACACAACGTTCGAGCTGGGCGCTCCGAAACGCGTCTGTGATTGGCCGGTTCCATTTGAGAAGAACAGCTGTGATTGGCTGAATACACAAAACACCGCCTTTTTCCGGGGTTTACGTACGAGCCGTGTAAACTGAACTGGCGATGGAAAATATCCAGATGTAAATGGGAATATGTCATTTCTAGGCTTCAAATGTCATCGCAACATGGATTCTAAAGACGTCTAGTAATTATCATAGAGCTAACATGATGACAAAAATGAGAAAACTGATTCAATGTGTCCCCATTTGAGAGAATGGCACAAAATACAGAATACATTATGGTTTCGGGGCGTCCAACTTATGGCCCGGGGGCAATATGCGACTCAGACCTTCTGCTGACTTTTTAGGGCAACAACATCAATAACATCACACTGCAATAAGATGATCCAGGCCTTATTAATCCGTCTCAAGGACCCATGAACACTTGTCTGTACTTTGAGGGTAGTTCGGACAAACCTGTAGAACAATGGATTAAATGTGCAAAAAGTTACGACAAAATGTGATTTTGTGAAAAATGACAAAGGGACTGAATTTAATTGATCTCCAATTTTATTCTTCTGAGGGGAAGAAACAGTCTTTTGAAATGAACTGTTTATGTAACTGTGCATATGCAAGAGTGTAGTATAAGAGGGCAGCTATTTGAGAATATTATGAATAACAACATTAAGAAGAGTATTCAATGTCATGTTTTCATAAAAAGACAGTGACATACAAATAGTATACACATAGACAGCCTGCAGCTCTGGCTATTTGGAACATTATAAATGGGTAAACTAGAATAACAGCACCCCAGGTCAAGTTTACACAATCACCCCAAGATTATTGAATAGAACCGTGTCTTTTTGAATTATTGTTGGGCTTCAGTTTACATAGTTTTGTTATTAAATATTAGTTCAATGGCTGACCCGAGGCAAGGTCCATTATTTGGTTAGTCAGTTTAGTTCCTTTTATTTCCATTATGACTTGCTGCACTTCCCTTTCCCACAGTCATCTATTTTATGTACAGCATAATGCAATACAATGCCATAGACTGATAATGTGTGTACAAATTCAAAGTACTACTAATATGTATGAAAAAGTCTTTAAAAAAAGATTGATAACAGTACCTGTCAGCCATTTTATATCACAATCATTATTTCCACAGCAGCCACTTTAACGGTGCAAAGTGGGCTCTCATGAACAGTTATGTATAATGGAAAAAGTCTCTCTCTGTTCCCTTCACATTCATGCACACTTTTCAGGTTTCAAGCGCTCCTCTTTTGGTATAAAAATACATACATGTGGTATATATAAAAAAAAGAATGAAAATAGGCGGCGAAGAACAAGCTTCATCAAGTGCTTTCATTGACCCTTCCCATCCCGAGCGCGCTCCATCAGATCCCTCCACTTTAGTGCATTCTTGGATCCATCTAGTTTCTACTTTGGCCTTCTTCAGAGGCTGCTCAAATCTATGCTATCCAAAGAGTAAATAAGGACACACTGGCTCAGGTAACAACTGATTCAGTCCCAACCAGAGTTTATCCTTTTGCATTTACATTCTCCCATCCTCTTTTCCAAAGCACAATGTCCTTTTAAGGTCATTTACACTTCTCCAGTCCTCGTGTTTTATATCAAACACTGCACCATCACAGCTGCCATCAGAAATCTCATTTCATTAATCTGTTTTGGCTTTAAATTATTTTAAAGTTATGCAAAGAATTGTGTGACCATATGACCATCTAGATGATGTAAAACTATAATGATAACATATCATTAAACCTATGCAGAACTGTTTAGAATCGGAGTATTAGTAATCTCATTGTTTATCAAGCTGTGGCTTCTCAATAGCAAGTACCTACAAAGTCTGACCAGAGAAACATTGGCCACAAAATGGTGACATAATTCAGTAGCACAGACAAAACTGTGCTTCAGCTAGCGATTGAATGTCATGATAAGGCTTACAAAATGCCACGACATAATTTGGAAGAAATTCACATTAAAAACATATCTACATTTATAAATTTAGATCACTCAAAACCATAGGAAAGTGACTCTAAGCTATTTACATGTTACTTTTGCTACTCGCATTATTATGGGACAGTATTTGTTCATTATTGATTTCCTTCCCAGACATTAGGGCGTAATTGGAAACAAACCACTGAAGGAGCAATGATACTGATGATTCTTGTGTTCTCACAGTGCTCATTCTCAAAGGAGAGGAATGGTATGTTGAGATTAAGCTGCATCTTTAAGGCAAAACAATGTGGGAAATGTTATTAGCCTTTCTGATCAATCCAAGCCTTTCTAGAACATATTCTTGTAACGAGTGAGAGTAAAGTAACAGAATACAAGTACATGTGACTGCAGGTTGTGACATGGCGTGGGAAGACGGAGCCTATGAGTTCATATGCTCCACCTGAATGGCTGAGGTGGACACGGTGAGGCAGAGGTCTTTGTGGACCACGGGCAGGTCGGCCACAGTCACTGGTTTGTACTGGATCTCACTGGCTGCTACAGTCTTGTACTGGTGCAGGTCAAAGGGACACTGCACCACAGCCTCCGCGGGCTGCTGCTGATAGCTTCCTGGAGGTCCTGGGTTTGGGTTCTGGGCTGCACTGTTTTGACTCTGGAGCTGTGCCGCTCGTCCTGCCCCAGACATACCGCCTCTGCCCCGGCCCCGCCCTCGGCCCCTGCCCCCGGTCGCCCCTGGGGTGAGCCCCTGCGCCTGCTGAGCCGCCACTGTAGCCGCTACCGTCAGTGGGTCCGGGTTGTGCTTCCTCATGTGTTTCATTAGATACGTCTCCTGGAGCATGGACAGAACGGGCTCAATGAATAAAAGAATAATATCATAAGATTGTAGCAGGCGTGGTGTTACTTACGGAGGTATAGGAGCGGTTGCAGAGACCACAGGAGAACAGCTTAGCGTGCTTCACTGTGTGTGTGGACAAGTGGACCTCCAGGCTCGCTGCATCTGTATAACCACGATTACAATTGTGGCATTTGAACGGTTTATCTTTATTGTGCTGCCTACGGTGAGACTGTTCGGAAAAACAAAAAACAAAATGTATTTAATGTATTCAAACAATGACTGAACCATATTTGATAAATGTACATTACCTGGAGGTTGGAGAGCTGAGTGAAAGCTTTCTCACAGCCAGGATGGTTACACTTATAAGGTCGATCTCCCGTGTGGATACTAAAGAGGGAATAAAGTTTGTTATTGTTCCGTTCCAAATGTCTGACCACAATGGAGCTGAATCGTTTTGGAATTATGTCCAATTGCCCTTTCATTGTCTAACAAGAATTGAAATAGAAAACAAAATAAAATCACATTTCAGTACACAGTTTAGCTGTTTGCTCTCTCAATTTTTAAAAAAATTGACACTAAACACAAACATCACATGCGATTAGAACATGTTTGACTACAACATTAGCAGGTTTTATAGCCACAAGACCAAACTGGAGATTCTGTTTTTTTTGTAATTCATCTTTACAGCCCAACAGACCGTCTCATTTTCTACCCTGTTGCACTCCCAAAAGCGTTGGACAGCCCCCGGGGTCCTGGAGCAGTACCGTGTGTGCTGCTGCAGGTGACTGAGCTGCCTGAATGTGTTCTGGCAGAAGGCGCAGCTGTACGGCTTGGCTCCGGTGTGAATGCGGAGGTGCTGCGACAGGTAGCTGGAGTTGGCAAACGACTTGGAGCAGTGCACATGGTTCGGACACTTGTGGGGCTTGGCCTCAGTGTGGTTTCTAGTGAGGGACACCAGAATGGAGAAGGAGAAACACAGAGAAACAGCGAGAGGTTTTAAGGCTACAAGCATGACCAAACTTTAAAGACTAAATCATGCAGAAGTCGGTGATCAACTCTACAAATATATGACCACATAACTGAGTTTGACAGTGTGCTCTTTGTGCTGTGTCTGAGTTATGAAAAACACAGAACAGAAACATACAGCAAGCACAGTCACGCTTTCCCCTTTCTCTCTCGCAGTCTCTCTCTCTCCATTTGGTGTGCCCTGTTCGAGTGCGTCTACGATACACTGCACGGCCATTTAGTGAAATGCAATGCTGATGCAAGGTAAGTGGCACACTAGTGAAGTGCTTCCTCTGGTTCAAAATGGAAAGCAAGCAGCAGCCAAAACATGCAGAGAAAGCAAAAGAGTGGCCTGAAAGCGACGCAAAGAATGGAGCTAATCCTTTCTCATTTACACTTAGTGGATGTGAGCCACGTGACAGCAAAGGCCAAAAAATGCTTCAAGACACAAGTAGGGATGGGCCGATATCAAAAGCTTTTTAACCTCGTATTGTAAAAGTCCCAGATTTATTTTATTTCATTTTTTATGGACGTAAGAGTTTGCTGTATGTTTACATAAAAATCTAAAAAGTACACAAAAAATCATATGTGAGAAAATAAATGTTGTTTATGTGAATTTTACTATTGGTTTACTTCTATTTACTTAAAAAAAACAAAATGTAAATGGTGGGCTTTACGATAGATTTTCAAAATGATCATTGATCAAATAAATTATATCCGCTGAAAAACCTCCATATCGGACCATCCCTAAAACCACTGGCTTTTAACAGATGTGGTCGGAAGCAAGAAACGGCAAAGAAAAGTGTGAAGCAAAAGAAATTGTGACTCATAAACAAAAGCAAGAAAACGGCCAGACTAAATGTTACAACGCCCCAATCACACACACTGTACACTTTGACACAGCACTCTCTCTCACTCACTCACACACGCACACACACACACCGGACCACACTGGACCAGGACAGGTACCGTGTGTGCTGCTGCAGGTGACTGAGCTGCCTGAACGTCTTTTGGCAGTAGGTGCAGCTGTACGGCTTGGCCCCGCTGTGGATCCGGATGTGCTGCGACAGGTAGCTGGAGTTGGCGAAGGACTTGGAGCAGTGCGGACACTTGTGGGGTTTGGCCTCCGTGTGCGATTTGGCGTGAATCTGCATGTCGGACTTGCTGAAGAAAGTGACCGCACACATTCGACACCTGCGAGACGGAAACGTTATCAGGAGATGACAAAACGTGCACCTAAAACGCACCGCGTATCGAAAACTAGTGTTGTCGCGATACTAACATTTAAAAGCTATGATTAAAACAACATAAACAAAACTAAATTAATATTACCATGTGGTCTTAACTTACTAGCTCTGGCACAGATCAAGATAATTCTAAAACTGTTCAGGAAATGTCAAATTTTGCCATATTTATGTCATTTTTACACTATACTTCGTTCCATTTAGTTTTAAGTATTTGACAGTATAAGAGAGTATTTGTTAATTATTGATTTCCTCCCCAAACATTGGGGCGTGATTGGAAACCCACTGACGGAGCAACGATTATGAAAATGATTGGTGTCCTCACAATGCTCATTCTCAAATTCATTTCAGTTGTGGTACATTCAGATTGAGAAACATAATTAGCCATTTTACAAACTGTATTCTTGTAACGAGTAAAGTGACCGAACTGCAGGTTGTGAAATGGCCAAATGCTAGTTGTAGTATTGATTAGCACCTGGTATTTGTTTTATGGCAACGCAAACTGACCCAATGAAGAGAGAAAGTAACTAAGTATGAGATGCAAAAGAAGAGGAAATACGAAGTGTGCTCAACGTAAATAAAAACCGGTAGAAAAGCTGTGAATAAAACTCAAGGAAAATGTAGTAGTAAAATAAAAGTTTCAAGTGCAAAGACATACATTTCCCCCATTTAAAAAAACAAACAAAAAAACAGATTATAGATTCTGTACAACGTAAAAAAAATACTTGAGTAAGAATGCAAAAATGTAAAAGTGTGTGGCAAACGGAGCTATTCTTCAGTAACAAAACATTTGTGTACAGAGACATTTAGCAGTATATTATTACTTGTAAGATTTCGGGCCGTCTTTGTTGGTGTGCTCGTCTTCATCGTTGGACAAATCGTACGGATCAACCGGGTGATGCTGGAAACAGTCACAACGCATTAGTGAGATCAAAAACAATCAATGCTCAATTTGGTCATTTCGATTTTGAAGCAGAAAGACGGATTACAATAAAATGATTTCACCCGGAAGTAGAAATGGCTTTAAAAGAGTAAAAGTTAAACGCTCACCTGTCCACCCGCAGCGAGGTGAGCGAGGATCAGAGCGTCACTTCCGGCGGGCAGGATCCCGCTCACTCGGCCCATCATGGCTTTGCTCTTTCGGCCGCGTTTTGACGGAGTGGGCATAACAACTGCAGGGGGCAACGCTATGTCGTTCTTCTTGTCTAAAAAAGAAGAGTTTTGGGACTGCCATAAAGCGTTATTGTGATTTAAAGTGGGTACACGCACTGGGATAAGGCGACAGAGGCTTTGACTGTTCGCCCACCAAACCTAAAGGCGAGTGGTTCAAGTTCAACTCCAAACAGTGCATACTTAAATTGCAAATGCATTATTAAATCGACTAATTATGTCAAATTTGAGCATCGTAATGGTTATCTGGACGGTACAGACTCTAAAACGCTAACTAAACAAACTTTTTATAACAAAGACAGTGGAATTATTCAATCAAAATGGCGAAAAAGAATAAACAACGTCTGATTTTCATAATTAATCAAATTTATTTGTACATATTCTCTTTCTAGAAGCCGTCAGCCAGGATATTTCAAGCTTTATTTGGTTGATAATGAATATTTAAAACACCTTAATTAACTGACTAGTGATTGGTGGTTGAAGTGGTGCCAATGGCGTGGAGTGGCCGCCTTGGACAGGGCAGACGTGGTTCAGAAGGAGCTTACAACTACAGAGTTTAGAGAGAACGAGTACTATTACATTATTATTATTATTGCAGAGGGGTCATTTCCTTCAGCACATCTTTTACAACTCCACTAAACACTCCACAGTTGTCAAGTGTCTTCCGAGTGCTTTCCTTCACATTCACGTCTTGAAATGACACTGAAACCATGTATTATCAGACGTGTCTCTCAGTGCGGCTGTTCCCTGAAGACTGTTACCTGTGTTTGAGGCGTGCAGCGCAGACACGATCATGGTGGTGGCAGTTGGATGTCCCGTCACAAACGACTGAGAGGAGGCAGTCGGGACGAGTGTACCTTGAGGAGTTGTTATGACCAAACCCGCTGAAAAAAAATAAGAACAATAAAACTTGAGATAAAAAATAAAATAAAAAAAACTCTTCACGACTATTACATTACATCACTATTACATTTACAGCTGCAAGTTTATTCAAATTATGCTTCGTTCTTCACCATAAGCTCAACACTGCTCTAGAAATTCAATTCACAAAATCAAGAACTTAGATTTAAAAGTTTATGATGCATATTTCAAGTTGACCTAAACATTTTATAATCTGTGCTTCATTTGTTGTTGCAAATCTCATCCTCTGGATTCCTCCTGCAGTACCTTTTCCCGCCCACCAGGGAGCCACAAACTTTAGGATCCACCTAAAAGAGCTAAACAGTGACATAGGATTCAGAAAAACAAACCAATATTAGACGTTTGAAAGCTGCTCGGGGCTGATCCGCTCTGTGCTAAGTAACGAGCATAAGACCTATAACTTTATTTAAAATATGTTTCTGAAATTTGCTATTTCAGAATCAGGATCAGAATCAAAATCTATTTAAGTTATTGATAAAATTTGCAGAATTTTTAAGTTTTACATGTGTTTTTTGGACTGAAGACAATCACGTTATGGTCATTCGTTACCACAAAACTGATTAGCCACGGCATGAGATTAGCCATGAGTGAGAAATTAAGTTCTGGAACAACAGCAAACTTCAAAGTGGGCGGGACTTTGGAGTAAACTTCAAAGTGGGCGGGACGTTTGGGCTCCATAAGTACCACTTTTATAAATATTATAATGTAGTAATAAGTAAGTAATAAGCGTAATAAGCGTGAGAACAGCCGTTTGTCTCTCTGACCTGCAGTCATGATACCCGTAGATGGAACAGGCACAACGGTGACGTTTTGGGAGGTGTGTGACTGGTGCAGATGTGTCCCGGCTGAACTTAAAGCGGGTCCCCCTGCTCCGCTGCCCCCGCCCTCCTGTTTGGGAACCACACGCAGCCCTGTGACGGTGTCGCCCGAGCCCGGGATGGCCAGCACCGCCGTGGAGAAGTGCGGCGAGGAAGACGAGGAGTGAGGGAACGAGGGAGCAGAGGGCTTCTCCGCACCCAGCTGCTCCTTGCTCTTGTTCAGGAACATGGCGCTCTCGATCTATCAGGAGCAGGTGGAAACCAAGGGGTGGAAAAATAACAGAGCCGGAGAGGTGAGGGGTGGACGAGAGCGGTTTAGGATGAGAAATAGAAGAATATAAATGAAAAAGAGAATAACAGAATAATGAGATGCAAAAGTAAAAAGTATCAGAGGGTTTAAAGAGGAGAAAGAGGACAGGAAGTGTGTGATCACATGATCAATTCAACAAACGTCTGTGATCTAGTCATCTGCACAGAATACTCTATGTGGCAGTAATGTTACATGTACTGGAGTCAAGTCAATATCTTTTCAAGCATAAACTCTTTACAGTTGTTATTTTTAACTAAATTGTGTGTATTGCAAGACAATTCCAACAATAAGTTTGTCTCTACCTGTCCTTGTACAGTGGGGACGGGAGACCAAAAGTATGACGAGTTGAAATGGGAATCGTCCATTATTTCTGTAATTAAAAAGCAACACACTTAGAAAACACCTGTCCTCCTTCTCGACCTCCGTCATCGCTTCAGCTTTTATGTTGAAACAAACCCAATATGAGCACGTTTCAATCATTCATTTGTTTCTTTTATATTGGTCTACTGATTCAGTCGTTCAGTCATTTAAGCGATGTACAATTTTAGAATCAAATACACAACTAACTATCCATTAAATCACATTAAATGACACTTTCGACTATAATAAAAGGGACTCACTTCACAATTTGTTTCATTAGTTATCAATTCTAAGAAGAGGAGGATGTGAAAGGACCATAAATGTTGGGGCACAGGAACATCTAGAGCCCTTTGCTTTCTAAACTCTATAATGCTCTCTTGGTAAAATAAAAACAATCTCTTAAAGCTTCACAAAACGTCAATGTTAGTGTCATTACGGTGTGAGCACGCGTTCTCCCTTCAAATGCAGGTAAATAATGCATCATCATTATTATTACTATGACGACGTGACATGGACACGCTGCTCTCTGCACAAAGAGGGGCTGCAGACGAGCTCACGTGCCTGTCACACCAGACACAAGACTGTCATCCGTGTCACAGCCGTGTGTGAAGAGTTGTGTCAAAACTACCGCACCGTTAGCAGCGAGCCACAAGCTGCAGGGGGGGGCTGACTACACTTCGCAAATGCTGACAGAATTCAAATGCATGAGTTACTTTGAGGATGTGCAAGCCTGCCAGTGGCCCAGAGTGCGGAATAATGGGCAACGGGGCTAGCATTAGCAGGTCACGCCGCTGCAAGACAAGGGAGCTAGCTAACTTGCCTCCATTAATTTTCTCCTTTTGTTCGTGGCTTGCTCTAGCTACATGAAGGCCTTGGTCAAACGCTTAACCAGAAGCCACAGAGCAGACGCACTCATCCCTGCTCGCTAAGCTCTGATTCCTCGCTTCCTACTCATCTCGCGGAGAGAAAATAAAAAAAGAGAAAAAAGTGGCGGATAAAAAAAACAAGAGAGGGGGAAAAAAAAAAACGTCGACGCCGTGGCTGTGCGGAGACGCAGCTTCATGCAGACTTCCGGCGGCTGGACGAGGCAGACAACACTCAAATAACAGTAAACTAACACTTCACTATCAACGCCACTGTGATTTACCGGCAGGAGTGATCCCCGTCAGCCCCCCGGAGCTTCCTCGGGTCGGGACAGTTGGGAAACTTTGTCCAAATCCGCCCCTCGGATCAGACCCCTCAGATATTCCCTTTTTTTCTTCGTTTTTTTTCCTTTTCCCTCCAGCGCCCCTCGACGGTGTAAAGCCAAACTGACTTCGATCGGCGCACTTCCGGTCTGACGCTTTCAAACTAACACCCGAGAACGTCTAGAAATCCACTTGTAAACTAAACCTCGCACTTAAGAATCAGTTTGAAGTAATGCAAATGTATAATGCTGCGTTTAATTTACCGCACATTTCCAAATAATTGTAAATTTCAGCAGTTAAACATTTCCTTAAACCATTTCAGCCATTATTTTGAAAGAGCTTCCCGTGTTTGGCAACGTGCTTTCTGCTAACTACACACAGATGTCAACAACATCATAGTTTGGTGCATCAGTGTATATTATGTATTTAGAAGAATGCCATTTATGTTTTACAAAGTGTCAGTGGTGGAAAACAAAGACACACGTTTAAAGAATTCATTAATATTTTTGACCAAAAGGACAGCAAATAACAAGGGTGTTTCTGGATTTAAACAAAAAGGCCAAACTAATATAGACTGTCATCAAAATAATATAAATTCAAAGGATTAACCATTAAGTATGAGAACAGGTTTACTAGATATGTTTTATTGGCTGTGGCTCTGTGTAATTAACAGCATGCTTAATCACAAGACGGTTGGCTAGGATTGGATATTATTTTGTTTTTATTCAACTGTATCAGACAGCAGATAAAATAAAGTTCTAGTCTATCTTACTAATATATTTTAAATAAACAACAATAAATGTTGTTTGTCTAGGCTAACACTTTTCATTACACTCAAAAGATGCTTCAGAGAATACAAGAAAATTCATGTTACGATTAAAAGTTGTTCTGAATAGTTTAACAGACACTGCAAAACTACAGCTATAGATATTTAAAAAAAATAAAACAATAAACTAAGAGACAATGTGAGCAAATCATACTGTGTTTTTATCATGTGTTTTATTGAGAGCGGCACAGTCACACAGGACAAATGATAACAGTGCTACAGTATAATATATATATTTAACTATTTCACAATTCATACATAAAGCCTATATATAATTTAAAAAACAAATCAAATATCACATTTGTAGAGATCCACAATAAAGCTGCATACAGAATATCACATCCAAAAATATCTGGATATTAAATTTGCTTGTTTTGTGACATCATTGTAACTATTTAGTGCAGAAAAAATAAATAACTTAAGAAAATATAAGAACCTCTCGTTTGTGTCATGCATTAAACTCTGCAGTGAGGTGGATTTGATTTGATTTTAACAATTCATTTTATGAACCAATGTGATAAATACTTTGCCGAGGTAGAGGGTTGCTATCACAAAAGGCGTCACTGCTAGTGCTTAAAGGTGCACTATGTAACTTTTCTGGCGCAATGTTCGCCCCCTGCTTGTCTCCATGGAGATGTAATTGCTTTGCCTGGACTGTTCCACAGTATGGCATTAAACCTAGCAGTAACAAAAACACCTGTAATTGCGTACAAGCTATATAAGATTTAATGTCATGCTGTGGAACATTCCATGCAAAGCCATAACATCACACAGTGCACCTTTAACTTACACTTCAGTCAGATATTTGTATTTACTTCAGTTCTAAAGAGACTCACGGGCGACAGAACCGTTCACGAATAACACATTTTAAAACTACAAAACTGACAGCATATTCGTCTCGCTACATACGCCATAAGAATCCCACACTTATTTTGTTGTTTAGAATCTGAAAATATTTTTTAAGTGACAGAAAATGTGGACAAAACGTCGTAGTGGTAAAATATTGAAAATGAGAGGAGAGTCATGTTTTAAAATGCCCAAAACTTTCACAATATTAAACAAAACAATAAGGCAGAGCAGTGAGTAAACGGAAAAGATGTTTAGTGCCATTGGGCAATTAGATAATGTTTTGTTTCACACAGAATATAAAGCTGAAGCCTCTTGCATACAATTAGTGTCACAAGCATTAGTAAATGGAGCTCAAACCTTCCACACTTAAGATGCACTTCGGTTAGTCAGCAAGGCAGTGGACACAGGCAGTAATGACAGTGTACGTTTACAGACGAGACAGTTGGACAAAACAGACACAAAAGTAGTATAAAAATAATAATTAAAATGCACAACGGCGAGGAAAATGGGCACAGAATTTAATAAAAATAAAAAAACTGTTAAAAATAAGATATCTTTAACACACCTCTAACAGGACTGCACAATATACTGGAAAACGATCAATATTTTCATTTTGGCAACTCAATATCCATACTGTAAGAAGCTAAACATATCACCACATTAAAGTTTCTCCATCTAACAGAGATTTGTCTAAATTAAAAGGGTCTGTAACTGACTTTTATTTACTCTAGTTCAGGAAATTGCATTTACTCCATGCAGTGTATTATAAAAGCAGCAATTTGTGAAAAATGAAAAATGAAGACTGAATGCGATTGTTTGAGACATTTTGATGAATGAGAACCACAAAAAGAAGCAAAATGTCAGGAACAAACTATTTAGACCAATCAGGAGTGTTGCTGAATGAGAACCATGTGGAATAAATACCTGTGATTACTATAGTTCTTTCTCTGTCATGGTTCAAAGTCAGTCAACCGTCATTTCTGAAATAAGTTCTTCATTCATGGTCCAAAGTCGGGCACAGGCCTTTTAATTAATTTCGTTCATTTCCATTTTTGTTTGAATTAAACGGAGCCGAATGTACCGTTTCAGAATGTACAGTGAAATATTGGATGTTTTCGTATTGTGCAGCCCTAACACTAACATGCGATCGATCCAAACGTGAAAGGACAATATGGCCTTCCTCCCACAAGTACACAACAGTGGGTGAAGTCGTGAACATTTGGAGATATATACGTGTTTAAACCTGAGAAACAGCTACATATGTTGAAGGTGATGATTGAGGGAAGATAAACAGAATCGTGAGGAGGGTCCAGACGAGACAGTGGGCTTGTGGGAGGTGTGGTTTTCTTTAACCAGTGCGAGTCACCTGCAAGTAAAGAACGAGGAATTAGCCAGCCATGGATCCAGTAATGAAATATTTACAGACATCTCAGACACAAA
Organism: Chaenogobius annularis; assembly: GCA_015082035.1. NCBI lineage: Eukaryota > Metazoa > Chordata > Actinopteri > Gobiiformes > Gobiidae > Chaenogobius > Chaenogobius annularis. The sequence goes on from BJKM01000250.1 coordinate 395,111, forward strand.
AACATAATAATGAATAAATACTTAATTATTATCAGTTAGGCAAATAACAATATTATTTGCACTGTGTTTGTCATTAACTGTAGTGCCACTTTGAGTATCTTCAAAAGTGCTTTATGTAGTAGTAGTAGTAGTAGTAGTAATAATAGTAGTAGTAATAGTAATAGTAGTAGTAGAGCCAGGTTAATATTTGCATGAAAACTAAAAATCAGAGCATTATCTGACTTCTGGAGTTATCCGATTATTGAAATGCCATGTAGACAGTTACATGTGAGTAATCTGATTTCTTCGTTTTGACAAGGAAAATTATGCGAAAAAATTGCAAACTAATGTGACAAAGATGAAAATGTTATAGACTTATTACATTGTACTTAAGTCTTCTACACACATTTGATACTCTAAAAATCTAAACACGTGTTTTTGATGATCAGATTTATCTCGTACATAAATCAAAAATACAACACAACAAAAATAAGATACTCATTATCAGCTTGTCTAATTATTCTACTTTTCTACTGGCCAGGCAAATGTTCTTAAAATATCAAGACCGTAGTAGTTTTTGTTGATTATTTTCCTTTTTCTACTGATGTTTTTTGTGTTTACATTTGATTGTGTTCTTGTTATTAAATCCAGTTTAGAGTAACACTGCATTTTTAAGCAGTTATTAGAACCAAGACTTTCTTACAAATTGTCGATACTATGACACATATTATATGATCAAAACTAGATACTCACTTAAACAAAAGAATACAATACAAAAGAAAATCACACACAGAGGGCAAAATTTGAGCATTATCAAAACTTAAGTACACTGTTAAATATACTATGACTGCGTTTGATTTACCTGTGAGATGCTGACTCCGGTGAGCTTCTCCACGGCGGCCGGGAGGCGGGTCATGATGTCCAGCACTTCTCCCGACAGTTTGGCCGCGCCCACGTCCCCGTTTCCACTGGACACCATGGTTACCTTTTGGGCCTCGCACAGGGGCTTGCTGATCTCCTCTGCGATCTAAAAGGAAGGCGAGTTCAGGTGTGGAGCACAATTAAAAACAAAGTAATTCACAATGCAAAGCCAAGGAAGGCACACCAATCAGTTATTATAATATTTATCAACTGTTCTACTGGTTTGGAAAAAAAGGTTTCTATCCATTACCGTTCCATTACCGCTGTTTTTGTTTTGTTTTTGCATTGTATCTTTGAGCTACAATAACAACTTAAAAAAATTAGGCAATAAGACAAAAAAAAAGACAAAAAAGAGAATCAATCACAATTTTTCATGAGATTTTATTTTGACTTATGAAAAACAAATAAAAATGTCTTTCAATATGAATTTTAGGAACAAAACAAAACTTTTCAGAATAAATGTATACTCTAAAGTCTGAAAGTCTGACTGACTGAAGGGAGACATGGTCCAAATAGTAATTAAATTATTCTACATAATGAAGCCTAATGTATAAATGTGGTTTGAATAAGGGATAACAGCAAATAAATATACTTTAAAGCACATATAACGGTATGTTTGTCTCACCAGAGGCAGTGTCTCCAGCAGCATGTCCACCATGGCTCCTTCCCTGTACTGCTTGAAGGCCTCTGCTTTCTTCTCCATCTGCTCAGCCTCCGCGCGACCCTTGGCCTCCAGAGCGAACGCCTCCGCCTCACCCTTAATCTGAAGACAACAGATTCCTCCTTCAACAACATCGCACGCCAGCGTAACAGGAAAAGTGTTTACACTGTAAGTTTTCAGTTGCTTTATTCGACATAATACTCACCCTGATGGACTCGGCTTCAGCCTCAGCTTCCATGATCAACTTCAGACTGGACAAAGAGACAGGGAAAGAAAGAAAATAATGCCATAAAATAAAAACAGTTTTGCACTATATTGTAAAAGCTGCTCTTAGGGTCAAAATGAGACCACTGTGTGCCGTCTGCGTCTGATTAGAATGTGTTTTATTCTCTACAAAGCAGGAAGTGTGCCGTTTGTGTGCAGGATTCTGTCGGCGCAATCCCTCATTTGTCCAGCGTGTGTCTACAGTGTCCAGTTCTGCTGAAACCCCTCGAGCCCAAACCGCGGCCCTCACCGCTGCGCCTCGGCCAGCTTCTCGAGGCGGTACCGCTCGGCGTCGGCAGGCTTCATGACTTTGGCCTCCAGCTCCTTCTCTCTGCGCGTGATCTCCTGCTCCTGAAGCGTGATCTGCTGACTGCGCTCCACCACCTGCACCTGCATGCGCTCCTCCTCGATGCGCTGCTTGGTCTTTGCCACCTGAACAAAAACACAGATGAATCACCCGCATCTAAATCAAGACACACATTTTAAGTTAGCTGCAAGTGAAATATTAAAAGTGGTAAAGTGTGTGCGCAATAAAAACAACTTTCATGACATATTTACATAACTAGTAACATTTATTCTTGTCCAACTAAATAAAAGATAACGTTCTGGGTTATTACTGTGCTGGTTGAGCTGACTAGTTTTAGTCAGTTATTGAGTAAATGCAATGGAAAGGGGTCTCTAAAGATATTCCATAAGCTCGTGAAATAAAATCGTGTTTGAACCCGGTCTGGTTAAATTTACTACTTAAGATCAAGCCTAAAGCCCACAGTATTTACAGATATTTTTAAACAGCGTTTGTTATCATTAGGGGGCCCCATGGGATATTCAGGCCGATAAGGGGGCTGCAGCATTAGAACGTGGGAACGGCTGGTCTTTCAAATATGAAAGTTTTTTTTATTTACTGGTCTGGACTGAGGTCTTGGCTTCAGTATGATGTATGTAAATAATAATACATCTGTTGCAGTCGATATATGGATGAGCACTCGATCCTGTCGTCATTCTCCTCTTGGACTCTGCTGTACCTGCAGCTGATACGCCATCTCCGACTCGGCCTTTTTAGTGTTGACTTCCATGTCGTACGCGGCCTTTTTCAGCTCGTAGTCCCTCTGAGCTTTGGCCATGTCAATCTCATTTTTATACTGAGCCGAGATCTTGGCCTGCATGGCATGGGCCTCCTAAAAAAGGTCAGAAAAAGAAAGAATATGATTTATGCCTAGTGCAGTAGCTTATATTATATACACATTTATTATTTCTTTGGCTGTTGTCTCACCCTGATCACGGCATCCCTCTTGTTTTGAGCCTCTCCGATCCGAGCATCTTTCTGGACCTGGGCTGTGCGTCCTTTTCCCAGAGAGTGCAGATAATCCTGTAAACAACAAAGACATTCAAACACAAATATTTCACATACTATGATTTAAAAAGGGGCTGTGTGTGTGTTTTTTTTACCCAAGAAATACATATAATTTCTACCTGTTTTACCTTTATATGACTCTACATTCATGCTGATGTGTTGACTGAAACTTTAACTCTCCACAAGAGACCCTTAAAGCTGGTTGACTCAATTTGATTTTGAGTGCTCGGGTTCGATTCCCCCAAAAAGGTAAGATAAGATTTCAAGATAAGTCAGAAATAATAAATCACAAATTAAAAAAAAACTAACTAAAGCTTTTGACTGTCATGCACGCACAAACTCACGCACCTTTGTTTTGGCATCTAATTTTTTAGAACTTAAAATAATGCATGTATTGAAAATCTGGATTTGTTAGAACGCCCTCTACTGGCAGCAGAGGGAATTACAATAAACAAACGCTGTTGAAATGACTTATGAACTTAAAAACAACACAAGAGACTTCTGGATCTCTACCTGGAAGTCAGAAATATGGGAAAAGTGTGTTCCGAGGCTCAGAGGGAGCGAGGACTTACGAACCAGGATTAATGAGACAAGCGACCGAAGCTAATTACAACTCCAGGAACATTTATGATGAAGGAACGTCACAATAATATACCGTAAGTCCTCTAAAAAGGCAGTTGTGCTCACCTGGTCATCGTGCACGTCTTTGAGTGTGTAACTGACGACGCTGATGCCCATGTTGACCAGGTCGGAGGAGGCCACTTTGAAAACCTGCTCCGAGAACTTCTTACGGTCTTTGTAGATCTCCTGGAAATAAGAAACATGAGAAATGAATGCCGGCATGTTTAACTACTGCTTTTTCATTTGAACAGCATGAGACTGAAGTGTTATTGTTGCTAAGCTGTAGTAGTCGCGTCACCTCCACTGTGAGATGGGCGATGATGGCGCGCTGATGCCCCTCCAGCGTCTCCAGGGCGATATGAGCGATCTCTGGCTCAGATTTCCCCATAAACATCTGACAAGCTGCAGCCAGCATCTCCTTATTCTGCCCCTGGATCTTCATCTGCAAAGATAAACAGAATCCACACGGTCACGCTCTCCCAGTTACTGCGGCGACTGTTATTTTACTGGTAATATTGCCCTAGTTTACATAAGGCAGGGTTTAGAGTGAAGTTTAAACAATCAGATTTATGTATCAGGATGAGCCTTTACGATAATGGAGCAATAGTGAAATAAAGAAAATGGTAACTAAGTCTTTTCTAAGATCATTTATGATGTGACGTGTTTGTATAGTGAGCCTGTGTGACGACGTGTCTGTGTTTAGGTCAGAGAGCGGGAACTGTGGATCGCTCTTATTTTAGACTGGATGTAATTCATACCAGTATTCAGGGACGGCAGATGGAAACTCACTATTCAGCAATAATATGGCTTCAATAGCTTAATGTCTCCGTACATTGTCCCTTCAAATAAAGATTAAACTAAAAGGCACCAGTGTTGACTGTAAATAGAGACTATAGTGGCCCCCATAGTCCAATTTTTGCCCTCGTAGTAAAAAAAAAACCCTGGTAAAACAAATGATCCTTTATGCGTGAGTTATTGTCATAAATATATAGTAATTATATCTAACCTCAAAACAGGTTTTTTTGATCAGCAGAGACAATAAGTGACATACAGTCTCCATAAATTGTATTAAATATGGATTGCGTGTGCATAATCTCAGTATGAAACTCATTCAGTATTGGTAAAAACAAAACCACTAAAATGTCTTTCCCAAGGACACATGTCTGTCCCGATAATATAATAAAAGTGCAATTAGATTTGGATTGGCTGAATTTGTTTCCTTTAATCCTTAAATCATTCTTATTATTGTTTTTGCTGAATACATTTAATAACCCTGTTCACTCACATCACACTACAGTGTAAACCCTGTGCCCTGAGCCCCACGTGCCCTGAGCCCCACGTGCCCTGAGCCCCACGTGCCCTGAGCCTCACTGAACTGAGCCTCACTGACCTGAGCCCCACGCGCCCTGAGCCCCACGCGCCCTGAGCCTCACTGACCTGAGCCCCACGCGCCCTGAGCCCCACGCGCCCTGAGCCTCACTGACCTGAGCCCCCCCACGTGCCCTGAGCCCCACGTGCCCTGAGCCCCACGTGCCCTGAGCCCCACGTGCCCTGAGCCTCACTGAACTGAGCCCCACGTGCCCTGAGCCCCACGTGCCCTGAGCCCCACGTGCCCTGAGCCCCACTTGCCCTGAGCCCACTGACCTGAGCCTCACTGACCTGAGCCTCACTGACCTGAGCCTCACTGACCTGAGCCCCACGTGCCCTGAGCCCCACGTGCCCTGAGCCCCACTTGCCCTGAGCCCCACGTGCCCTGAGCCTCACTGAACTGAGCCTCACTGACCTGAGCCCCACGCGCCCTAAGCCCCACGCGCCCTGAGCCCCACGCGCCCTGAGCCTCACTGACCTGAGCCCCACGTGCCCTGAGCCCCACGCGCCCTGAGCCCCACGTGCCCTGAGCCCCACGCGCCCTGAGCCCCACGCGCCCTGAGCCCACGCGCCCTGAGCCCCACGCCGCCCTGAGCCCCCACATGCCTGAGCCTCACTGACCTGAGCCTCACTGACCTGAGCCTCACTGACCTGAGCCCCACGCGCCCTGAGCCCCACGCGCCCTGAGTCCCACGCGCCCTGAGCCCCACATGCCCTGAGCCTCACTGACCTGAGCCTCACTGACCTGAGCCTCACTGACCTGAGCCCCACGCGCCCTGAGCCCCACTGCGCCCTGAGCCCCACGCGCCCTGAGCCCCACTGACCTGAGCCCCACGTGCCCTGAGCCCCACGCGCCCTGAGCCCCACTGACCTGCGCGATGCCCGTGACAGACACGGGCACTCCATGTCGAGTGTAGACCTTATCACTCTTCACATTCAGAGTCAGAGTGTTCAGAGAGATCCTGAGGAGACACAGACACAAGACAGACACAGATGAGCGGCTGCAGACGACGAGGAGGGCCAAACTAAAAGGTTATAGTTTCGACATATGGGTGGACTAGTAATGGTCAGTAAAGTGTCAGATTAAGAGATGACCATGTTATGTGATATGTAACGAATGTGTTCAAAGTGTTAGTGATACATAGATTGTATTGACACTCTCATTGTCATTTAATGTAATGTAATGTATGAATAAATATGTAGATTTATTAAAATTTTACTTTTATTCTTTTGAGTAGGGTCCAAAAGGAGATTGCAGCTGATGGGGATCCTAATAATAAACAAACAAACCAAAACTAACAAGGGTCCATCCCAGGGCTACACAATAAACAAAACACAAAATTGGAACTTGAATTGTCACATATGAATATTTTCCCAGTATTTGTTCTCGATATTTTAGCAATGACTCGGGAATGTGCTCAAATGTGTCTGTAAATGTCGTTTGAGGTTCAAGTTGGGCACAAAACATAAACGGACCATGGAATTAACCACAAAAGAGCTGAATTATCACTTAATGCTCTTGTTTCGACGCCTACGCAAGACGTTTCAGTTCTCTTTTTACTGTCATTTTTTAAAGTTTTGATGTTTTCAATTGCAATACTATCTATTTTTTGATATATCCCCCCCTCTTTTATTGACACAACCATCAAATACAAATACACGCTTTCATACAGCACACTTTATAAATCACAAAAGCGTCAGTATTTAGGTAATAGACTGCAAGAAACGTGTCATAGTTTTATAGATTCTATTTCAATCTGTGTTTCGAGCGTGCACATGTGACCTGAATCCCAAATCGTGCAGCCCGGAACGATTCGGAAAAGGTGGCTTGTAAATATCCTTGAATCACCTCTGAATCTGCTGGATGCACGGGAAGACAAACACTCTTCCTCCAGCGATCATCAGCGGAGGAGAGCGACAGAAACCTGCAGCAAACACACACACACACACACACACAGGAAGAGAGAAGTTCAGCTGGGTTGGGTTTAGTCGCACTGCCATCTGCTTGTCTCCTTTCTCTCCTGGCTTTAATCTTATCTATCGCCACGGAGACAAGCAGGTTCCCTGGCATTTCCCAGACAATGAAAACATCTGTGATCACACAAATGCAATGGGACGTCGCCGTGAGCAGGTGGCAGACCCCTTTAGCGGTTTTAAAAAGATATTATTAAATGAAACTGTTTTTGTTTTTGGGGGCGGGTTAAATGTCCTGTTCATGTGTCATTTTGTTTTTAATAATCGCATGTAATTACAGAAAAGTAGGTGGAGATAGGGGGGAAGGTGAAAGCAGACGCACTCAAGCGTCAAAACGCAACGTAAAGGGGGCGTTATAACGTCATATGTCCCCTTTAAAACAGGCTTGACAACACAGAATACCTGACACCACCATCGCTTCGTTGGGACCACACGTGTAAAACATCTTCCTCTCTGAAAAGAAAATGAACACGCTCATCATCATCATCATCATCATCATCAGCCTTTATAAAGTACAAACTGGATCGATTTCGTGGCCTGGATCTGGTAACGTCATGGACCACTTTAATTACGACTGGGAGGGGCCACAGAGCAGACCACCAGATGCTCAAATCTAATTTATGGGAAACGATGGAAGCGCAGCGATGGAAATATCACGAATGGTACAAGAAAAGCAATACCGTTTGTGAAATTGAAACGTCTGCTGAGTTAGAGTCGTCACTCGGCTGTTGCTAGCAGGTTGTCATCCAGATCCAGGCTATTTGATGCACGATGGGCACGTTTTTTGTGCCATAATGAAGCGACAGTCGAGTTAAACACTCACCACGGCCGAGCAAGACGCGACAGACGTAAGAGAAGGCACGACGTCGCGGGAATGATTGGGAAAATTGGGGGGAAATAAGCGTTTCCACTCCGCCGTTTTCCCCGATGAAGACCACCGTGTGACGCGGCCACTGTAAATACAGCGCTGCTCGTCTGCGCGTGCGCACCGGCACAAGGGTCACAACAAACAGAGCAGCGACATCTGGTGGAGAAATAAGGACATTTTTTTGGGCACTTTTTATTGTATGAACGTCACAAAAAGGCTATTTATGATTCATTTGCAATATGTATTTATCACTAGTAGTAGGCCTATTTAATGAAATAAAAACGTATTGGTAAAATAATAAATACAAAAAACAACCTGCATTTATCATCATGCTTTTTGCATTACCCTACAGGAAACTAGGCTATATAAATAAATACATCAATCAAATATATACTATTGGTCAGTAAAACATTGCAATAAAGCCACACTTCATAAGACAGGAAAACTAAAATAAAATAATGAATACATAAATAAATAATCAAACAAATAAATACAAATCTTAACACAAACTAAACTAAAATATTCACAAACAGAATAAGTGAATATTAGCTGCTTAATTATCCAGCAACATGGAACTGTTTAAATGTTGTCAAAAAATTCCCTGTGAAATTAACTATTAAAAATAATAATAAAAAAATAAAAACATACATACATGTACTTTGCCTTGCAACTCTGGAATATCCTCATTGTTGGATAAATAAAGGTTATTCTATCTTAACCAACAATTGTAAACGTCTAAGTAGCCTTTTTATATGTATTTCAAATATGGAAACACACTGAGCTCATTAGAGAAAGACCTGCCGAGTTGTTTATGTTTCTGATAAAAGAAAGGAATCAAACTGGTCTAAGTGCAATTAGAATAGGTAACTACCAGATAATTACATTTTTGTTACAACATCAGACAGACCCTTATGTATTTACACTTCCACAGTAGCCTTTATCAATGCAACTTGATAATGCACTTTTCTATTCTATCCAACTCTATACAGCTTGTGCTTTTATTACAGTTTATCTGGGCAAACTAAGCCAACACCTGATCTTATTTAATCCAAAATACTGATTGCTATTGAACAGTCTTGATTCAGGCCTACAGTTTCATATGGAGTCTGGTTCAGTCCTGCAAAGATGCACACTTCCAACGGGGAACTAATGACAAACCCTGGCACTCCTTCTGCTTTTCCGGCCCTTGTTTCAGAGTGGAGGAAACCCTTTATATCTGATCCACTTACAGCACAGACTGAAGCCGCAGGAGCCAATCACAGGAGCGGGGCGGGAGACGGCTCAGGCTGCTCAGGCTCCAGCGCGCTCCGTGGTTCATCCAGTGCGTCTGCAGCATCTCATCTCCATCTCCTCGTCTTCTGTGTGTGTGAACAACTCACTTACTACATCTCAACATGAGGGAAATCGTGCATATCCAGGCCGGACAGTGCGGGAACCAGATCGGGGCTAAAGTAAGAACCTGTATTTACAACCTGTTACAGCCACATTATCTTTGTTGAACTAGTTTTGGGAAATGGGCAACTTTTAGCACAGGAACAATACAAAAGTGAAACAAAAGAAGTTTCAGGCCATATGTAGACCTACTGCTAAATGAACTTTTTCTGTAATCCATTCCACTTTGTCTTTGGTTTGAACATAACGATGACACAAACTATTACAATTAAATTATGGTAAAATTATAGTATTTATGGGTTAGCAAAATCATACGTTGTTCATGATCTATTATATTTCAGTATCTTTGGAAAAATGTATTTGCACGATTGGTTTATTTTGCCCGGTAAGCTTTATTAGACAGGACAGGAAAGACAAAAGGAGAGTGAAGAGCCGGGAGGACATTCAGCAGACCCTGGCATTAGTGCTGCCGCTCTTAGTTATTTTCTTATTGCCTTGACTGTAATATAAATAAAAATCAGGCCATTGGATTCATGACAAAATGCTTTACGCTTAAACGTTTGCCAAAGTTGTCTATTTAAGTTTTCAGACTCTCAATGAAAAAAGTCCTTTCTTCTTTGGAATGCTGTGATTGTTATTTAAATGTGTCTGTTGCCAAAACATGGACCGACTGTCAGACTTGAGCCGCTGACGTGCGATAATGAGCCAGCTGCTGTCTTGGCCGCCTTGGTTTGAGTCGGCCCTTTGTCCCACGAGCGAAAGCAAACACAAGAGGCGAGTTTCTGAAAAAAAAAATTTAAGAAAAAGAAAGAGGCGAGTGCTGATGCAGAGGAGCGAGGGAGGGGCCGCCGTGACAAAGTGGTCCCCTGTCTGAACGCACAGATGAGGTCATTTAACTCGCTGCCTTTACACACACAGTTCACACACATGCGAACGCTCCCTGGGCCCACGCAAGACAAAGAACGTGGACAACGCAAAGGTCAACTGGGACGACGCTTCAGTGATGAGTTTACCACTGGTTTACCACTGGTTTACCACTGGTTTACCACTGGTTTACCACTGGTTACGATCTACCCAAAATGTCAGGAGCGAGAAGAGAGTGTGCATTGATCATTTAAAGGTGCACTGTGTAACTTTTCTGGTGGAGGGTGTACTTGTGCACTTGTTTGTCGTCATAGGGATCGTTCATGTGCCTGGAATATTCCACAGTCAGGCATTAAACGTATCCATCCTGCGTTTATTCAATTACAGGTGTTTGTATTGCTCAAAAACACATTGAAAAGGCTTGACTTTCCATAGATCCGACCTGTAATCTGGCCTGGTGCCGTCACCTGCTTGTCGAGATGGATCAGTTTAATGTCACAGTGGAAAAGTTACGCAGTGCGTCTTTAGTATCTATGTATTTTGGTCAATTATAGGCTAAAGAAAGGTTGTCAAAGTACATGTTCTTAGACTTTTAAGGTTTGTTCTTTTAGTCTGGTCCTGGGTTGGTCCAGTCCTGACTTGGTTTGGTCCATCCACATTTGCATAAACACCACATTCAAATTGGGACTAAACTAGGGCTGCACTCAAATTTAAACACCAGGGCCAAACCAGGACTAAAACAGGACCAAATCAAATGATCAGGATTAAACTGTGCTTAAACCAGTACAAGTGTAAACGCACTCTTAGTCATGGGGGTCCGGGTTGAGTTCTGGTTCAGTCCCAATTCTGATGCGGAGAGAGTGATCAAACACCTGCGCCACAACCTCTATCCCAGGCTACTATTTGTACTAAAGTTTATATTGATAAAATAAGAGTTATAAGTAAGATTTGCACTGTATCACTGCACGGCTCACTCTGGCTCTTCCAATCGAATCAAGCATAAAAATCACATGAGTTGAACTGTGGAGTGTTTTTTTTTTTTCAATCCATACAGTGAATATGAACAATTGTGCGTCTGTGTGAGCCGGCCCCTATGGGAATGATGTGCTTTTTTAGGTCTTTTTTTTTTTTTACATCCATGAGTTTAAACTTGAGTCAGGGCCTTTTTCTCAGCCGTGTATTCTTTTTAAGAGGAGTAAGAAAGCCTTCAAAATGGGTGATTCATTTCAGATCCTCACCTACATCGTCAATGGACAACCTCTTCCTATAGTTAAATAAGCGCTTACATCATCTCTTGGTTGGGGGTTTAAATCAGTGTCCTACTTTTTTGAGCAAAACATTTCAGATTTTCTTTCGTCAGTTTCTTCTTAAGACCAGACTGGTCTGTAGGCGTCGCTGATCTCTTAACACACACAACACACACACAAACACACAACACAGCACAGTTCACAAAACAACACACACACACACACACACACACACACACACACACACACAGACAGACAGACACACGCAGACACGCTGCCCGGTGGAGATTAGGGTCAGCGGACTCAGCTGGTGCTGCCGCCGTCGCGCTCCTTGGCATCAGGAATGAGGCCGACGTGAAGGGGCCGAGGAGAAATGTGATCCACTGTCGATTATTAGAGTTATCGGTGTGGAAAGGGGGCGGGCCAAAGTGACAAAAATCAACATCTCTAAGTTTCTTTTTCAGTTGCTGTTATCAGAGTACAAATGGAAACCCAGCAGAAAAGCGTGTAGACTGTAGAATTAACCACAAAAATAGAGAGAATGTAACTTTTTACCGTCATTTGAAGGTGTTCTCAAAGGTTTTTTTCATTCTTTTAAATCTTATTCTACTCTTTTTGCACTTTTGGTGATAGTTTTTATTATAGACATTTTATTATATAGTCTAAGTTTGCACATATCCAAGGGAAAAGTGCGATATGATCCATTTTTCAACACATCTCTGACTCCCAGCTCTTGTATAATGTAGTAGTAATATGTACTTTTGATGTATTCTTACAAGTATTTGCGCATATTTTTTATAACATTTTACCATTTATAGCAGTTGAAGTATCATGAGTGAATATGCAACGACAAAAAAATGACATTAATGATTTGACGATGAGGAAAATAAGACACTTTATCAACAATGTAAACTGTTTTTGTGAAAAGAAAGAGTCTCCCGCACGAAATGGGAAAGCAACATTTGCATTACATTTAAAGTCAAGTTTATGTTGTCAAATAAGTGTTGATCTTGATTGCGGTGGTCACGCACACACAGGAAGGAACACTTTAAGTCGTTAAGTTCAAAGTACTTCAGGTTCAAAGTACTTAAGACACCCCTCAGTCCATCTGCTGCAGTTTCTCTTCCAATCAGCGCAGAGTGAAACAGGGCTCGCCGCAGGGCCACATCAATCTCTATCTGTCTATATAAGGCCAAAAAGTCCCAGTGCGGCTTTTAGTACTTCATGTGACTGCAGGTGCAATCAGATGTTTCGTGGCCTTCGGAAAAGTTGAGTCACTTCATCACAAGGTTGTTCTCCCGGCGTGAAGCAGGCCTGAAGGTAGAGTTAAAACAACAGTCGTGTCTTTATGCACTGAGCCCTGAGACTAAAGCTGTGAATGCACAAACATGCCATAATTCAGACGCATATTTGATGTATGGCTTCTGCATTATATAGGGCCTTTTATGCTACACTTTGTCACGTCTTAAACAGCAAAACACAAAAAGAAACAAGAAGCAGAGCTCGAGCAATAAAACAAGACAGTTTACCTGCACAATACAGCTTTGACACTGGCAGCTATTGTGTTTAGCCTCATTCCTTCAGTCCTCAAGAGTCTTTGCATTGCGCCTTCTGCTGGAAAAAAACAAACAGTGGTGCCGTTTCATGCAGAATCTGCGTTTTATCATGCAAGGTTATAAAATGTGACATATTAAGTTGCACAAAAACAGTTTTAAAAGACAGAATAATGCTTTGTGGTTGCCAACCTTTTCCCCTCGACGCCCATCCTGTTTAAAACTGAGCCCCCACGGATAAATATATGATGGTTAGTGGCATTTATTTCAGACAAATAAATACAAATTGTGGTGCGTTTCTTCTCATGCCAATTTTCGAATCACATATTTGTGCTTTTTACTCTTTACGTTGCAGGAATAAAGCTCTGGACGCCGTCTCCCCCTGCATTAGGAAAACAGCATGAAAAACACGTGAAATAAATACGTTTTCCTCTTGCTCTTGCACAGTTCTGGGAGGTGATCAGCGACGAGCACGGCATTGACCCCACTGGGACGTACCATGGAGACAGTGACCTGCAGCTGGACAGGATCAGCGTCTACTACAACGAGGCCACGGGTGAGAAATACAAACTAATGACAAAAGACAAAATAACGTGAACGTGAGTGCGATGTTGGTCACCTTTGAATGACTACACCTGCCGAGAACCTGTACTTGCACTAAATCAGATTAGGCCTATTCACCACTGAACAGACAAGCACTTGTTCTAAAACACTACTTTGAATGGATTAATCTGAGATGAACAACGATGAATGAAAACTGTTTGACAATAAACAGTTTAGCCCATTATTCCTAACCCACTTTGGCCTATTTGCTTTGATAGAAGATTTGCAAACGGTAACAAGATGCTGCTATCAATGAAACTGAAACTGCATGATAAATATCTTGCTAAATGGATTAGTATACACACCATCTAGTGGACAAGCGTAGGTACTATATAGATCTACTGAAAAGACCAGAGGCTGTTGTGACTTTTATGTTTTTTTTTTTTTTACATGTTCCATCTGAAATCATGACCAAATGAGCCTCACGTTTATGTAAAATGTCAACAACAATCACAGACAACGTTAATTTCCTGAAAAGCCCCAAAACCCTGAATTTACGACACCATCTAGTGGCCACGTGCGGAACCACACACATTTACTGAGGTTGAGAAATAAAATGCTGAAAAAAACAAAACAAATCAAGAAGAATACTATTTTAACATTTGAGTGTTTTGTTTGTTTTGTATCCTCATTAGCCACTTGTACTCAAACATTGTTGTCGTGTGAATGTGTGGACTAATGGCCTCTGTGTGCTGCAGGTGGTAAATATGTGCCCAGGGCCATCCTCGTGGATCTGGAGCCAGGCACCATGGACTCTGTGCGCTCTGGGCCGTTTGGACAAATCTTCAGACCTGACAACTTTGTCTTTGGTGAGAATACGGGAAGCATTTCAATTGTGCTTTACCAGTAACAGTTGTACTCATATATATAGTTAGTTATAGTTGTGAATCCTTGAGACTTTTGATGACCATTGTGTTTGTCCTAGATTGTTGCTCTGGAAGATCTGTGAACGCCTCACACAAGCTCTAATACTTCATATATTTTATTATACTGAAGTGTGAGCATTACATTTAAATCATTTAGGTTCAGCCAAATGATAAAAACCTCATCAAATAAAGATAAGATGATATTTCCCAAACTGTCTTTGCATATCCCGGGTAAGTCAGTGTACCCCGGGTCAGTCTGCGTACCCCGGGTCAGTCTGCGTACCCCGGGTCAGTCTGCGTACCCCGGGTCAGTCTGCGTACCCCGGGTAAGTCAGCGTACCCCGGGTAAGTCAGCGTACCCCGGGTAAGTCAACGTACCCCGGGTTGAGAGTCCCACGTACCCCGCGTTCAGTCAGCCTACTCCCGGTCAGTCTCCGGTTACCCCGGGTCAGTAGCCTACCCCGGTCAGTCTGGTACCTCGGGTCAGTGTTCTCAGTCTGCTGTACCGCGGGTCAGTCTGTGTTACCCCGGGTCAGTCTGCGTTCACGGGTCAGTATCAGTTACCGTACGGCGTCCTCAGTCAGTCGTACCGCCGGGTCCAGTCTGATACCCCGGGTCAGTCTGCGTACCCCGGGTCAGTCTGCGTACCCCGGGTCAGTCTGCGTACCCCGGGTCAGTCTGCGTACCCCGGGTCAGTCTGCGTACCCCGGTCAGTCAACTTCGAGGGTCAGTCTGCGTAAGGCAGTCTGCGTACCCGCTCAGAGATATGACAAGTTTGAGGAGGTTTGTGGACGTTTGTTTGGTCCGCACGACCTCTGACCTGTGAGAAACATTACACTGCTGACTAAAGCCTCTTAATTAAATACAAGTCTTATTTCGTCAGGACAAAGCGGTGCAGGGAACAACTGGGCCAAAGGGCACTACACGGAGGGAGCGGAGCTGGTGGACTCGGTGTTGGACGTGGTTCGTAAAGAGGCGGAGAGCTGCGAGTGCCTGCAGGGCTTTCAGCTCACGCACTCTCTGGGCGGAGGCACCGGCTCCGGCATGGGAACTCTGCTCATCAGCAAGATCCGCGAGGAGTACCCCGACCGCATCATGAACACCTTCAGCGTCGTGCCCTCTCCAAAAGTGAGGCATTTAAAGATTATATTTATTAGATTCTTTTTTTTTAGTTATGAAACAAAACATGTGCAAACACAGAAAGTGAACAAAGAATAAATGACAAATGTACAAGCACATTTCTAACATTTCTAAAAGTCCCATTTAGTCCAAAGTCTGTCAAATAGGTGCTATTTCACCCAACGGTCCAATGGTAGTTTTTTCCATTTGATTATATCTTGAATTATAAACCTTGTCACACCTGGTTTAAGCCTGGTTTAGTCCTGTTATAGACTTGGTTTGGTCTTGTTCTAGTCCTAGTTTAGGTCTGGTCTTAAATAACTTGAATAACAAAACAATCTGTCAATTGACTTTTAGAAATGAATGAATCTCAATTAAAATGGAATTAATTAAACAACCCTATAAAGGACTAGTCAAGGTTGAGTTCTTGGTTTAGGCCCAGTTTAGTCCCAATTTCCCGAAATGTTGAAAGTGAAAATGTATACTTTTAACAAGACCCATTATCTCGCTATTTATCCAACTACACCATAGAATCAGTTATTCTTTATTCACATCTTAATTAAATAATAATTAAACCTGTCTCAAATGTGCAGGTTAAGGGTGAGGTTAAAGTGCCTATAGCAGGTTGGACCACTTATTGGACTAAAGTAGTATAAATTAGTAAGTAAAGTATAGTCAAGTTAGCTGAAGAATGTTACAGATTTGATCCCAGAATAGCCAGGTTTATAATTTTACTTCCTATTTGCAACTAATGACATCACACTATCTTATGACACTAACAAAATGAATATATGACAAATAAAAATATATATAGAGCAAATTTATTTCAAAAAAGTTCTTTCTTTTTGTGTAAATTATGCACAAACTTTGGATGGCGTGAGTGTCCATGGTGTGATGTCACTTCCTGTCATTTTCTAAAGACGTTTCAACTTTTCTCCACAAATAGCAACTCGAATGGTGTTAAACTATAATTTACACATTCATACAGTATTTACACCAGGTACAAATACACCAAATAAAGTCTTAGTCATGGGCGCTTTAAGGTTAAGGTCAAGTTTGAGTTTAAGGTTAAGTTTAAGGTTAAGTTTACATTTTATTAGCAGCAGCAGCAGAAGTCAAAGGACAAATTTCTCAAAATGGGGCGCGATAAACTCTGCCTTAATAACACTGCACTCGCTAACATTGCAGACATTTTATTTGACGGTTATTTCCATGTGGGCGACTTACATCCATAAATGTCTGTTGTTATTAAACTGGCATTAAGTGAAGGTAATAAACATTCTGCAGTGTTCTCTGGTGCGCACTTTAAAGCCAGATTGATTTTCCAAAAGCCGGAAAGGTATGAATATTATGTAATTGCATCTGTAATAAAAACGAGATCATTCAAAATAAATAATAATAACAGAAATGTAAAGCTTCAATTTCTTTAATGTCTATTTGAATTGTGCCCAGAACTGAACTAAAACGTGAGCAGAACGTGCCTTTTGCTCGGGCCTCACCCAAACTGTATCAAGATTTAAAACATAAGCGTTAATTGTGCTATGATTGATTACTTTTATTTTGAACTGGACACAATAAATAACAAACCATGAGTCAACAACATCAGCAAAAACGCAGAATACAAGACCAAAAGGAGTTATTTATTGCAGAACTTGACCATGACCTTGTACATCCCCGTTCAGGTGTCAGACACGGTGGTCGAACCCTACAACGCCACGCTCTCCGTCCACCAGCTGGTAGAGAACACCGACGAGACCTACTGCATCGACAACGAAGCCCTGTACGACATCTGCTTCCGCACGCTCAAGCTCACCACCCCGACGTACGGCGACCTCAACCACCTCGTCTCCGCCACCATGAGCGGCGTCACCACGTGCCTCCGCTTTCCCGGCCAGCTCAACGCCGACCTGAGGAAACTGGCCGTCAACATGGTCCCGTTCCCTCGTCTGCACTTCTTCATGCCCGGATTTGCGCCCTTGACCAGCAGGGGGAGCCAGCAGTACCGCGCGCTCACCGTCCCGGAGCTAACCCAGCAGGTATTCGACGCCAAAAACATGATGGCGGCTTGCGACCCGCGGCACGGGCGCTACCTCACCGTGGCCGCCGTTTTCCGCGGGCGCATGTCGATGAAAGAGGTCGACGAGCAAATGCTGAACGTCCAAAACAAAAACAGTAGCTACTTCGTGGAGTGGATCCCGAACAACGTCAAGACGGCGGTTTGCGACATCCCGCCGCGCGGCCTCAAAATGGCCGTCACCTTCATCGGAAACAGCACCGCGATCCAGGAGCTGTTCAAGCGCATTTCGGAGCAGTTCACCGCCATGTTCCGCCGCAAGGCTTTCCTGCACTGGTACACGGGCGAGGGCATGGACGAGATGGAGTTCACGGAGGCGGAAAGCAACATGAACGACCTGGTGTCGGAGTATCAGCAGTACCAGGACGCCACCGCGGAGGAGGAGGGCGAGTTTGAGGAGGAGGCCGAGGAAGACGATTAACCAGGAGACGGGAACGTGAAAACACTGCGAGAAATTCATGTCTGCCATCGTTTTAAACCACCTGAATTTTGATTCAGTCTACCTTCTAGATCTTGTTCTTTAAGGTGTACGCGACAAGTTTGAGTATTTCATTTTGTTATTTCTTGCAGTAAAGACATATACTAGCTTGTAAAGTTAAGTCATGTTGGCTAACTTAGTATAATCTAGTCAAAACTTTCAAATCTAGCTCTTTATTTTGAATTCAAGTAGTTTAAACTCATGTAGACATTTTTGCAGTGCAGAAAAATGTGACGCAGGTGATAGAAGAGCGTACCAAAATGTGCAGGGTTTATAAATGTAGTTTGGACAATAACGTGTGACCAAAATAATGTGCCATAGTTTACGATTATGACGTGCGCTCCAAAATAAGCACTTATCATGTTAGGAAAGGAGATTGAATCGTTTCATGGAGTTGTCAATGGCACAAACAAACAGCAACACTGAACAAATGTGAACGACCTTTTGCAGTATTACCTTGGAAACAGGTTAAACAATTCAATAAAAGGATGTTTGTCACATTCATTTTGTTTCCTTTTTTTCTTTCCAGTGGGTTTTGTTTTCTAATGTACATTTTTATAAGACTTGCTTGATGTATTTGTCCATCTTTAAACGGCTCTCGGACGCCAGCCAACGTCCTGAGATCTGCCTCTGGATTTGTTGGATTTGTTTTATGTTTGCTTAGTTAACCGTAGCAACCACGCAACAATCTGCTTCCATTTGTCCCTAAATGTGCACTTGTAGCACCGGTAAATGTTTACAGCCGCCACAGGATCAATCCCACTGACGCCACTTTGTTCTCAAGTTTGTGAGCGACACGTTTGTATGTTTTAAATGATCTGGACAAGATCCCAATCACTGTGAATTGTCAAAATGTATGACAATAAAAGCATTTACGGCTTCTTTTGTGTAGCATTTCTTTCTTCGTGTCAATAATGGGACTCAATGTAAACAGTTCGTGTCTGGAGCAAATCCTGCTTTAAACACAAAATCTTCTTATTTTTGCCAACTCGTCATTAAGAAGCGTTAGACTTGCAAACGTTAGATTGATAGATTTATAACTCGATATATATTTATTTAATACATGACACATAAAAACATTGAAAGTGTAAAAATGACAGGTTAAGTGCAGTTATCTACTTACAGTTTTGTATTGCTCGTGGTATGAATGCGATGTTTTTCTTCATCTTTCATGGCAGACTTCTTGCACTACCAAGACAATAAATTATTCAGCTTTGTTGTAGAAGACGCAGTCAAATGTCAATGTCATATTTATTTCTAGAGCACTTTTACAACACCAACTGTTGAAAGTGCTTCGCATGAACAGTAAATGGTAAAAACAACACAAAACCAGTGCAAGGGCATGAGAAAAGTACCGGTTTTATTGCTTAGTACTACACAAAAAACACACATTTAGTCCTCAACGTGAAAGTGGACACTAGACAAACTCAAGAAGCATCACTGCACCAAATGTACGGCCTCACAACGTCAGATTATTACTAATAAATGACACATTCCAATTTAAAGGCGCTCTATGAAACTTTTCTTGTCTTTTCTTTTTGTTTAGATTTTTTTTTGCTGCGTAGGCTTTATTGGACAGGACAGTGCAGTGTGAAATGGGGATGAAAGCGGGAAAGACATTCAGCAAAATGACTGCATACATGGAGCCTCGCATATGTTTTATCGTGGTCACTAAACGGCACAGAATTTATGTTTTCCAAGGTATTTTTTCATTGCCCCAATAACACATGTAACTGAATAAAGGCAAAATGTGTACGTTTAATCCCATTTGGGGGAAAATTCCACTTCTTATTTACAATGTTGGCCTGAGAGTGCTTGAGAAAACCCATGGAGACGAGCAGATGGCGGACCCCCCACTGAAAGCTGCATAGTGCACCTTTAAAAAAAGACCCCTAATTAAAACGAATGATGCAGCTTGTTTTGCCCACCAGTGCTTAACGGCCTGGCCATTTAAAGACCCCACACCCAGGGCGTGCATCGGTCGCTTGAGGAGAAAGCCGGCTTCAAATGTCACGGGGCCAGCGCTGGGCGGAATTAGCCGAAGATTCACGACCATTTCCGATCCCACGCGCTCCACGAATCGTCAGCATCCGAAAGTCTCCCGCTGCTCCCGGTCTGTGGTCTGTCCCCGCTGCTGCTGGTCGGGCTTGGAGAAGAAATGCCAAGAAACATTACATAAAAGCGAAACAAAATAAGGACATCTTTGAAACAAAGCATCCGCGCTTTGCCCCTCCCAAACGGCTGGTCCGGGATTCGAGGCTCGGCTGAAGGTAATTACATTAATACAACACAATTCACTTTTATCCTGATGGCTCGTGCTGCATTTGCTCTCATATTGTGGGTTATTTTTCATCACTAAGACTGACACATAGCGGGTTAAATCTGCAGTTGTTCGGGGCTGTTTCTTTTGGTTTGTGCGCGTTTCCAAGAAGATGCTGAGATGCTCGAGGCGCAGGAAACAGGAATCATTTCAGACATCTTCACCGGGAAAGAAAAAAACAGGATTTGGGCATATTGTGAGTGTGCGTAAAGATCCTAAAGACCCTATTCAAGCTTGTGTGGTCCACGTTTATCACCTAATTTACATCGTTTCCAGCGAGCTTTCTAACCAACAAAGTGTCCTGTTATCACACATTTGAAGAGGGGCTTCCTAATTTTTTTTATTTTTTTTCCTGCTTTCCCTTTTTCCACTCTGCTGCAATGGGGGGGATTCCTGTCTGATCTTTGGAGAGAGAGAGAGAGAGTGAGAAAAATACAGTTACGCATTGCCTTGGGCTCATGGTGAAGTCGCTGACTAAGTATTTGGCACAGAATTGGCCATTACAGTGTGTGAACAGGCAGGCCCATTACAGTCGGTGTTACCAGGGCTACAGCGTGTGATCTTTTTGTACAAAATGACCATCTTTTATGATCTGTGTCACCTTCACTTACAGATACACTGACCTGCTGCCAGTATTGAAGAAGAATCAATCTTCTTTCGTTGAGAGAAGTATTTACATGCAGGGCAGCAGGGCAATTAATCATATTTTAATCGAGATGGAGATGTCCTAATCATCAAATATAGACTTATATTTTTAATCCAGATGGTCTGCAGCCAATCTTCTGTCAGTAAAAGCTTGTTTTCTGTCCGTCTTAAATGTCTGCGTTGTTTATGTAAATGAAAGAAACATTTTTATTGAAGAAAAAACAGAATTCAATTGAAAATATAGATGACAAATGGCCCAGTGCTATTTATAGGCTTGAATCATCATGCTTCCTTTCCTGTATTACATGGTGTCATTATCGTGTCCTCCTGATCCTTCCCTCTCTCACTCTCGCACGTTAAAACTCAAAACAGCAGTTCCCAGTTACAGCTTCATTCATGCTGCTCGTGACACACCCTTAGCTGCACCAGGCTGGCTTTATGGGCTTCTGCTGCTTCTGCCGCTGCCGCTGGTGATGAGGGGGAGACGAGGGAGGGAGCGGAGAAGGGGAGGCGCAGGGGGGGACTCAGCAGGAACAGGCGACTTCCATCTACTCCCCTATTGATCCGAGTGGTCTCACAGCCATTGATAAACCAGCTCACGGACACGACAGGCCTCACAAAAGCATTGCATGACGTAAATGTTGTTGAGGAAATGGTTTATGCTGGGTTTACAATTGGACTGGACCAATTAAGGCTGCTCGATGATGATAAAAATCATAATCACAATTATTTAAAACAGTGCTGTCGATAAAGTTAACCTGTAGAGAAAAGTACAGACCTACTCTAGTTCATAGGTCAGGTTTTGTGTCATATTTGTTTGTGACTTTGCTCCAGGTTTTCTTGAGTGGCAGAAACAGCGCACATCATTTTGAACAGAATTGCATTTTCCGATCGATCTCGACATATCTGCGGGTGAACAAAGCAGGGCTGGAGCGGTACGATGATAAATGACTAATTGTGATCTCATCCGTGCATCCTGTTTGTGTGATACCATCCGATTGTGAGTCAGTGTTTCTCTGTTTAAAGCAGCTCGTGGTCAAACGCCTCGTTTGCCTTAAGTCAGGCTCCCTAAGGCCCTGAGTGAGTGACAGATGGAGTTAACCAGTCAGAGTCAAGCAGATCTCATTTACCACTTAAAAGCAATATAAATCTAGAGTATTAATTCATGTCTTTATTGTCCTTTATTCAACCAGGAACGTCCCACTGTGATGTAGCTTCTCTATTTCAGGGGTGGAGCCTATTGTACATGTTTTTAGTGGGAGGGGAAACCTATACACAGACACAGGAAGAGCATGCAAACTCCACACAGAAAGGCTCCACCAGCACACAACAGAACTGCCTTCGCTGGGTCATAAAACACTAATGCTTCTGCTTTGTAGTGTTGTTTTTTGAACATTCAAAGACATTTCCTGCATTATTCATTTACTCACTTGTGGTGGTACTTATGAGGGCTGCACGAGTTGAGAAAAATATCTGATTGTGATTTTTCTGGCAAGTATTGCGATTGTGATTTGATTTGCGATTTACGTTTTATTCTGTTCAAAGTTCACATATAAACGTGTCAAACAAACGAATACAAGAATCACACATATTTAACAAGTTTGTACACATCTAAACGACAGGGTTTGTAGCTTTTATGTAGAAAAAGACAGGATATTTAGTTGTTTGTGGAAGAAATGATGGTACTTCAGAAATGGCTGCTTTTGAAATGTGCTATTTGCGCCCCATTATAATTGCGATTTCGATTTGATTGCGAATAATCTTGCAGCCCTGGTTCTTCTCCACTTCTGGCGTGAGACTGAGGGCCAATCTGCAGCAGTGTCCGATCTCTCATGGCACATTTGTACTGTCGAGATTGGTGACGTGTCCCTGCATGCACTGGTCAAAGCTGGGACCCATACTTCTGTTTGATGAGAGAACCATTTCTAGCACCTGTAAAGGAAGACATATTTAAGATGAAAGAGCAATAAAATACAGTTATTTAAGATGATTGAATTAGGCCTATGTTTTTGGGTCAGAGACATCACAACATTACAGGCCAATAATCTTTAATACAGATTGGACATAAGGGTTCCAGGCTCTCACTAATAGAAAAGACCAGGATCAACAATTGTGCATTATTATTATTTTTTTATTATTAACATTATTATTATTATTATTATAATTATTACAGCATCATCATTATTATTATTATTATTATTATTATTATCATTACCATTATCATTATTATTATGTTTTTATTATTATTATTATTATTATTATTATTATTATTATTATTATTATTATTATTATTATTATTCATCATCATTATTATTATCATTATTCATCATTATCATCAATCATCATCATCATTCATCATCATCATCATCATATCATTATTTATTATTATTATTATTATTATTATTATTATTATTATTATATTATTATTATTATTATTATTATTCATCATTCATTATTATTATTATTATCATCATCATCATCATCATCATCATCATCATCATCATCATCATCATCATCATTATCATTATTATTATTATTATTATTATTATTATCATTATTATTATTATTATGAAGTCAGTTAAATGTTTTATTAGATTTTTTGGGCTGGGACAACGCAGTAAGACATAGTTACAAAGCAAAGTTGCGATGCACACAGAGTTTATGGAAAGTGCCACATTTCCACTTCCACCCAATATAGTACAAACTACATCAAAACACTTTTCTATTATATAGAGATACAGCAGTGCCAATTTCACTTTCACTTTCATACGATTTACAAGTGGGAACAACATTGATTTGTTTCCAGCCAACACTTAAGCCTGAAGGTGAACATTTTGAACTCAGAAAGGCTCTTAATTTCAGTGGTTTTACACAGTTTACTGCTCTTAAAGGAACAATAGTGCATCTCTGTCTGGGAGGACGACGTCATCACACTGTGGCCATAACTTCATCTTGTATATTAAGGACGTCAAAAGTATCAAACATTATATACAGATGAATAATTAAACTAGCGTCTTTCATTCAAGCAAGTACTGAAAAAAAAGATCACTTGAAAAGGACAAAACTGGACATTTCCTTTTGTATAGAGCATTATTATTATTATTATTATTATTATTATTATTATATCATTATTATCATTATTATTATTATTATCTAAAGAACTCCTCTTTGTATCATGCCGACACTTTCCCACTGATTCAAATTGGTGTCTTTCAGTGGAAAAGTAACTTCTTTGACAAATGATGAGCAACTTCAGTCCACTTTCCTAATCTGATTTATGCTAAAACATTTGTGTAGCGCTAAGTGTCCGTGATGCGAGAGAGAGCGTTTGTAACTATAGAGCAGGCTATTGGACATGCATTTCCTCTGTATCTGCAGGAGAGACGGGGAGAGCTGGAAAAGGCTCTTAGCTCTGTCAGTTTGGACGGATGTCACGCTGAGAACGTCTCTCTGTCCAACGCAGATGCTACACTTTGACCACAAGGAGGCGGCGCGTGTCACATCCACTTCACATAATGCCCCAGGAGAGCAGAGAGCAACAAACCCTTTTAATTAAACTTTATAAATGGAAACAGCTAAAGGTAAAGGGCAGTGTTACTTTCCGTTGAGATGAATAAAATATTACCTAAAGCTAAAATGCCGGTGTGCATCTTTTTTAAGTGCAATGGAGAAGAAGGACGTGCCAGTAGATTGTCTTTTCCCCATAAACTGAACAGAAGTTGGCAGGAACAGGCATATACTGACGAGATGGAAGGTTTATTTCTCTATGAAAGAGTTTTCTCTCTTATGCATCGTCCATTTTGTTAGTATTGGTCTGTTTTGTTGGTTTAATCTTCTCTTTGGCTAAATATTGACAATATTAAGAGTGTGCAGAGCTACTACTGCGTTCAAAGTATTTGTTTTTTAGTTTATATTTATCAGACAAATGTGAAAAGTCTGTTAAAATGAATCCCAAAAGTGCAAAAATATCACTTTATACATTCATTTCAGCGTTTACGCCGCACCTCTTTTTCATTTTTATTCGAATCAGCTTTTTTTGTTGATTATTTAAAGATTAACGATAACATTGATATAAAAATGTCACCAATATTATCGAAATTCGATATTGTCCACCTATAATACAAAGATCTGGTGTATAAAATAAGATAAAATTGCAACATAATAATAATAATAATAAGAAGAAGAAGAATAAGAATAAGAATAAGAATGATTATAATAATAGTAATAATATAATATAATAAATGCTGATGATGATAATAATAATAATAATAATAATAATAATATAATGATGATAATGATAATGATAATAATAATAATAATAATAATGATGATAATAATAATATAATAATAATATTAATGATGATAATGATAATAATAATAATAATAATAATATAAGGATGATAATAATAATAATAATATAATAATAATAATGATTGATGATGATGATGATGATGATATGATGATGATGATGTGATGATGATGATGATAATAATAATAATTAATATAATAATATAATGATGATAATGATAATGATAATAATTAATAAATAATAATATAATAAAATAATAATAATAATAAATAATAATAAGGATGATAATAATAATAATAATAATAATGATGATAATAATATGATGAGATGATTGATATGATGATGATGATGATTGATGATGATGATATAATAATAATAATAATAATAATAATAATAATAATATAATAATAATAATAAATAATAATTACATGATCTTGTGAGTGTGTTTACATTTGGAAGGGACAAAAAAAGGCTGACGCGCCGGTGAGTTACATCTCTTCAGAAGCTGTAAAAAGCAGTGTCACAACAAAGATATGGAATCAAATAAATGGAAACTTGTGAACTGGACCGCACAATGTCTTCAAGTTTCCTTCTTGTTCCAGCGCTGTGATGCAGTACCACACTTTCTGCACATTCGCAGAACGCAAACGTGTTCATGTAATACAGTTTTCAACATTATCATATCTTCCACTACAGCATTTCCCTATCACTTCCTGTAAAGTCATGGCAGGATTTATGCTGTTGCCTGCAGGAGCTCACGCACACGACGAGCTAATGAGTCTGTCAAACGCGAGCGACGGCATTTCCAAACCTGCTTCGCTGCGAGAAAATATAATGTGATTAATATGTTTCCGCTGAAGTACTACGATCGAGTCATTTTCAAGTTGCTTTATTGATGTCAGCTGAAATTCTCCTTTTGGCAGAGTGGTTATGATTGCATGTCTCATTAACACAGTTTTCCAGCCTCTTTTTTTGTTTTTTTCCCCGCTGCAGTTTTAGTAACAACAAAGTAATAATGCTTACAGACGAAAGCAGGAAGCGTTTTCTGCGAATTAAACAAAAGCGTCAAGCGTTTTGTGCAATAAAAGACTGTCGACAGACGGATCGCATTAGGAGCGAGTATCAGGGACAGATTGATGTTTTGGAGAAAGCCAGACAGTCCACTGCAGCGGTTTGTAAAGGACTGAACAATCCAAATATTATGAACGTTGATAGATATTCCATTTCATTTATATTTTCAGCAAAACAAGCCCAGGAGCCTTAACATTTGAACGACGACATATCTTTAGATTAAGGTTCTTAAAGAAGTCTAAATCTGTTCTGATTCATGCTAAAACTATTGAAACTGGATGCTACTTTTAATGATAATGTCAATCGTCTTATCTTTTCCAAAAGGCGAGTAATCAAACTGTAATCGAGAGTCAGTCATTTCTAATCGCCAGTGAAAGCGTGCGGTTTGGAGCAGAGTTTAGACTTTGGAGGGATAAAGTGGAAAATAAAAGTGAGAAATGGCACTGATCAAAAGTCTGTATTGTTTACGTGCTGAAAATGATTATTACTATTTTAATAAGGCATATAAGAAAATCAAATAGATATTCCTGATTATGGTATGGACAGAATTTCATCAGAACTTCATATAAAGAGAAATCTACCCATATTTGGCAACAGTATATTTTTATCGATGCCCCAGTTTGTGTTGTGTCATGTTTGTCCTCAGAGCATCAGACTCATGAGCGAAAATGGAAATAGACGAGTAAAGAGGCTAAAAAAAATGTTATTTTATATCCCAGATTAATGCATGTATTTATTTATTACATGTATTCAACTGGGCTAAAAATATGTCGTATAACAAGTTATTTTACATCCCAGATTAATGCATGTAATAAATAAATACAAAACCTGTAATAAATAAATACAAATGCCTGCAATAAATAAATAAAGAGATAAATAAATAAATAAGTAAATGCATGTAATAAATAAATAGATAAATAAATAAATACATGTAATAAATGTAATAAATGTAATAAATGTAATACATAAATAAATAAATATGATAAATTTAATAAATGTTAATAAATGTAATAAATGTAATAAACAAATAGATAAATAAATAAAAGCATGTAATAAATAAATAAATAAATAAATGCATTTAATAAATAAATAAATAAATAAATGTAATCAATGTAATCAATGTAATAAATAAATACATTAATAAACTAACTAACATCCATATCATACAAGGACAAATTCTGTTGCCCTGTGGAGATAACATACTTTAGCGTCCGCAGGGTTTGCAGGTTTTATAATACGACCACATTCAGAAACAGTATAATTGACGCCTTTGGTATAATTGCGAGCTATGAAACAGCAATTTTGATTTAGTTGTGGGTCATTTTGCAGCCGGAGGTTTAATGAACATAGTGGTCCTGCAGTTAATAGAGTCAGTGCTGTTTGTTCGCAGGTCGTCTGTCTAATTATTCAGGTTTATTAACTGGACTGTCGGGCTCTAATCCTGTGAAAGGTCAAACGGTCAATGAGCCGCCGGGCCTCTAATATATGTTATTGTCCCCTGGGATGACTTTGTACACGTTCTGAGTATCTGGGAAGTCGACTTGGCAGGTTCTGGTTCTGTTTTGAGCTCGGATAAAAGCAGAGAAAGAGAAAGAGTCAAGGATCGGGCCGAAAACACTAAATGGCAACTTGAAAGACGTCCCAAGCCCGGATGGATAAACAGATTCAAGTCACTGCTCACTGGAGCCAATAGGGCCAAAAGGAGATATTTTATGCCTACTTCCTGATGTTAAATTAAATCAAATGCATTACTTTTATAATGAGTTTACGAGCCTCTTAACCCATTTCCTGACCGTACTGTAAAGAGCCCGACGACTAAAAGTTTGTGTTGTGTTCTCTTTAGAGGGAGACTTTTAGAGATGAAGGTGATGGCGGCGGCAGTGTTGGGAGCGCTCTTCTTCTTCTTCTTCTCAGGTAAAAACACAGTCCTGATCGACCACTGAGAGCGCCACACTGATAAACTTCAGCTTTCACAACTGATTTTCACCACGTGTACATTTCTTTACCGCTTTTCTTTATACACACAACTGATTCTTTTGTGATATGTGGAAAAAAAGGCATTTGTTTACGCTTTCTGAATAGTTTCTCTCGCTCTTCTTGCAGTGGCGCTGGCTTCTCCCAAAGGTAAGACCCATTCTTTTCACTCAAAGACCACGGCGGTGAGACTATGCTACATGTAAATGATAATCTATACGCAAAACGAGTTACTTCAAGCTACTTTTAACATTAGGATAATCACATCAGGGAACGTGTTCTCTCATTGCGTTCACATGTCGATACCGCGAAACCTCCTGCACCGTAAAGGTCCGTGAGTGCGTCGTAAATGACAGGCTGATCACATACTTGCCGGGAAATTCACTGATATCTGAGCGTCGATCTGGAATTCTGCTCGCATTGGACTTTCATACGCGGTAAAAGCTGCTGGGGAAAAAAAAAAGGAAACCTGCTCAGCGCCACGTTCGGACCGAAGTAATGCTTTCACATCGGGGTCGTACAAACGTCCGAGGGAAAATACTCGCCTGAATACTTAAGTAATCAAATGCAACAAAGGAGAATCTGACATTTTCTTCTCGTATTACCAGTTTAGGTTTTTACAGTATTAACCCAGCACTGCTTATTCTCTTTTTAAATGATTTTTTTGACTGCTTCTAACAATTATATAATGTGGTGTTTTGCTGTTTGTCCTGTTAATAATTCATCTTATTTTTGTATAATTAATTAAGAGGGAATAAATGGCCCTTGAACGAATATGCTACAAGACAGTTTTGACAATATTATATTTCACTAATTCAAATACTGCACAATCATAAACATAAAGGCTTAGTGTTTGAACTGAACACATATTCATGAGGTTCAGATTCACGCTGCGTTCCAGTCGTCCTCGGAGGTCCAACTTGTAAATTCATACTGGAATTGCTAATTTCCCCCCAACGAGAGTAATTGTTGGCGTATTCTTGTGCAAATCGTTGAACCCGACACGCTCCGCTCGTCGTCCGCAGTGAAAGATGAACACAGAACCGCCTTCATCGGTGAGGACGTCTACATCAACGTCCCGGCGAAGGAGCTGGGCGAGGTGGTGTTCAGGCCCAGGATGAACCTCTCCGCGGACGTGGTTCTTCTCCAGGGGGGGCAGGTGCTCCCGCAACCCCAGCTGCAGGGCAACGTCACCGGGCCTGAAGTGCGCCTCATCTCCCCCGGACACATCATCCTGGAGAACCTGCAGGAGAAGGACGAGGGGAAGTACATCATCAGGAGCAACGTGTCGGGGGTGGTCAAAAAGCTCACGGTCACCGTCAGAGGTGAGAGCCGACATTTAAATTCCAAAGTAACTAAGAAACAGCTTTAAAAAGATAAATATCATTGTTATTGTGATTTTTATGTGGACGTGCAGCAGGCCTGTCACAATAATTACTATATTGTTCAATAAATTATAGATATAAGATAGACAATATATTTTAGGGCTCAATATTTATTATTTGTGCTTTTTTCTTGCACTTGTGGGAAATCTTTTGTTGTGTCTTTGGAGAACGATAAGATTTTTTTAGCTGTAGAAGGTTGTTTGACTTGTTTTTAATTATATTGCACATTTAGAAAAGGCTTTACTGGGAATTCCCTGCTTTAGTGTTGATGTGCCAGAGAAATAAAGTAGTTTCTATATTATCTTTTATCGTGTATTTTTCTGTATATTATTATTTTCTGCGCTCTTCAAAATTTGCTATTGTGACATGCAGGAATATTAAACGTGTCTCAATGCGATACAGTATTTCTTGTTTTGCCTTTAGTTTACCTTTAATTGCAATAGATCTGTGCCTGATTTAGGATGGAAATATTCACTAAGCTTGTGGCTAACCAAGCATGTAAGTAGTGCTAAGAGGCTAGGGAATGAAAATACATTTTAAATTGATGGCACCAGCCTTTTTCATTTTCAGATTGTGCCATGGAGCAGATCATAAAGTATGGAGACCACTTCGACATCCACCTCAGCCATGTGGAACGACCAATTGCTCTGGAGTTCAGGTATGTGAAAGTCAAACATTTCAATGATTTTCGAGGTGATATCTACCTTCACTTGTGTCTCCCTCAGGCCCAGCGTGGGCCTTTCCAATCAGACGGACACAGTTTCTACAGAGCCGCCCCCCGTGCTGCTGTTTAACCAGTCTGTTCTGCTGGAGGAGTACGAGGGCCGGCTCACCGTCACAGAGAAGAAGGTGACTCTGCGCTCGGTGAGGATGTCCGACGAGGGCAGCTTCACGGTCTTCGACAGAAACGGGAAGATGAGACGGAGGAACTGCCTCAACGTCAGAGGTGAGAGATCTGTGCACTTCACGGCTCACTTTAAGGCGTTCTTTCATGTAGAACAAGAGTAAAAGAATACCTTTTTATGACGTCTGGTAGAGTTACGGTCAACGCACACCACGACGATTGGCACCGTCGTTATTGTCTATGAGCTTCTGCGTGCGTCTGGTGTGTGCGCGGCTGAAAACACATGCTTCTTCTGCGGTGAGAACAGGCGGACCACGTGCTTTTGGCCCTTCTGCGGTGAGAACAGGCGAATCACATGCTTTTGGCCCTTCTGCGGTGAGAACAGGCGTTGGCCCCTCTGCGGTGAGAACAGGCGAATCATCACATTGCTTTTGGCCCTTCTGCGGTGAAACAGGCACGAATGCTTTTGGCCCTCTGCGGTGAAGAACAGCGGCAGCGTGCTCTTGGCCTTACGGTGGAACAGAGCGAATCTGCTTTTGGCGCCTCTGCGTGAGAACAGGCGGATCACTGCTTTTTGGCCCTTCTGCGGTGAGAACAAGGACGCAGGCGGCTTTTGGCCCTCTGCCGGTGGAAACAGGCAGGGCTATCTCTGAGGCAGCAGCGTGCTTTTGGCGCCCTCTGCGGGAGACAGCCAGCGTGCTTTCTGCCCCTCTGCGGTGGAAACAGTCGCGTCTTTTGGCCCCTACTGCCGGTCAAGAACAGACGAGACACGTGCTTTTGGCCCTCTGCAGGTGAGAACAGCGACACGTGTTTCTGGCCCTCCCTGCGGTGGAGAACACGGCAGGTGCTTTTGGCCCCTCTGCGGAGTGAGAACAGGAAGACGTGCTTTTGGGCCCTCTGCGGTGAGAACAGGCAGTCGTGCTTTTGGCCCCTCTGAGGTTGAGAAGAGTGCTTCTCTGGGTGGAACGGCAGCACGGTGCTTTTGCCCCTCTGTGGTGAGAACAGGCGGGACCACGTGCTTTGGCCCTCTGCGGTGCAGAAAGGCAGACCACGTGCTTTTGGCCCGTCTGCGGTGAAACAGGCAGACTTTGGCCTGCGGAGAACGCAGCGTGCTTGCCTTTGTAAAGGCGTTCCCCTTGCGGTGAGAAGCAGGCACGTGTTTTGGCGCCTCTGCGGTGAGAACAGACAGACCAGCGTGCTTTTGGCCCCTCTGCGGTGAGAACAGCAGCAGTTGCTTTTGGCCCTCTGCGGTGGAGAACAGCAGCGTGCTTTTGGCCCTCTGCGGTGAGAACCAGAGCAGCGTGCTTTTGGCCCCTCTGCCGGTGAGAACAGACGACAGCGTGCTTTTTGGCCCTCTAGCGGTAGAGACACTCGGCCTGCGGACAGGCCACGTGCTTTGGCCTCTGCTAGAGCTGCTTTGGCTCTCGTGGAGAAGTTCAGTGCTTTGCACGGGACAGCAGCGGTGCCTGCCGATCGCTGCATGGCCCTGGCGTGGCGGCGCTCTGTCTGAGTGAAACAGGCAGGCGTGCTTTGGGCCCCTCTGCGGTGAGAAACAGGCAGCGTGCTCTTTTGGCCCTCTGCGGAGAGAAAAGCAGACACGTCTATTTGGCCCGCTTGGCGTGAGAACGGCAGCGTGCTTTGGCCTTCTGCGGTGAGAACATGGCAGCCGTGTCTTTTGGCCCCTCTGCGGTGAGAAAGGCAGCGTGCTTTTGGGCGCCCTCTGCGGTGAGAACAGGGCGTGCTTTTGGCCCTCTTGCGTGAGAACAGGCAACAGACCACGTGGATTTGGCCCCTCTGCGGTGAGAAACAGGCAGCGTGCTCTTGGCCCTCTGCGGTGAGAAAAGACTGGGCCCCTACGGTGGAACGAGCGTGCTTTTTGGCCCCTCTGCCGGTGAGAACAGGCAGACCACCGTGCTTTTGGCCCTTCTGCGGTGAGAACAGGCAGCGTGCTTTTGGCGCCCGTCTTGCGGTGAGAACAGGCAGCGTGCTTTTGGCCCTCTGCGGTGAAGAACAGGACCACGTGCTTTTGGCCCTCTGACGGTGAGAACAGGCAGCGTGCTTTTGGCCCCCTTGCGGTGGAAAGACAGGCACGTGCTTTTAGGCCCCCTCTGCCCAGTGAGAACAGCAGCGTGCTCTTGCGCCCCTCTGCGGTGAGAACAGGGAGCTGCTTTTGGCGCCCCTCTTGCGGTGCAGGAACAGACAGACCACGTGCTTTTTGGCCCCTCTGCGGTTGAGAACAGCAGCGTGCTTTTGGCCCCTCTGAGGTGAGAACAGCAGGTGCTTTTGGCCCCTCTGCGGTGAGAAGGACAGACACGTGCTTTTGCCCCTCTGCGTGAGAAACAGGCAGCGTGCTTTTGGCCCTTCTGCGGTGAGGAAAGACAGACACGTGCTTTTGGCCCCTCTGCTGAGGAACAGCAGCGTGCTTTTGGCCCTCTGCGGTGAGAACAGGCAGCGTGCTTTTTGCCCCTCTTGCTGGTGAGACAGGCAAAACGTGCTTTTGGCCCCTCTGCGGTGAGAACAGACAGACCACGTGCTTGTGCCCCTCTCGGTGAGAACAGCAGCGTGCTTTTGGGCCTTCTGCGGTGAAACAGGCCAGTGGCCTTTTGGCCCCCTGCTGTGAGAACAGGCAGCGTGCTTTTGGCCCCTCTGCGGTGAGAACAGTGCAGCGTGCTCTTTGGCCCAATCTGCGGTGAGAAAACAGCAAGCGTGCTTTTGGCCCCTCTTGTCGGTGAGAACAGACACGTGCTTTGGCCCCTGCGGTGAGAACAGGCAGCGTTGCTTTTGGCCCCCTCTGCGGTGAGAACAGCGCCAGCGTGCTTTGGCCCTTCTGCGGTGAGAACCAGCAGCGTGCTTTTGGCCCCTTCTGCGGTGAGAACAGGCAGCGTGCTTTTGGCCCCTCTGCGGTGAGAACAGGCAGCGTGCTTTTGGCCCCTCTGCGGTGAGAACAGCAGCTTGCTCTTGGCCCCCTATCTGCCGGTGAGAACAGCCAGCGTGGCTTTTGGCCCTCTGCCGGTTGAGAAAAAGCAGACGTGCTTTTGGCCCTTCTGCGAGTGAGAAAAGACAGACCACGTGCTTTTGGCCCCTCTGCAGTGAGACAGGCAGCGTGCTTTTTGGCCCCTCTGCGGTGAGAACAGCAAGACGTGCTTTTGGCGCGCTCTGCGGTGAGACAGCATTGGCGCTCTGGGAACAGCGTGTCTTGCCCTGTGACGCAGTGCCGCCCCTCTGGCGGTAGAACAGATGGCCGCCCCGGACAGGCGGTCGCTTTTTTGCCCCTCTGCGGTGAGAACAGAGTGGGTTCTTGCGTAAGACAGACGCTGCTTTTGGCCCCTACTGCGGTGAGAAACAGCAGACGGGTGCTTTTGCCGCTCCGTGAGAAAAGGGTACTGTTCTGCCCCCTGCGTGAGAAAGAGCGATACGTGTTGCTCTGCGTGAAAGGTGCCCGTGCAGGCACTGCTTTTGCCGTCCGTTAACAGCGATATGCTTTTGCCGTCTGGTAACAGGAGGGCACTGCTTTTGGTCGCGGCTGTAGAACGTCTTGCTCACCTTGCGTGAGACAGGCAGCGTGCTTTTTGGCCGCCTCTGCGGTGAGAACAGACAACTCCCAGTGCTTTTGCCCCTCTGCGGTGAGAACAGGCAGCGTGCTTTTGGCCCCTCTGCGGTGAGAACAGGCGAATCCGTGCTTTGGCCCTTCTGCGGTGAGAACAGGCAGACCCCGTGCTTTTGCCCCTCTGCGGTGAGAACAGGCGGACGTCGTTTTGGCCCCTCTGCGGTGAGAACAGGAGACCACGTGCTTTTTGCCCCTCTGTGGTGAGAACAGCGGCTTTTGCTTCTGCGGTAAGCAGATAACGTTTGGCCCCCTCTGCCGGTGGAGAACAGGAAGCATGCTTTTGGCCCCTCTGCGGTGAGAAAACAGCGGCACGTGCTTTTTGGCCCTCTGCGGTGAGAACAGGCAGCGTGCTCTTGGCCCCGCTCGCGGTGAGAACAGGCAGCGTGCTTTGCCCCTCTGCGGTGCAGAAACAGAAGCACGTGCTTTTGCCCCTCTGCGGGAGAACAGACGGCATCTTTGCCCTCTGCGGTAGCAGCTGCTTTGCTCTTGGAAGGTGCCTGCCCCTCTGCGGTGAGAACAGGCAGTACGTGCTTTTGGCCCCTCTGCGGTGAGAAAAGACAGACCACAGTGCTTTTGGCCCCTCTGCCGGTGAGAACAGACAGCGTGCTTTTGCCTCTGCGGTGATAAAGACAGACACTGCTTTTGGCTCGGGGAGAACAGGCAGTGTGCTCTTGGCCCTCTGCGGTGAGAACAGGCAGGTGCTCTTGGCCCTCTGTGTGAAACAGGCAGTGTGCTTTGCCCTCTGGTGAGAACAGGCATGGCTCTTACTCTGCGGTGAGAACAGGCGGATCACGTGCTTTTGGCCCTCTGCGGTGAGAACAGGTGTTGGCCCTTCTGCGGTGAGAACAGACAGACCACAGCTTTTGGCCCCTCTGCGGTGAGAACAGGCAGGATCACGTGCTTTTGGCCCCTCTGCGGTGAGAACAGGCGGATCACGTGCTTTTGGCCCCTCTGGCGTGAGAAACAGGCCAGATCACGGTGCTTTTGGCCCTCTGCGGTGAGAACAGGACACGTTGGCCCCTCTGCGGTGAGAACAGGCAGCGTGCTTTGGCCCCTCTGCGGTGAGAAACAGGCAGATCACGTGCTTTGGCCCCTCTGCGTGAGAAAGGCAGCATGCTTTTGGCCCTTCTGCGTGAGAACAGGCAGACGTGCTTTTGGCCCTCTGCGGTGAAGACAGGACCACGGCTTTTTGGCCCCTCGCGGTGAGAACAGCAGGCTGCTTTTGGCCCTCTGCGGTGAGAACAGCGGATCACGGCTTTGGCCCTCTGCGGTGGAAAGGCAGCCCTGCTTGGCCTCTGCGGTGAGAACAGGCAGGACACTGGGTCCTTGGCCCCTCTGCGTGAGAAACAGGCAGCGTGCTTGGCCCTCTGTGGGTGAGAACAGGCAAGCGTGCTTTTGGCCCCTCTGCGGTGAGAACAGGCAGACCACGTGCTCTTGGCCCTCTGCGTGGAGAACAGGCAGCGTGCTTTTGGCCCCTCTGCGGTGAGAACAGCAGCGTGCTTTTGGCCCCTCTCTGCGGTGAGAACAGGCAGCGTGCTTTTGGCCCTTCTGCGGTGAGAACAGGCAGACGTGCTTTTGGCCCTCTGCGGTGAGAACAGACAGACCACGTGCTTTTGGCCCTCTGCCGCGTGAGAACAAGCAGACCACGTGCTTTGGCCCCTCTGCGGTGAGAACAGCAGCGTGCTTTTGGCCCCTCCTGTCGGTGAAACAGGCAGATCGGCTTTTGGCCCTTCTGCGGTGAGAACAAGCAGACACGTGCTTTTGGCCCGTCTGCCGTGAAACAGACAGACCACGTGCTTTTGGCCCTGCGGTGAGAACAGACACGTGCTTTGCCCTCTGCGGTGAGAACAGGCAAGTGTGCTCTTGGGGCCCTCTTGCGGTGAAAACGACAGGCGGACATCATGCTCTTGGCCCTTATCTGCGGTGAGACACAGGCGTTGGCCCCTTTGGCAGGAGAAACAGGCGGATCACGTGCTTTTTGGCCTTTCTGCGGTGAGAACAGGCGATTGGCCCTTCTGCGGGTAGAACAGGACAGACCAATTGCTTTTTGGCCCCTCTGCGGTGAGAACAGGCTAGATCACGTGCTTTTGCCCCTCTGCGGTGAGAAACAAGGCAAGATCACGTGCATGCTTGACCCCTCCTTCAGTTGCGGTCTGTCTGTGAGATCACACGGCGAGACATAGCACAGTGGCTGTCTCTGGCACACCTTGCATTGTTGGTCTGTCTGTTTCTCTACGCAAGCAAGGAGCGGGGGTGCCCAACGATAGGCTCTTAGCCCCCGTTCTGGCGTGTGACCTTAAGCATATGGTCACACCGGCCAGATTCACGTGCATATTTGAGGGCCAAAAAAGACACCTGCGCAACTCCCTCTGCTGTGGCTTCACGACGACAAGAGAGGCGCTTCAGCAACCATACTGCGACGGTGGAACAGGGCTCAGGGTGCTTTGGTCTCGCTCTCCCTTCCTGTCGGCTGAGAAAGCAGGGCGAGCTCACAGCGTCGACTCGCTGCCCCTCACCCTGCTCGAGTGAGCCCCAAGCCAGCAGACACGCGTTGGCTGCCCCCTCGGCTCGGTCTCAGCCAGCGACACAGAGGGCGCACCAGTCAACTACTTGGACGCCCACCTCCTGCGTGGTGTTGAGAAACAGGCGTATGGCCCTTCTCGTGTCTCACCGAGAACAGAAACCAGGACACATGCCTTGGGGCCTTGGCCCCTCATGTAGCGCGCGCGTCAGACAGCGTGCAGCGTCGATGCTCGTCCCTTGCCCACCGTCTAGCGGTGAGGAGAGAGGCCAAGGCAGCACGCTGGGGCCTCAGCTGTCTCGCTACCATCAGTGAGCCCCTCTGCGGCGGGTAAAGGCATGTAGTCCTGGAGAACACATACCGCTATCGCTCTTCCAATTTTCGGCCGCGCCTCTGCCAAGGTGAGAAAAGCAGGCGTCGTGCTTGGCCCTTCTGCCTGGTGAGGACAGCAGCGTGCTCTTGGCCCCTCGCTCGGTGAGAACAGACCACGTGCTTTTGGCCCCTCTGCGGTGAGAACACGCAGCGTGCTTTTGGCCCTTCTGCGGTGAGAACAGGCAGATCACGTGCTTTTGGCCCCTCTGCGGTGAGAACAGACAGACCACATGCTTTTGGCCCTTCTGCGGTGAGAACAGACAGACCACGTGCTTTTGGCCCCTCTGCGGTGAGAACAGGCGTTGGCCCCTCTGCGGTGAGAACAGGCAGATCACGTGCTTTTGGCCCCTCTGCGGTGAGAACAGACACGTGCTTTTGGCCCTTCTGCGGTGAGGACAGGCACATCTCTGCGCTGTGACCGAAGCGCCGCTGTAGACTTGGAGTAGAGGCACGAGACATGCAGCGGAGGCAGAGAAAGCCCTCCTCCTCTCCTGCTTCTCGCCGTGCAGTCAAGCTCTCGTCTTTAGACCTGCTGAGACCACCGCAGACCTTTCATTGATTTATTCCTTTTTGCACACATTTCTTATTCCCAGTCAAACCAATGATTCGGGGATGAATCAGGCTCAAAACATCAACCAAAATAATAACCACAAAATTAAAAAAAAATGTAATAGGACTTTTATACGGATTCCACCTGGACTTTTCGACCCAATTACAAATCCCTAAAACTTATTTTCAAACAAAAGACCCTCCTCCAGACGCCAGCTTTACAGCTCTTTATATTTCTGATGTTCCTCTGCAGAGCTCCTTCACACTTATGATCAGAGTAAATCCGACATCACGAGGACAAAACTACAGAGTCTCAGCTTCACAACGAGACCAGATGTTTGATCCGGAACGGCTTCAGATTGAAATGGGGCTCATTTTAGTCCTGGCGTTTTGGAGGAAACATCGATATTGAAGGTTCAGCGCGTGTGTCTCACTCTAAGCCTCTGTATTTCCTCAGAGCACCAGAACTTCATGCACCTCACCTACAGCTCCAACCTGAAGATGAACCTTTACCTGCACCACTCCAACCTGAACGTGGTCTACCGGCCCAAATGGGACAACCAGGACCGGACCATCGTGGACCAGGGCGCGGTGGTGTCGCCCCTGGACCCTCAGCTGGAGGGCAGGCTGACAGTAGAGGGCGCCGTCATCCACATGAAGAAGCTGCTGGAGTCTGACACTGGGGTTTTCAAAATAACCGATTTGGCTGGGAATTCTGTGGCTCACGTTTACATCGAGGTGGCGCGTAAGGGTCTTTCTTTGGCTACAGATGATGATGAGATACGGATTATGGCAGATTATGTCATGATCAGCAGTTTCTAAACATGTATTAATATTTCACCTTTCATGTTTTCATATTTAGCTATATTTTCTGTACATTTACATAGAATTATTCACCAAAAAGAAAAAATAATGTCTCATTTTTGGGTTTATTCCGATGACAATAATCGATGGCAATATTTTAGCATCTGAAATGTGCTAGTAAATGTCTTGGTTGAGGTTCAACAATCACATACAAAGTTGATAGACAATAAAACATTTAAATTGGAAAAATAAATCACTAAAGTATTTATT
Organism: Chaenogobius annularis; assembly: GCA_015082035.1. Classification (NCBI taxonomy): domain Eukaryota; kingdom Metazoa; phylum Chordata; class Actinopteri; order Gobiiformes; family Gobiidae; genus Chaenogobius; species Chaenogobius annularis. The sequence continues at coordinate 433,985 of BJKM01000250.1, forward strand.
TTTTTTATCAGCTCCTTTTGTAGCCTTGAGGTTTACAGTTTTGTGACAGAACTTCAGGGGACTTCCACCTTTATGATCATCTTTATAGTGGATTCCCCAACAACACATGATCTGTTATTCATAATTGCAAACTTACTAATGCCTTTTTGTTTTTGCTCATCGTGAAGGAACAGACCTACCTTCATGTTGTAAACCATTTGATTGCTGTCCTTTCCATGTCCTCTCCGGCCTCCAGCCTACAAGCTCCCGAGCCTGACCGTGGCCATCCTGTCGCTGCTGGGCCTGGTCGCCTTCATGGTCCTCATGTGTCTGCTGTCGTGTCTCTACAAAGTCCACATGAGGAACGAGAAGAACAAAAAGCTGGTGCTCCTGGCGCAGCAGTCCAAAGGCGAGGGAGAGGCCTTCAGACAGGTAGAACGCTGGCTTTTGTAACACGCATACGTTTTAATGCAGACATGACATCACATTCTCTTGTTTTTCATGTATACTTTTTGTTTTATCATTTGGTATTCACGCATTTAGTTTAATTTGGTTTGACATGATTTCATTTCACACATTTTAAGTCAACTCGATGTCATCTGTGTGTCTCTAAGTAAATGAAGATTACAAATGCTTACTTACTTTCCAAAGCTAATTCTTATGTCTCAGGACAAGTTTTGGTGTCATTCAATTACTCAAATAATGATTTATTTATTATTATTTCAATTGACGATTAGTTGCGATTAATCAGTCTATGAATTTCAGCCCTACTTCTTGCTAAATATTTATTAGAAAGTCGTCAAAACAAGCCAAATATTCAAAATTCCCACATTTGGATCATTTGGATTTGTTACGTTTTCATATTTTTTTTTCTCACCATAAATGTTTATTTTCATTTTTGAATAAAAAGCTGAACACGACACGGACAAAAACATGCCCGTAACGCTGAAGCAAAGGAGCAGATGGTCCGGAGGGAGGACGTCATGTGGCGTGAGAGTGCGGGGGGGCCGTGCATTAGAGCAAACGGTGGTCCACCTCCTAATGCTGTCCCTCTAATGTCACGTTTGTGGCTCAGGCTTTCAGAATGGAACAATATGATGCAGAATATTCACACTGTTGTTTGAAAAGTCTGAGTTCAAAAGTGTTAAATAAGAGAATATATATATATATTTAAAAAAACACTACATAGAATAAAGTAAACAAATGTGCATTTAAGAATCAAAGAATGTTAAAGTAAGTTGTAAGTATTGCAACAGTTTGAAGTAGGAGTACATTTATATGGCTATGATCAGATTATAGATGATTTGGACAAATAATATAATAATATAATAATCATAAATGGCACTAGTTGTTCGTTTTAACAATAACGCTTGATTTTTGCGTCTGCATTTCAACTTATTGTCCATCTATGTTCCAGAAGAATATTTAATCTTAATAATGGTGAATGAATGAAATGCCCAATTACAACAACTTTGACTATTCAGAGAAATTGATCTTTGTGAAGCCTTTAGTGCCGTGGATTGACGTATTTATGGAGCCGTTAAATACACATCGCACAGTTCTTCACCCATTAAAAACAGTTATCGATCACAGCCAGACCAATAATTAGCAGTGTCTTGACGATAAAAAGATAAACGAGTGAGCGTACCCAATTTAGTGCATTCAGAGTGGTTTTATTGATCGCATAATTGTTCTGTTTTTGTCTGAACGATGAGTGTCTCCTGCAGTGGAAATACAGAGTAATTAAAACCCACAGAGGGGGTCTCGCAGTCGTATTGTTGTGGGAGAAGAGTGGATAGACGCTCGTTCAAGTGCGGTGGTCTCAAAGTGCAATTATCTAGTGGAGCCGATATTTAGTTCGGGCTGAGCTGCGTGAAGTACTCGCATAAAGTTTGATTCGAATGCTTTAGTGAGAAGAAGGCCGTGTGTAGTAAAAGGAAGGGCAGTGTGTGTAAATGCAAAAAATCCGCCCTATTTCTCGGCCTTGAAACTAACTAACATTAAACATTAAACATTAAACTAATATTGTTCCTGGCAAATAAATGAAATGAGAAGATTAAAGAATGAAAACGCGACCCAAATCTCGTTTAATCAAAGACCAAACTTGCCAAAAATATTTAAAAGTTATACATTTGTTGACAGAATGCTGAAACCACGTGCAAATGAAAGATTTTGACTCAGTTTAAGACTAAAAACATCTATTACAGTGTTCTTATCGATGTCTAGTTTTCAAAAAGAAGCATTTATCATGGCTTATTTTGGCTCCGTTGACCTTTGTCTCGCGCCGCTGACTCGCCGTGTCTTCTGTTTACGCTCCTTTCCCCCACAAAGCAAGTTATTTAATGTGAAATCCACTCGTTTTTTAACCACACCTCTTAAAACAAATGAAACGACTCTTTTGTTGTTTGTTCGTATGACAAAAAAACCCCAAAAACGATCTCACTTGCTGAAGAAAAACACTCTGAGGCGATGGCTAAACGACTTGTTTTTTTTCCAGACGGCATTTATACACGTCTGTGCCATTTCGCCGCGGCTGAACGATGATATTCGGAGGAAGTGGTTGAGTGAATCGTCACATTAGCGTTGGTTTTCCCCTCGGCTGGTTCGACCGTCGCTCTTTTATTGCCTCTACGTGTTTCGTGTGCGTCTGCTGATAAATCGTTTTGTTTTTTTTTAGTTTTTTTTACACTTTCACACAACGGTTGGAGATAGCAGCTGCGGACATTAGCGTTTCAGAGTTATTAAGCCCGTTTTCTGGTGCTTTGCAAAGAAAATACGAGTGTGTGAGCGCCGTGCAGAAGTGTTAAAGTACATAAACTTCTCCTGTCTTTTTTTGTTGTTGTCATAATACGTTTCTGTGTGTGTGTGTGTGTGTGTCGTTTTGTTACAGAAACTCAACTTTCTTCCCTGAAAATCAGTGGGTCTGTTGTCGTTTGTCTGCCGTTGAATGTACCTGTCGTTAATGTGTTTATGCTGTTAGTATCTTTGCTCCATACTGTCACCGGGGAACGGTTGTTTTTTGTACGCAGGGCTGGGCCATTTTTGACAAAACTGAAGATCTCATTAACGATATTCAAACGATATTGTGTCAGCCCAACAGAAATGTGTGGGGACTCGCCGTTAAACGTATTCGTTGAGGTTTATTTATCAGACATCTGTAAAATGAATCACAAAAGTGCAGAAATGTCTACTTTAAACACATATTAGACACATATTTTTCCCCTTTCCAGCTCTTTTTGTTGCATTTTTGACCTAAAACAAGAACCTCGATCTTCAAACTTTGCACATCTTCACAGCGACATTCACGATATTATCTAAATTTTATGTTTTGCCCACTTTTTTGTGTGCAGTGACATGAGATCAGGCGACGCACACGTTATTTAACCCTTCGTAATGACCACAGGCAGTTAACCATGCGAGTAAAAGGGCATTCCTCGGCCATATTCAGCTCTGCCCCGTGGTTGTTTGCGGTTTAAAATACGGATCAATAATCACAAAACACTACAGAATAATAAGAAACAATAAACACCTCTAAACATGTACATTTTCGAATATATATATTTTTTAAAATGCGAGTTTCTGCGCTCCCGAGTCGATATCGTCCCTGCACCGACGATCATGAGGATCTAATAAACAATGATCAATGACAAACAAAGCAAAAGCCCTTGACGTTAAAATGTTCTGTAAAGTCGCTAAAAAACATTTGCTAAAATTGTAGATTGACATTACATTAGGGGAAGTGCAGTTTTATTATATTAAAACAAGTGATGTGAACTTTTGACAATTGTCTAATTTATTTTATTGTGATTTTGAATGTTTAATGCAGATATGTGCTCAAGAAGCGCGTTTCAACATCTTGTCTTTTCAACTTAGAATCAATATAAAGTTACAAAGTGGGAAAAAATCATGACTGAATTGAAACTGTGACTAAATCTCTTACAAAATGTGACATTAGACTTCCTATTTTCGATGTTTTAAGTCGTTTTATCAGCGATTGTGACAAAAAGAGAGCAGTATATTTCTCAGCGATAATAAGAAAAGCAGATTAATAGCAGATCAATATCAGACCAGTGCAGTATGGAGCAGACGGCTTCACTCCTTTTTCTGTGTGGTTTTTGTTGACACGTGTACCTCTCGTGTGTGTTTTGAGTGGTGTGTGTGATCCCGTCGTGTTGATGTGAAACTGAACGTGCGTTCGTTTCCACAGCTGAGGTTGAGATGACGCTCTGGTCCTGATGGATTTTCACACAGATCAGAAAACTCAAAGGCCACTGCCAGACGCTCAGGGGGATTTAACCGCAGGGGCGAACAAACGGAGCACTTCCACCCTCAACAGCACCATATTATTGTCAGTGCACCAATCTGATCTGTCACATTTCAGTATTAAATGGCCTTTTCTATGTAGTGCCTAATATATAATTAAAAACGTGCAAACAAACAGTTTTAAAGAAACATAAGCAGTGTTTTCTGTAAATGCATATAAGTAAATCTTGATTCTTTACTTAAAGGCACTGTACCTGATTTTTACCGTTTTAAAAATGTGAAAAACAGTCCTAATTTATTCCTCACTTTCTTAACGCATTCTGAGCATCCTAATTATTCACCATGATGAGTTTATGAGCGTGTTTTAGAGGCCAGAGCAGAGTTTTATCCATCACGCCCTTGGATCTATTCAAATATCTGGATATTGTTAGTTTAAAGCCGTTGTGAGTCGGCCCCGGTGGTCAGTCCATTGGAACTGCAGCGCGCTAATCCTCTGCATTTTTCCCATAGAGCGCAAGGTAAAAACAAACTGCTGGTGTCTGACTGGGACCTGCGGCTTTCACAAAGAGCTTGTGTTTGCAGATCATGAACGTTTTTCAGGTTCAAAATCTTGCTCCAGCTCCATTTTTCAGGCCTGGGGCTTGTCACGACACTCTAACAACAACTGACAGTGACGACAGATAAACTATCTTTATAATTATATGCAGGCAGCACACAGTGGTCTCATTCTGACTCTGCTGCTTCTGTACTGGGGCAAAACAAATGACCTTAATAAAGCAAGTACAGTAAAGGTGCACTTTCTATCTTTTTCTGCAGCAAAGTTAGTGCACCTTTAACTTATAACTTCCACTTTATTTCTTCACTTTTATCTTTAACAGCTTTGTATAATTTTCTTAAGGGCAAATTTTGTGGTTATTTTTGGGTTTTTACGCTTTGTTGAATAGCTTTTGTTTTCATCTAAAAGTATTTATTCATCTCTGTTATAGTTCCTAAACATCGTCTTATATTGCGAACATAAATGACCCATGTTTCCAAAACCAGGGCTTTATTTGAGCCCCTTCCTCTTGATCTTTTAGAGTAAAGGTTTTGTGAAATGTTTGGGTGAATTCTGAAACTATCTTGAGAAACTCTAATGGAGTCTAGTGAGAGGGATCCGTCATGACCAAGTCCAAAAGCGCTCCTCGGCCTTGTTTCTTTCGCTCAGTGGCCTTTACGTTCCCGATCTCTCACATCTCTGTCTCGTCTCAACCTCAAACCCAAAAGACGAACCGTGAAGTCCAACCCGCTGTGTGGTACATCACGTGTGCCGTGTTCTTGTCGACGTTCTTGCCGTGTCTAGACGTGGGTAGGTTTCGCCGTTGCCCGCGCGTCTGTGTCACCTGTGGTTTCCGTTTGCAGGTGGTGCAGGAGGCCTACTCGCGCTTCACCGAGGAGTCCCTGATGCAGTCCATGTGCGACCAGCCGTCCGACTGCACGGAGGTCACCATCAAGGTCAGCGGGGTCACGGTAAAGCTGGAAAATATGATGTCGCCGCATTCTTAGGGTCTACGGGTCAATTGGGCACTCTTCTAACTGTGTATAAGAGGCAGTAAGTACAAGTACAGATACATGTGCAGAAAATACTCTAAGTAGCACATAAAAAAACGACTGAAGTAAGTTTTGAAATAGTAGCTCCCAGAAGATTTTGAGATTACATTTAGTGATTTTTTAGCTTTGGTCCATTATAGCAATTAAAATCAATGTCTTGTTTCTTTTTCTAGACAATTTAAGTATATATTTTATGTATATGTTTTTGTTTAATCAAAGCTGATGCTCAAACGTACTGAAGTGAACGTAAAAACTACCCGCAGGAAAAACACCTAAACACTGCACACGGCTAAGAAAGCTAATCCGAGGTGTTCACGCTTCGCCGTGATTGGTCCATCCATCTGTCACTCATCAAGAACATAACGAAGGCCGACCAAAGTGTGAACAAGGGAGAAAAAAAGTGTGCGCAAAGAGCCGCATTGAAACGTCCATCTCTCCGGCCAGTGTCCTCGCAGCATTTGCAGGGTCGAATTACAAAACGGTCCAATGCTACTGAGTTTCCCACTATTACATAACAGGCACGGGTAAGACACAACCATGGTGATGGACCGCCATGTGCTTGCTATTGCTTTGACTGAACATTTTCCACATTATGGCGCTGAACTTATCTACCGCGCTCATCTTGTCTCTCCCAAAAGTGTCTTGCGTTTATCCAATCGCAGCCGTTTTCATCGCAAATCGCTAAAATAATGTGCCGTGTTCTATGAAGGTGTTGGACCAGGCGTTTAGTCCAGATTTATTACATGTGGAAAAAGTCTGTGATCGGTTTCCAAGAGACTCGACTGTGAAGGAAAAACGCAAACAATAAATAAAAAACACACTCAGTTCAGTGTTTGAGCCGGAAGAAATGACCTTCTATAAAATGTCACGGCGAAGGTAATCGAGGATCAGTGAAGCTTAAACTCTGGGCATTGGGAAATATGGTCTCTACTCAGTCAAAGTGAAAGAGAAAGAAAGTACTGCAGTACAAAGGTCGAGGTGCACTTTACAGTCAGTGATGGAAAGTATAAGTACTGTAAAAGTAAACCGTTTATGCATTTATACTTTGCTTTCGTAACCTCTACAGTGGATACTTTTTCACTTATTTGACAGCAGGTATCTGTGCGTTCTACTACACTACATTTTTTAACAAGTCAACAAAGTAAAAGTACTTTTCTTTCGTCTTTGAGACCGCCTTAGATGACTGAGCCGTTGTTTTTGAGCCCCAACCAAAAATATATGAATAAAAACAGCAGCAAACATATGGAAATCGATTCAGCAGATCACTACTTTTGAGGCTTTAATAGTTCTTAAAAAAGTACTTAAGGAGAGTTTTTTCATGTGATACATTTACTTTGACTTCAGTACTTTTTGCTCCTGTAATTGATCACATTTTAATCTTCACGAATTGTCAATGATATGCTTTGGTTCCTAAAAGCACATGATTTGGAGTTTTTTTGTGTTCAGTTATTGTAATCCTTAATCGTCGTTATAGTTTATGTCCAATAAATGTATATAGAAAGACAATTTTATTCGTTTTTAGGGGAAAAAAAAGGAGAAAATCGTGATGATGTTTTTGTCATATTCCCCAGCCATAATCTAGCTTCAGTTAAATCAATGTGAATTCAGAATATTAATAGTCATTTAAGGAGTATGAGGCTTGAAATATCTGACCATTTTGTTTAGTTATCGGAACTAGAACTGAACAAGTATCAATATTAATTTAAAAAGTAAAAATTAAGTAAAAATATGAAATTAAACAACATAAATAGGAAAAAATTTGAGTTTTTATTAAAGAAGCTACTAATATAATATACAACTAATAAATCACATTCAGTTCTTTTAGTATCAAAAATCAAGTGTTACATTTCAGTATCACTACAACACTAAGAAGAAGTAAAATATCCAGCTGTGAGTATTATTTTATTGCGCTGTATCGATTCAAGTATCAAACCTTTAAACCGCAATAACCACAAGATGCTCCTTGTCAAATCATCTGACCTACCAAAGCTCTTTCCCCCCTCGTGTAGTGAAAGGTAAATGTATAAATAAACTAGTAACAGCATTAATTATTCACATTGTTTTTACACTGACCTCAATCCCAAACCTCCCGCTTCCACTTCTCGGGCAGTAGGTCATTTCTGAATTTGGATTTAGTTTGCCTTCACCGGTATCGATTCATCCATAATTGATATGTCTTTCTTTTCTGTAGATTTGCCATAATATTATATACATTCAACATTCAGCTCACAGTGTATATTTCCAAACAGGTCCGGGAACATTAACGTTTAAACGAGCGCTGAAATATTCATTGCTGAACTAAAACAAGACTCCCATGCATTTCAGAACATATTGCTGGTTAAACATAATAAGACCCCGTAGAGACAGGGTTAGGGGGGACGTGTAAAGCCTCTTACTCCAGTCAAGGTGGGACACAGTGGGCTGGACAAAACGACTTTAATTACACTCATTATTCTGTTTTTTTATCAACCGTAACACACTTGGAATAGTAGTAACTCAGACCGTTCTGTAGAGGAGGATGTTCGTCCAAAATCATGACCGTTCTGGACTTTCCTGGTTTGAACAGACGCTTTCTGTCGCTGCAGGAGATCCTTCTGCTGCCGGCGTCAAACTGCTCGTGTGTCGTCAATCCTCCTTTAAAGTTACTGTGCAATAGTCCGTTCGCTCGTGAGAACTGTACATGAGCATGCAAATATGTCGTTAAGTTAAAGTGTAAGTTTATTTGTTAAAACCAGGGGGTCTTAAGTGATAACGAGGAGATTTATTGTATTCACTGATATTTTTAATTAATTTCTTATTCTAAGAAAGTCTTATTCGTGGGACAAAGGGCAGAGGTCTAAATGTAATAAAACACTGGTATTTTGGCTTGTTCTTTGCAGAAGACACCTCAAAATAATCATCTAAAAAAAAACATAATAAGACCCCATTGAGACAGGTTTAGGGGGACGTGTAAAGCCTGTAACTCTAGTCAAGGTGGGACACAGTGGGATGGACATAATGACTTTAATTACACTCATTATTCTGTTTTTATCAACGTGTTCAGACAATTTCAGCTGCTGTGACTCAGTTTTAAGAATAAGGCAAAGGCCGGTCCAGCAGAAATCATTCATCATCAAACATTCTCCTAATTAATGGGACGAAGGACAGAAGTGTAAATGTAATAAGACACTCTGGTATTTTGGCTAGTTCTTTGCAGAAGACACCTCAAAATAATCATCTAAAAATGCAGCATTTATGATTTGCTTATTACATCATTTTGCCTGCATTTATCTCTTGTTCTTGATCTTTATTCTGTCTTTTTAGGGACTTGAGGTGTCCAAACCAGGCCGTTACCAAACTCTACCCTCAGACAACTTCCTGGAGATGAGCGACTCGGGGGTGGAGTTCAACAGCTCGGGCCTCCCCCTGGACAGCGACACTGACGGGGGCATGACCTACGCCTCTCACAAACCGCTCCTCAACGCCGTCTCCCCCACGGCCATCAGCGAGGTCCCGGCCAACAGCCCCGACGTCACCGCCCCGGACGGCGATCTGAGCGCCAGCCGGACGCCCGATTCTGTCCTGAGCGCCAGTCCGGCCTCCAACCCCCGCTCGTTCGCGGCCGCGACGCCGGACGGCAGCCAGCAGGGGGCCGCGTCTCCCGGAGCGGCGTCCAGAGGCACCGCGGAGTCGGCAAAGACAGAGGGCGGTGGCGAGGGCGGAGAGGCGGCCCGAAGCACCTGAATGTAAATGTGTCGAAATCGTCAAACTTAAATCATGAAAACAAAATTGCGATTCTGTGTTTTGAGGACCGTAACCACGCCCCTCCATCAGGGCATGTGAATGTCACGACGGACGATGAATCATGCAAGGACAGTCAATAGAAAAACACTCAAGATTTACAAAACAAAACAGCGACAATGGCTCATACAAGGAGAGTAAAGAGAAAAAGAATTCAAAAAATACAAAGCGAACCACAAAAAAAATCGAGAATTGTTGAATTTTTCGACGACCCACTACTATGCACCAAAAAAATTAAGCAAAAAGACAAGAATACCAAACACGTATCATGGACATTGCATGCATTCAAATGAAAAAACAATCTAGTTTAGACATTAGAATACACAAATGCATGGGAAGAATGTCAGAACTGTTAATGACGCGCCGCTAAACAAAACACGGTCGGCCTTGTCAGCGCTCCAAGGAATCCGCGATGTAGCGATTCACAAAAACAAAAACGGGGAGCGACTGACTTTTGTCGCCTTCCGAAGGTAAATCTCCTGCTGCCACATCTGCGACAACACTGTGGCAGAAGCGATTATTGCATTTCCTCCCGCACAAACTCCATTACGGGCCGCGCAAGCATGTCACGAAAACACGTCCGCTCCATCGATCGCGGCAGGCGCTATCTCGCCTTTCATTCACGGGGGGATCTGAGTGTTTGTCGCCGCGGTTATTCCTGCGAAACAACATACCTCGGTGCGGAAGACAGGCTCACTCGTTCCCTTTCCCCCCCCCCACACGCCTCACCTGTCAGCACCTGTCATATATTGGAGGATCGGGCCCAAATAAACTGTCAAACGCCAGTCACGGTAATAACACACGCCAAGAACAGCGCGCCAGAGGACAAGGGGCCGTGCGAGTGGAGAAGTCCTTATTTTAGTCCGTCATCTCAAAGCATGTCGGCGTGTCAAGGTGGCCGGACGGAACAATCGCACTTTGCCGGAAAATAATTACAGGAAAATGTGATCTTTTTTTGTGTGTGTGTGTGTGTGCAGATGGACACAACAACGCAGGGGAAATGCAGGGGACTATTTGGGGGGCTGTTGAATGACTTGCATGATTAAAACCCTCCTTTTTCAATCTCACCATTTATTTGATTGGAGCGTTCGTGCGACGGGAAAAAAGACGGAGCTCGATCAATCTCTGATAACGACGCGGGATCGGGCTGAGTAATGGCGCTAATGGGCAGGTGCGTGATGGGACGGGGCGCATTCAAAGCCAACAGCGTTCATCCATCACAGCTACGGGAAGAGAGCGAGGACAAAGGAGATGACAGATGAGAAAAGAAAGACGTGTTTGGATCGATGACGCTGATACAGGACAATGGGGGAGTTTAGCTCCATTTTGCAATTGGAAGTTTGACTAAAGCGACCATTTCTGTTTTGTTTTTCTTCACGATACGGCGTGATTTCTAGTGCAATGCATAAGACAAAGGCAGTGCACATTGAAACTTGGTTGCAATTGTCAAAACGGTTGATTATTTCACAAAATTGTCAGTGGCTATTAATTTGACTGACTTTGTTTGCACGTAACATGCCAAAAATGTATTAAAGAAGGAGAAACAGTTGGCTTACAGTCCAAATTTGTTTAACGAGAAGTCATAATCAACTATAAAACATTCTTCTATAATATGGGATTTTGGCTTGATATGCAACAAAGACGCTATTGCATATTTGAAACCTTTTAACGTGGGCAGGAAATACCATAAGCCCAAGAATCTGAAGAGTTTATACTATTATAATAAAGTGTTTGCAGCCATTTAGAATATCAGATACAACTACGCACAAAAAACCTTGCAATTATTTGCAAAAAAGACACAAACGGAGAGTTGTACCCAACTATAAGTAGCGTTATTTCAAAACATTAGGACTCAAGTGGTACAAAGTGGTCCAAAAAACAAAAGTAACTGAAAGAGTGACATAAAAAATCTGTTGTTGTTTTTTGAGGACAGACAAGAAAGTTTGAAACAAAATTAAATGATATCTGAAGGAGCGGTGCAGGAAACACAAATGTTCAAACCATGTAATCCTGTCAACACATACAGCTTCCACTTACAGTGGAAGAGTAACCAAAACGTGTACTCAAACCAAAGTTAACTCCAGAAAGAGTCAAAGTATGCGGTCCAAAATCTACTCCAAAGGGTACAAGTTATTGAAAAAGTGACTCAAATAAATGCCATTGAGTACGACCCGCCTCTGAATACAAACTCGACATCTTGTGGCTGGATTTTTGGAATGGTAATTGTAAAAAACAAAACGCTATCGATTAGCACATTGCAGCCAGCTTTCAAAGGAAATACTGTCTGACCATCAAGCATCACTTTTGCACTGTTTTCCTGTCAGCTCAATAACCATGACATGCATTACATTCCTTAAGTGCAGAAGAAGCCGACTAACCTCCGCATCCCTCATCACATCAGCCCCGCAGGGTCCCGGGGGTCCCGTTCGCTGTTATTGAAAGCTGTCAGCAAAATAGCGACCTGGCACCGAAATGAATGATGTCAACGAGGGGCCATTTCATTCACCCCCGGGAAACAACCCGACGCAAGCACAAAATGTAGCAGCCTCAAAAGTTTGGACATGCCCATCGCATGGACGGCAGGTTGTGGTTCGTTTTGCCCCCCTTTGACTTTACAAACAAACACACACACACACACACACACACATACGGTTGCCCTCTGCTGCTGACAGACTGTCACTTTTTCTGATGGAGGATCTGCATGTTCCAGTATTCCAGTATATATTCAGTATAGTATATAATTTGTCTACGTAGTATCTCCTTGGAGACAAGCCAATAGGCCAAGTTATTGGTGAATCTGTGGAGGACAACCCAGGAATTAGGCAGCAACCATCAATTCGCAATATCGTGACTAGTTCGTTATTTGGAACTCTGGACTTGGCACACGGAAATCCGTTTTAACAAAGACAGTGGAATTGTTAAGCTCAAAATGTAAAATAAACTGATCAATTATGAGCCCTTCCAGGTGCGATTGTCAGAACGTCCAGCTCTGACCCTCTTGATCACAGGCTTTAGTCTCAGCTCTGACCCTCGTTCACAGTCTTCAGAATTCTCAGCCTCACCCTCGTTCAACGCTTTACTCTCAGCTCTGACCCTCTTCCACAGGCTTAGTCTCAGCTCTGACCCTCTTACACAGGCTTCAAGTCTCAGCTCTGACCCTCGTTCACAGGCTTCAGACTCAAGCTCTGACCCTCGTTCACAGGCTTTAGTCTCAGCTCTTGACCCTCGTTCACCAGGCTTTAGTCTCAGCTCTGACCTCGTTCACATTCAGCTTCCAGTCATACTCAGCTCTGACCCTCCGTTCCACAGGCTTTATCTCAGCTCTGACCCTCGCTTCACCACACGCACGCTTCAGTCTCAGCTCCTGTTACCGCTACTGTTCCACGGTCATTAGTCCTCATGCTCTGACCCTCGTTCACAGGCTTCAGAACTCCCATCAGCTCGTGAGCCCTCGTTCCACAGGCTTTAGTCTCAGCTCTGACCCCTCTTCCACAGGCTTCCCTAGCTCTCAGCTTGACCTCTTCACAAGCTTCAGTCTCAGCTCTTGACCCTCGTTCACACAGGCTTCACTCAGCTCTGACCTCGTTCACACAGGCTTCAGTCTCAGCTCTGCCCGTTCACACAGGCTTCAGTTCTCAGACTCTGACTGTTTCACACAGGCTTCAGTCTCACTCTTGACCCTCGTTCACACAGCTTTAGTCTCAAGCTCTGACCCTCGTTCCACAGCTTTAGTCTCAGCTCTGACCCTCCTTCACACAGCTTCAGACTCAGCTCTGACCCTCGTTCACACAGCTCTCAGACTCAGCTCTGACCCTCGTTCACAGGCTTTAGTCTCAGCTCTGACCCTCGTTCACACAGCTTCGAGCTCAGCTCTGCCCTCGTTCACAGGCTTTCAGTCTAGCTCTGACCCTCGTTCACACAGGCTTCAGTCTCAGTCTCTGACCCTCGTCTCACACAGGCTTCAGCTCAGCTCTGACCCTTCACACAGGCTTCAGTCTCAGCTCTACCCTCGTTCACACAGCTTCAGTCTCAGCTCCTGACCCATCGTTCACACCAGGCTTCAGTCTCAGCTCTGACCCTCCGTATCACACAGGCTTCACGCTCAGCTCTGACCCTCGTTCACCACAGGCTTCAGTCTCACTCTGACCCTCGTTCACAGCTTCAGTCTCAGCTTCTACCTCCGTTCCACACAGGCTTCAGTCTCAGCTCTGACCCTCGTTCACACAGGCTTCCAGTCTCACTCTGACCCTCGTTCACACAGGCCTTCATCTCAGCTCCTGACCCTCGTTCCACAGGCTTCAGTCTCAGCTCTACCCTCGTTACACAGGTCAGACTCAGCTCTGACACCTCTCACACAGGCTTCAGTCTCAGCTCTGACCCTCGTTTCACACAGCCTAGACTCAGCTCTGACCCTCGTTCACACAGGCTCAGGCTCAGCTCTGACCCTCGTTCACACAGGCTTAGCTCAGCTCTGACCTCGTTCACAGGCTTTCGTTCAGCTCTACCCTCGTTCACACAGGCTTCTAGTCTCAGCTCTGACCCTCGTTCAACAGGCTTAGTCCTCAAGCTCTGACCCTCGTTCACACAGCTTCAGTCTCACTCGACCCTCGTTCCACAGGCTTAGTCTCAGCTCTGACCCTCGTTCCACAGGCTTGTCTCAGCTCTGACCTCTTCACACAGCCTTCAGTCTCAGCTCTGACCCTCGTTCACACAGGCTTCAGACTCAGCTCTGACCCTCGTTCACACAGGCTTCGGTCTCACTCACCCTCGTTCACACAGGCTTCAGACTCAGCTCTGACCCCTCGTTCACAGCTTTAGTCTCAGCTCTGACCCTCGTTCACACAGGCTTCAGATTCAGCTCTGACCCCTTCACAGGCTTCAGTCCCGACAATATTCACACATGTCGCTGCTCTGGTAAAATGCAGGTAAATTCCCAGTGAGGCTGTGAGTGTGAACGGGCTAAGAATTTAATTGTAAATACCTCTATCTTCAGTTCACCATTTATTCAACCTTTATTTGGTTGATAATGTATTACAAAAAGTCAATAGAAATAATCGTTTAGTTGTTGACTCATCGAATTGAATGGCGTGTCCAAACTTTTGACTAAGCCCATGTACTTGTAAAATGTATTCATTTAAGGCTGTTTGTAAAAGTTGCAGCTACTGTAAATAAGAAAACACATGCAAAAAAATGACCAGTTCAACGGCATTCAGGAAAAATAGATAGATTTGACCCGTCTTATCAACTTCTACAGCACTGAAACATGCATGTTGTGTGTACTTTAGGAAATGCTCATGCAGGGAAACGTGTGATAATCTTAACTTGTAAACATATAAAAATCTAAATTCTAACTTCAGGGACTGACAAACATAGCAGTGACTCTGAATGAAACTTAAGCAATATACTGAGATAGCACTGAACCCACTGAGCATAAAAGTCTGGTCATCGCCCAATCACCACTTTCCCCATCAATGTAAATACAGTTATAATGTTTGCATGTACAGTGCAAAGTATATTTCTATAATGGCTTATGGCTTATGCAAGATTTTATACTCAAACGCTGCATCGATTCCTTTCCCTTTCCTGACATGTTCATCGGCGCTCGTAGATGTTACAGTGTATGCCACGTTGTACTAACGACCTTTTGTACAGTAGTGCCGTCCTGTTTACCATTAACGTAGCTAAATTTAACTTTCTTATGTCGTTTCGCTGAGGGACGTTTTTGAAAAATGAAACGACTGCATCAGGGTAGCATTGTACTGCGTGTGTTTTAAAGTTTTAGCGCTGGGAAGCAAAATTATCATTAGCATGATTTGGAGACACACTTCTTTTTTTCTTTTTGTCCACATTAAAGTAGTAGATCTATACTATAATAAACTACTTACCAAATGTGTAAAACTATTTTTTTTATAGCTCTGCAGTACTGTTAACGTCCTCTAGGGGTCTAGTCAACACCACTGACATAACAGTCATAATGTGATTAAAAAAAAACAAAGGCAGGAACAGAAATGATTCATGTTTGGTTGAAATAATCCCACTTTCGACTCCAACTTTTACAGGAGTTGAATGACAACAACATGTTCAGAACTTGTTTGACCTTTCGGTGCTCGAGAATCGCGTCCTGGTCCTTGTTTGGAGGGCCCTTTGTGGAGCTGGAGATGGACTCAATCTCAGTCGACCGTGGCTTCACAAAAGAACTTCATTTGGCCTCGTTCAAACTCCATCTGATATTTTCTGTTCCATTACGCGCTCGTCTCTGCCAGTGCCGCTCTCTCCAAGTGCCGAGGACAAGAGGCAATTTCAATCAAAAAAATCCCCTTCACTCGTGCTCAATTCCACCCGGTGTAAAGCCAAATATCACAAATAAACATGAAATGATGTCGGATTGGACTGAAAGTGGTTGCCTGACGTGCAAAGTTGAGAATCTTGAGCCGATCGATCCTTTTTCTCAGAGGCGCGTTTACAGTTGTGAAGGGTTCTCGTTATTCAATCTGAAAAGGATAATTGCTCACATGAATTAAAAATCACGAATCTCAACTCGGAATCATTTCACTCTCTAAACTAAAGTCTTTGGAGTTGAACATTTAATCAGGCCGGTTCTAGTCCTGGTTCAGTTTTGTCCTGGTTTGAATTAACTTAAATTTTGTGGTTAAAACGGTGCACATTAAGCAGATTGAAAATTGGCCAAATATGTTCTGTCGTGGTTCTTTGAGAAGGTACATTATTTTAGATATTTGCAGAATCTACCCTTTAAAGCTTGAATATTTATAACAATCGTCTTCTTCTTCTTCTTCTTCCACACTTTCTTCTTCCTCTGCTGCTTGTGCTCAGTAGTGATTATAACCACTGCATGCAGCCAGTTTAGCGCGACACAATTAGCATTTATGTAAAATATAAACTGCACCTTTCTGCAAAGATGTCATGACCCATTTTGCGTATATTATAAATGTTTTTTTAAAATGTTCTTGTAGTTGCCGTGTGTTACTTGTCCTCATTTGACATATGCAACTTTGTCTGAACTTTGATCTTTGTTATCACAAACTTTCACTTTCAAAATGAGGTCAGGATAATCCTGAAACCAATGCAAACGTTTTCAACAGCTGCATCCATTTGTCAACTTTATCCTTAAACATGTTCATCCTTCACACTTTTCTAAATCTTCTAATTTTCTGTATTGAATGAAATATAAACAAATAAATTCATTTTCAACAAAGTTGCCCTGAGTTTTTATTGGCGTGAGACAGAATCCTCAGTGACTGTTTCAGTTATTTGTCAAACCAGTGAACACTTAGTTCATCTCCGGACGAACCTAAGAGAGGTAGATGGACGTCGTGATAATGGGAGTGGACATCATATCATTCTCTGTCGTACCTACACACCACACCACTAAAAGCGTCACATTATAACACGCGCAAGGCCTGTCTGTAAAACCTAAGCTGAGTCCCTACACATCCCAACTGCGTAATCACCATACACTAGCCAACATAGCAAATCGCGGGGCAAGGCCTGAAAGGTCTGTACAACCTACCATGAAGTCCTACAACCTCCCCACATAGCGGTAAGTCCAATAATACAAATCAAATGACAAGATCTAGTAAATAGGGCGCAGGGCTCTGTCTGGTAAAACCTACCTGAGTCCTACGCACTCCCACCCGCGCGTGCGTAAGCCAAAAATCAGTAAGCGCAAGGCCATGTACTAGTTAAACCTACCTGAGTCCTACGCACCTTCCCATGCGACCCCTGATCATACATATGAGCAGCAAATGCGCCCTGTCTGTAAAACTCCTACCTGAAGTACCTACGCACAACCCCTCTAGCGTTCATAAGTACAACGGGCAGGGCCTGTCTGTAAACCTACCTGAGTCCTACGCACCCCCACTGCGCTCATAATACAGCGGAGGCCTGTCTGTTAAACCCACTTGAGTCCTACGCACCCTCCTGCGTTCATAATACAGCGCAGGCCTGTCTGTAAACCTACCTGAGTCCTACGCACCCCCACTGCGTCCATAGATACAGCGCCAGACCTGTCTGTAAACTACCTGAGTCCTACACAAGCCCAAACTTTTTAATTAGCGTTTTAATAAAAGGATTGCAGAATAGCGTCACGGCCCGTCTGTAAACTCCATTAATCACTATGAGTCTTTTCATCACACCCACTTTTGAAGGCGGTTCATAATTAACAGGCGGTTCAGGTTTCTTTGTCACCGTCTTGTAAACTCTATTGAGTCTACGGGCAGGGCTATGGCGTACCCTCTGCGTTTCATTGTTAACAGTTATTTTGCGCAGCGCTGGTCTGTTAAACCTACTTGAGTCCTACCACCCCGACTTGCGCGTTCCATAATACAGCCGCAGCGCCTTCCTGTAACCTACTTGACGTCCTACGCACAATCCATTTTTGCGTTTTCATAAATATTACATTTATCTTGCGGCAGGCCCTGTCTGTAAACTACTGAGTTCCTACCACACCTACTGCCGTCCATGTAATCAAGATTCATGCGCAGACTGTTCTGTAAACCCTACCTGATCCTACTACACTGGCCCACTGCGTCATCATACAGCGCAGGCCCGTCTGGTAAAACCTACCTGAGTCCTATCACACCCCCATTTATCACTGTGGAAAAAAAAAAATTTTTAATTTTTTGTTTGCGTTACATAATTATTCACTTGTTACTAATTTATTTTTTTTTTTTATTTTTTGCGCATGTGCCTTGTCTGTAAATTCTTTTGCTATTTACCCTGAGTTTCTTATCCATTCACTCATTTTTTCATAACCCTACTTTTTTGCTCGGTTCATTTTTAATACTTATTTTTTGCTCTAGGCCTGTCTGTTATAAGTCTTAGTCTCTGTAGTGTTCTCTTACATCACTTTTTTTCCCTGTCTACAGCGGTTTATTCATATTTAATACTCAAGCGGCAGTGATAGCACTCTGTCTGTAAACCTTGATCCTTGTTTAGTTTCCTAGAGTCACCATCTTTCCCTCACTATGCTGTTCTTTATAATAGTTCACATCACATTCCTACAAAGGTGATAATCATCCTAGAAGGAAAGCAAGCACGCAGAAGAAGACGAATAAAGCCTGATCTGTAAACCTACCTGAGTCCTAACCACCATACTGGGACACCCACTAGCGTTCATAAATACATGACAGAGAAAGCGCAGGCCTGTATCTGTAAACCTAAACCTGAGTCCTACAAAACCCAACCACTATCAATTTATTAAGAGTGGTAGGTTTTTATTTTGTTTTCTTTGTTAATATCACCAGACTAAATACGAAATACAAAACAGGCCAGTTTTACAGTCTTTGAGACTAAAGAACATCCAGTTCTTCAGATATTATGATTCTTTGTAAGTTTTCAGTTGTGAGAGACATTTGTGACCTACATCTGCACTCCACACCCAGTGACACACATCTCTGAATTAACAGCTGCAGAAGGCGCGCTGGGCGGGACCGGATGTGACGCAGCACGCAGAGCGCGGAAGCCGCTGCGCACCGGCCGTGTGGCGCGCCAAATTTCAAAGGACTTCCTCCCGAGAGGAGCGAGCCTCTAATGCGCTGAAGAAAGGACCTAAAATCCTGCAGAAGGCACAGAGTTTATCCGAAGCTGAGGGCCGATCTCCTCTGGTTGGATTTCTGTGGCGACTTTAGCGCAGTAAAACAAAACTCGGAACCAAACGTAAAGTAAGTTCGAGAGTTTATTTCACGGCAACAGTTCTCGACAGCGAGGTTCTGCATCTGCGCATTCAAGTGTGACTTTGCACCGTGTTTTATGGGCTCAAACTCAGTGTAGCTGCACAGGCTGTTTGCTGTGGATCTGTGGATAAAAGTAAGAGTTTGTGGCGTGTCTTTCCGTGACGTGCGTCTGTTCCTGTGGGCGCAGCCTCGGGCTTTGTGTCACTGAGCGCGTGCGGCTCACTCACTGTCTTTACGAACACATTTAACGATGAAAAGCTCCTTTTTTTTTTAGCTTGGTTTTTTTAAATCCCACTTTTCAGCCATTTTAACACCGACTGTTCTTTCTGTAGTGATTTATTATGAGTGAAATATCGTGTGCAGTGTCAATAATCTGTCATTGTGCACGTTCACGTTGACTGACGTTCACATTTTGCATTGTTGTTTACACTCGTCTTGTTGCCAGATCTGTTTAATAATGTACATAAGTGTTTTTGTTACATTAATCACATGCTTGTCATTGTCCATGTAAACGCACATGGTGTTAAGCACTTTCTGTTTTGTCTTTTGTTTTCACAGATGACACAGCCTCGTGCCCTTTGCTCCTCTTCAGTCTTTCCTCCTTTTGAGCCCCTTGAGCCAGTTCAATATCTGCACCATCATTTTTGACACTTTCACTCAGTTTATTTTTTGAAGCTGTGATATCTTAAAACTTTAGACCTTGACGACAATCACTACGATCCAGTAACGGGCACTACTTTTACTACTGCACATGGAGAGCGTCCCTTTCAGTGCTCGTCCCGGCGTGTCCTCTCTGCAGGGGATTTAATCTGTTTGGTTTAGGTCTCGTTTCCACTCCGCACCAGCAGAATTAGTGCTCTGAATCCTCATTTGCCATTCATGTATTCACAGCAGGGACGCGGAGCTGCTGATTTGCATCTTTGATAGGAACACCTGTCATTTGAACCTGTAGCCTTCACATTTTGAGAGCACAGCTGGATATTTTGATGTCTGCACGGACGTTACACACACAGAGGCTGTTATTGTAACCGTTCGCTTGTAAGATTTAGATTCAGGGCGTTATGGAGGACAGTTTGTGAGCGCAGGGCTGTCCCGGGACGTTTCAGGACAATCGCTTCAGCCATGTTGTCCGGGGTGCAGCCGTGCTTCCAGCTCCTCCGCATCGGCTCCTCGGTGGGAGACTCGGCGCGGGACCTGTACACGTTCAGACCGGCCTTGAACCAGTGCGTCTTCCGTCTGGGCCGCGCGCCGGAGTTGTGCGACGTGACCCTGGACTCCGCCTCCGTGTCCAGGATCCACGCCGAGCTGCAGGCCGAGAGGGAGACGGGCGGAGGAGCGGCCACGGCGACACCGGACGAGGGATGGAAGGTCCACATCAAGGACAGGAGCAGCCATGGTGAGAGCGGGGCACTCTGGGGGCACTCTGGGGGCATCTGGGCACTCTGGGGGCACTCTGGGGGCACTCTGGGGGCACTCTGGGGGCACTCTGGGGCACCAGCAAAGTCCTTAATTTTCTTTCTGAAATCAAACTTTGAGTGAAAAGGTAATGATATTGTCGCATAAACGGCCATGTAAAAAAAGTACTGAAATGGCTCCTTTGTCCAGTCAAATCCACTTTATTTAAATCGCACATTTCATAAACGGTTTCCAAAATGCCGCACAATACAAGTAAAGATCTAGAAACAGATATGAAATGTATACATTTGTTAACTTCACAAATCTCTCTTCAGCTGCCTGTGGTTTCAATGAATAATTTGTATTTCTTACTGTGACCTGAATAATACTGACATCCCAGCACTATGAGTAATATCATATTTTAATACACGGTCAACATATTGGGCAACATATTGATATTGTGATTTGGGCTGCAACAAGTAAATCGATTAATCGCAACTAACTGATTAATGAAAATGATCAGGAACTAATTTAGTAATCGAAGAATCGTTAACTTGTCTATACAAAGGTTCCAAAACATGCCATGAGCTGAGAAAAGGCGTTTTATGACTGAAATTGAGCCATAATTCCATGAGAATTTTGTGGGAAATGTGTTTATATTAAAAAAAAAAAGTTACTGGAAGAAAGAGATGGTGTTTTGGGAATAAGGTAATATTTCTGCACTAATTTTACAGACATTTCACGTTTGTCTGATTTAATTAAACCTCAAAATTGAGTGCGATGGTTACTGTGAGAAGAAATGTCACGATTTTACAATTATTCCCGATTATTGACACTTAAAAACGAAACGGTGAAATCTGTAATTGACTTACAGCACAAACATGCAAAAGCACTAGAAAACTGTATATTTATGTAAAAAGGAATATTAAACATGCTTTCTCCTTTCTTAAATCCTTACTGAAATAAAATCAGTAATTGACCAATACAGATTTTGGTCGACTAAACCGCCATCGACCGATTAATCGACTTCGCTAATATCTGTGCCTGTAAATTGTGGAATATCGTGAAACATAACAATTTCACTGAAAATATAAGTAATTGCAAACATGATCGTTTATATGATTTATTCTGGTATTATTTTCCCAGCCGCAGTTTTAAACAATCCGATTTAAAAACGGCAATTTCTGCGAAGAAGCCACGATATATCGGTAATTATATCGGCTTTTTTTCCTGCCAGTTTGTCCACAGTGCATCAGGTTTGTCTTTTTCAACTAAATGATGAGTAAAAATTCAAATGGAATCAGTGGATGGTTTGATAGTTCTTATTCTTCTGATTTTAAACAAAGTTTCACTAACACTAAATTAAACAAAAAGGCATTTCTGAAAAGCTTTTTTGGTTTAATATTTTGAACCAAAACACAAACCGTTCTGATTGATTCGGCTAAACTTTTGACTGTATCTTTACAAAATCGTGCATGAAATGATTCTGTAACTTTGATAGGTTTTACAAAAGTGAAAAGTTACTATTTGAACTTTAATAACTTAAATCAACACGTTTCGGAGACAAATATCATTTATCGCCTCAAAAAATACAAATCCACATGGAACTGTCCCTAGTGCAACTGAACCAGCCTCACTTAATCACACACTTTTACAATATTGTCCCCTGAAAGTCGCTGATTAAACTTGTGTGCGGTGGAAGGCGGAGAATCGGGAGGAAAAGTCCCCCTCGGGCCGAGCCGCTGTGACTGACGAGCTCAGGATTTAAACTGTACTCTTAAACGCCTCATTTTTCCAAGTCATTTCACAGTCGGTTACACACTTTTCATGTTTTGCCATTAAAGGTGCGTTTTAGTATTCACCGCACATTTGTCGTTGGCTGCAGTTCGACGGGCCTCGGGTTCTGGCTCCGCCTCACACTCCTCAGTCTTGAAGCCGTTAATGACGCTCGAGTTTATGTGGGCGTCGTATGTTGTAAGTCTGTTGGGAAAATATGGAGTTATCATTTAAAAGTGAATGTTTTTTACAAGATAAGCACATTTTGTCTAATAAAAACAATCGCAAAAATCCACAAAAAACTCATTTAAATTAAAAAAACATATAAAAATGTGCTGTACGTTGTAATTACTGCACATAAAATGTACATTTCTTTCACATTTCTCTGATCTTTAAAACACTTTAACACACTAAGACGAGTTTAAGCACATTTCTGGTGAATTGGGCTCCAAGTTTATTTAAAAAAAAAAATTTCATTTGTAAATTAAAGATGGATTGTGTAACTTTCTTTCGTTTGTAATCGATGACATCACACTAGGAAATTACCCATCAAACTCTTCTAATGTCACAATATTTTTATTTGACAAATACAAATATACAAGCGCGACTTTCTTTTGTGTAATTTTGTTTAGAAATGTTTCTTTTGTGTAAATTCTGCATAAACTTGAGGGTCCCTGTGTGATGTCACTTCCTGTCCTTTTCTCCACAAATACCTACCCGATTGGTGAAAAACTATAATTTACACGTACAACAGATCCAAATGCACTAAAGAAAGTCAACATTAGAAAATCGTAAAAACCTGTCGTACTGCACTTTAAGTAGTATTTCTTGTAAACGTTTTTAGAATATTTTCCCATTTGGCGTTGGTTTTCTGACTCCTCGTTTCCGCCGTCTCAGGCACGTGGGTGAACGAGGCGCGGCTGCAGTCCGGCGTCCAGTGGGAGCTCTCGGACGGTGACACTTTGACCTTCGGAGGCCAGTCGGCGCCAGGAAGCCCCGAGTTCTACTTCCTGTTTCAGAAGGTCAAAGTTCGCCCGCTGGATTTTGACGCTATAACGATTCCGAAGGTAATTTTTCTCGCGGTGATTGTAAATATTGTCGTTGTCACAAGACTATATATTTATAACTAGAACAAACTAAATAAAATAATAATAATATGACCCTTTGTACTGATTTCCTCCAGACTAAACTAATTACATCCGTTCTTCAACATCTTTACTAAATCGTGTGTATTTGTTCTCTCTTTTTTTTAGGGCGGGACGTTTTCCTCGGACTTCCAAACCCGCATCAGGACAAACCAGGACCGAAAAGCCCCCGCGAACCTGGACCTGTCCAAACTGTCCCTGAACCGGGCCACGGTGATCCTGAACTCCATCGGCAGCCTCAGCAAGATGAGGGGCAGCGCCTGGACCTTCAGGAGGAGCCAGAGCCTGGAGGGCACCACGTCCGACCCGGGCTCGTCGGCGTCTCCGCCCCTCGCCGCGGGCTTCTCCTCGCCGCCGCCCGCCTCCACCACGCCGCCGCCCTTCCCCTGCGCGCCGTCGTCCGCGCCCGCCAACAGGCCCCCGCCCTCGGCCTCTCGGAGCAGGAGGAAGTCGGCCCACACGGTGCTGCTGGAGGACGACAGCTCCGACGAGTCCAGGGGCTGCGGAGGTGATTATGTCACGGCGTTAAGCGTTGCGAGGGCTGTAGTCGGCGAAGCGTGCCGTGTGCAGCGACAAAGGGGTGTGGCATTTGTAAAAGCTCAATTCTCAAAGATCCAAAACAAAAGTGTCGGTAGTTTTGTTCTTTTTGTGTGTGAAAAGGCAGAAAAAATGTGTTCCGTCTCATTTATCTACTGCATACTTGGGCTGATCAAGACAGTCGACCAATTAATCGACTAAACCACGAAAGCTCTATTAATTACTCAGACTTTTCTGGTTTCATTGAGTTTGTATAGGTGTTTTTTATTGCTGAAGAAAGATGTGAACGGCGTCTGGTGCTTGGGCTTTGGAGATAAAGAGTTGGAGTTCTGACTTGTTGCTTTAGTGTGCTTTTATCTCTGGTTTATGATGTCGCGATATGAAATGTTTAGTGTTGCGATAAGAAAAAAAACCCATCACAATTTAATGATGATTGAGACTGCGACCAAACAACAGTGAAATCTTTCATTTTCTTTCATTCTCGTGGTCTAAAATGTTGTATTTTCTCAAGTTTGTCGCCGGCTTTACCAAATTGAACTTTCTGAAAGACAAAATAAAGTTAAATGTGACAAAAATACTTATTTTTGCTTCTAAAATTCTCACGTTTATTATTATCTTTTGGCGCTTACGATTTTATATTGTGACCAAATAATCACGGTTATGGATTAACCCAATCATCTTGACATCCTTATCACAAATAATACAATCGATGCATTTAATAGAGCTCACCAGATCTGTTGTTGTTGTTGTTGTTCTCCTCAAAAGCTGAACGTTAGTAGTTTTCCTTGCAGTGTCGAACGTTACATTGGTAATTAAACAATTGGGCGCATGGGTCAAATGTTCCTGAACGACACAAGTTTTTTCCCCCAAACTTGTGTTATTTTCCCCCCCAACTTTTTCCCAATTAGTGGCACAAATTTGAACACAAAATATATACAGATACAGTTACATTTGGAGTAAAATTGCCACTCAATACAATATTGTAACATGAATGTGTAAAACTACAGCTTGTTTAGACTCCTGAGGAGAAAACTGCACCGTTAGAGGGCGCTATAGTGTCCTTTTGTTCATTTAAATTTAGCGGTAACGAACTAAAGTGGTTGGAGTTTAATAATTTGCTTGCATTTCAGCTCTGAGGGCAGTTCCTGACGACGGACAGCGGTTGAGGGCAAAGAAAAGGCGGCGTCTTTATAAATCCGAGTCGGAGGGATTCGGTTCTCCCCCTCTACCTCCTCAAAGTAAAGTTCACACTGAAGTCAGACGCCCCCTGGAGGCCAAACCCTTCCCCGTCGGCATCCGGACGATCGGCAGCTTCCACGGCGCCATGACGAACAGCCGGCACCACCTGCTCCCGACCAATCACGGCCCCGCGCCGCACAAACAGGAAGCGGGCGCGGCCTATCGCGTACAGTCGGTCATGAACGGAAACATCGCAGCGATCCGACAGCAGAAGACGACGCATCGCTCGCCGCAGGCAGCGAGGGGCCGGCGGAGGGCCAACAGCTCCCCGGTCTTCTCCCCTCTGGTGGTGGGAGGAGAGAACTACAGCCTGGCGTCGCCGTCGGTGCGGATCAGGAACGAGGAGCGCGGCAGAGTGCAGTACAACCGGTTCCACCACCAGACCGGGTAAGCCTATCCTGCATACGACGACTGGTCAACACCACTGAATTGGACTTTATTGATCCACACGGAAAATGACTTTGACGCAGTGCATCATGAATAAAATAGATATAATAAAATTCAAATGTGGCAAAAATGGCTTTATCCGGTATCAAAAGAAAATGTGTTTGTCAGAATTACTTTTTACTTTTGTGGATTCTGCCGGAACGACTGGGATGAACTAAATTAAACTAGGCCTTTTTGTCCACAAACGATGAATGAAAGATTATTCTGTTCCTCTTTTGGATTCTTTCTGTCTTTATAACATTAGTAAGTCATTGTTCAAGGTTTGTGGGGAAATTGCTAAAACACTTTTCCTTTTCCTGCAGAGTCTGGAGAGTTAAATGACAAAAACCCCCCCAAAAACAGTCCTTTTCTGTTACGATTAGGGACGTAACGATGTGCAATAGAGTACATACGTATACATGTTTTGGAGAGACTCATCAAATTGCAGATGCTCTTTCTAAATGCCTCGACCTGCAAATTCTTACTGCAACTAACGATCATTTTACTCATCGATTAGTCTTGTAATCACTCTTTTCGACTAATCCAAAAATGTCGCACGATGAAACAATTTTTTTTTTTACTAAATTTGACCAGATGAAGCTGAAGTGAAGTGAGGATCCTGGTGGAGCACATTTACGGACAAGATTACACATTTTCCACGTCATTTTCGTGGAACTGCATCTCAATTTCGGTCATTAAAACGTCTTTTCTGGAACCTATGAATCGACCAGCTTACGATTCATCATTTACTGAATTTGAACGTGTAAAACCCGTTAAGAACTGTCACATCTTCATGTTGTCTGTGTTGAAATGGAGCAAAGGATCATGGTCTATGTAGTTCCCTTTTTGCTATAACAAAACAATGCATTTAAGCAAAAGGACTTATAATTTGATATGTTGTGACAGTTGAGGATATTATTGAGACTTCTGATGATCCAGTATTTTTATTACATTTACATTTTAGTATTTTCTTACATCTGAATATAAAAGAAGTCGACACGAGTCATTTTGAGACTTTATGAGGAGTTTGAAGTGTCTTTTGTGTCCCTTCTGTTGCAGCAAGCGACGTGGCCGGCCTCGAAAGCACCCGCTGCCCCCTCGCCCGTCGCTGCCCTCGCCCTCCTCCTCCTCCTCGAGCTCCACCTCCTCCGCCTCGTCCTCGTCGGGCTCCTCCTCCTCTTCCTCCTCCTCCTCCGACGAGGCGGAGGGGGACGGGGGGGAGGAGGGGGAGGTGGCGGCGGGCGCAGTGGAGCCGTGCGCCGCCCCGCGCTGCAAGCTGCCCCAACAGGACACGGTGCAGTGGATTCAGTGCGACGTGTGCGACGCCTGGTTCCACATCGACTGTCTCCATGTCGACCGGAAGAAGCTGCTGCGGGATCCCAACGCGGACTTTCACTGCGGCTGTCGCTGAGGCGCGGAATGGGACCGATTTATGAGTTTGCTTGTTCTTTTGTCTGTTTCGTTAGATGTTCTGCAAAGACACTTGGACGCAATCAATGAAATGAGTTTGGAGTTCTGCAAATGTGTGGTGAAATGTATCGCGGCTCGGTGAAGTTCACGCCGGCAAATTCAGAGGCAGAAAAAGACAATCGGGCCGTTTTTTGAAGGATTCTGGCCAGAAGAGACTTGGGCTGCAACGACTAATCCGCTCTAAAAATGTATTGTTGTTGTTATCTGGGCTATACAGACTCTAAAACGCCAACAACAAGACCGTTTTATGACAAAAACAGTGACATGACTAATTAAAAATGTCAAAAAAAGAGCAAACTTTTTTAGAATTTTACCAATAACACACTTTATAATGAAATATTCTCTATGTAGACGCCTTCAGTCACCCTATTTCAACCTTTATTTGGTTAAAAATGAATTCTAAAGGTCTCTTTGTACAATAGAAATAATGGTTTGACAGGTCGACTAAATGAAATGATCTCTGACAAGTCGACTACTAAAATAACCGTTAGTCGCAGCCCTTCTTAAAGCCACGCTAAAGTGTAAAAACCTTAATTTGTTCCAAAGCAGAATCTAATATATTGCTCATGACAGTGTCATTAGGATATTTTACAAAGTTGAAATGATCTGCCGAGAAGCTGACGGTGACGTTAAACTCTCAGAAATTGTAAAATGCCTCTCAATTTCGAGACATTTTTAAGGCAACAAAAGTGGATTTTTAAAGCTTTCCCAGCACAGACAAAATCGCAGTTGGGACTTTATTCAGAAAGATGAATTGCTTTTTCAACATTGCGCCATGCAGCTGTCAGACCAGGACTAGACCAGGGCTAGAAGAGGACCAAACTGGGGCCAAACGGAGACAAGTGTTAGATTTTTTTTCCCCTGCTCCACTTTCGGGACAATTGCAGTGTCAATCGTTGGCCACTTCGGCGGCGGCGGCGCTCGGACAGTTTTCTCTGCACTTCTTTTGGATTTGCAGTAAAACGCCGCGCTGATGAGACTGCCCTGTGAAATGCGGGACTTCTCGGGACAGTGAGGGCGGTTATTACGCGCCCGGCGATGTCCTGGGACGAGTGCTGCCTTTTTCGACGTGTCAAGCCGCTTTAGTCTGTGCCCCTTTTCTTTTTTTTAAAAACCTTCAAGCATCGTTACACTGCGGCTGTGGAGGCGGAGGAGGATTCGGGGGCCAAAGTGGACAGTCGTGGTGAAATGAGGTGTCTCCAATCCCAGCAGCCGCAGCGGTGCATGATGGGAACTCTCGATTCTGGAGGTAGAAATGGATTGAAATGAAACCAGCTGAAATCTCGAGCGCATTGTTCTTTTTTTCAGTGGCGGCCGATGTGGGGCTGACGACTAAAAAAAAATTCTGGTAATTATTTGTATTTGTTTGGTTTGGTAATCGCTTTTGAGCACATCCAGGAGCCGTGTCGTTTGAGAGGAGACTGGAATATGAACTGAAATAATCCCAAAATGCATTTAAAGTGTTGCGTTGGCAGCTTTTAAAAACGAAGACGACCTCAATTTATCAGACGATGGGAGACATTTTGTACAAGAATAAAGGGTTAAAGGCAAATAATGATACAGAAATGAACGTAAAATCGGTTACACTTTGAATAAAATGAAGATACTGTTCAAAATGATCATAATTAAGCTCTCTAAAGAGAACAGTATATTGGCTAAAAATAAATAATTGCCACATTTTTGATTTGCTTGTTGTGAAAGAAGAAATTAGGTTGTGTTCACGTGACGACGTAGAAGCTGGAGCAGGTCAAAAGTCACCGTTTAACTGCATCTGTTGTCCTTGCTTTATGGTTCATATCTCTGTCATAACTGGGCGTGTCCACATGAAACGAGAACTGGCACAAAGTTCAATGTCTTTGTCAGCAGAAATGCACAAAGTGAGATCGTTTTGTTTTAAGAAAGTGGTGCCGGTATTCAACTCCAAAGACTCGATTGTCGTCAGTTAAAAGGACTCTAAAAGCTGTAAGATGAAGACACGTTTTTGTGAATCTCAAACAAATGATGATTTTAATGATCTCCATTTTGGATATTTGCCTTCAAAAAGAGTAAATCTCCCATAGACTTTGCCCACCATCTGACATGACCTCAAAAACGTGAACACAACCTATTGCAACCACGTCTCAGCTCGTACTCGTCTACAGTTTGTAGAAATGAATGAAGTTTGACATGATTATAACAAACTTTCACACCAAAAATGACCGAACAGTGAAATATTAAACCACTTAAACAAAAGTCTCACATTGGCTGTACCACTACTAAACGACGCACTTGGATCAACATTTTAAGAGCTGTATATAAAAGGACATTACACATGTAATATAATACTTGTTAAAGCACTGAATCTGTCAAATGCACACGGACAATGGTAATCTAACCTCGTTTTGGCATCATTTCAATGCAAAATGACATTCAACTGCAGTATCCTCTTCCTCTTTGATTAATGATCGTCTTCACTCCAGTTTGTATTTGTTCTGTGCTGGAACTATGACTAAAGTTGAAATGCAACTTATTTTTGTGTGTGCGTGTGTGTGTTTGTGTGTGTGGTGTGTGTGTGTGTGCGCGTGTGTGTGTGTGTGTGTGTGTGTGCGTTGCCCCGTCTCCAGTAAAATGGTTTTCACTGTCACATGTTTGTCGATGTGTCATTGCACTCATGGCCACCAGAAGGCGATATGTCTCACTTATTTCTCACTTTTTTTTTTTTTTTTTTTTAAAGAGGAAAAAACATCTTCATCTTTTCTAGTTTCAGATAAACGTCACCTCTCCTTTTCCTTCAAAATTTCTTGTTTTAATTATTTTTCCAGAACATGTTATCGTAAGCATCAAGTCAAAACGACGATAACGTTCAGGTGGTCTCAGTGGCTCCCCTCAGACATTTGGCACTTAAAGAAATCAATAACATTATATCTTGACAACATGTTGGAAATGGAAGTGTTTAAAGTAAAAACATATTTAATCTCATTAAGTCATATTTCATACCTATTATTTGAACCATAAAATATTCAATACAATTGTTTTTACATATTGTTGATGAACAATATCATCTTCTTCCTTGTAATATTTAACATTTTCTGCACTCTCACATCTCCTGAAAACAGTTCTTTCATTATTTTGAAATTGCTTTATATTTTCACTTTCTTTTCGTGCCACTTACCAACTGTTCCATAATTTCATCCCACAAACTGAAACACCAAAGTGTTTTTGTTTCTCAGATTGAAAGCCCCTTCCCTCCCAGGGGGCTCCTCAAAAGCAAGAAAACAATACGTACATTTGAAATATATTTAAAAAGACTTAAATGGCGTTCAGCGCACACACGTCAGTTTATCGTTGGTTCAGATTTAAAAACGCATAAATATAATCGTCATCGTGAAAGGAATTGGTACAAACTGCAGTGCAAACGATGTTTCAGTTGAAATGTGAAAGTTTGGATTAAAAGTGCTTTCTCTTAACCTTTTATATCGAGACACTAAAGCGCTCATAACCACATTTTGTTGCAGTGTGACTTGCCTGATGGAGGGTCCGCCACCTGCTCGTGTCCATGGAGATGCTGCTCTGTTTACAACTGGAGGAGAAAAGGACATCATTAACTAAACTCTATTAATATAATGGGAGATTTACTGATTTGACAAGAAATCTCATGAGCCATAAAAGAACTTTAACTTCAGCGTTTCTTCTTCTGGCTCCAAAAACGTAAAGAAATACTACATT
The DNA here is from genome assembly GCA_015082035.1 of Chaenogobius annularis. Lineage (NCBI taxonomy): Eukaryota > Metazoa > Chordata > Actinopteri > Gobiiformes > Gobiidae > Chaenogobius > Chaenogobius annularis. Next base: position 464,979 of record BJKM01000250.1, read on the forward strand.
TCAACTGACAACAATGACTTCTTTACAAGCCACTCCTCTCTCCACTCCATTGCTTTACCCAGAATGTCCCACAGTGTGTCATTAAATGTGTCTTATCTTTGTGGCGTTTCCTGCTTTTTCTGAGACGGACGGATGACACTGTGGAACATTCCGGTCGCGTCTCCGTGGAGACCGTTCGATGTGTCAAGGCTCCCTACGTAATTATCACTGAAAAACGTCCAAATCTGGCACGATCTGACTTTCCAGGTTTATTTGTGTCGCGGAAAAGTAACGCGTTAATCGACACCATCTGCTTGTATCGTCTGCTCCTTTAACGTCATGTTTCACTCCATTTGAACCCATGGCACAGAAGCTTCAACTTTTCTCTAAATATTTAACTTCAGAACAACAAGTCATGTAAGTATTGGCATTTTCTGTTTGATCTTCCTCGGGAAAAAAGAAGCTGAAAAAAAGTGCTCATCCCCCACCGTGGACACAGTGGATGGATACCTTTGGAACGTGCTCCACCTGGCAGCAGGAATGACGGCCCTCACGAAAAAATACATGTATAAGACATACGCACGATGGAGAAAATAACCTCAGGACTAAACTTAGAAATAAACACATTTTAAAAACTCAATGGACAAAATGGGACAATTATTCAGAACTTAACATGCTCAAATTCCTCTTTTTTTTTTTTTTTTTAATCTATTTTTTCTTCATCACCTTTTTTTTTTAATCTATTTTTTCTTCATCACGGTTTTTTTTTTGTGTTTTTTGTTGTTGTTGTTCTGTTCTTTCTGTTGTTTTTTTGTTGTTGATGTTGATCTGTGTTCTAATGAAAAATAAAATAGACAAAAAAAGAAAAGGAAAAATAGTGCTCATTCTGTCCTCGTCTCTGCATTACTCATAAACAACATAAACAACATAAACAACAACCCGCCCGTAATCCAATTAATGACTCAAAAATAACTCAAAATACACTCCCGTAATCCGTCCAAACTCATGATCCACAAAGGCTGAACTTTAACATTTATTTATTCATTTGATACGGACCGTGCATTTTAATGAACACCAGAAACAATTACAGCGTGAATATGACAGATTATCGCAGTATTATGGAAAAGAAACCGGTCCACTAATGTGAACCGCACAGTCCCCCCTGGAGCCGTGGCCCTGATGCCCTCCCACTCACAGAAGCCCTTCAACAGAGACCTGTGTTTCTTTACTGAAGATTTAAACATATTTTCCTTTCCTCGGTTTAAACTCCTTCCAAAGTGACACAGATTGAAAGGCAGTTCTCACGTGTTGTTGAGTAAATGCGTGTCTTATCTAATGAGCTGGATGCCCTGGACATAATCTCTTAAATCATATCATTTTAATCCAATGTTTAAACTGCTTTATTGTGCGTCAACAGGATGCACATGGACCTGCTTTCGTACTGTATGTGTTGTTTTTTTCTTCTTCCCCCCTCTTCCTCATCCGCAGGAAACTCGCAGATTACAGCCAAAAGTGCTCTGACCTGAAAACACGGAGACAAGGCCGTCAGATTTGTCCAGGCGTCTCCATGGCAACGCTCTCCTCTGCCTCGCCGCTCTCTGGGTTCAGGCTCTGGGCCGAGTTTGTGAGGTTTATTGCGATGTTGTTTCACGCACGCAAATACTTGTTTTAGGTTTGAAAACGTTGCACATTTTTGTAATACTCGCAAATATTCAAGATGTTTAGGATTTGAGAATATTTCATAGTTATTCATCGTTGATATTTGATTTATCTTGAGCATCGCGTGTTTCCATTCTCCACCTGTTCATTGTGGGTTCTCTTATCTTTGGTGTTTTCAGTCATATTTAACACAAAACGCAACAGGTAAAACCAGCAATTTTACTATATTTATTCCATTTTGTCTGATAAAACGGAACTCTCAAGCTGCTCGATATGCTGTACATAAAAATAAAGCTTTAACCCTCTTATTTCCAGTCAAATCCATCCTTCTGGGAAGCATCAGGGTCAGTTTGTACTGCAGAATTACCCTAAAATAAAGATAAAAATGAATCGGACTTTCATATGGATTCCGCTTGGACATTTTTGCTTCATTACAAGTCCCTAAAACTCTTTTTCAGCTACTTTACCTTCAGCTTTCAAAAGAAAATGGTCAAAACCCAACAAATGCTCATTTTATTGTCAATCACCAGCTTTCCTCATTCATATATTTAACAAAGACAATCTGATTCCCTCTGTGCAGAGTCCAAAACGCCAGAGTCTCAGCTCCACCGAGGCTCCAGAGGGTTCAGGAGCAGCGTTTTAGAATAAATAGACCTTAAGCCTAACTTCTGATACCATAATAACCCGAACATTTCCTGCTGTTTATTTGCCAGACGTCTCCAAACACTGCCAACGCGACATAGAAAATATACTCCAAACGTGAACGTACAGTACACGTAAATGTATGAAAGTGGCTGTTTGTATCAGGATAACGTTTGTGTCAGTAATTGTGACGTGTTTGATTTGATTCTGGGACATTTTTGTCGCCCATTTCGGGTCTTTTTTGTCGATTCTTGTGCGTTTAAAATGTGAACTTTGAACACAAAACGTCAATGGCAAATTTAATAGCAATTGCAGTACTTTGTCTACTCTCTATTTGTACATATTTGTGGTGTGAGAATCAGAGACAGTTGGTCTTAGGGCATTCTGGGCCAAAGTTTTTTTTATAGAGAGGCTATGTTTGTTTATTTCTGGAGTTTTGCACAATCCTGTAATAACTTCTTCCTCTTCTTCTTCTTCCTCTTCTTCTTCTTCTTCTCCTTGGAGCGAAGGAAAAGCTGATCGTCTTCATTTGCGGCGACACTGGAGACGGCGTCCTCGGCCTTAACTCGACCCCGCTCTGCTTTGGACGGAACCGATGGGGAGGATGGCGCGCCGTGTCCAGCTGGCAAGCGCGCATTAGGACGCGGGGCGGGTGGGACGCGCTCGTCGTGGGCCCACAAGGGAGAACACTCGTCGCAAAAAAAACAAAAAAAAACAGATGGAGAGACCGGCGACGGCGCGCCAGTGGGAGGCACGAACGCGAGCGGCAATTAGAGAACTGCGGCGCTTTGTCTGCAGGAATATCGCTCGCGGTATGACCTGATTTGTGTGGTCAAAAAGGGTTAAACGTTGGCTACTTTTTTGCCCAAATGTGACCTGAATCTGATCTTTTGCAAAGTGACTGCAGTCTGAACACACAAGTCACATTTTTAACAACTTTTTAACAACTTTTTAACAACTTTTTAACAACTTTTTAACAACTTTTTTAACAACTATTCAAACCAATAACTCTTCATTGCACTATTTCCAACCATCTATAAATGTTGTGTACACACTGAGACCAACTTTATTTTTTATTTTGTTTGTAAATTCTTAATTCATGTATTGATTTTTTTGTACTTTGCTATTATTATTATTATTATTATTATTATTATTATTATTATTATCATCCATTGTTTGGCACTGAACCTTTTTCTGATTCTGATTTCTCTGATTCTGACATTTATCTTGACTTCTGCTCTGGAATAAAACAGGTGCCACGTGTTTATTTGATATTTTTGTTTTGGAAAAGATGGGAATTAACGCTGCCAGACACCAACAGCAAAGATTTAAAGTGTAATAAAGATAAAATATCATCTTTTGCCTCTCAAAGACGAAAGATAAAGATGATTATCGGCTGGCTAAATGCTGCTTCCTCGTTATAATTTCATAATGTGACAACAGCTCCTGGTTTGGTCCTGTTTCTTCTCACGTTCATTTTCCTTGTAGACTTGTAGACAAAAAAAGGGGAATAGTAAGATTAAATCCACGGCGACACGGTTGAATGTCCAGAAAACGCATTTAACATTTGAAATTTGGTGAAACGATTTAAATAGTTGGTAGAAAACTTGTTACAACTAATTCCAACCAAGAAGTAAAATCATAAACCTAGAAAATGTGCTATTTCGAGACATTTTTTGTGTGAGTCCAACCTGCCATAGGACCTCTAAACCGTCTCCATCTCCTCATCCCAGCACGTCACACAAATGCGTCTCAACTCCGAAGGTAAAGAGCTATTGTTTATGGCCTCATTTGAACTAACGCGGGAGCACAATCAGGGGGGAGTCCTTGAGCGCGCCGAGGTCTCTGCGGTGACCGAGGCTCTGGCCGTGCACTCTGAAGGGTCCAAACCTGTGATTATGTGAAGAGAGTGAAGATGAAAGCCCCCGGCTGCAGCCTCCATCAGCCCCTCAGCATTCTGTGTCCCTGTTATCACTGCCCACAGACAAGTCAGACGGAGGGGGCGGGGGGGGGGAGGAGGGAGGGGGCCGGTGGGGGGGGGGGGCGACAGGAGAGGAAAAGACAGGGAGGGAGTCATGAAGTAAAACACGTGGAGAACGAGACGGAGAAGCACATGTGGCGGTGAGGAGCCTCCCCATCATCTGTGACATTAAAACAATATCGCTCAAGTAGTAGTGAAAAGTAATGCTCAAGAAAGTACTCAAGTAAGAGTTGAGAAAGTTGAGGACACTAAAACGTGTGCTCTGCAGATGGAGGTCAAGTGCAAACGCAGAAACAAAGGCACTCGGCCCGTCACAGAGATGTTAAGACGCCATCTTTCCATCGTGGTTATGACGTATTAAAGACCGCCACAACAACAGGAAGGACAAAGCGCAGAAATACATGAAGTGACATCACCGTTATATTATTAAACAACAGTAGAATACGCATAAAGAGTACAAAAAACGACCACATGAATACTGAGCGACAGATGGACGCATGAAAGTCTGATTCACGATTCATAAGTTCGTTGAATTGAGCCGGGAAAAATGTGCAGAAGGAATCGTGTGAAGGTGAAGTGTGAGTGAGGACGTTTGAATCGTTTACTCCGATTAACACGACGCTTTTGTCGCTCGTCGTCCCAGCGTGAGGAGGAACGTACACTGTTGGTAACGCTTTCGTTCAAATGCACTTATTCCTGCCTGAAAGCGTGAACCAGACTTGAAGCGTGAACTATGAGCGCTTACTCGTGCTTGAATCATGCTTAATAAACTGTAATAAACTTGTAATAAACTTGTTTATAGATTTATTAAGCTGACTGGCGTGCGGATATCTATCACGTCATCGCCATAGATACTGGTGCAAAGTACAAAAGTAAAAGTACTGTACTCAACTTAAAAAAACAAAAAAAAAAAAACAGCTACAATTATGAATTACTTTCTTTTCTCTGTTGCTCCAGTAGGGGGCAGTGCAAGCCAGGCTCACTTCAGTTTCACTCTGAGCTGAAGCAGAGGATGAAGCGGATGAAGATGATCAATGCCTGTGATCAATGCGTTATGATCAGTGTGTTGTAGTAAAGGCTAGAGAGCTCATCGCCCATGGTAACCGGCAGTTCCAGCTCCATGTTGTGGATTAAACGCAAAGGAAACACACAAACTGACAGAGCGCTGTACTTTTAAGTCACAGTTTTATGTTAAATACGTTGATAATTTGTCCGAGTGTGAGTGTCTGTGTGTGTGTGTGTGTGTGTGTGTGAGAGAGAGTATGTGTGTGTGTGTGTGTGAGTGTGTGTGTGTTCTTTCATAATATCAGGGTCATTATCAATTGCTGTTTCCATATGGTTTACCAACGCCGGATTAGCCGCGTTCACTCTCACAACACACTCTCATTCATGCACACAGGGAGAACATGCAAAACGCCACACAAGGGCCCTGCACCAGCTGCGGAACGATCCCGGGACCCTCTTGCTGTGAAGCGCCGTGCTCCTTGGTCACCGTTTGAAGCTTCGACCTGTTCTGCTTTTTACTAACAGATGATTTGGGAATATTCAAGTCTTAATCTGCACAAACTGGATGAAGATAAAATAAATAATACACTCATTTATGAATCGGTGAATAGTTGAAAACGAATCTTTAAAGGTTCCAAATACATAAACCTTTTTTACTGGAGACACAAATATTGAACTGTATTTACAAAACTTACATTCAAATGGCATTGTTCACCAGAAAGCAGTGCAGAAGGAGGTCATGAATGTGTGCTTTTTAAAGATCGTTTTCGTGTGCCGAGAGAATATGTATTTATCTATTTTGAATGGTTTCTTTTCTGCAAGTTGGTAAAAACAAACATGGAAATGGGAGCGCGCGTGTTGGCCACAAAGGGTTCAAACATCGATGTGTTTTCAGGGTGAAAATAAACCACAAAAATAAACCATAACATGCCACTTTAATCCATGCATTTTATGGCCTCGTTTTTACCTGATTTTCAATGAGGATTTTACGCTCTCCACTCACAAGATGGCCGCCACAACTGCCACGGCAACAGACCCCGCAGTCTCTCTATCCTTTATCATGAGTCTCTCCCAACCATGGATGTATTATAATAACTGGATAAGGCACGCCCCCTCTGTCCGCGGGACTGCAGCCTCTCGGCCGGACCAAGAGCTCGAAAATGACCGAAAGTGCTAAATTCTTTTTAGTCTAAGAATAAAAACAGAAGGAATTTCGCTCTTTTCACCGTTTCTAAAATTCTTAAAAATCGTATTATTGACTTCACGGTGAACGGTGTACGCGGACTGGTCACAAAGGGGGGATGCGCTAGCCCCCCATTCAGGAAGTCATGCGGAAGTAGGACACTTTTCTTTGGAGACGTGCGCCAATGAGCCCCCCGCCATTGGCTTGAATTGGGCGCCATTTTGTTTTCCGGGGGCCTGGTCTCAACACAGCGTCGTTTCTTTCCTCAGCCGCGAGTGTTTTTTTAGCCAATCACAAAGCCCCTTCTCTGGAGACCCACTTCCAGGCTCGTGTACTTTCTGCACCTCTTGACGCCGTGCGAATTTTCATGCCTGGTTTTTCCACAGCTTGACGTTTCCATCCCCCCCCCTCCGCCCCCTCCGCCCCCCCAGCTTCCAGTCGGCACGCTCGCTTCTGAAGACGTCTCTCTCCTGTCGTCGGGGCGCCGCGAACACAAACATGTCAGTGTGAGGCCCGGTGTGCCGCTGACAGTGAGCGTTACGGGGGATATGTGTGCTGGTCCCCCCGGTGTACGCGAGCTTTAAAGAGGAATAGAACAGGACCCTATTTACAAAGTAAACCAGGCCGCGTCATGGGATAACTGCGATATCGGCAACGTGTTTATATCAGTCTGATTACATGAGAGCAGAAGTTAATTGTCGCTATGAAAACCAATTAGAGTTTTAAAAGCAGATTCGAGCAGCAACGGCAAAACAAACGTGGGTAGATTATAGCCAGAAATGTGTACTACTACTTCAAAATGATATCTGTCAAATACAGTAAGAGTAACTGTCTGGACATAAATCGCTGATTTACCAATTTGAAGTTTAAAGAAGGAACAAGCATGAAATAATGCGCAAAATCCGCTGTTTTCCATGAAAGAAAAGACACGCACATTTGAAAAAAACTTTAATCCGAAGCGGCAGCAGGCACGCGACGCAAACGTTCAAATCATTTCATTGTCTTTTTTTTTCCACTTCAGTTTCGACGTCAATGTTTTACTGTGAGTTTTAGTAGCAAACGGGTAAAAGTACGACGTCTGAAGTACAAGTTCGTCAAAAGTGAATACCTGCTTCTGCAAAAACAAAGTGTCAACAACAACAACAACAACAACAACAACAACAACAACAACTGTGAACAATCTAGATTTAGTTTGAACACGCTGTCACATTGATTCATTGCATGTATTTTGTCAAAACGCTGAAATAATGAGTTTAAATGAAACACTTTTGGCTTTTGTCTTGTCTGCAGTTGTACAGACTTAAAGTAGTTTAGTAGTTTAGTAAAGTTTACACCAATCGAGCGGGTATTTGTGGAGGAAAGCACAAACATCTGTAGAAAATGACAGGAAGTGACATCACACAAGTTTATGCAGAATTTACACAAAAGAAACCACTTTTTTTTGACTCTCTAAACATGAATGAAACAAAATAAAGTAATTTTTAATTCAAATAAAAAGAATTGTGATATTAGATGATTTGTTCCCAGTGTTTGCTGGGTAATTTCCTAGTGTGATGTCATCAATTACAGACAGGAAGTACAATTATAAACCTAAAATTGTTGTATTTTTTTTTTTAAACAAAATTCTAACTATATTTACCTTAACTGCATTTGAGTTCAATGAGTCATCCGACCTGTAGGGGGCACTTTAAGTTTATTTGATATTTGACCTGTGCAGTTTGTGAAAAGGAGCGCTCTTTACTCTCTTGAGGCTGATGTTGCACCAGTGCAGAACATGAAATGCTAAATACTGAACGCAGCGTGCCGTATTTTGACTCAACGGCGAGATAAATGTATTTAGCGTGAGCGATCCGGCACGTGAACGAGTCATTCCACGGCCATTTTGTAACTCCACCACAGATTTATCGGTTGTTTTTTGACGTTCTAAACACGGCTCTTTTAACACAGTTACCAACAAATATCCATAAAAAGCAGACGTACAAATGTGTTCATATTTACTTATATTGTCCCTTCTCCTCCTCTCTCTTTCTCTCTCCACTCCACCTCTCTTCCTCGCCGCACATTCCCTCTCTCTTGTCCTTCTTCTCATCTCTTCCTTCTCTCTTTCTCTCTCACCCCTCTTCCTCTTGCCTCACTCCTCTCTCTTGCCCCTTCTGCCACCTTATCATTAAAAAAACTCTAAAATCATTAAAAAATAAATACTAAACCAACCTTCCTCTAGACATACAACTAAAACACCTACTATCTAAAACACTCTATATCAACTAAACAAAATAAAATAAAAAAACTCAAAAAAAAAATAAATAAATAAAACTCTCTCTTTCTCTCTCCACACCCCCTGTCCTCTGCGTACCTCCCTCTCTCTTGCCCTTCTCCTTCTGTCTCTACTCTCTCTTTCTCTCCCACCCTTCCTCTCGCTCACTCCTCTATCTCTTGTCCTTCTCTCACTCCTGTCTCTTGCTACTCTTCTTCTCTCTCCACCCCTTCCTCTGCTCAATCTCCTCTCTCTGCCTTCTCCTCCTGTCTCTTACTCTCTCTCTCCTCCACCCCTTCCTCTGCTCAACTCCCTCTCTCTTGCCCTTCTCCTCCTGTCTCTTAACTCTCTCTTTCTCTCTCAACCCCACTTCTCTGCTCACTCCCTCTCTCTTGCCCTTCTCCTCCTGTCTCTTACTCTCTCTTTCTCTCTCACCCCTCCTCTCCTCTGCTCACTCCTCTCTCTTGCGCTTCTCCATCCTGTCTCTTCTCTCTCTTTTCTCTCTCCACCCCTTTTCCTCTGCTCACTCCCTCTCTCTTAGCCGCTCTCTCCATCTCTCACTCTCCTCTTCTCTCTCTTTCTCTCTCCTCTTCCTCTGCTCACTCCCTCTCTCTTGTCCCTTCTCCTCCTGTCTCTTGCTCTCTCTTTCTCTCTCCACCCTCTTCCTCTGCTCACTCCCTCTCTCTTGTCCCTTCTTCTCCATCTCTCCTCTCTCTTTCTCTCTCTCCACCCTCTTCCTCTGCTCACTCCCTCTCTCTTGTCCCTTCTTTTCCATCTCTCCTCTCTCCTCTCTCCTCCTCTCTCCCCTTCTCTCCTTATTTCTCCTTCAGGCAGAGGAAATGAGATTCTGGCTTATTGGCTTATTTCCACCTGTCCCCGCGCTGACCTTTGGTTGCCGCGGTTGCCTGGCGCTCTCTCCCTCGCTAACGCGCCCGTTATGCGCGGCGCTGCCACCCTCCTTTGCACACGCACTAACTCACGGGGCCAAGCGGGCGCGCGGAAATACCGCCACAATAATGTTTCTGTCGGGACAATCTGTGAGGTATTGACACCGGGAAATACAGAGACGCGTCGCACACTTTGACGGCGCCCGGGGTCTAAACGTATATTCTGGTGTCACGGAAATTCAATGAACTCTGCAATAACCTGTAAATGTTGAAGTGTGGGGCAAAATGAGAAAATAGTGCCGCCGCCGCCGCCGCCGGTCTGTCGGTGTGGGGGGAGTCTGAATGAGGCCTCCTGCTTTTTTTTTTTATCAACTTCCTGTCAGTTTAGAGTTTGGAGCACATTTTTATCGAGTTAAAAGTTTAGAAACGGTCAATTAGACACAGGAAATGACGCGATATAAAGTCTAAAGTTTTTACAGCAGATACAGCTGCGTTCAAAACCAGGGGAACTTGGATTGTGTTCAGATTTTGAGAAGTAGAAGAAGAAGAAGTAGCAGAAGCATTTATATAAAAATGTATATTATATCCTTTTTTATTTTGGACATCAGTAACATTAAAACAAGAACACGTAGGTTAATAGAAATACTTATATAACAGATTTACTCCTCTCAACTCGAAGTATTTGTAGAGCAGTTTAAAAAGAACAGTCGACAAGGAAAGTCTTTAGAAGGGAATTAAAAACAGAAAATGAGTCTGCCAGCGATGAAATGAAAATGAAATGACAGTTCGTGTTTGCCTTAAGTCGGCTCTGAGCAGAGTCAGGGCGCGCCGTACTGGGAGAGTGGGACGCCGTGGGAGAGTGGGACGCGGCTCAGGGGAACGCACGGCAGAGAACGCTTGGAAATCACAACATTCATTCTGACGAGACAGTTTTGTTCAGTTTTTAATCTTTTGACTAAAATCATTTTCAAACAAGATTTAGTCAAAGCAATTCTTTTTAGTTGAATCAGATAAGGCTCAATATTAGCATCTTTTCTGTTGCTGGGTGATACTCCGCAGCCCCCCACCTTTGGGAATTGAACCCAGGTCGTTCTGGCTATGAGGTCTTGGTGTGTTGCCCATGGACACGGCAACAATAAGCGGTGTGTCGCCAGCGCTCAGTGTGTCTGTGCATTCATGGTGGTCATTCATAAAACTTTCATAGTGACTGACTTATTCATTCATCGCTGCCCTGAATACTTCCTCGTTGAGTAAACTGACGTAGGAGACAGTACCCACGGCCGGCACAAAGTATTTCTGGAGTAGCAATAGTATAAGTTCTTTAATTAACCACTAAAACCAGTTCAATATCGTGGACATGTTTGTGATGAACTCTCTCTCTCTCTTCCCCCTCTTACTACATCACACTCCTGGATGAATGGATTACTCCGACTCTTCTCTCTCTCCATTCCTCCCTCTACCCCTCATCTCCATCTCTTCCTCCTTCTCTCTCCTTCTATCTCCTTTTTTCATTTCCCTCACTTCTCTGCCGCTCTTGTTCCCTCTCCCCTCTCTCTCTGTCTCTCTCATCACACACACACTCTTGCCCTCTCTTGCTCCCTCTCTCTCTTTCACTCTCTTTCCACTCCCCCTCCTCCTCCCTCTATCTCCCTCCTCTCTCGCTCCATCTTTCTCCTCTCTCTCCCTTCCTCCATGTCCCTCCCTCCCTCTCCTGTTTCCTCTCTCTCCTCTCTCTCCTCCCTCCTCTCTTGCTCCCTCTCTTGCTCCCTCTCTTGCTCCCTCTCTCTCTTTCACTCTCTTTCCACTCCCCCTCCCTCCTCTCCTCGCTCCATCTTTCTCCCTCTCTTTGCTCCCTCTCTCCCTCTCTCCCTCTCTCCTCTCCTCCTCGCCCCTCCCTCTTGCTCGCCTCCCTTTCTCTTGCTCCTGCGCGCCTCTTTCTCTCGCCTACTCACCCTCCCTCCCTCCCTCCCTCCGTCTGTTGCTCCTCCTCTCTCACCCTCTTCTCTCTCCCTCCCTCCCTCTTCCCCTCACTCCTCCCTCCCTCTTTTCCCCCTCTCCCCCTCCCTGTCCCTCCTGTTCCTCTACGCCGCTCCAGTTCAACCTTATCCGAGCCCTATAATAACACCCTGAATCACTTGGCTCAAACTGCATTGACACTGCTGATTCTTATAAGTGACCAAGAAGTGGGTTACAATTTAAGGAGCCCCCCGGCCATGGCCCGACCCCCAAAAGCACTCAATTAGCTGCTCTTTTATCTCATATTGCCTTGTTCTTACAATGTAGCTGACTTCGCTGGGAGACAGGGCTCTGCAGATAGCGCTAAACGGAGATATTCACCACTGGAGACGAAAGCCATACAAAATAATTAGCGAGCGAAAAGAAAAACTGCCAAAGAAAGATAGCTGTGCACCGAAGCCAAGTATTGTAGATGAGAAGTGGGTCGCAGAGAGTCGACCCTCTGCTGAAGTCTGTGAATAAGAATTGATTTGATATTTTACTGCACATGTTAAAAAAAACACAAAAAAAACATGAATGAATACAGCCTTTCAAAACGAACGCTGTCCATAGAAACAAGCTTTTTACAAGTTATGGTTGTTGCTTTTGCTTTGGCGGCAGAAAATGCACTGAAAACAAAGCAGAAATAAATTCACATAAAAGAGCAGGAAGTACTTTGTGCCAGGCATGACGTCGCCGTGTGTTTTGTGTAGGTCGACAGAGGAGATCTCGAAAACGGACTTCTCCAATACTTTTACGAAGACGTGTCACTGGTTTTGTGTCTCCAGGATCAGAGGGGGGCGACGGACCAATCAGGGACACGCATGAAAATAAAGAATATCTATCAGGAGTTGGGGTCCCTGATCTAACAAAACATTAAACAAAGAAAGCGGGACAACGCCATATTTAGTAGTATTCATATCATCTGTTCACCGTCTCTCTGTGTCTCGTTACGTGTTTTTTGTGTGCTTATTGTGTAGTTAAAAAAACAAAAACACACAGAACATAACAAAGAGATAAATTAAACAGGTAATAATGATATTTGAATATAGGAAAAAACTAAAAATAAGGATGATAAAACACATCAATTGTCCCACGTTCATGTCCCATCTAGTTATCTTAAACAAGTCAAATTGAGTATTAATGTTGATTTATTTTCCATTTTTATGAATGTCAGATTATGTCAGATTTATGATTTGGTCCAGTCCTTCGTCGTGTCCATGGCAGGAGTTTTGAGGCCCAAATACATCGTGGGCTAGTGTGAAAAACAGTAAAAACAACAGTCATATCTCAGTCCAATAGTTAAGTGTAATAGAACACATGATATGGATGATTTTCACACTGCAAAACCAGAAGTAGGTGTTTAAATGTGTCTCGCTCACAAACACGGTGGCACATTGTTAAGATGCCCGTGCACGGCTTTAGAACAGCTTTTTTCAGGCAGCAAAGTGAAAGTTTACAACAAAAACAAAAAGTTGGGCACCCATGGGCTTTCATTTGAGCTGAAAGAAGTTTGATTTTGTTCTAAATGATAAGTGACGCACTAATTTCACATGCTCCACTGAAATGAACATATCTGATTGCACGGTTCCGTTTGAGTTTGGCTCGAGGCGCGACAGGCTGTGACCGGACGGATATTTCTTTGTCTAAAACACAGCGAGACAGCTTTCTGGATATCTTTGCTAGGCAACTAAGGAGACACTCGGCGGACAAAAATGTAGCAAAACCAGGAAAATGGTGAGACGGGTTTGTGAGCAGTGCCACACTCTCCCAAACAACACTGTAGAAGCCTCTGATCACTGCTGGTCAGTTCTTTCAACCCTTCCACCTATCGCCTTCACCGTTTTTCTCCAGAGCTACTTTAGAATGGAAGGGAGGTCTCTAATCTGGCGGGTGAACTACAGAGACGTAGCCCATCACATCCCTCTCGCTTCTGCATTCACAAAGGCATTCGGACTCCAACATTTCTGGCTTTACACACCTCTGTCTCACTTCTACATTCTGCATTCGGCATCTTTCCCTCAGACCCAGCACAATAATCTACTTCATGTTGTGGCATGGTCTTATCATAATTCGTTTTTGCCTTTTAAATTTGGATTTGTGGAAAAACTGTTGCCGTGATTCTGGATTAAAACGTAGAATTAAACGATGAATCTTCGTCATATCATTAGACGCCGCACAAACTGGCACAAACACGGTACAGAACGTTTAATAATCTCCGGTTTGTTAACCCAAATGTCAAACTGAGCCAGCGCTGGTCAAAGGAAAGCACTTGAAATTGTTAAATTGAATGAATAGAAATGCAGGTTTCATGATTTCTGTCATGTCTTTGTGATTTTAATGAATTTATTTTTCCTGTCGTGAGAAGCACTTTGAATTTCCTTGTGTGTGAATTGTGCTCTACAAATAATCTTACTTTTAAAAATCCAAATTCCCTGTATTTACTGTATATGGCACATTTTATGCACAGAAACAGTTTCCAAAGTACATAAAACGATCAAATAAATAGTAAAATTGGTGTAATGTACTAATCCCGAAACAATAAAACCAGCCAAGTCAAATCAAATGAAAACCATGAAAAAGAAATGATCAAATCTAAAAACGAACCGAAAGTTAGTGCGAAATGTTTCAGTTAAAAGCCGCGCTGCAGAATTTAAAGATGTAAAAGATTTGAATAAAAGCCGTATTAGACAACAAAAACGCTCACATTTTCACGTCACGTTTTAAATCACGGCCAATAGAGACGCCAAAGACGGAGCGGGCCCAGGTCCACGACGGGGGGGGGGGTCAGCGCTGCCAAACACAATGACAAAGAAGCCAATAACCGATCAATATTGGCTGCCATGAATGATGCGGTGCTTTGGAGACACGTTTGGGGTGAGTTGGACTTGTTTTGTCTGTTTATGACGATACAATCACACTTAGATTTTTGGATTCTCGCGTCTCGACTGTCGACTAAGGGTTCCGTTCTTGTTAGATGTAAGATTATTAAGATATATTTTACTACGCTGGTTAGTTTGTGTGCGATACGGCAAGAAAACCAATTTGATTTTATCATTCAAACACTTTATACTAAGAGCAGGAAGGCAAATAAAGACGACAGAAGGTGATCAAACAGGAGCCGAGTGGGGGAGAATGACTATGTGCGCTGAATCACAATACACCCTTTTTCATATAGATCCTAATTACATTTTTTCTCGGCCTTGTTTCGTAGCGGTCCGTCTGAAGTCCATGTATTGCTCACAATTTGCATGTACTGCGGCTGGGGCTGACATAACCTCGCATTGGACACACGAAATGATCAAAACTCCAAAACTCCTTGCGTTTCAGAAAGTTGCAGGCCGTAATGTTTGGCTTAGACTTTCTTGCTATATTTGACCGTTTCATTGCGTATCTCTGTGTGAAAAGTGTGGGAGGAAGGTATCGACTTGTTTTCGCCTCCGTCAGCGTTGTCCAATTTTGACTTTTTTTTTTTTTTTTCCGGGGTGAACTCAGCCTCAGCCTGGTCTTTGTCTGCTAAACGCTTCCATCCTTCCATGCTTCCATCCATCCTCCTCCTCTTCAGTCAGTCAGTGTTGAGACGCAGATCTCTGTTTGTCAGTTTTTTTCTCCTTTCGCGCTGTGGATGAGGAAAGCCCGCGGAAGAGCCTTTGTGACCTGAAACAACGGCGAAAAAGACTTCTGTCGGTGCTGCCAAAGTAAAACCAAAACCTGAAGATTAGAACAAGCTTTACCTGACATTCATTTAATCTAGTTTGGGCAGGGGGGGGGGGGGACGCCTTTCACGCTGACAGTATCCTGAAAAAGCAGTAATTTGTGGTCGGCGCGGAGACAACTGCCTGCGAATAAGACAAGTTGTGCGACAGCAGAGCCGTTCACCGCCGCCGCGCTTTGTTTATTATAGACCCCGCACGCCGTCTTGTCACGTAGAGCCTTGACAACGAACAATCAAGAGTGCATCGAAACATAAACAAGACAGAAGTTCCTCCGCTCTTTGTCGAAGTTCGGCTAACAGCAGCGGAACACTTCACGGTGCATTTACAAAAGGCGTTCCAGCTACAGAAGCAGAGCGTGGATACAAGTTTGAAATATGGCCTTGTGCATTTCCTTCTAAAGAACTAAAGAACCTGTGATGTTCCGACGACAAGCACCGAAGCCCCTTAAAAATCACGGTTATTGTTTTGGAGAAGCAACACTTGACTATCAGATACGTTATCTATAATTAAACAACAATATAACAACAAAATAAACAACAAAAATATATTCAAAATGCTGCAACAAGAGCTGATTAAAAATAAAAAGAGCAGTGAATTGTAGTCGGTGTCGTTTTTTTTATTAAAGGACTTTAAACTGCTCAGAGTGCATCAACATTTCTTCCTTTTTATTCATTTATTTACTAACCTTTATTTAACCAAGTGAGAACCATTCTTTTGCCAATTTTACTTTTATTTTTTCACACCGTTCTGCACAGGGCATTCATTGTAAGTGATAGTAAATTGTAGCGTCACGTCAAGGGTCATAAATTGATATCTTTGCACCTTTATCTCTATTTTTAGAGTTCGTACACGTCTTGAACTTCAACCGAGACATTTTTTGCCACCCCAAAAAATAGTGACATATTTATTTTTGTCGGTATCGCCCACTCATACCCGTACATTCACTTCTGTTCTCACGTCTTCACATACTTCCTCTCGACACAATCACGTGAATAAGAGGCGAGGAAACGTCTAAACTCGCACTCACATCACGATTCCGTCTTGTAAACAGGTGTCCGTTAACGTCCTCACACCCCACACATTCCACGCTTAGCTGATGACGCAGAGCAAAGGTAACACGTGGAGACGCATCAAGGTCACCCGCTCCCCAGACGCTTCCACCCAGGCAGCGCTAAACTGGCCCGCGCACCTTCAGCCAGATGTTTGGGCTCGACTGGACAGCTGCGTGTCTTTGTGAAGGGGAAACTCGCTCGCTAAACTCCCCCCGAGATCCCCGCGTTAACGGGGCATTTTAATTATGAATGCGTCACCGTCGCCGTCGCCGTAGCAGTGTGGGACAGATACAGGCTGCAAACGAACCACAGCGGACACATAGACACCGACAGAGGACCATAAGAAAGGAATCATTGTACAAAAGGGTTTTTAGTCGGTTACGCTCCCGTTATGGGTTTCGGGTTTCGTTTTTTTCCCAGAGTCACGGTAAAGTGAACAAACACTCAAAGTGAACTTGCAAATGAGGTGAAAACTTTGCTAGAGGTTGATTTCAAAGCCAATGTTAAATATGTATAAACCACCTATTCAAATTTAAAGTTTGCTTTAACTCCTTACTTTATATCAATATCAATATCAAGGTTTATTTCTAAAGCACACGTACAACTTTAAAAGCCCAAAGTGATATACAGCAAAGGGCAATAATACATATATACAAACAATGAACAAGGATTTAAACTGCTCTAGTGTCTCAGCAGCTCTGACCAGGCTGTTCCAGAGCCTGGGCCCCGCCACAGAAAACTCGGGCCCCTCTTCTTTTTAGCTTTGACCTGGGCACATCCAGGAGGAGCTGAGGGGAGGACCCCATGGTACGAGCAGGGACATGGTGGGACAAATAACAGGAAGCCAGGTCATTTAAAGACTTAAAAACCACAAGCAACATTTTAAATTGGATTCTCTGAAATGGGAAGGACATGCAGCAAATTATCGGAGCCGGATTCGATTTACCCAATCCTGTGTTGAGGTTTGAGTGCTCAGAAAATGTCCCGTTTGCACCGACCACCTGCACGCCCTGTACCTGCTTCAGACTCTGGGTCGTACGAGTATTAAAAAATGTGAGGGATTTTCTCAGCGAACAGCTTCTGCCAGTGTGATCTACAGTGAACAGTGCGGACCAAATCAAAACCAGTCAAATGTTCATTATTGTTCAGTGCACGACATCCAGATGACACAATGTCCAATTTTAGTGCTATAATTATTGTGAGGAAAACAATGTAACTATTATTCACAAATAATGAGATAATACAATACAACAGTGAAATCTTTTTATTTTTTTATTCCTCAATTTTGTGACCGGCTTCATTAAAATGACAAAGTAAAGTCAATGTGACAAAAACAGCCGGATAAAAAGTACGTTGCATTGAAGTCTATTTTCAGACTATAGATTGATGTAAATAGACTTAATTCTATTATTTACCATTTTAATTTGTTGGTTCTTACGGTTATATTGGGACCTGAATAATCGCAACATCCTACCAATATGATGAATAAACATTTCTGAAATGTCATCGATGAATATGAGAGCAAACAGAACAAGTCTTATTCAAACTAAAACACTGCATATTGTCTCTCCACAGTTTTAAATGGTTGTGTTGACCTCCTCGTCCGGAGCAGCGGTGTCGGTCTGGGCCGTCTCCTCTGCCATTACCCTGTATCCATAATGAAGTCTCCCTGAAGACGGCCATTTCGCGAGGCGTCCCACATTATGGAGCGTGTTGTGCAGAAGAGAGGCTGATTGGTCCCATCTCCAGCTGTACGCCGACAAACAGGTGTGAGCTAGAAAAGTGTTATTTACCCACGGCTCATCCAGCTGCTGCGTGGGGGGCCGCTGCACTTATTGAATTTCATCACCATCTGAGTCCAAAACAAGTGCATTTCGATGTTCCGCAATTTGATTCTGCACAGCGAGGGGTCTTTTCCGTGATGTAGCCAGGCAAACACATCTGAGAATCTGGATCACTGTAGTTTGTCACGTAACTCGGAAAATTAAATCCATTTTTGAGACTAAGTAACAGCTGGACAATATCTGGCAACGTGGCAATTTGTAAAGAACGTTTATAGACAAACTCAAGTCATCAACCTCCAGTGTGCAGGGGTTTACACTGATTTGTGACTGATAGTTTTCTGGTTGTTTTTGCAAATGTTCCACAGCATGGCATTAAACATATCTCAAGGGTGTTTCCAGGTGTTGAAGTGATTCCAATTATATGAAAAATGTGTCTGTGTTTGAGATTTTCAGCTGCTTGAAACGGCAAAGAAGTTATTCTAAACCAGTTAAATCACTTGAAATCGATAGTACTTGTGATTTTAGTATTTTTATGGCCACGCCCCTGCCACACGGTGCTCCCTGGCCACGCCCACTGTAGCCTGGTGGTCACTGGCCAAACCCCCTGCTGCCTGGCGGTCCTAAAGCGTGTCCCAGACGTGTGGGAGCATGAAAGCTCCTTCGTCTCTGTTCATTGTTGTTGTGCGTTGTTTCCTGAGCTCGATTGTCTTCTGTATGCAGAGTTTGTACTTATGTCCTTCTGTTGCGTTGTCCCAGTCCATGACATGATTGTCCCGTTTGCGGTGGGTTTTATTGGTGTGCGCTCTCTTTTTCTTGTCAGTCTGGTTGCAGTTTGATGTATGATTTCTTGCACGTTTTGCATGGTATTTTGTAAATTGTGAGGACATAATGCTTAATGTAACTTAAACTTCAATGAAAGTATAATCAAGTAGAACTCATTTCAGAGTGAGACAGATTGTTCTGTGTCTCACTCTGAATTGAGTTCTTCACATGAATCAATCTGGGAAGGCGCTCGCTGAAAGCCGTTGGGACGTTAAAAAATACTTCACTCTGATTGGTTGAAGCCTCACAACAGCGGAAGAAGCGGAAAAATCAAAATTGCGTTAAATCCAGTGTTCAGAAAAGCACAGTCATCCACAAATGTACGAAAGCACCATCGTGTGCACGGTTTTGCTCCTGGAAGGTTAATAATCAAGTGCTTGAAAGGACTTCTGTTGTTTCATAAGTGGTACTTCTTCTAAGTACTCTCTGATTGGTTGTTTGCCTGCATGTATAATTCATGCACACTGAGTGAGAGAGTTACTGCTGAAAGGTTATTCTTCACATGAGGTGGAAATCCTAATTACCCCCTGGACGTCAAGAAGAACTGTATGTTAAATGCTACTTTGCTGTCATATTATTCCCAGTTCTGACAGGTTTAAATAAATAATAAGCAAAGAGACCCCCATGTCCCACCTGGTTAAGAATATAATTATCAGAGGTTTTCATGGCATTTTAAATGGCCACTATGTGGACTGTGTGTTAATTAATTGTGTGTTCTTTGGTGTTAGTGAGGCAACATTAGTGAGTGACACTTCTAAAATGTAATAGTGCAATGATATTTGATGGAGATAGCCAAGCAGGTGAGTCATATGCAGCTGTTGTTTTATCAAGGGCCTAATCACCTAATCAATGTCACTGATCACTCAATATTGGTGGATATGTCCGGCTGGGCGGCGCCATCCGTCATAATAATGCTCCTGCTTGTATTAGTTAACATAGGAAAATATGTACCGGTATAGAAAACAACAATTAAACAATTACATTAAAATATAACTTAACTAAGTCTTAAACAGGACAAAAGCAGGATTAAACTGGGACCTCAGCATTGCTAAGAATGATAACTATTTTGGCAGAACTCACCGGACTGGACAAACCTGTCGTCTGCAAGTGGGAACTGACTTGAGAACGAACTCTGTTCTTATGTCTTCAGACACCCGGAATCTACGAAACAGGATTCAAGAAAAAAGGTAATTTTGCTTCAGCCTTGGATTATTATGAGGATCGCATATTGTCTCAAGTTACATATCTGTGTACATTTGTGTATGAATGAGTCTTTACATGACTTCAACCATCACATTAGTAGATTTGACTCGTCAGATAAAACAAGAAAAATGAGAAAAACAAACCAAATTTATGTTACACATTATGGAACAACAATATTGCACACTGCACTTATATTTTTTATGATGATATAGATTTCGGTTATTATGCTAGTGTTTTGTGTCTGTTTTACATTGTAAGAAGCACAACTCATTTCTTGACCCGTTCTAGTTTTTAATATGGATTTGACTATGTTAGTTATGATTATTGGACTTCTAGTATGTATTTAATTTTCTTGATAAACATATACCATATATTTATCTTCTCATTAACAGGAGCATTATGGTGCCTCCCAACTTGCCTTTTTTGTCACTTCTTTTTGTCGTTCTTCTGCCTCGTCCTGTGTGGCTCTACACTTTTCACAATTGCACTTTTTACGTGGACAATCCACACACAATTCTCTGTGAGGACAGAAAGTTATCCAGAATTCCCCCTGAGGTTCCCAGTTTTGTCGTGCACCTCAGCGTTTCATACAACAACATTCAGAAAATCCAACAAAGTGATTTCCGTGGCCTCAGCAGACTCCAGACTTTAGACCTGGAAAATAATCAGATCTCCCACATTGAAGACGCAGCATTTTCTCATTTATCAACTTTGACTCAGTTGAATTTGCATCAGAACAAACTCACAAACCTGACGGACAACATGTTCGAGGGGCTTTTCAATGTCACCATTCTGAATTTAAAAAATAACCACATTGAATCTATTTCTGAGTTTGCATTTGGCCCTTTGAGAAACCTGCTGGACTTGGATCTGACGGGTAACTTCCTGTCTCACACCAGTGTCATAGTGAATTTGATTTTATCCTGTCCATTGCTACAAAAGCTTAGACCTGGGCTACAACGGCTTCACTTCATTTGAATCAGAACATTTCTCATTTCCTTTGAACATCTCGGAGTTGGACTTAAGCGCTCAGCCTCTGCACAGCTTCATGCTTCATTCTGATTTGTTCCCACGTTTAGAGTCACTTCAATTGTTTCAAATCACCTCTGACTTTCAATGGAACGTGTCGGACAAATCCTTTCTCAAAAATTTGAAAACAATGGATTTAAGTTTCACAAATTTTACAATTGAAACATATAAGTCTGTTTTCAAAAGTGTGACCTCACTGAAGAACCTTCTCCTCCACGGTGTCCGTCTGTTTGACAAAGGCCTGGTAGACTTTGCCTGCGGTATTCCGTCTTTACAAAAGTTAGAGTTAAGAAGCAATGCTATTTCTCTGTTTTAGATCGTTTTCTTCTTCAGGCATGCACACATCTCACCGACCTGGATCTTACTTATAACTCCATGACAAATGTATCCGAGTCGTCTCTTCGCACATTAACGCGTCTGTTGCAGCTGTACATGGGGCAGAATCATTTGACTCGAGTACCTCTGACCATCAGAAACATGTCCTCTCTCACAACTCTGTCGTTTAACTCAAACCGCATTAAGAAACTCCACTGTTTGGATTTTGCTAATCTCTGGCATTTGACTGAACTCAACCTTGAAAACAATCATCTGGTTGACCTGAAGAGCTGCATCTTTAAAGATCTCCACAGCCTAAAGAGGCTTTATTTAGACAATAACTTCCTTCTCCAGTTTGATGATAGTTTTGGGACCAGTTTGTCCAATCTGCTGAGTTTATCAACAAGCAATAATAATATCGCCTGGCTCCAAAACGGAGTCTTCAAAAACATGTCGCACCTGAAGATGTTATGGTTAGACTCCGTGAGAGGGACGTTTGTGGAGGAGGGGGGCTGGAACGGACTGACAGACCTTACATACCTGAGTTACTGCCCTTCATACTACAGCTCTAAACCTCGTGCAGGTTTTAAGTCGGACTCTTCCACCGGGGGGCGCTCACACTTCCACCAGAGCTTCAACCTTCCGTCCCTGCAAGAGTTACTGATCTCAGTTTATGTGGATGCGTGTTTAATTTTTTCTCCGAATTTTCTCCAAGGTTTAGACAGTTTACGACATTTTACAGCATTTAATTTGTTCTGTAAATCTCCTCATATAGAAACATTCAGTTACACTCCTTTTTTGAAAGTTATTGAAATTTCCAATAACTATGATCTAAGCCTGGATCCTGAGCTTTTTCAGCCAATCAGACACTTGCAAAGCCTGGAATTGCCTGATAACCATCTCAAATCCCTGGACTTTCTCTCCCAGGCCAATCTGACTGAGCTACAGAGGCTGAACTTAAGGAACAATGATCTGAGTCTAATAAATGAGTTGGTTTTTGAAGCGCTCCCTTCACTGCGATACCTCGACTTATCAGACAATCCATTTGTCTGTAATTGTTCCAACGCAGGCTTTATCCATTGGGTGCTCTATAATAAACAGGTATTTGTGGACAACGCGTTCCAGTTCAGATGTGCCTCTCCACCGGCTTACGAAGGACACTTCCTCTTAGACTTTGATGCCCAGTCGTGTTGGGAGTTCACCGGTTTCCTTTGCTTCATGTCCAGCTCGGCTCTGGTTCTTCTCACTCTCCTTTCATCGTTTATGTATCACTTTCTCCGCTGGCAGCTTGTCTATGGCTTCTACCTCCTCAGGGCTTATCTTTACCACAGTAAAAAGAGGAGACAGGGCTGTGCAAACACCTACGATGCCTTTGTGTCCTACAACGTTCACGATGAGGACTGGGTTTACAACGAGCTGGTGCCAGAGCTGGAGGAGAGACAGGGGTGGAAGCTGTGTCTGCATCACCGCGACTTCCAACCAGGTGAATCCAACTATATTTGACCTCAAATAAATGTGTCTCTGAACATCTTAAGGCAAACTTGCTATGTTAAATGTATATACATATAAACATGGTTAATGCAATATCTCTAGACAATGTTTGACACAAACTAAATTATTGAGGTCCATGGAGGAAGTAAGAATACACACTTCGTATTGCCCATCCATCTCAAAACAAGCAAACAAACAACAACGAGCCTTCTTGTATTCTACGATCCTGCTCGTATTCTACGAGTCTGCTCGTATTCTACGATCCTGCTCGTATTCTACAATCCTGCACGTATTCTACGAGCCTGCTTGTATTCTACGAGCCTGCTGGTATTCTACGAGCCTGCTGGTATTCTACGAGCCTGCTGGTATTCTACGAGCCTGCTCGTATTCTACGAGCCTGCTCGTATTCTACGAGCCTGCTGGTATTCTACGAGCCTGCTGGTATTCTACGAGCCTGCTGGTATTCTACGAGCCTGCTTGTATTCTACAATCCTGCAAGTATTCTACGAGCCTGCTGGTGCTGGTATTCTACGAGCCTGCTGGTATTCTACGAGCCTGCTGGTATTCTACGAGCCTGCTGGTATTCTACGAGCCTGCTGGTATTCTACAAGCCTGCTTGTATTCTACGATCCTGCTCGTATTCTACGAGCCTGCTTGTATTCTACAATCCTGCACGTATTCTACGAGCCTGCTGGTATTCTACGAGCCTGCTGGTATTCTACGAGCCTGCTGGTATTCTACGAGCCTGCTGGTATTCTACGAGCCTGCTGGTATTCTACGAGCCTGCTGGTATTCTACAAGCCTGCTTGTATTCTACGATCCTGCTCGTATTCTACGAGCCTGCTTGTATTCTACAATCCTGCACGTATTCTACGAGCCTGCTGGTATTCTACGAGCCTGCTTGTATTCTACGATCCTGCTCGTATTCTACGAGCCTGCTTGTATTCTACGATCCTGCTTGTTTCTCATGCGCCACTGAAATACACCAACTTGATTGCATGGCTCTGTTTGAGTTTGGCCTGAGACACAGAGGAGGAGATGGTTACGAGACTAGAGCTGAGATCTTTCCCAGAATCCATCGGCACCCCGCGTGTGCCGTTCACCGTCAACAGGTTCGGGTTAAAAGCTGTCAGGTTTGTCTGCTTGTCGGGCTCGGCTCTTGTCATGTTGGGCCCGATTACAGCTCTAGACCAGCCCTGAGATCTTCTGTAAAGAATATAGAGAGAGAAGAAGTCTGGATCCCAGCCAAGGAAAATGATCTTCTTTCTCTTATCTTAAATCATGTGTGTTCTTTACAGTAATGTTTTGTTTTATACATTTATGAATATCATATTGTTTTTATTAGGGAGAGCCATCCTGGAGAACATCACAGACGCCATCTACAGCAGCAGGAAGACTTTGTGTGTGATCAGCCACCGATACCTGCAGAGCGATTGGTGCTCCCGCGAGATTCAGATGGCCAGGTAGGCCCCAAGTTCAGACCTGGTTCAGTGAGAACATCCAAACCCGCCCAGCAACAAAAAACCTGGAGAAAATAGGTCAAAGCTGTAATCTTAAAAGTGTTTCTGAATCAGTATATAGTAGTCCTTGGTATTTATTTTTTTTACTTACATAAGCTGTCATGATTGGACACATCTAATGTAAGGTCTTTGTAATATTTTATCCACCTGTCAATCATGCTCAACTAGGGGAGAAAAGACCCTAATGCTGTAGGTCGCAGGTTCTTGAATTGGAATAGCTTATATATTTATTTACCTTTATTTAACCAGATAAATCCAGAGATTGAAACTTCTTTTCCAAAGGTGTTCTGGGGCAAAGGGGCAAAAGAAGGACACAAATCATAAAAACATTTACACATTTAAAAGAGACATTTAAGAAAAACTTAAAACAGAACTTTTTAAAAGTTTAAAAGTACAAAGAGTTTTCGGAGGATTTTCTCTCTTTTTATTGAAAGAAACTCCTCAGTAACACCATCTCACACAACCACAATCGCCACCAATCGGCTCTGCGCAGGTCTGGTTTATCCCAAAGCGCCTACTCTGTACTCGAGGGACAGACCCGAGCGCGAGCGCTGGGCATAGTGACCTTCACAACCGCACAGATATAGGTCGTGGGCAGGCTCCGGCCCTCCACATGATTTTGTTGAAAATAGAAGATTAACAATTAGTAACAACAAGTGTCTGAGCTATGGAACTTGTGTCTGCACCTCAGGAAATTTATGAAATAATAGATGAAATGGCCTGAATTTGACAGAAAAGCGCTCATAATGATGAGAGTTTGTAACACCAATGATTGGGGTCTGGCCCTGGATTTGAAGATGGCCCTCAGGAAAAATTATTTCCCACCCTTGGTTTAAAAGGACAAGCTTTTAATGCTCTAACATTGTTCTCTCATCAAAAACATACCTGGAGTAGCATTTAGCCTACTTCACACTATTTTGATGAATCTTGGTTAGAAAAATCCTCTCCCTCTGAGCATCAGAAACACTGTTCTGAATCTCCTGGATAACTGATGTTTTCTCAATCTGTGAAGTGGCTCTGAGAATCTTCTCTGCTGTTTTTAAGTCCATAAATCATCGCTGGACTTGTTCTGTGCATTTCTGCCATCAAATCATGATCATTGCAACTGTGTGCTTAAACCAGGAAGTCGGCAAGCAGCTACTTTAACAGTGTTGATTTTTAAAATGAGTAATTCCCACTGTAGCCAGTAGATAGAGCCAAAGCTCAGTTTGGCATCTCCCAAGGCTTTTTTGTTGTAAAAACATTATTTTGAAATTCATTTTTTGGTTATAAAACATTAAATTGCCAAAGTAAAGGTACTCAAGAGCATGTTTAACCTGGCTTGCTCCAGACTGTTCTTTGTCTCACTCTGAAATTAGTTCTTTTCATGCATTAATTTGGGAAGGCTCTAGCAGAAAGTCATCGGGACGTTAAAACAATACTTCACACTGATTTGTCGAAGTGTCACAACAGTGGAAGAAGCAGAAAAATCTAAAATGTGTTAAATACAATGTCCAGGAAATCATAGTGTGCACTTTTTTTGAAAAACTATAAGTCTGCTTTCTCCTAAAATAGGCCGAAGTACAGCTGTCATGCTTGTTTTGGTTCGCCCCAACCCACAATGCTGCTCTGTGATTGGTTCCAGTCCCGTCTGCGGGCTCTAAATGCCATGTGATTGGCTCTTAAAACACTGGTGGGGACTGCAAACAAGAGTCTAATCATAAAAATCGCAAAAATACATCTTTCTGGCAAGGTTATGTTTAAAGGCCAATAACAATACAAATAAAGCATAGTATTTGTCCCAATACCCTGTTCGGACCTGGCCTCGTCCTGGTTCAGTCCTTGATCATCTGTGTTCAGACTTTCTCTGCTTTTTGTCTGTAGCTTCCGTCTGTTGGATGAGAAGAAGGACGTCCTGATCCTGTTGTTTTTAGAAGAGCTCTCATCCAATCAGCTGAGCCCGTTTTACCGCATGAGGAAGCTGCTGAGGAGGCGCACGTACCTGAGCTGGAGCCAGGCCCGGAGCCACAGGGGCCTGTTCTGGGAGAGGGTCCGCCGCGCGCTGCAGTGTGGGGCCGAGCTCGCCAACAATCCACTGCAGCTTTAGAGTTGATTTAGAGTTGAAATCAAATGATTTGAGTTGATCATCTTACATCTTTATAGCATTTTACGGTATGTTCTCTAACACACAATATTGATCCATATTGATGGAACAAGCAGGGAATTTTTAGTTCCAGTGTTTATTTTATGGCAGTGTAACATTTTGTTGTTGTTGTGGCAACATACATTTTGTCCAGTTTCAAACAAAGTTATATGCAATGAGGATTTATTTTTTCACTTGATGTTTTTTGGTCAGATCGTGTTTTCTTGAAATTGCTAAAATATATAAATACATTTTGAAAGTAGAATCTCTAAATGTGCAAACTAAATAAATCTATGTTGAAATGACTCCATGGAGATGTCATTATTTTGACTTGAATGTTCCACAGTATGGTATTAAACTATATTAAATCATGAAGTGTTTCTTTGCTTGAAAAACTCAAATTCTAATTGGATTTCTTCTCCATAGACCAGACGTGACCTGGCGCATCACCAGAAAAGTCACATAGTGCACCTTCAAGAAGGCAAGGCAAGACTAATCAAGTTTATTTGTAGAGCACAATTTGTACACAAGGCAATTCAAAGTGCTTCACACAACAGGAAAAAAATGCATGAAAATCACAAAGACAAGACAGAAATCACAAAATCTTAATTTAAGTAAATTTAAAGGTACCATTTTCAGGCTATCCGTCAAATAGTTTAAGACATAAAAGAGAAGAGTGCAAAGAAAATCATTTCAGTCATATGCACAGCCAAACAAAACAGTTTTTAGCTTAGATTTGAACATTGCCAGAGTAGAGGCCTATCTCACATCCTCAGGAAGACTGTTCCAGATTTTAGCTGCATAAAACTGAAACGCAGATTCCCCATGTTTAGTCCTGACTCTGGGCACCAGCAGGAGGCCGGTCCCTGTGGTCCTCAGAGTCCGAGATGGTTCATTTGGCACTAACATGTCCGAGATGTACATTTGGTGCTAGGGAATGGAGAGATTTGTATACAAGCAGAGCTGCTTTGAAGTCTATTCTCTGAGCCACAGGGGGCAGTGCAGAGACCTGAGCACAGGACTAATGTGATCGTACTTCCTGGTTCTAGTCAGGACCCGAGCAGCAGCGTTCTGGATGTACTGCAGCTGTTTTACAGCTCGTTTGGAGAGGCCAGAGAGCAGGCCGTTACAGTAGTCTAATCTACTAGAGACAAACGCATGGATAAGTCTCTCCAGGTCTGGTTTAGACACTATACTTTTGATTTTGGCAATGTTTTTTAGATGGTAAAAAGGCTGCTGATGTTATTAATTTGACATGGCTGTTAAAATTCAAATCTGAGTCCATTATTACCCCCCAGATTTCTAACTTGATTTGTAGGTTTTAGAGCGAGACTCTGGAGGTGACTGTTAACACTTTCTCTTTGTTTCTGTGGGTCAAAGATGATGATTTCAGTCCTGTCTGAGTTCAGCTGGAGAAAGTTGTTTTGCATCCACACACTGATCTGTTGGATGCAGTGACAGAGTGAATCCACCGGTCCATATTCACCTGCCGTCAGTGAAACATAGATCTGAGTCTCGTTTGCATAATTGTGATAGAAGACATTTTCGCTGCGTATCAACTGACCTAACGGCAGCATGCAGAGGTTGAATAGAAGGGGTCCCATGACTGACCCTTGGGGCACCCCACAGGTCAGGGGCATCTGGTCTGAGACACAGTTACCAATTTCAACAAAGTACTTCCTGTCTTCCAGATAGGACTTTAACCAGTTTAGGGCAGTGCCAGTGATGCCCACCCAGTCCTCTTGTCTCTGTAAGAGGATCCCATGATCGACAGAGTCAAAAGCAGCACTCAGATCCAACAGAATTAAGACTGAGGCTTTGCCTGCGACAGTGTTCAGGTGGATGTAATTTGTCACCTTGACAAGAGCAGTCTCATTGCTGTGATGAGGTCTAAAACCTGACTGGAAAACATCAAACTAGTTCTTTATTAAGAGGAATCAGTGAGCTGTTGGTAAACAACCTTTTCAAGGACTTTGCTCCAAAATGGCAGATTAGAGATGGGCCGGTAATTACTCAGTACTGCGGCATCAAGACTGCCCTTCTTTAGGAGAGGCTTTATGACCGCAGTTTTCAAAGAAATTGGGAATATTCCAGATTGAAGCGACATGTTACTATGTGAGTGAGTGGCACTCCCTTTTCTGTGCCTGACCGAATCATCATTTCTTCATGGCACCTTCTGCTTATTTCTAACAGTTTTAGCCTTCATAGGGGCAATGGTGTCGAGAACATTCAAAACTCTAGATGTAACAGAGTTCAACAAATCATCTACATTAGAACATGAGACATTTTCAAAGTTTATCATTTCCATAAACAGTTTTCCTGTGCTGTCCTTTATGTGTCTCCTCCAAAGAGCTGCAGGACCAGCCGGTGGTTTGGGAAAAACAGACGACGGTCAAAGAAGACACAGAAATGATCAGACAGAGCAACATCGACCACATTGACGTTTGAAAAATCAACCCCCTTTGTAATTAAATTATCTAGAGTGCCCTCTGCTGTGGGTGGGGCCACTCACGTGCTGAGTAAGACCGAAAGTTTCAAGGACAGCATGAAGCTCTTTAGACTCAGAATCAGAAAGGGTTTATTGCCATTGTCAATTAACAAAATTCACAAACATAGGAACTTGTCTCGGCATTAAGGTGCAACAAAAAAACACTGAGCAATAATAAAAAAGAAACC
The DNA here is from genome assembly GCA_015082035.1 of Chaenogobius annularis. Lineage (NCBI taxonomy): Eukaryota > Metazoa > Chordata > Actinopteri > Gobiiformes > Gobiidae > Chaenogobius > Chaenogobius annularis. The sequence continues at coordinate 494,294 of BJKM01000250.1, forward strand.
ATTCTTGTGGCGGGAGGTTCTGGTCCGGATGGACCGTAGCCTCCTGCCTGAGGGTAGTGGTTCAAATAGACCATGTCCAGGGTGAGAAGGGTCAGCTGTGATCCGACCTGCTCGTCCCAGAGCCCTGGAGACGTACAGGTCCTGCAGAGATGGAAGTCTGCAGCCGATCACCTTCCCAGCAGAATGCACAATGCGCTGTAGTCTCTGTTTTTCCCTGGCTGTGGCTCCAGCGTACCTCACGGTGAAGGAGGAAGTGAGGATGGACTCAATGATGGCCGTGTAAAACTGCACCATCATCTGCACTTAGCGTTCCTGTCACAAATATTATCAACATGAACATTGAAATCACCTGTTATGACCAAACCATCAAAGTCTATGCATACAACTGAAAGCATCTGAGTAAAATCATCAATAAAACTTTGGCAGTACTGGGGAGGCTTGCATAAAACAATGAAGAGAATGGATGGAGACTGTTTTAGCTCAATTTTAAAGGATACGTACTCAAATGTTGAAAACACCCCAAAGGGCAACCTGTGGGTAACTATTTAATCTCTAACAAAAAAAAAAGGATATTCAGAATTTTACATAAAACCACATTTATTAAACTTGACATTATAATTGTATTACTGCATATGACACAGTTATCTAAAATGTAGTGATGATTATATTTTAGATTTTATTGAAAATGTTGCTTATTATTTACATAAACAGAAGGACAGAGGACATTACTTTCTGTACATTTTTCATCACAAACTGCAGCTTGATTGACTAGGAAACTAGGAGAAATATTTACTACTGGCTCTATCCCACCAAACAAAGTAATAATTAGAAAAACATGAGAACCGGCCATATGCGCTTTCATTTGCATACAATTCCAATTTAAAATACACCAAGAATACGGTCAAGTCGAGAGTATTGGACCAGAACATAAGTAACAAAGCGGTATGATTTAACTGAATGATTTTATAATTAGTTCTGGCTTGACAGTGGCGTGGGAAGGACGATGTAAACATATTAGTCTTGGGCAGGTGGACAGACGCGAGCCGAGGAAAAAAACAGAATTAGATCATCCTCGTGTTTACTCGGAAAAAGGCTCCAGTCTCACCCACGCAGCGCTCCACGTATCCACCAGGAGGGGGTAAAAATAGTTTGGTTTTCCACGGTATTAGAGCGCGCAGCCAATTAACCGCTATTGTGTTTGGAGTCTTGCAGCACTCGAGAGGATCCACATAAAACCGATGAGGATAAAAAGGCATTTGCTGGGGAAAAAAAGAAAAGAAAAAGTAAAAAAAAGAAATGTTGCTTTCAGTTTGAAAACTTGTTGAAACCACATGAGACAGAGGCAACCATCTTGTCTTTTTCAAGGTTCTGCACTTGTTTTATGCACACTGATAAAACAAAATGCCAAACTTACTTCAATTAAACCTAGTTATGTTATTCAATTGTGTTTATTTGCTAACAAAAATAACCTTCGCTATAACTTGGCCTGGTCGTGTCACCTACAAAATTACACTGATTATTTACGATTTTATTTGTTTGCTTTGTGATTTTACTGCATCTTTACCTGCTTGTCTCCATTGAGTTAAGTTCACTTTGGAATATTCCAGGCCAAGCAGCTATTAACATCTTCATGGAGACAAGCAGACACCACAGACATATAAGTAGGCTCAGGCCATCCATCACTTAGCAACTCGGCTAGACTGTGAAGATGTTCCCCTGCCATTAGCATTAACCCGTGAAGACCACAATTTATAAATAATCACGAGGGTGTCAGCTGGTATCAACACATCAACCACACTTTGTTTAGTGTTTAAACCTTTTGGTGTTTTATTTGGGATAATTAGCGCGTAAAAATGGGATCTGAGCTAAAGGACTCACTTACTTACATTTCTGACCTTGTATGCATCTGGTGACACTAAACATCAGGGCAACTTTCACCAAATCCTTGAGTTCGATTTTGGTGGGACCCAAGCCCCTTTAGGCCTATGCAGTTAATGTCAGCGAGCGTGTACACTATATTCACTGCCGCAGTACAGTCATTTATTATTATTTGCTGTGAAAAGTTCCTGACATGACCAGCACAGTGATTTTGCTGTCTTTAATTGCTGTTTATGTTTTATAGAGCGTCTGTGAATGTCAATGGCAGACTTATCAATCAATCAATTATTATTTCTAAAGCACACTTACAACTTTAAAAGCAACAGTGCTGTACAGCAAAGTGCAATAATACATATATGCAAACAATTAAATTACACATTAAGTTAATAAAATAATGACCTTTCACCGGAAAAGTTACATAGTGCACCTTTAAGCTCTGTAATGATCAAAGTCCTGTGAAACTGTATGGCAGGGGAGTCCAAACTATGTCCCAGAGGCCAAATGCGGCCCTCAGACCAATTTTTCTTGGCCCTCAGGCTTCCTTGTAAATTGGCCCTCATTATCCTGAAGCACCTCTCACTACAACATTTGAATCCTCCACCCGTGTAACCATAACAACAACCGTCCTGGTGCGAAACAGTTGGTTATGAGACTAACTTAAAGAGCCTGTATGCAATCTTTTTTCCCGTGTAGTTGAGCACTACAGAGCTCCAGTACAGATCTGTTGTAAAAGCAGTTGTTAGGGTCAAAATGAGACCGCAGAGTTTGTTCTTTAGTCTCCGAAAATCAAGAAGGAACCAAAACTACTGACAAAAAACGGTGAAAAAGTTCCTGAAATCCTATAGTTTTATTCAGTTTGTGAGTTTTCTAAATTGACTCTGAAACTGTGGATGTGTCTGACCACGAGCAGCCGTTATCACCGAGTTTGGCGTTGTCGCTAAGAGGAAAGTGAATGTGAGTCTCTTCCGCCGTCGCGGTAGTCGGCCGAGCCACAGGGGGGCGGTGTGGAGCGGCGTCATGGGGAGAGGAGCTGATTGTTTGTTTTACCTCCTGTGGACCTCAGCCTGCAGACGATGGCCGCCTCCCGCCGCGCCGCCCGCCGTCTCGCTGATGGCTCCGTGCTCCGTGGCTTCACTGCGTCTACGCGAGCGTGAGCGTGTGAACAGGTTTGTGTGCGGGGGCAAATGTGCACCCCCTTATTTCAGCTCAGTGGAAAACGCCTGATATTTTTGGCCGTTTACTGGAGATATTTTCAATTATCTTCTACTTCTTGAGGTGAATTTAGATATCCAGATAGAGAAACAATGGCACGCACATCCAAACCACACATAGATCTTTTAATGCACAGAGAAATACTAGTTGTTATTATTACCATCCCACTTGACTTCAGAACGATGCATTTGGGCCTCAAAACTCCTGCCATGGACACTGTCAATGGATACCTTTGAAACAAACTTTTGGAGGCGGGAAAGAAGAACATTACAAACAACAACGGATGAAACAAACTGAACCAACAATCAAGGCCTGGACTGGATTATAATCGACATATGCAAACTGGAAAAGACATTTGGACTTAACTTGAAATACTTTGGACCAAATGGGACGTTTACTTTGGACAATATGTGCCTTAATTTTTGTCTTTTGTTGCCTTTTCTTTCTTTTGTCTTTCTTTTTTTAAACTTCCTAGTTGTGCTCACGTATTGTCCACGTTATATATAAAAAAAATTAAAAAAATTGAATTGGGGGGAAAAAATCGTTAAAAATAAAAAAATTAAAAAATTGTCAAATGGAAAATTGTCAAAAAATTAAGGAGCGTTACAATTTTTCCCCCCTATATAATAAAGTAAAATCTGGTTTGTCACAGTGCAGAAATATTATAAAAGCCGTTCTATTTGGTTGAAAATGTGTCAATTGTGGGCTCAATTAATTATGCTCAGTAAAAGTGAACCATACATGTAAAGTGATTTTTACTCCAGAAGTTTAATTTAGTAAAGGTGGTCAGACACATTAAGAATTGGACCACGTGAATGAAAGAAACTGCTGTATTTCAAAGTTGTTTGGTCTCGTTTATTGTTTGAATGCTTCAGTGCTCAGCGTCGTACGATGGTGGATCAAACGAAACACACTCGCAACCAAAACCATAATCTAAAAGTTGTTTTTACCCAGTTCATTTCAAGTGTGAAGCGTTGCCTTTTGTGTGGCGGTGTTAAATGCGGCCCCCGTGTCCCGCTGTGTCAGAGGGACAGAACGTGAAGACTTCAGAGTGGAGGACACGAAACAATAACAGCCACATCTCCACGCTTTATGACTCTTGAATTGAATTTGTGCAGCGAGTCATGTCATGTCACTGCAGGTCAGTCATTTCAGAGCCCCCCGCACTCTCCCCTACCCCCCACCCCATCTCTCTCTCCATCTGACCCCAAAACAGCAAACATAAAGCCATTAAAGCGTCCTGTCCGATCACACATGCTGGCACAGAGCGACGGTTCCTAACGCTCTGATCCACAAAACGCCGGGAGCATCTTGAAGGTTTAATGCCCCTGGTACAAGCCCCCTGCCCCGATCAAAGTTTAAAGCTTCCTGCTAAGCTTTTTCTGACGCTCTGAGATAAAAAAAAAAACCCTGGGTGTGTTCTCATTTGCCCTGGTTTGGTTCTAGTTTGAGCCCAGTTTTTCTCCTGATGTAGACTTGGCTTGTTCTTCTTCTACTTCAGAAAGGTTCATTTGATCTTCCAGGTTATTTAGCAGATCCTTTTAAACAGACCAGTGCAACACATTTTGTAGTTTTGGCTTTTAATTAGGCATAAATGATCCTACACAGACATTTATTCATCCAATTACCGGTGTTTTTGTTGCTCAGAAAAACCTTGAACAACACGTGTTCAGCAGAAGCAGCGTCGCCCTCTTTACGGCCACACTGCGGAACGTTAGGCCAAGCGATGACATCTCCACGGAGACGAGCAGGTGGCAGGTTACACAGTGATGTTCTAAAAATGTGCACTGTACTAGAAAGAACGGCTGATATTCAAACACAATTCAGTTTCACAAATTTCAGTTTGTTTTACATTTTCACTATCAGCTGCATTTGGATCAGATATTAGCTCTGAATTTTACTAATTAAATATGAAATAAAATGTAATCCAAATGTAACAATATAAATATAAATGTGTTTTTTTTTATATATATAAGCAAATATTTATTATTTATTTATTTATTTATTTATTCCATCTTTTCATTGGCCTGAAACGAATTATTGAAATTAAAAAGTAATTTAAAGTGAGAGAAAAACAGACACTAATTGACAAAATGTTACACAAACATTTTATAAAGTAAGCAGCGTTTGCCACTTAAACATGCTCAGAGTAATTGCCTGGTTACCTATATGTTTGAAAGTAATTAGATATAAGATATAAATCCTATTTGGCATGTGTGTGCTTGAGCAGAGCCGGCCGCGGAAAATCACTGCTCGAAAACATCAACAACTCTGAAAATAAATGACACCTGAATGCCCCGCTTTGGGGATTCATAATGGCAGCAATTTTTGAACAATGGTACAATTTTACGTGAAAGAAAATAGTTTATTTCTATTGAATTTTACTGCATGGAGGTGGCAAATTGTTATGCTTTGCTAAAAAGTTCTGTGATCTTCATGGCTAATTCCTAGACAGAATCTAGTGCTTTGTTTAGTTTTCTTTTTTTTTCTCTTTGTCCTAACATGCTCTGCAAATGTGAAGATTTAAATCCATCTATCATCCCACTCTTTTGTCCCATTTTCTCATGTTGCCAAAGTTTCCTTCCCCTCCCGCTGATCGACTTCCTTTTTTCCCGTACAAGGACATAAAATGTAGCCCAAGCGTGTAATATTATCATAACTTAACAATAAAACCATCTGTTCTCCAAAAACGATGTAAACATGATTATTATGTACAAAGACGTGATTCGTTTGGGGCTTCTGAGGGGACAATCTAAACTCGAGGTAAACGAGCTGGAGAGGATGGGAGTGGGCGGTACAGAGAGGGAGGGACAGGAAGAGGCGTGGGCGAGGTGCAAATTAACTTATTTGTTTTGAAATTCACATCATAGAGTAATATCCAGCCTATATATGCAAGGAATATATTGGAGACTTACCTTTTCAGTGTGTATTTGTACTTCGGAGCTGTTAATCATGAGTTATTAATATGAATGTCGATATCATTTGGGAAGTGGGACTCTCAGCGGCCACTAGACACGCCCAGATATTAAAATACAGGTTTGACTAAACGAATGTGTGCTCTCATACCGATAATGTAGTCCAATTACCTTGTTAGCGAGTGTTAAACGTAACACACTTCCAGCGAGCGCGGAGCGACGCAGACTTCAGGCAATTACGTTCCCCACAATGCATTTCACTGTCATGTTCACAAACGGCACAGCGCTTCTGCTTTAACAACTTAGCAAGAAGAGCTGACATCTCCATGGAGACAAGCAGAGCCTCCGCCCGTTTCGGTGAGTGATAGGAGAATACTCTGATTCTAACTTTCAGGGCAAAACGTTCACTCGATGTGTCATTTTCCCCACCGTGCTACAGGGGGTGATATTGTTCTGGCCGATCCGCGCTCCTGTTATTGTAGCAGTTGAGTTTGTTTGTCCCGTGATTGGGTTCGGTCGTATAGTGTTGTTGCCGAGTGTCTCCAAGTGGCAGCTGTTCACAGGCTCCGCTGAGCTCCGGGGGCTCCTCTTTTTCTTCTCTTTTCTCGATTTAATGGGACGCTGGAGGATACAGGACACGAGACACCTCGCTTTGGCTGGGGTTTGTATCATCCACTCAGGCGGGTTATTCTCTGGTGCAAAAAGACACTGTTTAGAAGTCTTGGTGCATATAAAACAGATAAATATGTGAGGATTTTCTTAATAACAGGTTGTGTTGTCTGGAACTTTCCACAAACTTCTACAGTATTTTCAGCACCGTTCCCTTCCTTCTTTACAATGCCGAACCATCTGCTGCCACTGAGTGAGATTTGTCCTTCTGAAACAGACACACAACTATTCTTTTTCTAGACTTGGGCACAGACTGACTGGGGGAGTGGTTGAATAGATGAAATAATTAGACATAAACTGGTGGATGCGTATGAACTTTAAACACCTAACGACATCACAAGGTGGAATCAAGACTTTTAGATGTGTGCTGTGTTCGGTCGTTTTGATTTGAGAGTTAAAAGGCTTGAAAATGGATCTATGTTTTGGAATTTGAGCCAAAATTGAGACATTTATGTTAAAGCGACATTTATGAATGAAACTAAACACACCTCTGTCTGGTTTTGGTTGAGAAACAAACAACATGACCCGGTTAAAGGCTTTAACATAATTTAAAATACATTATAGTAGTTTTTAACATTACATTACACTTGTCTTACAATACTGTAGACGATGTCCAAAGTATGAACATCCATTCAGCCAAAGTCAGCCAAAGTCAGAGGTAGAACCGCCAAAATGTGTTCTCATGGAAGAGTAACGTTACTGAATAAATATATGAATATAATAGTAAAAATAAGTCAGGACCCAAATGATTACTAGTAGGCTTATATAGTAGTAAGTAAAGGAGCAAATTAAGAGTAAAAAACTTAGGGAGAAACTAGTAAAAGTCTAGTAAAAGTTTGGACGTAAAATATATTTAAAATCTGATGTATGATTGATGAGTTCACAGACAAAACATTAAATAATGCACAGATATTGTGGTATTTCCAGTCACACAAATTACAAAAACAAAGGTGCTTTTAATATTGTCAACATAACACGACTCTGCAAAGTATAGTTCCTTTCAAAAAGTTACTGAATACTAAATGTAGCTGCTGCCTGAAGCCCCAAACCTTAGACAGTGGAAGGGCATCCGGGACTAAACACATACAACCTACACCCTACATTAGACCAAACCAGAACAGACAACATTTAAGACAAGCTCTGTGTCCAAAGTACCTCTCCATTTGTCGTCATTAACTCTAATTATGATTTATTCATGTAATCAGGGCGTGTTTTGTTCAAACGCCCTTCTGACACAAGCGCCGTGTTTCTGATACGACTGTTTTCCACCCAAACCCGGGTCTATTGTTTGACAGCTGCATCCCGCGCTTCACCAATCGCAATCTTTGCAGGAGCTTATTCTGTTTCTTTGTCTCTAATCCGAGCTGTGTTTAACTGCAGTTGTTATCGGAGGCTCTCGGCTGCACCTCCGGATATAAATAAATGTACAGAAGTGTCTGAGGGATGATGGGCAGAGATGATCCAGGTTTAGCTCAGACTCAGCGGGACATTTTACTGTGCTGTGTTATAACGTGAGACTCATGTTGTACTTACAGTGTTGGTTTGAAGATATGCAAAATGACAATATTGAGCCTATTATTTACACACACACAAAAAAAAAAACTATTGCAAATGGCTGGAAAAAGAGCAGATAAGACAAAAGAACCAACCAATTCTGCTCTGTTGTGCTTTCTTTTACTGCTCTTTTACAAGATACTTGAACTTCAACTCTGACACATTTCAGCACATTTCTGATAGACTGCCATAAAAATGTCTGATGACTGTTGGTATCGAAACGTTTATTATCGTTTAAGGCATTTAAAAATTATTATAAGGCATAATATAAGGTATAAGGCATTAAAAACAACGAACAAAGCGCTGCAGACATTGTATTTGGGCCTCAAAACCTCTACAATGGACACAGTAAATGGATACATCTGGAACATTCTCCCACAAACAGATCCCACCACCAAGGACTGGACGGATATTAAAACTGAAACACGACAAATGGAAGAAAAAAAAATACATTCGGACTTAATTTGAAAATGGACCTGTTTGGCAGACTTTGGACCAGATGTGACTCCTCTTTTGCTTTAAACGTGCCGAGATTGTATTTGTCTAGATGTTCTGTGTCTGCAGTATCTTGGTCATACATATTTGAGTCATCTCTCTCCTCCAACCAAAGACGCCATTGCGAAGACGATCCCCGTTTTTCGCCGATACCCTGAAACACGCCGCTGTTCTGTATTTTTGTTCTTCTCAATCGGTGACACATGTATAGGGTTCAGCAGCGTCCTCCTGTTAGGTACAAATGGACATACTTTCGGTGCGTCATGGTCTATCAGATGGAGCAGAAGAAAATCATCTCAGATCTGTTCCTTTCAGCAAGTCGTTTCGGATCAATATTGCAATTTTAAAAGTCCAAAATCTAAACTGCAAGGATGGAACGGGAGCGTATCCCAGAGCAAGTCTTTCACTAAGAAAGCTTGCACTACGTGGAAATCTACCTCTGGTCTTGGCCGTTCAACCCCGTGAGAGAGTTGAGAGTGCCAACACACGGCATTCTTCATCTACCCGCTTGACTGGTCCGAGCTCGGAATGCCCACCATGTTCTCCGCGCCCGTCGCTTTTATCAAAGCGGCTCCGTCTCACCCACGGCCGCTCTCTTCGATTAGAAAGTCCTCACGCTCAATCATCTTTCATCGTGATTGACTGCGACGCCTTCCGTTGCAGCGCTGCCAGTCCACGCCAACAATGCACAAATCCGACCACCTTCCCCTCCACACACACACACACACACACACACACAAACCTTACTCAAATTTGACACGTTTGAAACATATTGTCTTCATGGAGTTGTGAATACTAAATGTCCTCGGGAGCCGTGCGCTGCCGTGAAAGTTGTCCAAGTCCGGAGAAGGTTTTTTTTTTCTTTTTTTCTTTTTCTTTTTTGAGACGGACAGATAATTGCCAAGGAGACCGCGACTGTCCCTGCAGCGATCAGGCCTCCACCGAACCGGCCTCAGAGCGAGCGCTGGACACCGGCCGGGATTGCTCCATCAGGGTTTTCGCCTCTCTTCCAATTTCTGCCTCCATTCCATCTTCCATTAAAAACTACCTCCACCTGTCCGCCCGTCCATCTGTCCACCTACAAGTCGGGCTATTTATACCGCGGGCTGTGTAACTCCACCAAATGTTCTCCAAATCCAATCCAATAACCAGCAGAAGCAAACGGAGGAAGCTGTGAGATTACGTTTGATCAGCTGCAAAGTCGTCATGTTCGGCGTTCGGCGGCGGCGTTGTTGACACGTTGTAGAATTTAACGACGTCCCAACCTCAGATGGCAGCAAACGGGCGCTTTTCAACCCGCTGGAATATGTAAACGTTTGAATCGTTTTACAACAAAAGTCAGCGTCGAACGATCCCAGCGTCACCGAGAAGCAAGTTCCCGAGCCGGTTCGCTGACAACGGCAATCAACCTTTTCTGATTCTGATGACGCCGATATTCATGTTTCGCCGCCCACCATCTGTGCTAAATGTTTATTGGCTGATGAAATGTTGTGGACGCAAACTGTGGCTGCGTTTCGGACGACATCACAGCATTCTGGAGGCCAATAATATTCAATGCAGTCATTTTACTCAGTTAATTTGCAGATTTGAGTAGAGTCCAGTCATTAGTAGAAATGATCAAGTTAAACATTTATGAATTCACATTTTAGTTATTCAGTGGTAAAGTACAATGTAATCAATAGGAAGAGCTGGCCGTATGACATCATCACATCCTTGAATCTGAACAGCAGCAGAACAAGACTTAAAGGTGCACTGTGTAACTTTTCTGAGATGTTATTGCTTTACCTGGATGGCATCAAACTGATCGACTTTGTATTTATTAAAAACACCTTTTTGTTTGCTCCAAAAATATCTTGAAAAACTGTAACTCGTGGCATCACCTGTGCTTGTCTCCATGGAGATAGACATGTTTTTGCAATAGCAGTAACATCTCAAACAGGCGGAGAAGGATTTTCAAAGTGCTTTACTTTTAAAAAATAAACAATGATAGATTTTCTGTGTTATGAAGAAAGAAGGAATTGAATTCAATTGAAGTCATAAAATGCATTTGACCCGGGCTTGGAGACTAATATTGTGTTATTTTACTTCAAATAAATAGTAATTATGGAGGTTGGATTTTGCGAGTTTCATTAATTTAAACTGAAAAAGGACGTTTAAAATAACAATTGCTACAGGGAAATTCGATGAACATTTCAGAGTTAGAAAACCCAGTGTGGCTTCGTTTGATGAAAGTGAAAAATCCAATTGCTGCAATTGAAACAACTCGATATCTTCTCCACCGTTCGCTGTCTCTGTCGCTAATGTCAACAAAAGCTCAAATTCAGCCCTAAACGTTGCTTTAAAAACTGTAAATATCTGTGTAATTAATTGGATTAGCATCTTAGCTGATTTGAGCGCTTTTATTACTTTGATAGAGTCGTTGCTGTTGTTGTTCTGCTCATTGTTTTCCCGACTTAGAAACAGGAACGCAGACGCTCGGAGAAAACATCACTCCGACCTCTGACCTCTGACCTCTGACCTGGACCGCAGCATCGGTAACATCTAACTAGCGCGCTCTTTGTACATTAGACTTTCTTTCGTGCCTTTTGGCCTCGTAGCGGTAAAAACGGCCAGTCTCAGCTGAGAACACGTGCACGCGAGAAAGACGTTCGTACTGAAATTTCTGATGCTTCTTCTTCCTTCCTGAGATGATTCAGCGTCAACAAGCTTTGATTTTAAAATGCGCCGTGTTTAAGGGATTATTCTCTTCTCATTTGAAGAAAACCAACAAATGGCTCTGTAAGTAGCGCGTGGCTGTCCTGACCAAATTGAAACTGTTCTTTGGGATGGATCTGGAGTCCTCACAAAGCCATCAATAACAGGAAGCGGAACACATTAGATCAGGGTTATTCAACATAAGGCTCGGGGGCCAAATCAGGCCCTCCAAGCGATTGAATCCGGCCCACAACCCGTCTTTCAAATATATAACAATTATTTAAAAAAATCTTTTCGTTTAATTCTGGGTTAGCACGAGTTTAGACCTGGTTTGTTTTGATTCTGGTTTAGTCCTGGTTCAGACCTGGTTGGTCCTAGCCTAGTCCTGGTTTAATTATGGTTCAGAACTGGACAATTGTTGGTAAAGCATTTCGTGTGAAATAACACACAAAAATCTAATCTATCTGTAGTTATTGTATAAACTAAATGTTTTGTTGGGGACAATTTGTGCGACCCAAAATGTTGCCGTAGTGTCATGTTGTGCACCTCTTGGCCCTCTGAAACATCTGGCCCTCGGGAGAATGAAGTTGAATAGCCCTGCGTTAGATGAATAAGCACACAATCTGACAACGCTTGATAAAAGTGATGTTTTGTACTTTAAAGCAGAGGAAATGTCGAGCGTCGAGAGCAGAGCGAAGGGAATAAAGTCACTCCAGAGGGTTTTCCTCTCTAAATAATTGAGCGTCTGTAACGTGTCTCGCCTTGGGTTTCTTTCTCTTGTTAATTTGCTGCCGTCCTCGTCCACTAAAAGCCGCGTTTCTGCCTCACAGATCCGAGCCCGCAGTGAACGCCTCGTGGGACGCTCTCCGCGGAGTGAGCTTCCTCCCGGGGCCACAGCTGTTCTCTAATAACGTCTACACACAGAGGACAGGCCGCACACTGAAAGCCTTTGAGTACGTGTCACCCCGCAGCGGCAAGGTTACGGGTTCAATAGGTTCATGCGGAGTCATAAACTGTTTCGAAAGGAAGAGGGAAGCGGACAATTCTTTGGTTTGCTTTGCTTTTTAGTTGTAAAGAGGCCAATGTTTTACCTGGGTTATTAGGTTAGTGTGAAAGAGCGGTTTTATCAGGGCAAAGTTACAAAGCCTGATAGAAACACGTTTATTGTGGTAAATTTGTGAACCTAATCTCTGTTAAAAAAAACAAACAAACAAACTGGGGAACCTCTGTGAAGTTTATTTGTTATCTCCAATAGAAGTATATAGAAGCTCTCGTCCTCCAGCCAATACGATATGTTTTTTTCCCAGGCGCCCTCTTTCCCCTTCAGTCTAAAACATGCACAATTTGCCAGTCCTCAGCTGGGCACTGCTGATCAAGAGGGTCAGGTCTGAAGAGTCTCGGACGCTGCCCACTGCTCCGGACCAATTTATCCATGTCAATAATGGTAAAATGCAGATGAATTTTCAAGAATACTTATCTAAATACTAAACTAGAAACTTCCCCTACAATTTGGCAAAATGCAAAGCAATGAATCGAACATTAGAGCGAACATTCTGACAGCTTCATGCACAGAATTACCCTGGTCTGCAGGAGAATCCTCTCATCTCCTGCTGGTTGGTTTCGATTGTGATTGAACCTGAACCACTTGTGGTGCTGGCCTGGACCAATCACAGCGCAGCATTGTGAGGTCAGGCGTCCAAAACAAAAAAACCCGGCGGCTTCGGCCTGTTTACGTGTGTTTAAAACATGCAGCGGAAAGCACGTTCTGCATTCGTGAACATGAACGGTGTCGATCTAATCTTCCTGAGCTTGTTCTGCTGTTGTGACGCTTCGGCCAATCAGCGTGAAGTCTTTGTTTGAACATCCCGATCGCTCCAGTGAGAGCCTTTCCAGACGGATAAATGCGTGTGACTAAATTCAGAGGGAAACACATGTCAATCTGGCGAGAGCAGGTTAACACAGAACATCCTGTCAGTACTTGGATTTGCTCAAAATGTAAATATTTGAATCCAGAGTGATGTAGGCTGTATTTGCTCTTTGCATTCAGCTCCTTCTGTATCATTATGGAAATATATTCAGAGAGACTCCGCACTCTGCTGATGGCTGCTAATTGACTTAGTTCTTGTTCATTTCTCCCAGCCCACTTTTCTCTGACTTTTTAATTGTTTTTTTTTATTTTCATAATGAGTCTGTTGCCTCCAGGGTAACCATGACGATGCGCGTGTCGTGTGATAGATGTGATTCAAGCTGAGGAGTTCATCATGTTCCTCTTTAATAATGTCTCTTAAGTGTCATAAAGTTAGTTTGTAATTCAACTGCCAACATTATGTCTGATGTAATATATTTAAGTTAAGTTATTTTAATATATATATTACTTGATACTTGATAAAGCCAAATAAATTAATAGAAACTGATATTTAAAGCAGTTTATGTGAGTAAGATTCCTGTACGACTCGATGGAAATCAGTTTTGTGGAATGAACCTTGGAGACAAGTCAGGTCTGTGGAGAGACTCACAGTTTGTCGAAACATTATGTGATAAACATTTTAGAAATATTGGTCGGCAAAATGTGTCTCTAAAAAATGAACGTCAACGATATTTAAAGAAATAAATGAATTCTAATTTAGTTGCATCTTTGGATTGCATTATACCATGATTTATCAATGTTCCATGAAATTAATCCGTAAACATTATCTTCATCCAACATGAGCTGTTCAAATATTGTTCTTCATATTTAGCTCCAGTAAATGTATTTTCCTCAACAACAGCTTCAACAGGCCTCAATAAGATCTTACATCAGTGACAGGTTGAATGTGAAAGGGTTGAAAACAGAGTGAGGTTTTTTAATTACGGGGACAGAAAATGTGTTATCAGTCCCCTGCAGCGTGTCAGGAAACAACTACAAAAAAATCCTGCAATGACATTGATACAACACAATCTGTGCGTGACTGAACCTTTAATGAAGACGAGTGACACTTTGTGTGGAGGAGTTCCAGCTTAAGGAGATACACGGAGCCGGCTTTGGCAGCAGCATACGGAATTATGGGAAAAGAACAAAAAGTATAACATTCAATAGAAAAAGAGAATAGTATACTCAATATGTGGCCTGCGAACAGAAAGTTGAAACTGATGTTGTGATGTCATTATGAAACAACAACATCATTGTTGAATGTCCTGTGTAATTTAATTTACTGTGATCTTGACATTAAGCTCAAGTGAACAGAGATTCACCACTTCACATAAACTGTGTTACAACCATGATAATCACCACTGAAAGGATCTGACTGGGTAACCACCACATAAACCATAGAAACAACATGTTAGAGACCTTCATATGTTTATTTCTTCAGCCATGATTTCACACAGCCATACTGTGATTTTACATATTAAATCAGACTAAACTCATAACGTTCTACATGCCCACCTGTCAGTTGTGCTACTTCAGCCCACAGTCATTACACACAGAAGAAAGAAGTGTTCACTGGAAAAGCTGTTTGACAAAGTAGAAATGCTTCTAAAGCAGTTCTGCTCGGAGAGAACACTCCAGTGAAGAACACCACGCTCTTATGTTTGTGTGAGTCTGACTGGAGTCTTCTCTAACGCTGCAGAGCTGAGGTCGTCACGAGACGTTTCCTCTGCTCACTTCTGCTGCAAGTAATGGATATTTTCAATTTTCCACAACAAAAACATCACATCTGACCTCCTTTACCAGATGTAGATTACAGTCATCTTCAGATTCAAAGTCCAACTCCATTGCTCACATAAAGTAAGCATTAAACTTCCCCAAACAGGAAATGCCACCAGGCTAAGGGGTCAGATCTGTGGAGAGGCGAGCCCACTCACAGTGTGAAAGGAGCAGAGGAAAGCCGTTGTGGTTGACGTGGCGATACCAAGTGATGGCAACATCAGGAAAAAGGAACACGAAAAACTGGAGAAATCCTAAGGGCTCAGAGAGGAGCTGGAGAAGGTGTGGAAGGTGAAGGCGAAGGTGTTGCCCCTGGTCACTTGGGGCAGTGACCCCCAAACTGGAGGAGGGGCTACAACACTGGAGGAGTGGCTACAGCAGATCCCTGGAAAAACATCTCAGTCCAGAAAAGTGCAGTACTCGGAACAGCAAAGGTACTGAAGAACCTCTGGACCCGACCTGCAGCGGGAGTTATGTGAAAATAAAGTGGTTCGTGTGGTTGTAATTGCTCTCTTATACAGCATAGCAAAAGACGTAAGAATAAACCTTACATTCAAGCTGACAAATGGTTTCCCTTGGGAACGCTCTTATGTCATAAAGCTCTGCTAATAACATTTAAAGTCATTACTTCAGCGAGCCCCTTCTTTCAGCAAAACAGAACGTAAATGTCAAACAAAAACACAGCAATGTTATCTTACTACAGCTCAACCCAAATGCCATTGTTTGAGTTATTTTGAAAGAAAAGACTTTCTCTTTCGTACGGCGGTTGAATATGAACGTTTGGCCGACGCGCAGTTTGATCCAGAGTTGTATCTCGTCTCCTGGTGCTGTTCTTTTGCCTGTGGAGCTCCGTCTGATTTGTATGTATGAAGGGGCCGAGCTGAAGCTGTGAGGGAAGTCGTTTTGGAGTTCTGAAGAGCAGCGTCCAGACCAAGAGTAAACAGACTCACTTTTCAGGTGGGGCTTGAAATGGTCTCATAAAGGTTGCATTCGTGACTTTCTCCCCTGCTAATTTCAGATGGAGGAACTACGGGCGACTCCAAACATCTTTCACATAATTGAACATTATCATTCATTTAAGTTCACAAATCTGCCATAATAATCTTACAGTTTAAAGACCAACCGACATTAATCAAAGCTTGATCACAGCTTGACACAATCCGATAGTTAATAGATATTTGCAACTATTATTGTTTTTTTTCGTCAGGTTGTTCCTCAATTGCTGCTTATTTATCACATGAATTGCTGCGCCCAGAGAACTGTAATTTAGTTGGATTGAAATGACAGATAAAACCCTGAACCGACAAGGCCAATTCCACCACAGTATTCACACGTTCTCTCTCAGTACAAACTATGAGCAGAGGGTTTTTAAGTCACACCAACCCAACCAATTTAGAAAATAATTGCAAATATTTCACTCAAAACAATTAACAATAATGAACACTGACGCAAATGACTGTAATTCAATTATGGAAAGTGATATGAAAGAACGTGCTGACATTAGTTGTAATATATTTTTCTAAATGTTACAATGATGTTCCATTTAGTACAAATATAAATGTCTTTTGTTTTATTCCTTTTTCGGTTCCACCAGCTGAGCTCCAGGAAGTTTTCCTCCACGTTTCAGACCTCCGTGTATCATTTCTGCATTCAAATGGCCTTTCTTTGTTTTATTTATCCCACCTAAAGCTGCCAGCAGCACAAAGGGATTTAAAACCCATTTATATTTACAAAGCAGTCATGGACAGTACTTTCAGTCAAAAAATATTTACATCCACATTGGCTTTTCTCCAAGTCAACTTCAAAGAGAGACCAGCTCTCCAACACAAAACTCATTTTGCAGCTGATTCCTTCAAGCTTGTTCTGTTCAGAGCCAGAGCAGGCGTCTTTTGGAGGTGTGTGTTTGGTCCAGGTGATTCATTTGGAGACTACATCTGCAGAACAGCCCCTGGAACAGATGCGACTCGGCAAATGAGGAGATTCAGAGTTTAAGTGGAGGCAAAGAGCGGCCACAAATCATCAACAACCCAGGAGGAGTTTGGATCTTTTCTAGAGAAGAAATTAAGAACCTGAACTCGGTTTGGTTCCGTCAGCTGAGTTGTTCACTGACTTAAAACTGGACCATTTGGAAGATGAAACAAGCAGATGTCGGACCAGCCACCACGAAACTTAAATCGGGCACATTTAAGACACTTATTTTGTGTTGTATTTTGTTTTGAGACAGTAGCAAGATGGATGCTCACAATGTGATTAATGAGGCACTGCAAAATGTCTTCAACACTGACATTCCATTTTAATATGTATCGAGGCTATAAAACACCAACAATGGAAACGATAGGTGGATACTTTTTGGCTGCAGCTAACGAAATAACAAGGAAATGGAACTGAAATAACTATATTTTACAGTGGTTTTGAGATAGAAAAATGTTTGAAATGATCTTTTCGCTCTCGGGTCTTGTGCTGTTTGGTCTTTTTTTTTTTTTTTTTTGGTTTTTTTTTTTTTTTTTTTTTTTACGGTTTTAATGAAAAACAAAAACAAGGAAAATCGAAAAAAGGAAGAAAGAACAGCGAGATGCAAGATGGACAACAACAATAGAGCGCGCGGAGCTGAATAAGTTTGCGCTCTGTTTGGATGTGCGCGCAGGAGGGATAGTGCATTCATTATAAGATGGAAAAGTGAATAAATGAGTCAAAATGATGCTGAGGAGGAGGGAAAAGGAGGAGGAGGAGGAGGCCTAGAGGAAGACCAAAGAGGAGATTTGTGGCTGTAGCGAAAGAAGAAAACATGAAGCTAAATGATAAATGAGAGAAGAGGATTGTGTAAAGTGATTGCTGGGAGTCAAAAAAAGGGAATGAAGCGCTCGTGTGCGGACAACGCAACAGCGAAGGGCGTGTAATTTCACAGCTCAGCGGCGGCAGATACAGGGCCGCGTCGCTCTTCTGCTTTGGAAATTATAGCAACATCATGACAACAGGGGCGATATGGAAGCGATTTATGAAAACAATTGTTCCCCATCGCTCGCTTGGCTGTATTTATAGTATCGGGGCAATATTTGCAAAACGCATGCCAGTGGAGTTGTGGAAAAAAGAAATGAAATCGAGCCTCAAGTAGAAAACAACGCAGTCCAATCAGCACTTTAAGATGTTTTATGATTCAATTTGATCAACTTGCAGGGGACATTGTAACGTCAAAGGCTGTTTACTCTGAATTAAGTGTTATTATTATTACTATTTAAGTCCCACACCAAACCGTTCAGTCCAGTCAACATGAGTGTGATGGTTATATGCATTTGTAAAACTGATTTACCAAATAAGATCCCCCCAAAATCCCCTCCGTAAATCTTTTCATGTCAACAAAATGCTCCATCCATCCATTTTTCAGATCCATACTATGTCTAAATATGTGCAATTTTGGCTGCAAACGACAAAGTTGCTCTCCCCTGCAGCGTGGAGTGGACCAGGAGCCAAAGGTCAGAGGTCAGACTCACTGTGCATCACTGTAAACCAATCACAGTGTCACATCATTATGATTAGTATGCTTTTCAAGTATAGACATGTATTTGGTGCAGAGCGCTGGAGCTGGAGAACTGGACAAAAACATGAACAGCCTGAAACCGGCTTTGAGAGACTCTTTTCTTTGGAATAAACAAAGTGGAAGATGTGAAGATATTCTTGAATTGGAAAACAGGAGATGTGACGAGAGAAGTCGGCAGACGGCGAGAACACAAGATCAAGTATACAAATAGATTAAGAACAGATATATACACCAGAGGAAACAAGGGAAGGGAGAGAAAGAAAGAAAGAAAGAAAGAAGAGAAGAGAAGGATAAAGAGAAGGACAGATGAGAGCGATGAGAAAGACTGAGACAGAGCCGATTGGGGACGAGGAAATGGAAAGTTAGAGACGGCGAGAATAACAACGATCGAAAGAGGCGCGTGGAGGTGTTGGGAACGCCGTCCACGCCGCCTCGAAAAGGTCTTTAATTAAAGCCACAGTATTATCAGGGCGCTCCCTCAGTGTGTCATTAGCGAAAGCAGCACTCCGTTCTTCCAGTTCACACGGAAAAGTAGGAGCGATGATGAAAAGAGACGAGGGGAGAGGCAGAGGAGGGCGAGGCATCCGGGGCAAAGGGCGCCGCCGGAGTGGGAGATGTTGTCGAGGCGGGAGGAGGAGTTACCTGAACGTGTGACTGAAGGAGTTATGATCACATGACCTCTTCAGTCAAAATAACCCGATTCATGATGTGGATGTGTCGCGAGTGCATTTATTCACTGTAACACTTTATAGCAACGCCACTGTTTACACTTTTAAAAGCCTGATCAAAGACTTAAATCATAATGAACCGTTTAAGAGTTACTCAATTAATACTGTAACTTTGACCCTTTATTAGGTAGTTTCTAAGACCAAATCATGATAAATACGGGCCTCGGTACCCCCCATCTAGAAGATAAATTGGAATAATTAGAATAAAAAGAGGGTGGGAGGGAGGGGCATGAAGTCACAAACACAGGTGGGTGTTAACTGGAGGCTTGGACAGTGTAGCTGCAGGAAGGGGCGTGGAAGGGGTGTGGTCCTGCTCCCGACAGACTAACAGACTTATCTCCATAAAATGCAGTTAAGATAAATATATTTGGAATTTTGCTAAAAATTATGAAAATGTAAACAAAAATTTAGGTTTGTAATTTCACTTCCTGTTTGTAATTGATGACATCACACAAGGAAATTACCTCGCAAACACTGGGGGAAAAAACAGATTTTTAACAAATTTGACAAATACAAATAAATGAGAACAGCTTTATTTTGTTGAATTAATGTTTAAAGAGTCAAAAAAGTTGTTTCTTTTGTGTAAATTCTGCATAAACTTTGTCTGGTGTGATGTCTTCCTGCCATTTTCTACAGATTTTTCAACATTTTCGCCTCAAATACCGACTAGATTGGTGTAGAACTATAACTTATAAGTACAACAGGTATATTTACACCAAATAAAGTCACAATTTTAAAATTGTAAAAACCTGTCAGAGGCACTTAATGATGTGAATGTGTCGTGAGTGCATTTGTTAAACTGAATTCACTGTTACACATGATAAAAACAATTATTTTTTTACACTATGAATAGCCTAATCAAAGACTTAAATCGTAATTAACAGTTTATCAAGACTACTCAATTACTACTGTAACTCTGACACTTTATTAAGTAGTTTTCCAAGCCCAAATAATTCTTGATAAATAACATTTTCCTTTTGAACTAAAAGTCTTTGTTAAGTTGTAGTTATTATAAAGTACAGACTTTAAACTTCTCTTGCTCTTAAACATTTGCGTTTTGTGCTCTGCTTCTTCAGATAAGTGCTCAATCCTTTAACACTACCATTGTGTGCATCGTTTAAGGTTTTTATCCGTATTCAGCATTCTAAATCCGTGTCCAGACAGTCACTCTTGAATGTCTTCAAATGCTCGAGTTGGATCAATACTTTGCACTTCTGCTTTGTCACTTCATTTGCAGTAACAGCACTTTTACCTGAGTACAATATTTATCTGGCCTACCCACCTCTGCAATAAAGATGTTAAACCTTCTTGTTTGCCCTCTGCGTTTGAGCCGTCCTTCAAAGTCACTGCGGGAACCTGCCGTAAGTGTTTGCTGTAACTCGTTCTGACTCCGAGCGCAGAACAAATACAACAGTTTGGGGCCAGGCTCAAATTAAACTCGGGAGCAGAAACATGTTTTTTCCCTGTCTCTTTGTTTCGCAGTTTATTGCATAGCGCCGCAGACATAAAGAAAACATTTGAACTGGGTCTTGTCTCGGTGGCCTGCTCCTCTGAGGGCAGGAGTTTAAAAAACATTGGAGGTGAATTGCCGCTCGGAGCAGCGTAGTGTCTCGGCTTTAATTGCGCAGCGATAATGAGGCAGCTGTTGTCTGTTCGCCATTAAAAGAGCTTGTTCCTGGAGAAAAGAACAAAAACAAAAAGAAAAAAAAAACATCCGAACAGAGGATATTTGTGTGGAGAAGAGCTCATTTAAATCAACACAGGTGGTGTCTTAAATCTGTGGCCATAACCGCCCTAGGTCGGCTCTGATGCCTTCCCGTTTTGTGTGTTGACTGTTGTTACTTCAGTAAAAATACAGATGTGGTAAAAAAGGCTTAAAGTGGCGGTAGTGGAAGTGTCATCGCAGGTTTATGATACAAACTGTGGTTATAGTGTTAATATGTTAGTTTTTTAAAATATAATCATTAATAATTCGAAAATATAAATAATAGATATAGGATATAATAATCAATAATAATAAATAATAGATAATAGAATAATAAATAATAGTAAGGTAATAGAATAAATAGCTAATAAATAATAAATAATAAATAATAAATAATAAATAATAAATAATACTCAAATCAAATAAAAAGTACTCTCTAATTTTCAGTCTAGCAATTATTTTATTTTTTTACTGGAGTAGAAAGTTCAAACACCTGCTCTCAAATGTAGTGAAGTAAAAGTTAGAATTATCCACTGTAAAAACTACTTACGGTACTTTTACTTTTGTACTTCACTTTCCACCACCCTTTGTTTACAACACCACAACCAAAACTTGCAATTATTTCAAGACACATTGTGCTTTTGTCTGCTCTACTGAACAGTGGTGGATCATTATTTCTATATTTTGGACATTTTCTGTTGCATTATTGATCGAAGTCCGCATGATTTCCAGGTTGAAAACTGCTGCGCTGACTTCCTCCTGCCTCTTTGCAAAACGTCAGCCATCACAAATGCCAAATCCTACGTGCATCACCGTTTAAAAAAAACCCAAATATATATATCGAAATCGAAAACAATTATAACATGGCTAAAACCGGTTAAAAGTCAATACCGCAGAATACGTCCCTTTTAATCTATTCAACTTTTACTTTGGATTAGTTTGATCTCTATTGAACCAATCAACAGTCAAATATGTTTTCTGTTACAAATGATTATGGAATTTGGAAAGTGCAAACACCTCCAAACCGCCCCGGACAACCAATCGCCTGAGAGCAGGTAACAGGTAACTTTCCTGTCGGACTGAGCGCGTCGACGTGGAGACGGGAGCAGATGCGTCTTAAGAGCTTAGAGCGCTGTTGAAATTCAGAGGAGGGTTTCGTTCAAAGCCGCGGTGACATGCTGGGACTTGAACCAGGTCTGCGAAGTCCGGAAAAACATTCTTGTCTGGATCTGCAATGTGCCGGTACCAAAGGATCGATGCTTTTCAAACCGGTCGCTCAGACTCTCTTGATGCCAATCTGTAGATATTGTAAATAAACACCAGTATTGCATAAATATTCTCTGTGCTAGTGATTAATTATAATGTAATCTATAATCCTCAAACTGTCAGCTTTTTCCATATTCATTTAGTCGATAAATAGGTCCATTTAGTCGACCAAGATATTTATTCGAGATTATTTATTTTTATGCAGATTATAAGGATTTATATGGAACAGCAGCAATGGAGTGAGTTCGCTGAGTTTAATATGCCTTTTACACACTGTTTCCTAGTTATTTTCCTGTGTAAATAGTGCGCTTTCTGTTTTGTGAGAGCTGGCAGTTGGGTCAGATCCTTGGTCAGATCAGACACTTCATAGTTCTGAGAGCGTTTGCCAGCGCCACGCCGCACCCGTTCTTCAGTCCGAGCCGCACCGCACGTCTTCAGTCGCCCCAGTTCAGTCCGCTACCGCCCAGTACGTCTTTTCAGTGCCACTTGGCGAAACCCCGGCTGAACATAATGAGGGCAGAAGTGGTGACGATAAAAGACCAACGCACACCGAAGCACACGCTACCGCTAACACATGCTAAACTCTGCGACCTCACGGGCCTAAAAGTGTTCAAACGCTTCAAATAGGCTTTTCATCTGCAGATTGCGAACAAAAAGAGAGACACGGTGCAAGGCTGTGCGAGGTGAGGAGAGAGCAGGTTGCGGTTTAGCGAGAGGCGGGAGTTTTCTGTGCGCGGAGAGAAGCTAGCGAGGAGCAGGTGCTTTCGCTCCCTCCTGTAGTTCTCATCCCTCTTTTCCTCAAGGTTCCAGCGCTCCTTCTGTCTGTACTCACTGAGATGTGGAGAAGGCATGTGTTCGACCAGTTCCAATCAAGGCGCGCCCGGTGTGTGCCCGCTCGCAGAAGATAACAAAGGAGGGCAGATTAAGAACAGTGGCAGTAACGCCGTCGCGCGGTTGATTCAGCGAAACCGAGAGGAGCCACGTTCGAACGGGGCTCTGAACTCGGAGCAGTCACAAGGACAAACGGCGGCGACCGCCGGTGCCAGACGAGAGGCCTGACCCCGGGTGAACGGTGTAATTGTGTTTCCGCAGCAAATTTAATCACCATTTACTCGCACAGGTCCCCTTTTTACGGTTGGTATTTCCAGAGGGCAGCGCTGAGCAAGTAGCTTGAACCAGTCTAATTTGAGATTGATTTGCTGTGAGTGTTGTGAAAAGGCCGGGTTTGGCCCGTTTTAAATCACGAGTCTTGTTATTGTTCAACAGTTGGAGCTGCGACACACGAGGAGCTACAGCAGCAGGTCGCGGCGGAGCTGTGCCTGAGGGGCCCGTCCTTCAATGCTGCATGGGGCAACCAATGCTGGGCCATCTCCGGCATTGAGCTCGTTTTGGTCGGGACTAGGGAAGTCACGATATGAAATGTTAGTGTTACGATTATTGTGAGAAAAAAAAGTTGCAATTTAACGATTATTCACGATTATTGAGACTGCGACCGAACAAAAGTCTTTCATTTTCCTTTCATTCTCGTGGTCTGACATGTTATATTTCGTCAAGTTTGTGATCAAGTTTAAGAAATTAAAAGACAAAATTAAATTAAGTTTGACAAGAACCTCCAGACAAAATAAAGTTCTTTACATTTAGGTCTGTTTTTTGGCTTTATATTGAACAAAAATACTTAATTTTGTTTCTAAAATTGTCACGATTGCTTACGATTATATTGCGACCTGAATGATCCCGATTATCGATCTTGTATCTCAAAATGGCGTGGTCGAGATGAAGTCACACCCTCTACATTTTGTCCCGACTGAACTGAAATGAATCGTGACTTTGAACTGAACTTCTGAAACACTCGATTTTAAAACGTGCTCCCGGCGCTTCTCGTCTTTGTGCACCGGCGGCAGCTCCCGGCGTTCCCTTGTTCGCGCTGACACACGGGCGTTTAACTTCACTCCGCAGATGGAGTCGCTCTTTTGAACTGCGCGTTTGACCTTTTCACCGCGCGGAGACGGCGGCGAGCTGTCAGCGCGCCGACTCTCGCAGCTCTCGTCTCCGCTTTCGCCTCTTAAGTAAGTAAGTCACGGGGAAAAACAGAAAGAGGGAAAATACACGAAGACAACAGTCGACTGAAGGCTTTCTTCTGCATCACCTTCCACGTTTATGCGAGTTAGCCAGTCCAACATGGCTGCGTTTGGTGAAAGTTTAGCATCCCGCAGCTGAAATCGTGACAGAATTACCGTAAAGTTTGGACTATTGAGCGCACCTGAATACAACCCGCACCAACTGAATTGACAAACAAACACAATACGCAAACAGAAAGATGGTACGTTCCCTGTTCTCTCTTCACTTGTCTCTCCTCCTCCTCTTTATCTCTCTTCCCTTTCGCTCTTCTTCAATGGTCTTCCCCTCTCGCTTTCCTCTCTCCTCCTCCTCTCTTTCTCTCTCTTCCTCCCCTCTCTTGCCCCTCTCCACTTCCCTCTGTCTTCTCTTTCTCTCTCTTCTTTGTTTCTCTCGTCTTCCTTTCCTCTCCTCTCTCTTGCTCCCTCTCTCTCTTTCTCTCTCTTCATCCAAACTAATCTTTAGTCTTCCCCTCCCTCTCTCTTGCTCCATTCTCTCCTCCTCTACTCTCCATCTTTCTCTCTTTCCACTTCTTCTCTTTCTCTCTCCTTCTTTCTCCTCTCCCTCTCCTCTCTCTCTCCCCTTCTCGCTCCCACTCCCTTTCCTCTCCCTCTTCTCTCCCTCTCCTCTCTCTTGCCTCCTCTCTCTCCCTCTCCTCTCTCTACGTCCTTCTCCTAGCTTCTCCCTCGCCTTCCTCTCCTTTCCTTCTCTCCATCTGTCTTCTGCCTGCCCTTTCTCTCCCTTCTCCTCTCTTCCTCTCCCTTCTCCTCCTCTCTTCTCCCCCTCTCTCTCCCTTCTCGCTCCCACTCTTCCTCTCCCTCTTCTCTCCTCTCTTCTCTCTTGCTCCTCTCTCCTCTCTCTCTCTCTTCTCCTCTCCCTCTCACTCTTCCTCTCTCTCTCTCGTCTCTCTTCCTGTCTCTGCGTGCCCTCTCTCTCCTCTCTCCTCCCCTCTCTTCCTCTCTTCCCCTCCTCCTTTCTCTCTCCTCTCTCCTCTCTCTCTCCCTTCCGAGTTCCTCGCTCCTCCCTTTCCTTCCTCTCTCTCTCTCCCTCTCTCTCTCTTCCCTCCTCTTTCCTCTCTCTCTTCTCCTCGCCTCTCCTCCTCTCCTCCCTCTCTCCTTCTGTCTTCTGCCTGCTTCTCTCTCCCTCTGCTCTTTTGCCCTCTCCTCCTCTCTTCCTCTTTCCTCTCCCCCCTCTGCTCTTCTCCCCTCTTCTCCCTTCTCGCTCCCACTCCCTTCCTCTCCTCTTCTCTCTCTCCCCTCCTCTTTCCTCTTCTCTCTCTCCCTCGCCTCTCCTCTCCTCTTCCTCTCTCTCCTTCTGTCTCTGCTGCCCTTCTCTCTCCGTCTGCTCTCTTCGCCCTCTCCTCCCTCTCTTCCTTTCCTCTCTTCCTCCCTCTCTTCTTCTCCTTCTCTCTTCTCCCCTTTCTCGCTCCCACTCCCTTTCCTCTCCCTCTTCTCTCCTCTCTTCTCTTGCCTCCTCTCTTCCTTCTCTCTCTCTTCTCCCTCTCCTCTCCTCTCTCTCTCTCCTTCTGTTTCTCTGCCTGCCCTTCTCTCTCCCTCTCCTCCCTCTCTTCTTTCTTCTTCTCCCCCTCTCTCCCCTTCTCGCTCCCACTCACTTTCCTCTCCCTCTTCTCTCTCTCCCCTCTCTCTCCCCTACTCTTTCCTCTCTCTCTTCTCCCTCGCCTCTCCTCTCCTCTTCCTCTCTCTCCTTCTGTCTTCTGCCTGCCCTTCTCTCTCCCTCTGCCTCTCTTCGCCCCCTCTCCTCCCTCTCTTCCTCTTCCTCTCTTCCTCCCCTCCTCTCTTCTCCCCCTCTCTCTCCCCTTCTCGCTCCCATTCCCTTTCTTCTCTCCCTCCCCTCCCTCTCTCCTCCTCTCCTCTTTGACCGTCTTGACCCCGGCGCCAAGACCTGTCAAAGACAGGACTGAACTTTTCTGCAGAAGTGACTCTGAAGGAGTTAAGTGAGCGATAAAGGACAGTTTAAACTTTATGGAGTTTGAAATGTGCTCTTCCTTCGCAGCTGCCAGAGAAGTTCACGTTTTAGCTGCACGTTTTACTGTCTCTGGATCTGAGAATGGTGTTCAGTGATACAGACCTTTGTGGTGTTTAATTGGCCAAAAAAGTATCAAATCAACAGCATATTTTTTTTATTTTCAATTGGTTTTGTGCCAGCAGGAAGTGACCAGGTACAGTACAAGTGGGAAAAAAATCATGCAAAAATAACTTACAGCGTACAGAGTGTGAAAAGGATTCAAATGCAGTTGTTTTATGAGTTTCTTAAATGTCGAGGTCGATCCAGCGTCAAGCCTAACTGATTCCAACATTATGGTACTGGTTTTATGATTATGCATTTTCAATTTGAGGATGTAACGGGATGTGCTTGTTTCCGTGGAGATCATTTTTGCTTAAATTGACAGTAGTATTGTCACAGTATTGCCTTGAACTAATCTATCACACATTTGTTTCATTACAGGTGTTTTTATTGCACGAAAATATCTTTTTGAAAGTATTTTGTCGTTTTCAAGCGGTGACTGTAGCCTCAGGTCTAAACGTGTTAGTTTACTGAGAAAGTTCTATTTCAAATTAAAGTGTTGGCGCCACATCTCCTCAAAGGTAATCTTAAAGTATCTTAATAGTAACAAAGACAGCTGTGTACACGTGGAAGTATTTAAGTCATTTTACAATAATATTTGAAATGTTGTTCTTTCAGACATCATGAGTTTTGTTTGACTTTTGTATATTTTTGCACTCTGTAATGACTCACATTAGAGGAGGTAAAACCAACACAGGCGGTTTGAAGCCTCAACAATAACACAGAGTCGGCAGCAGGATCTATGATGTCACTGCTCCTGGGGCCCGGGGGCCGACCGAGCACTGTGTCTGTTTCTGTTCTGCCACTGCTCGATGTGTCTCAAATGTTCCGCAGTGTTAAACTATATCTCTTTGTGTTTTATTGCAACATAAATACAAATAAATGCAAACATTCTAACTCGTATAAGCAGGTTCGCCTCTCCACAAATGTACTCATTGCATCTTCAGGTGACCACATGGCAGACCCTCCCCCAGAGAAGTGTAGTGTACTTTCAATATGACTTCATCCACACTGATCGGATTGTCAGTGTTTGAACAATTCATATGAAAAACAATCAAACAAGCTTTTCTTTTCTGTCTTTCTGCCCTCGTTTTTTCCATGTGACCTTTGCGCGTCCGGGTTTACAGTGTGACACATACGTAAGCAACAGCCTCATATTAATGGATTTTCAGGTTTTTTGCTGGGGTCCACCATGAGTTCCAGAACGGGGGGGTGCTCACAAACAATAATACCGAAGCGTGGGCGGTGGGCAGGTACTTTACAATCCATTACAATCCACTGGAGGCCAAAGCACACGACTGGTGACTCGGCGCACTTTGTGGGAAATGTCAGCTTTAAAATGAGCTCCCAACGATATGAGTCACCGTCAAAGTGTGCGGCTCCGGGTGCTTTTAGAGCTTCTCCCAAATACGGCTCAAATATTATTAACGACGGAACGGCTTCTTTACACTGCCACAATTTGGGTCTATTTGTTATGACATTTTGATGTGATTTGTTTGAGTGTAATGCATTTATTTTTTAACACACAGTTTGAAAGACAGTTCCAGATGACATTACGCAATCAAGAAAAGGACTATTTTTCTTATTTTTTTGCCATCTTCCTCCTGCAAGTGCACAGTGATTCAGCAGGTTTTTGAGCCATGTAAACACACACAACTTGAAGTGTGTTGCTCATGGTCACAGCAGCGTAAGGTCAAATGAGGTTCTGAGCCGACAACCTCACAGTGGGTGGGCAATCGCTTACACACTGCATCCAACAGATCAACTTTCTCAAGCTAAACACAGACTGAAGTCATCGTCTTCGGCCCAAAGACACAAAGAGGAAGTGTCAGCGGTCAAATCCAGTCCCTCGCTCTAAAACAGGGCTATTCGACTATATTTTCCCGAGGGCCAGATTTTTTTCGGAGGTAACAACATTTTGGGTTGCACAATTTCAATACATTTAGTTAATGCAATAAAATAACTACTGCTGGATTAGATTTGTGTGAGAAATAACATACAAAGTGCTTTACCAACATCTAGAACTGAACCAGAATTATCCTAGGACTAGACTAGTACCAGCCAGGTCTGCACCAGGACTAACCCAGAATTAAACAAGGACTAAACCCAATACCAAACCAGGTCTTATCGAGTGCTAATCCAGAATTAAACTATTTATTTTATTTTTTCAAAATTTGGAAGACGGGTTGTCGGCCAGATTAAATTGCTTGGCGGGCCCGATTTTGCCCCCAGGCCTTATGTTGAATAGCCCTGCTCTAAAACCTACAATTCAAGTTAGAAATCTGGGGGTTAAAATGGACTCAGACTTGAACTTTGACAACCACATCAAATCAATAACATCAGCATCTTTTTACCATCCAAAGTCAAAGGTAAATCAAAGGTAAATCAAAGGTAAATCAAAGGTAAATCAAAGGTAAATCAAAGGTAAATCAAAGGTAAATCAAAGGTAGAGTGTCTCAACCAGACTTGGAGAGACGTATCATGCATTTGTCTCCAAACACTTGCCTCGTGTTGCCACTGTTCCACTGTTGCTGTGGAATGGATTTGGTAAATAAAACACTTGACTGTACATCAGAAATGTACCACCTCCGAGTTGTATTTCATGTTTACAAATAGCCGTAGTCACTTGGGTATAACTGTCTTACAAAGCAAACTCCTCCGCTGCCCACCTACACTTACAAACACACTGTACAACTGTATTACACAAGCCTTAGTTCGACGTTTAATCTGTTTTCTGTCCACCGTTTTACCTCTTCATCATTTACTTCCATTGCACTTCCTGCTCTTTCTCGTGTTGAAAAAAGAAATGTCCTCATGTGCTTTTTAATGTAAACGTATGACCATCATAAATGGAAGCTAAGAAGGAAGTGATAGACGCCAGATAAGAGTACATTATACCTTCGACTGCAATGGACTAAACTGGGACTTAAACTTGGGACAAAGTCCGTGTTGCTACTACTCGTAGCTCAATCGACATATAGGGCAAATGCGTACTCTAAACCAGCGCACTATGTTCTAACTGGAGCGTGCGAGCGTTGTGATGTACTTCTACTGAATACTAGGACTAGAACTGGACTAACAATGTGTTCCAAACCTCGGGGACTAAACGTGCGGACTAAAATTCGCTGACCAAACTCAGTGATGAACAATACAATACTACCACAGCAGGGACGTGAAGAGTTTGACACAAGATCTTGGCGGACATGATATAACTTAGCTTTAGTGAGTGCGAGCGTGAGTCATCCAACACCCTGAGGAGCGTGAGAGAGATGGTCAATGAAACACCAAGACTCATATCTGGACTAAAGGTGACTGAACTGAGACCTAAAAGCTGGAGAGTGAAACTTGACTCAACAAAAGGACCCTGACCAGGAAAACCATGAATCTACTCTCAGGACATGACCCGACCAAACCAGGATGGAAGTTTGAAAAGTAACTCTTCGTGTCCTCCGGGGGGACTGACAGCAATCCTCATTGCGAGAAACCTGACCAGCAACATACTACAGAACTTCAGTTCCGCTTAACACTCTCTCGATCGAGTGTCATACCGTCGCCATGGTGTTCAAGGTTGAGAGGGATCGACGATCATCTCTGCAATACCCCCTGCTCACTGCTCCTGCTTTTACGAAGAGAGGCTCAGATGCCGACCATCTATTTCCCTAACGGGGAGAAGGACTCTTACTGAGCTCATTTCCCACACAGTCTGTGGCAAATGCCCCTCATTGTCCAAAGGACCACGCGTTTGTAAAATGCGGACTTCAATGAGGTTCTAACCACAGCGTTCTCTCATTCATTAACTTACTTGTGTTCTTTTTCAAAAAACGTGTTTGAGTAAATGCCTGATTATCCTGCATTTGAGCTTGAATGCTCCTTACTGCACGGCCCTGTCGTGATTTTAAATCATCAAAAGATCCAGTGTTAATCATAGTGTTCAAAAATGTCAAGTCAGCCCATTTTAGTCAACACATGCACCAGCCAATCAAACGTATATAATATAAAGCACTTTAATACAAAAATGTTATTAAACCGTGCTTTACATGAGCCATAAAACAACCACACATCCACATCCTCCCCACAGACCACCGCTGAAGCATAAAAAAACAAGGTCAATAAAAAGCTAATGTAAACAATGCCACTAAAAGCGGGGTGCCTCATTTCTGCAGTTTTGGCACAGGATTTGAAAAGGACCTTGTTTCTGTGATTTTTAACCACGAATTGAACTGATAAACTAATGATCTGCGTGTTTGTGGTTTAATACTAATATGATAAATGAATCTTTACAGTCATTGACACTGGACAGGGTCATTTCAGTATCACCCTGTCCGTGTTTCCTGTTTTGACATGATCATTGCGTTGACTGAATCTTGCCCCTCGAGTCCAGGTCTCACCGCGCTCGCCACCGCACCTGTTTAAGATCCATCGGTTTTATACAGCACGAGCAAGGATCCGCGCCTTAGTATTCTTACCATGAGTCCGAGCCGGTCGGAATGGTGTTTCTTGAGGAGTGTTTGTTGTTTTATATTTATCAAACCGGGATAAAATGGCAGCCTGTGGGAAAATGTTGCTGAATTAAGCCTGGTTTAGAGTTGTTGCATTATCAGCCTCCATTGCAGCCTGATCTCAAAGTAAACGTCTAAAACGGTTTTGTTGTCGGCGTAATTGAACAAAAGTGATGAATTGATGGGAGATGGCCGATCCTGCTGATGGCATCTGGCAAGAGGTCCCCGGTCTTAAAAGGCTGATGCACTATGTAAACATTACTGCTTCGAGTCCTCACCTGCTACTTTGTGCAAAATATAACAGTGTTCCCCTCATCAAAAACAAGCCTGGGAGCTGTAATTGGCATCATTCGATGCCTTGTTTAATTCATCTAGTTTCTGTGTCGTCTTCATCTGAGACTCACAAAAACACGTCGGTTTCAAATTTCCCTCATTTGCGATGTCATAGGTAGAGCTGTAGGTCTCCTAGCTCAATTTAAAGTCCATAAATCTTTAGCCAGACCTCTTTGTTTAATGTCCCATGTTTACAAGTAATTCCTTCTGGGTCTGACAGTAGGACGGCGGCCAACACCAATCCTGATGAATGGACGCCTGGGCTGATAGAAAAGTCGTTCGAGTGTGCTTTTCAACACATACATTATTTTAATGAAGGACTTGAGATACCGACAGAGCACAAATAATTGCTTAAAACGTATTCTGGTGCTGATAGCGGGTTCGCGCTCACCACAGATCTGACTGTACCTTGCCTGGTTGCGTCAGCTGCTTTTCTTTTCGGAGACAGATACATTTTAATGCCAGTACGTTGGAAAATTCCCAGGACAAAGAATGACCATTAGTGGGTTAAAGTTCCATGCGTGCACCGCTTAAAGAATAAGTTGTATTATTAATTTGATACTCTAGGTATGTAAAACCATTGGATAACATTTTTCTCTCAAATATTATTATCAGTTATCTTTCCTCTTGTTGAAGAAATCCACAGACTGACACTTCCATGAAACCTGCTTATATTCTTATGGAACAGCTTTCAGGAGGTTGGGGTAAGTAAAAGGCCAAAGATGTGATAATAAAGACCACGTGGCATTAGAGGAATCAATGTCTCGTGAACTTTTATTAACGTCTGGTCTGTCTTGTCAAGTCTGGTCTAATCCTGTGTTGAGGCCAAATTTAGATCTGGTTCAATCTCAGTTTTAGCCCAGATTTTGATGTGGCGCGTGTGTGCAAAGAGGTGCAAAGAGTAGATACTAAGAGCCTAAAGTCACGGATTGTACTTTCTTCACAAACCAACGGCATTATTTATTTTTATTTGTTTACATATTTCATTTCCCCCCAATATTTTCTATTCCGATTATTCTGTTTTTCTTTTCGTTTCAGCCCACAGAAGCCGCCATTGTGTTCTTGTGTTGGGTAAACCTCATTTATTTAGCCTGGCTGGAAACCAACGGTTCGGCAAAAAACATATAAACAGAAATAAAAATACCGGGACTAATGATTGTTTTTAATGGACTTTAACGGCACTAATGAGCTCAACTGTTGTCATTCCAACTGAGCAGATAACTTCTGAGTGACAGAGCTTCAGAACAGAGCAGTGGCCTCCGGTAGACTCATCGTGAACGTAACGGGTTGAAGATTTTAATACGTTTGAGTGCGGTTCCTCCAAACTTTGACAGGGCATTTGAAAACAAACAGAACAGTCTAAACTCACAGAAGTTGACACCTAGAGGCTGAAAAGCGTTTCATCTCCGGGACGCTTCCCGGTTAAACGTTGGAGGTAAAAGTCGTGTGTGTCCGGCGCCGTGTCTAGTCGGAGGCCCGTTAACACGCTCACATTAGCAGGCCCAAAGCTGCAGCTACCTGTTTGTGCGCCCTGGATGACGCCGTCACGATCGCCGCCTCCTCCCTGCCGCCTCCTCCCCTCCTCGCTCCCTCCTCCCTCTGCCGCCTCCCTCCCTTCTGCCGCCTCTCCCTCTGCCGCCTCCTCCCTCTGCCGCCTCCTCCCTCTGCCGCTCTCCCTCTGCCGCTGCCGCCTTCCTCCCTCTGCCGCTGCGCCTCCTCCCGCTGCCGCCTCCTCTGCGCCCTCTGCCGCCTCCTCCCTCTGCCGCCTCCTCCCTCTGCCGCCTCCTCCCTCTGCCGCCCCTCCCTCTGCCGCCTGCCTCCCTCTGCCGCCTCCTCCCTCTGCCGCCGCCTCCTCCCTCTGCCGCTGCCGCCTCTCCCCTCTCGCCTGCCTCTCCTCCCTCCTCGCCGCCTCCTCCTCTGCCGCATCCCCCCTCTGCCGCCTCCTCCCTCTCCGCCCCTGCCCGCCTCCTCCCTCTGCCGCTGCCGCTCTCCGTCCTCTGCCCCTGCCGCCTCCTCCCTCTCCGCTGCCGCCTTCCTCCCTCCTCCTGGCTCCGCCTCTCCCTCTCCGCGCCGCCCTCCTCCCTCTGCCGCCTCCTCCCTCTGCCCCTCCTCCCTCTGCCGCCTCTCCTCCGCTGCCGCCTCCCCCTGCCTGCGCTCCCTCTGCCTCCTCTGCCGCCTCCTCCGCGCTCCCTGCGCGTCCCTCTGCCTGCCCCCTCTGCGTCTCCCCCTGCCGCCTCCCTCTGCGTTCCCCTCTGACTGCCTCCCTCTGCCCTTCTCCCCCTCCGCCTCCCTCTGCCGTCTCCCCGCTTCCGCCTCCCGTCTGCGTCTCCCTCTGCCGTCTCCCCCTCCGCCTCCCTCTGCCGCTCTATCGTCCCTCTCGCAGTCTCCCCTCTGCCGCCACCCTCCCTCCTCCAGGGAGAGAGGGGGAGAAAAGGAAATGAAGGGGAGAAGAGATGAAGTGTTCAAAAAGAAGAGAGGAAAGAGGCTGAAGGAGTCTGCCTCCCCCTTCTCCTCTCTCCCTTTCGCACAAACTCTGCAGTCCTCTCTCTCCCTCTTTCTCCAATGCTCTCTCTCTCTCTCAGCTTCCCCCTCTCGTTTTACCTTTTCTCCTCTCTCATCTCTTACACCCTTTCTCTTCCTTCAGCCTCTCTCCCCCTTCTCACCTTATCTCTGTCTCTGCTTACTTCTCCCCTGCTCTCCTCACCTCATCTCTCTCCCACACTCTCTCCTCCGTATATCTCTCTCTCCCTCCAACTTCTCTCTCTCCTTCCATCCCTCTCTGCAGTCCTTTTTTCTCATCTTCTCTCTCCTCCCTCGCTCTCCCTTTGTCCCCCTTCACCTCTCTCCTTCCCTTCTCTCTCTCTCTCCCCCTCTCTACTGTAAAGGCTCCAATCTCCCCCGCTCAGTACGCCGGTCTCCATCTGGCCCTAAATGTGAGCGCCGCACACAGGAGGTGAGGGAGTGCTGCTTATAGAATTGAAGGTGAGAAATAATAATGGAAAAGTTCCTGGCAGAGGTGTAAATGCGGCTGAACGGGCGGTGTGCCGCCGCGCGCCCTGTGTGCGGCGCTTTGAGCTGATGATTTAGAGGCAGCGGGGAAGTAAATAAGCAGAAAGAGTTCAAAATCAGACCAAATTACTCACGGCGCGGGCAAACCACTCTGCCACCAAGTACGCTTCTCTTCTGTATCAGCCAACGTTTGCCTATTACGGATTTATGTCATTTAGAAGTAAATCACCATCACCTTCTTCTTGGCAGCAAAGTATGAAGTCAACCACATAAGTGAGTTTTAAAAGAAACTGCAACAAAGGCTTAATTCATATGAACAAATTACTGATTGACAGATTCAGGCTTTGTACTTAATTTTTTTACCCCCCAAACCCCAAAGCCCAAACCCCAAAGCCCTTAATTAAGTAGTCACTAAGCCTAAGCCATTCTAATAAAGTGTTTGTTCATTATTAATTAAGTCTTTGTTCATCCTTTATTAAGAGTAAATTAGAATAGCAAATATCCCTTAAGCTTATGTTTTTATTCAATTACAGTTTGTATTGCTCAAAAATACCTTGAAAAACAGGCATTCTGTCTGTGAACCGGGTCACCTTCTCACAGATCTGACCTGTAAATGATGATAGGACCTGCTCCATGGAGACAAGCAGGCGGCGTTAGTATTTCCTTTGCGTTCGCAGACGACTCAAACCAAATCTCATGTGATTCGTTCCATTTTGCAAATGCCTAATGTCAGTCCAGTCCCTGATCTTCGGCTCAGTTTGTGTCATCATTTCTTTGCGATGGCATTCTTGCAGGAACAGATTTTTATTCGAATGAATGGTCTAATGCTCATTAGTTAGCACAAAGCTGATTAGCCCCAAGCAAGCTTTTCATTTTATATAGTTTTTTCCTGAAGCCTATGGGGAATATGTATGGAAATTTCCAGAACCGAGCGGTGGGTGTTCGCGGTTGAGCTCCATATGAAGATCTCACTTAATGCATCTAAACAGGCAACGCGCTGCTATGTGCCTGTGTTCGACTCTAATGGCTCAGAGTGAAGTAAACAAGCAGTAGGAGCGCGGGCCGGCCGGCTGTCAGAAAGCCCCTGGTTGATTTATATTGCTCTTTGGGATGACAGGAGGCAGAGCTGGATCAAAGGCTGCTGCTGCTGCTGCATGTGTGGAGGTGGAGGGAGGTGGAGAGATGGATGGGAGAGCCCAGGAGGTGAGGCCGCGAGCGGGGGAAGAGGTGCAAAGGTGCTGGGCCAAGGTGATGGAGGAGCCAAGGCCAAACGAATGATCCGCTCCAATCTGCCTGAATATAAAGTGATGGCGCGGCGATGATTTGTGCCACGGCGACAGGGAGGAAGTAATGGACAGGAAACATCCCGTGGACACATGAGGGCTTGATATGTTTGCTGTGGGATGACGTTTTTAAAGCGATGCTTGGAAAAGGAGATAGGAAACGGGAGATTGAATAGTGTTTAGGGCGACCTGACTAATGACAATGTTGTGAAACGTGTCGACGAAGACGAGTGGCAGCAGCAAAGCAACATTCTGTTAGAATAAATCTAAATGAATATTATAGTAGACTTGATAAGAATAACATGGAGACAGAGCACGGAGGGCTTTGGATACATTTAAATAGACTTTACTAAAAAAAAACAATACATTTTTCTTAGACCGTTTACACATTTATACACCAATGTAGACAGACAATGGGTGAAGTGGGTGAAGTGTCTTGCCTCGTGACACATCAAACTTTATTGTTACTGGACCACTCTGTCTTACAAGAGTCACCCAATTTGTTTGTATTCATTTGCTTGGCCGGATATAAAAGCAGCTTTTATGCTTTATGGGTTTAATTATAACGTGTTTTTATTGGCTACAAAGCAGGAAGTTACGTCGGTGTGCCGTTAGCAAGCCCAAACTCTGCTCTAGCAATCTGGCAGTTATTGAAACATGCTTCATAAACTCGATGCGATGAATGACTGTGTTTCTAGGAATTAGTTTGCACCGCTTCAGACATGAGCTAGTTATATTTTCCGTGTTATTTGAGACAGTAAAAATCAGGAACAGCGTCTTTACTCTGCAGCCTTGTTTCTGTCCGTGGCGCCTGCGTTTCCGCCAATGACAACTGCACTGTAAAGGGACCTAACATGGCAAATAACCGCTACTTCGTCACACCTCTGCATATTATTATTATTATTATTATTAACCAGGAACTGTCCAAGGATTGAGGAAGGACTCACTCACCGCGCATGCGTGTTCTAGATGATCAGAGAACTTCACCTTTACTCTGAGTCAACATGCAGAAACCACACACAAAGACTGTGCAGTGAAGCGAGACCGCAAACCAAACACAGTGCACACAGAAACTAGACCACTAAATATACTGTACGTGACATCCGTTTTTTAGATGACATAAGATAGTAAAACTGGGTCAATATTTCATTTATCATTATTTACTTTTTAGGGGATGAAGTGTCTTCTGGTTCCTGTTACTCAACCGCCGGTGCTTTTCATATATTCTTGCTCTCATTATTACGTGTGTTATGACCTTTATCCATTGCTCTGCCGCTCTGATCCGCAGCCCGTTCTTTCAGCCGCCTTCGAGTGACTGTCTCCTTCTTCTCTCCAACTTCAGACGACAGTGATTTCTCTGTCAGGAAACCACTCGTCGCTCCAAACCCGTCATTCAGCGCCATTTCAGCCTGAGATGAGAGGAATGTGACCCTCTCATCTGTAACCTTCACGCTTCCCCTCAACGACTGCCATTTCGACAGACAGCAGCACAAACCTTACGGAAATTACCCTCAATTCACGTCGCAAAAGAACGCCCTGCGCTATTTTTCAGCTGATGAAAATGTTTCTTGATCCGTTGGAGCCTTCAGGAGCTTCTTTGGATGGGCTGGGTGACGGTTTTAAACTCAGATTTGAACCCCAAAGAAGATGAAAGCGCTGTAAATAAAAGCTCTTTTTTATTCTAATGTGGCTAACTACTGAGGTTCTTGGGTTTTGAAAAGGTGGAATGTTTTCTTCTGATAGTTACTGTGAGCGGCATCGTCTCTCCACAGATCTGGCCTGTAACTTCGCCTCTACGTCGCCACACAAAGCGGCCCGTTGTTATGGAATGAGGCTAAAATGCAAACTTGCTGTTGGAAAAGCTTCAAAACCGACTAACGATGAAAATGAATCACGAGCAACACATTTGACCTTTAATTAAAAGGGATGTTTCTGAATAAAAGCGTGTATTTTGACATGTTTGTGAGTCACACACTGCGCTGATCACTCGAATTTGACATCTTAATATTGTTTGTGCGTCTTACATGCACAAAGCACGCGTCGATCTCTATTTTTTATGTATGTGTAGCTTTAACTCTCCTCCGTACTGGATGTGGGCGGCTGAAATCGTCCTTGATCCTGAAGGGAAGTTCACAGTGGGACAGAAATAGGGGCCGACATCGCAAATTAACCTTGGCTATAAATGTTGTCACGTGTTGAATGCACCTGTGTCTCCGTCGAATACACAAAATGAAGACGGAAATATGTCAAAAAAAAGATATACAGTACGTGCAGTGGTGATCCCGTTCCATCCGTTTTGGTCAAATCGCCTTCCGCCCGCGATTTTGTTTACGGCGTCATTAGAGCAGGAGAAATTAATTTAGAGTGTTTTATCCTCAGGGCCAAACAGTCCTGCGGCAGCCGTCGGTTAGTCACGATTGATGGAGCACAAGTTCGACAAAAACTGTACAGTAAAAAGGAGAAATCCGACATGTGCTTGAAAATATGTATTAAATGTGTTTGAAAAGCGGCGGTGAGTCATAAAAATGCCACGTTACGAGTGGAAGAACGGCGCTCACTCACTTTAATTATGAGGCGAGCAGGAACATACACAGGATAATGACACGCTGCCTCTACTGGCGGCGTGTATAGATCCTCGGACAGATATTGATACGCGCTTAGCAGCAGTTTGTCATCCGCCGACAGCCGCAGGGACGCTGCACACGCTCCAAATGAAGACGCCGTCGGTCTGCCGGGCTCAGACAAAACAGCGGGCCGTGGGAAGCGAATAATACTGCATTTTTTCTTTGACAGACGTGCTCTTTTTAGTCGTGTTGTCAAGCTCGATTTTGATGCCGAGGAATACTCTTGATTCTTGACACCGGTTTTGTTGCAGCGTGTTGATTTAAAAGGCTTTCGTCAAGGTTTCAGACTGATATTTTCAGCGCGAAAATAATTGGTGGTGTCATTTCACGGTTTTGATTATACTTCATAAGGCAAAAGTTGTAAGTTATTGTCAGTATTTTTGTTTTTCCTTCCTTATCACAGTAATCGCAGCATGCGCACGTCCAACTCAAACGCACCACGACAATAATAGTCCTTTCTTCATTGTAGAAAAAGATTCAGTTGTAGTCATCTGGACTCTGCTTTAGAAACGTTTTGTTTTTTTTAAAAACAGAGTCCAGATGACTACATCTGAATCTTTTTATACAATGGAACACTCCTGGACGAATGAGGGATTACACCGACTCCTTTCTTTATTGTGGTCTAGTTCTGATGAAGCTCAAGATCGTTCTAAAAACCATTTAAGAAAGATACAGTTTTGTGCTGTTAATGTGACGTATTGATGCTTTTACATGTTTAAATGTGTTTCTAGTTTTGATTCGAGTTTTAGTACAGATTAGAGTCTGATTTTCCATACTTTTGACCCTATTTATTAAGCCAATATTATCCACTGCATGAATGACTGGTTTGAAAAAATATATTTGTTTTTGTTCTTGTAATGGAGTGGAGTTGTATTTAGCTTTAGATGAATCCTGTTTAGAAGGTCCTCTCCCATCCGAGCGTCAAAAACGCACCATTCGGAATCCTCCAGATTTGTGTCCAAGGCAGAGTTTAGATCTCCTGCGCTTTTTTAAAGTCCATAAATCATCACCAGACTGACTTTTGTGACACTTCCTATGACGTTATCTGGGGGTAATATGACAAACTGCGGCACATTTTTATGTTATGTTTAAGTGAAGTTTGACTTTTCTCAACAGGCTGTGGAATCCGCTCAAATCCGTCCCGTGGGAAATCAAAGCTTTACAGTGATTCACAGCAACATGATTAACAACCCACAAAAGAAACTGGGGGAATAACTTTACTTGTACTGATAAATAAAAGAGACCATGGACGTTTGGAGGGAGAAACAGTCTGCAGCTAATTATGAAGCATTCTAATCTCTGGTGAGTTCGAAAGTCACTGTTTTGTTAGCTTTGCCGTTTTGCCTGAACGTCACTTTGCCCCCGGAAATGTGGAAAAATGCCATATATGAACTAATTAAGATGATAATCGGGACGTTACTAATGCGGCTTGAGTTTGGGCTGCTGCCAACAGGTTAAAATTAATGAGTTTGGTCTATTTTTTAAGACGATACTAATCCACAGGTACAGCCCTTTTAAGTAAATAATGCTGATAAAAACAACACGGAAATACTGACTGACCAAACATCATGTCCTGATTTATCTACAGAAAAACATTCAATCGACATAACATTTTATAGAAGGAAAACAAAGTCATAATACGTTTATATATGATTAACATTTCATTTGTCTTTGAGAGACCAGAAGTCGAAAGCGCTCGAAGAGAAAGAGGGATGTTGTGTGAGGCGCCGCTCAACATCCATTCAACAAGCGCAAAACCACCTGCTGCATAATTTATTTCAAGCACATTTTCCGTTCGAGCCCCGTTTGAACACATAATCATTGGTCTTTCTTTCCTCAATACATCTCAGCCTGCACTGTCTTTTTTTGCTTACATTCATCAATTGCAAGTGCAGTTTTTTACGCACTATTCAACAACACGGACGCCCGGCTTGGCCCTTTTTGTTGCGCTCAAACACCGTGATTGCGCCCGATCTCCGGCTGTGCTTTCCCCCCGAAACAACTTCTGCTCCATCATTTCCCTTTTTGGGCCACCGAGGAGATGACAAAGAGGGACGGAGCCGTAAAGGACGACAGTACAAGCGAATGGAGAGGAGAAGTAAGCCTGCATGGTTTTGTTTTCATTTTAATATATATCCAATTGCAATTTTTCTGGCCAGTATAGCTATTATATTTGTGATTTAATAATAGTAAAGTTCACACTTCAGAACATGTTTGTGCACAATAAAACAGAATATTTTGTTTGGAGGAAATCAAGCACTTCAGAAATTGTATTAATTTTGATTACTTTTTCAGCCCTAGTAAGAAGGAAACAGTGAGGGCACATGAGCAACCAAAAACAAAGAAGAACAAGAACAACTCAAATCCATCATTTC
The DNA here is from genome assembly GCA_015082035.1 of Chaenogobius annularis. Classification (NCBI taxonomy): domain Eukaryota; kingdom Metazoa; phylum Chordata; class Actinopteri; order Gobiiformes; family Gobiidae; genus Chaenogobius; species Chaenogobius annularis. The sequence continues at coordinate 534,953 of BJKM01000250.1, forward strand.
TGAAAAGAGAGAACCGTGTTATGGATTGGGCTGGGCTTCATTGGGACAGACAACATCGTCGTCGCGGGGATAAAGAGGAACAATAAACCGGGACGAAGGGGCATCTTGACTCTCACACACCGGGGATACCGTCCTGAAGAAGTCGGACTGCAGATGGCGTCCTGTGGGAAGACACTGTCAGAACCTGTGTAAATCAGCTGACAAGACGCGCCACAGCAACAGCAGCGTCAATGATGCAGAAGGGAAGAGTTCACATCAGTTAAACCCAGTTAAACCCAAGCAGGAAGCATCAGAGACTCAATAATGTGCAGTTGTTTGTTGTTGTTCGTTTGTGTGTCGTAACTGTGTGCTTTTGCTGCCTCTTGGCCTGGACTATAAAAAGCATTTTTTAATCGCAATGGGACTGTCCCGGTTAAATAAAGGTTAAATAAAAGGAGAAAAAAGTAGTAAAAACAAACAAAAAACATCACATAATCACTCTGAAGAAGAGTAAGCACGTATGAAATAAACAAACCAAAAAATAATTTAAAAAAAGACCAAATTAACCTCCTTGGACTAAGAGTGCCCTCATTACCTTCAAAATAATATTGCTCAAGAAGTACAAGTAGTAGTGGGATTTAAAAAATACTCAAGTAAGAGTAAAACAAGTTTTTGGGGAAACTATACTGTATCAAGTAAGAATAAAAGTGACTATGTGAACATTGTTAATGCAGTTAGAAAGACAAAACATGAAATAAGGCACAAAAGCTGGTGCTTCCCAAAAGATAGACCACAAAATAAGAAAAAGTAAATTATATTTCAATGAGCGGTGCCAGAAACACAAATCATTGAATATGTTTAACTTTACGTTTTTGTTTAGACTTACTCAGAGGGAAGTAAGACACTGTTTCCTTTGTAATCACTCAGATGTGTGTCATGATGTGTCTGTTGTCTATGTGTCATGTTTAACGTCATGTGTCAATGTGAAGTTATGTGTCTGAACGTTTAATGTTTTTACTTGCTTTAGGATGAGAGTCTGCTATTGTTCTTACTCTGGTATATTTATGTTGACGTTATGCATTGTCCTAATTCAAATAAATAATATAGCTAAACAGTACTATCAGTTGCAGTACTCAAATAAAGGGTTAAAAGGGTACAATCTGATTAGAAAACAGTACTGACTCCACCTGCAGTAACTCCAAACAGTCAACAGATGGCAGGCTGTCGCTGGGTCATTTGTATTCAGAAACATGCCCTTACTTACTAACACACACATTGCTCCTCAATGGGAGACTGGACGAATGTGTGGCTAGGCTTCAGTGGACAGACGGTTTCCCCCGCTCTCGTGTGATTAATGGCGTGATTGTGGCGAGTTCTGCCGAGGAAGGTGGGCCAGTTTGCAGCCTGCTAATGAGGTGATAATGGAGAGGTGGAGGAGAGGCTCCAAAACGGTGAAAACATGAGAGAAAGAGCCAGGGAGAGGGGGGATTCTTACCCACAAACTGCAGGGGAGGAGCGGGGTAAGGGCTGCTGGAGGAACCTGGACACGTGGAGGTGGTACAAAAGTCTACCTCGGGGCGTGTAACATAAGAGGAGCAGGTGGCTGATTGTGTCCAGAATAGTGCTTTTGGCTTTGCACCGTCTCCAGGGAAGGTTTGCTCAAAATCATTGGACGACACAATTTAGCGTCCGGTGTAGTGTCGCGGTGACACCATTCCCTCAAACTGCCACGGCTGGAACCAAACTGACAAGTGGCTGGTGAAGTTGTGTGGATAAAGGCAGATTTTAAACAGTAGAGCTTTGTTCATCTGAGTCTATGTGGCTTCTTAAAGACACACAAGTTTAACTTGAATTAATGAATGACTGGATGGTTGGCGTAATGACTGAGGCAGGCTCCTTAAATCAGAAGATAAGCCTTTTATTGTCTCATGGGAGAAATGTGTCCTGGGACAGAGGTCACATGCTTTAACGCACAGAAATGTAAGAACGTCTCAACAATTTAGCACAAAAAAGAGACAAAAAAGACACGAGTGATACAACAGGGGCCTGTCAGTCACTACATAATCTGCATTTCAGTCTTAAATTCTGTTTTTATTCCTAAAGAATTTGCATTTTAATTGCACATTCACTAAAGCATGAGCATCTTAACTGCACATTCCCTAAAGCATGTGCAATCTTAACTTGCACATTCCCTAAAGCATGGATTTACTGCACATTCCCTAAAGCATGTGCATCTTAATTGCACATTCCTAAAGCATGACATTTAATTGCACATTCCTAAAGCATGAGCACATTAACTGCACATTCCCTAAAGCATGAGCATCTTAATTGCACATTCCTAAAGCATGCGCATCTTAACTGCAATCCTAAAGCATGTGCATCTTAACTGCACATTCCCTAAAGCATGGCATCTTAACTGCACATTCACTAAAGCATGAGCATCTTAACTGCACATTCCTAAAGCATGAGCATCTTAACTGCACATTCCCTAAGCATGAGCATCTTAACTGCACATTCCTAAAGCATGTGCATCTTATTGCACATTCCCTAAAGCATGTGGCATCTTAACTGCACATTCCTAAAGTGCGCATCTTAACTGCATTCCTAAAGCATGCGCATCTTAACTGCACATTCCCTAAAGCATGCGCATCTTGCACATTCCCTAACATGCGCATTTAACTGCCTTCTAAGCATGGCATCTTAACTGCACATTCCTAAAGCTGGCATCTTAACTGCACATTCCTAAAGCATGCGCATCTTAACTGCACATTCCCTAAAGCATGCGATCTTAACTGCACATTCCCTAAGCATGCTGCATCTTAACTGCAATTCCTAAAGCATGAGCATCTTAACTGCACATTCCCTAAAGCATGGCATCTTAACTGCACATTCCCTAAGCTGGCATCTTGACTGCACATTCCCAAAGCATGTGCATCTTAACTGCACATTCCCTAAAGCATGCGCATCTTAACTGCACATTCCCTAAAGCATGCGCATCTTAACTGCACATTCCCTAAAGCATGCGCATCTTAAGCACATTCCCTAAAGCATGGCATCTTGCACATTCCCTAAAGCATGGCATCTTAACTGCACATTCCTAAAGCTGGCATCTTACTGACATTCCTAAAGCATGCGCATCTTAACTGCACATTCCCTAAAGCATGCGCATGCTTACTGCAACATTCCCTAAAGCATGCAGCATCTTAACTGCACATTCCCTAAAGCATGAGCATCTTAACTGCACATTCCCTAAAGCATGAGCATCTTACTGCACATTCCCTAAAGCATGAGCATCTTAACTGCACATTCCCTAAAGCATAGGCATCTTAACTGCACATTCCCTAAAGCATGGCATCTTAACTGCACATTCCTAAAGCATGAGATCTTATGACATTCCTAAAGCATGCATCTTAACTGCACATTCCCTAAAGCATGAGCATCTTAACTGCACATTCCCTAAAGCATGGCATCTTAACTGCACATCCCTAAAGCATGAGCATCTTAACTGCACATTCCCTAAAGCATGAGCATCTTAACTGCACATTCCTAAAGCATGGCATCTTATGCACATTCCCTAAAGCATGGCATCTTAACTGCACATTCCTAAAGCATGCGCATCTTAACTGCACATTCCCTAAAGCATGCGCATCTTAACTGCACATTCCCTAAAGCATGGCATCTTAACTGCACATTCCTAAAGCATGGCATCTTAACTGCACATTCCTAAAGCATGAGCATCTTAACTGCACATTCCCTAAAGCATGAGACTTAACTGCACATTCCTAAAGCATGGCATCTTAACTGCACATTCCCTAAAGCATGCGCATCTTAACTGCACATTCCCTAAAGCATGTGCATCTTAACTGCACATTCCCTAAAGCGTGTGCACTTAACTGCACATTCCTAAGCATGGCATCTTAACTGCACATTCCCTAAAGCAGCGCATCTTAACTGCACATTCCCTAAAGCATGCGCATCTTAACTGCACATCCTAAAGCTGGCATCTTAACTGCACATCCCTAAAGCATGCGCATCTTAACTGCACATTCCTAAAGCTGAGCATCTTAACTGCACATTCCCTAAAGCGATGTGCATCTTAACTGCACATTCCTAAAGCGGTGCATCTTTAACTGCACATTCCCTAAAGCATGAGCATCTTAACTGCACATTCCCTAAAGCATGCGCATCTTAACTGCACATTCCCAAGCATGAGCATCTTAACTGCACATTCCCTAAGCATGGCATCTTAACTGACACTTCCCTAAAGCATGAGCATCTTAACTGCACATTCCTAAAGCATGAGCATCTTAACTGCACATTCCAAAGCATGAGCATCTTAACTGCACATTCCCTAAAGCATGGCATCTTAACTGCACATTCCTAAAGCATGCGCATCTTAACTGCACATCCCTAAAGCAATGGCATCTTAACTGCACATTCCCTAAAGCATGCATCTTACACTGCACATTCCTAAAGCATGTGCATCTTAACTGCACATTCCCTAAAGCATGAGCATCTACTGCACATTCCTAAAGCATGAGCATCTTAATGCACATTCCCTAAAGCATGAGCATCTTAACTGCACATTCCCTAAAAGCATGAGCATCTTAACTGCACATCCCTAAAGCATGGTGCATCTTAACTGCACATTCCCTAAAGCATGCGCATCTATAACTGCACATTCCCTAAAGCAGCGTGCATCTTAACTGCACATTCCCTAAAGCATGAGCATCTTAACTGCACATTCCCTAAAGCATTGACATCTTTAACTGCACATTCCCTAAAGCATGAGCATCTTAACTGCACATGTCAAACCTGTAAACTACATTTAAATAATATTTTGGACTGAAATCTTGACTGACATTATTACAACACGTTTAAATGTTTTAAAAGTCAATGGGGAAAATGAATGTGGAGGAACTGTTTAGCTCCATTTGGTTCTCGCAGTCGCCCACATCTCCACAAAAGAGTCAAACCCAAGAACTTTGAAACACATTCCTTTGAATATAAATGTGATTGTGAATGACACTGTCGATAGATCAAGGACGTTGTCTCTTTTATTTGTGTTGGTCAGCCAAGCGGTCGACTAATCAGAATGACGTTGTCACCTCTTTTATACGGTGCGTGTAAAGAGAATTTGACTGTTTCTTTATGGCAGCTTCTCAGAAACCAAGCACTACGTGTCTCAGCTGTTTCTGAATAGTTCGAAGCAATATTCATCTCTTTTTACAAAAATAATAGTCGAGTGCAAATAGTAGTCGAATAGATTCATTTTCCACTTTTTAAAATATCCATCTGATATAAATTTCTTCTCATACCAAGCTACTATTTACTAAAAACATTATTGCTGTAAATGTCAAACATGTTGAAGTTAAAGTGGACTATGCAGCTTAAAGGTGCACTGTGACTTTTCTGTAACTTGACTCAGATATTGCTTTTATTGTTGTTTTAGGTGTTTTGTCTATCTGCTTTACACGTTTCAGAAGGTCCTGTAGGCTTCTTCAGAAGCGTCACACGAACTGCATCCCACGTGTGTGACAAAGTGTAGGTTCCCTCGTCTCGGTTTATGCTCCCTGGACCTCGCTCGCGGATCTCGACTGTCTCTCTAAATTACCCAGGCCTTTTATTCCTGTTCATGATGTGGATTTGTCTCTTGCAGAGGTCGGACATGGCTGATTTCAGGTTTTACTGCTCTACTTGTTCTTTTACTCCTCTTCTTTGTCTATTTGCCGTTTCCGTTCCGCATTCTTTGTGATGTATTTGCTTTGCCTATATTGTTTATGGCATTAAACGTCTCTATGGTCACGTAAACAAGGAGCTGACGTCACCAGGCCAAGTTAAAAGTCGGATCTGTTTAGAGGCGACCCTACTTCAAATTAAAGACAGATACGTTTTTTGCAACCGTCGAACATTATAGGCAAAGAACAGTAACACGCAGCCTACTTTTCGCAAATGGAAACTGAATACTGTAAGCATTAAACAGTTTTTCTTTACTCTATCTGCGGGCGCACTAAACATGAAAGCGCTCTTCCCGTATTTGCAGTCTTGTATTGATCAGACACAATGTAGTCGTGTCTTTATGAGTTATTTATTTGAGCAAAGTCAAATTTACTTTCCTTTTTTTCTCCTCCAAACTTAAACAGCGCTCTTCAAAGACGCCGTTATCGTCTGCGGCAGGCGGCGACAGTCCACAGTGAGAACGGGAAGAAGCTGTTTATTCGCTCCAACTTTTTAAACAGAGGATCAGGTTTTTTGGTTTTTTGTTGTTGTTGTTGTTGTTGTTTTTATGTGGAGACAACAACAAATTCCTATCTCGCTTCAGACAGTCTTAAACACCCAATTCGATGAGCTCGTTTCTGTGTGTTCAGACGCATTTATGTGGGCAGTTTCTCCCCTGTGCCGCCTGTGCCAGTACGCAGATAATAATATGGTAGAAATGTGAATATGAACTACAAACCCATTCACTTTTAATGGTCCTCGTCATAATATTGCATTTAACTAAAACCAGAAGAAGAAATGTACTTAAATAAAAGTACGGATACATGTGTGAGTAAAAGTAGCACATGAAAGCAGCAACTTAAATGTACGTTTTGAAGTTTAAAAATGTACTTTAAGCGTACATTGTAAGAGAACTGCTGAAGTTTTGTGATTTGGATGATGATTTTTGCGGATTTTTGCTCAATTCAAGTCGATTCCTAAATATTTCTGGATAATTGTATGTACCCAAGTCTTGGGGCTTGAACTCAAAACCTCCTGGCAGGACGTCACCGTGAACGTGCTTAAAAAGAATCCTTCAAACCACGTGAAAAGTACTTGCTACTTCTCCGTCCAGCTCAAAAAGGATGTGGAGAAGAATGTAGTGAAGTAAAGTATCCACTGTATCTAACTCTCTCAAACCCTTTGGCTCGTCATTAATATTCATACGCATTCATTCTGAGGCGAGTACACGGCTTTAGTACTTTTGCATTTCATAACTTTCCACAACAACTGGCCTCAGTGGGATTTGAACCTTGGATTGGTGGATGTGCTTTTTCTGCCGTGCCGAGACTTCAATCCCTTTGCTGACGATCACTGCGGATAAATAACAAAATAAAGCATTAACATTTCACAGAAACACAGGTATTTTCGTGGCCTGCCTCCTCAGAGCAACGCTCAGTTTGTCTGGAGCTGATTGTTTACAGACAAAAGCTTTAAACGGTCTCTAAAGGTTTGCATACTTTGCTAATGAGATAAGTGCATTGAGGGAAAGCGCTCTGTTGTTGTCATTCTCTCTCATCCTCTGCCTGGGTTAGTAAATAACAGGTATTTTACTCAATTATTGCTTTGGAATATGTATCTGAAATATTGATTTTATTGCAGTTAGCGCGCAGAACACTTGATCCTGCCAGGTTATGATGAATTAGCGCTACGTTGTCGGTTTTGTGATTAAATTAAGAGTTTGGCCGAGGAACAAACAAGTCGTCTGAGAAAGTTTACAGACAGGATTTTGGCTCCTGTTTGGATTTATGGATTTTCAGTTATTTCAAACTCTGAGTGTATTGACAGAATGATTAATGGAGGATTAAACAGCGTGCTCAGTTATTTATGACAATATTGAAAGTTGGCAAACAGTGAAGAAATCATGGTAAATGTACTTGTGTTGTCATGCAGATGCAATAAAAAAGTAGGACACATTTATCCATGGATTTCAGTCATGTGACGTATTTGTTGTCGCCGCCATTTTGAAGACGACTCCACCTGCTGTTGCCTCTCCGCTGTTGGTGGTCAACAGTGTGTATATAACAGTGTATAAAATTGAAAATGAAAAGGGTTTATACTTTAAGAAGACAGAAGTTATGAGCTTTGATCCTTATTTACAGCGACGACAAACTTTTCTGGACATTTCCATCTGCTCTTCTTCGTCACAAGCCTCAAAGCTTTCAGAGCAGGGACTTTGTGATTAGCATTAGCTGCTAACGACCTGAAACAAACAGCTCAGTCTGGAGTGATTCCTGCAAGTCCGCTGGTCCCTCTTGACCACAGTAACACATTTCTGGACAAACGGGGTCTTTGTGGAAACACTTTGTTTTTTGAGACTTTTTCCTCACAGTGCAACATGCGGCTTTTGTCCTCAAGATGGCAGTAGCAACGAGTGTGTGACGTCACTTCGGACCCATGTTTCATCACTTATTTTACATTTAAAGGAGACATATTATGCAAACACAACTTCAATGAGCTTTTAACCTATGTTTTCAAAGGTTTAAATTCTCAGAAAATTCCTGTTTTCACCTACCCTCTATCCCCGCCCACATCCCTGTACTTAATTGTGATTAAAAAAGACTCTGAATGCTCTAAAATGTCCCATAGACACTAAAAAAAACATTAGCTGCTGCTTGTCACGGTGAAATGTCACTATGAGGAGGCGGAGCTTATCAGTTCATCTGTTTCTATGATGAAGACGTCTCCTTTAACGACCTGTAACTGGGCCTAGTGACGTCAACTTGTTTCCATTAGTTCTATACTGCGGGACATTCCAGGAAAAGCAATCACATCTCCATGGAAACAAGCCCCACTAGTCATTTTAGTTTGCATAGAGCACCTTTAAACATGTTTTTATTCTCAATGTACCACTTATGACGCCTCTAATTCTTGAATATTTCGGACACATTTTGCCTCTTTTCTCGTTCTCTCTGTTAATTTTACTCCGTTTTATATTTGTTCCTGCGAGAAATGTGTATGTTTTGTGTAACCTACAGGGTCTCAAAACTTCCTGACTTGTCCCTATAATTTTGATAAGCAGTAAAACACATTTAGCAGAATATAATATAATCTAACGTTTACAAAAGACATGAAAATAAACCAATGCATTTCTGTGGGAATACATTGGGATATACATTTATTAATTATATAAACGCAATATGTATAGGCCACTGACTGTAGTAGTTGTGACATTGCTAATTAGTAATTACACTGCATAGGACTAATCTTCTGTGTTTTCAGTTGATTAAAATTGGTAGTTGATTAGAAGCACAGGACGTAATAACAGAGTTAGGATGATTAAATGTCATTTCCACAGAGTAGAAGGAACGCGCCACGTTCTCTGCCCTGAATCTGTTTTGTTTTGTTCATTTATGCTACGCTTTCTGCAGTAAATTGTTTATAATGAGAATATTCAGAAATATAAGTCTCTAAAGAGCCATTGTGGACATTTGTTTGGGGTAATTAACAGGATGTGGTTTGCGGCGTTTCGAGCGTTAGACAAAACCCAGCGTCATTAGCTCATTGCGTTTGTTTGCGTTTGGTTTTACGCAGCTGCGACTGACAAATATGTCATCTCCTCCGAGGCAATAAGGTAATGATCCAATTCAATTAAACATGACTTATGATTTTAGGCTTTACCACCGATGCACACGCTAAAATAAGCTTTAGTCAGAGATGGTAGGAACTTGGGTCAAAACGTTTGATCTAGATGATTGTTTTCCCTCATTTTGATCAAACCTGACAGCATCTTTCTTCACGGATAAAAAGAAAAAAAGCCCTTCAATGTCACGTCATTTTATTAACAAAACAGTCACATTTCTTCCACCAAAGTCTGAACTCTGCTCCAAACCAGGATTGTCTGTGGATCTGTTGGTTAAAAAGACCCACGATTTTCCCTGAGTGCGTTGCCGCGCGCTCGAACATCCCGGTTATCGTCTGGTTTTTGAAGTGTCCCGTAGTCTCCTGATCATAGCAAACTGGGATACTCTCACTGGGATGGTCCGATAGTATCCAGAATACAGAGTGGCTCAAGTTTAAAGTACACTTACGTTATCCTCATGCGGAAATGTGTCCTCTGCATTTGACCCGTCTTTCAATGTTGCGTCCATGAAAAGCATTAAGAAACACGTTTGGCTGATTTCTGAAAATGACTCTTTTAATACTACTTTAACTTCTGAGGCTGTGCGTCTGGCTGAACTGACCCTGCGTGCTAAAAAGCCATAAGCTGCTGACATGTTTTGCTCCTCACCTTATCCGAGCCATAGTTACCGAAGTGTAACTGCTGCATGTAAACGTCATTTCCAGAATACTTAATCAGGAAAAGGCTCGTAACTGGAATATTGGAGCTCCTGTAAACGCACTCTTTGACAATTAAAAATGACTCAATATTGAACTAGATTAAAATGTGATTCATTGCACAGCCCTAGAAACAACAGTGCATCCTACTCAAGTAAAAGTATTGGTACGTTGGAAGTAAACTACATAAATATGTTTAATTCCCTTGAATGAATCGGATAAGCAAAGAAACGATCGTTAAGTGGCAGTGAACATGTTTCTATAAAAACCTCTCCATTCAGACTAAAAAGAAGTAAAAAGTTAACCAGGTAGTCTAATGTTTATCACAAGGAGATGTTTACATTGTTAGGAATAACTGACTCATAACATAACTTCCTTGTCACGAGTCCCCGTTGCAGAGCCCTCCCACTCGTATGTCCGGTGGGCTGAGGTTTTCCTAAGGGCAATGGCAGTGAAGTTACTTGGAGGTAAAGCTCAAAAACTGAAGTAAAAATACAATTACATGGCTAAAAATGTATTCTCAGTTACAAGTACAGCTGCCAAATAAGTACAAATTACAAATGAAAAGTACTACCCAAAGCATAGTTGCGGTTATTGCAATTTTAGTAGCATTTTAGATCAGAATTTTATGTAAAACTTAACTGTTTAACTCTGAATTTTAAGTACTTTGAACCACAATATATACTTTTAGCTCTAGCCAATCAGAGCAGGCGATACAGGGCTGTTATGTTTAGTGTGTTTGTGGATAAACAAACGAACAGAGACAAAGGTGAGACAGTTGGTACTCGTGCTTTACTTCTAGGATTTAAATGTGGCTTATTACTACTGCATGGGTAGATTTTTACTCAAGTACAAGTACATGCAGATTTCAAAATACTCAAAAATAATAGGAACGCAAAAAAAGCATTAAATTATGCTATTTGTAATACGTTACTTTTCACCCCTGAGACCAGAAATCAGGCCCCATGAGGTAAATCCTTCAATATTAGATCAACAGTATGATTTAAAGTTAAAGGAGACATATTAAGCCTTTTCACAAGTATCCTAGTATTGAACTGTAACGAAATTAGATCATCGTTTGGCATGTTGTTCACTGTAAACTGTGATGTTGATCTAAAGCGACTTCGTAACAGAAACAGGTCCATTGACTTCCCGTTCGAATCTGCGGAACTGATAAGCCCCGCCTCTTCACTGTGCCAGTCACATGCTTTTATCGTTTGTTAACGTTTTCTAACCCGACATGTGTCACTCTGAGTCAGCACGTTTCTTTAAAGCAAATACGGGGATGTGGGCGGGGATAGGTGGTAGGTGAAAACAGGACTTTTCCGAGCACTCAAATGCAGGACGATAACACAGGATTACGCAAACATGCAGGAATCAAGCAAGGCACAACTTCGAGTGCACTAATGACGATGGGAACATACAGTTGTTAACAGAAGCTAACGCCGCTAAAGTCGATCGCGCATAATATGTCTCCTTTAATCTGTGTCGTGTACATTCAGGGTTTGGTTCAACACGGCAGGTCGTGACGATGGTTAAGGTGATAGCCGCAGTCACCAGGACCCCGCAGTCACCAGGACCCCCCGAAAAGCCCGCAAACCCAGCACATACATGAGCGCTGTTGTGTGAGTCTCGTGTGCGGACAGAGCGGCGTGGAGCGCGGAGCGGTGCAGCGCGCGCTCATACGCCGTAGTCCTCTTGGTGACGCCTCTGCTGACATCACAGTGATTTTCCCCCTCTCTCTCTCTCTCTCTCTCACACACACGCACCACACACACGCACACGCACGCACGACACCGCCCCGCACCACTCTTCTTCTCCCTCTCTCCTCACACTTTCCTCTGCCTCTGCCCCGCTCGCGTCCACAGTTGTGTCTGGCTCCTCTCGCTGTCACAGAGGCTTGTCGGAGCATACCTGCGCACACGCACGCACGCACGCACTCACCCACCAACACCCCCCCAAAAACACACACACACACACACACGCACCGACGCGCGCTCACGATCGGTTAGGAGGGGTTTCCACGGCTCTGTCACTTCATCCCGAGGCGCGGCGTGAGATCTCAAAAAAACCAAAAAAAAAACCCGCCCGCGACACACTGACACAACTTGGCCCGAAAGTGCGCGGAACTCATCGGAGGAGGAGGAATACTCTTGGATCGCAGTCGGCGCGTTGTGGATATTTACGGTCCACCTTGTCTCCTGTTTACGCGACACATGGCGAGAGATTACGCAGCGCGCTGGCCGGTCGGCGCTTCACGGACGGGGGCTGGTGGCTACGCTTCTCCTCGTCCTCGCAGCTCAAGGTAAACGGCAACACACCGGCTTTGCACTCGCTGTCCACGCGCACCAACCCCCTCCACCCGGCTCCAACCCCCCCCCCCCCCCCCCCACTCCGCTCCCCTCCGGTTCTGCTTGCATTCCGCGCGTAAAAGCAGCAGCAGCAGCGGCGGCGCGTTCCTTTGTGTCGATTGTTAAAGCTGTTGCCAAAGTTTGGAGTGGTTTGTTGTTGTTGCTGCCGCGCGCCCGTGCCGCCGGGACTGAAGGCACGCCCGCGAGACGCTACGCAAGGTGTGGCGGTGCCGTTTTGGTGCGCACGGGATTTCTCGTCCCGGTTCCGCGCAGCTTCAGGTGTTCCCGGAGCTAATCCCCGCCTGATCCTTTTACAAACTCTCCAATAGCAGCAGTCGAGCCGTAAGCTGTCGGTGCCGCCGCTGTGTGCCAATAAGTGCTGCCGTGGCGCGCGTGTGTGTGATTGGTGTCTTAATGGTTCAGGTGAGGTCCGGCGCTGCGCAGCAACAGGGCGCAGCCGCAGCCGCCGCCGCCGCCGCCTCTGCCGCTGATGGAAATGAGCGGCTCTTAACTTGGCCCCTGCGCGTCGGGGGTCCGCGGACACTCGAGAGACCACCGTGAACGCACACCGGTTGAGTGCCATGCAGGAGAATCAAAGTGCAAACTAGGGGAACGAGGCGCGCGTGACTCATCTGCTGTACGTCTGTGCTGGGGTTTGTGTGTGGACAATGGACACGATGAAGACCTGTTTGAAACCCTCATTGGCTGTGCCTGGACATAACCTACATGAACTACGAAGATCCACATGAGAATGGGTTCAGCTGATACAAAGGCAGATGTGTAGTATTTTATTCCTGTACTGTGACCGATTCTTCATTTGATTGTATTTTTGTGTCGAATCATTCTCTTTTCTGCTGGTCGACTGCATGTCTATAACGTAATAACACCTTGTAATAAGTTATTAGATAGCTGAAAAAACCTTGGAAAATACGGCATTTTTATTCGTTTTTTGAGTGGATGGTTGTGCCGTTATAGGGTCTGACAGGTTCATGACACGTATAAAACATTCACCCCGATATGCCATGCCAAAAGGGACAAATTTGTGCTTTAGGTTGTGACTTTGCATGAGTCTTTTCAGTCTGCAGAGGGCGCTACGACACTCGCACCTGTTCCGATGAGTTAGCCGGTCAGGCCGGGAAGGGGTTAAACGATTTCACTTCGGTTTGGCGTGGGGTTGGGCTCAAGAACTTTCCTAACCACTAAAACAATTTGAACAAACCGAAAACGGCCAGCCTAAACATGTCACCTGCGAGAACCAGTGTCACATGCTTTTGCTTTGTGGCCACGTTATTGGCTGCAGTCGTTACATTATCGGAGACGGTTCTCTTTTATCAAGCCAGTAATGTAATAACCGGCCAATAACGTGAAGACTTAGTACATTATCAGCGAGGCGTTCTTATGTTAAAATGAAATCCTAAACTGTCTATATGTTTTGATATCACATGTGGCACTAAAGCAGGTAAATAAGCAGGTAAATAAGCAGGTAAATAAGCACGCAATTCAGATGTTAGACAATGAGATCATTTACATATGCAAGACTTACAGATTGTAATGGAGTTGGACACCGTTAACCTAATGCCATTGCTCTTTATTATGCTTAAATTGGAGATAAACATATTACGTCTGGGGCTGTCGTCTTGTCGTCGATTGGTTGATTAATTGGACTTGATATGGACCACAACAACAGGAAGGGGAAACGCGTGGAGCGCCGACTATGCAGCAATAATCACATCAACTTTTACGATATTACGTTGTCCAATTCAATCCACTTTGTATAACACATTTTTTACAAACAAAGTCGTTTCAACAAAGTGCTGCACTTTCCATCATCAATCATGTCTGGAGGAAACATTTAGATCCACTTTCGATACCGTCTTTATAAAGTGCTGGCATCGTGTTTGTCACACTAAAAATCCACATTTCTTGTGTCTGCAACCATACTTTGTGTATCATAGACTGTGTGTTTCATATTCCCGTATCTACACTTATCTCGACACCTCATTTCGAATCCGCCCCTTACGAGCGTTGTGTTATTTTAAACGCTCTGATAAAACAGCTCGCGCGCGCTGATAGTCCCGGAGTTTCCCACAAGGCCACGGCGCACGCAGCGTAACAAATCACCTTCACTTGGCCGTTCCTTTCTGTCTAAATTTACCGCACCGAAGTTCTGGCGAGCGCCGCTTCCGATAAGACTGGATCCGCGACGCTTTGGAGGAAGCCAAACGTGCCGTGCCCTCTTGTGCGGTGGTGTTTTTTCTTTTTGCTCGTCAAATGCTTATTTGATTACGGAAATGTAGCTTGTTTGGGAAAAGGTGACGCATTTCCTCCATGTTTTCACCTTAGATTGGACTTTAACCCCACCGGAGCTGGACCAGAACGTTGTGCTGGTCATAAAAGTGTGTCATGTGTATTGATATCATGAGATCACATTTTGAAGCGTGCACTGTACTTGCTCTTGTGTAACGGCAGTGTCAGATTGTGGACTTTGAGCGCTACAATGTCGTGTTACTGCTAATCCCGCTGCGCCGCTACTACAGCTAACTGTGCTACTGACGCAGCTACTGCTACTACTTAAGGCCGTGAAATGATGAAAATGAGTTCAGACTTATGAAGAGGAGATATTGTTTATGGTCAGAAAATGGAAAGATATTATTATATGTGTTTTTAATAAGGCGAAATAAAGAATTGAGATGTAATATGAAGGAAAATAAGTTGTATTTTTTACTACGGCTCCTGCTTCCACTCCCAGTCTCACTGCAGAAAATGTGTGCTTCATATGTTATTTGTTACGACTGTCATTCAACCTCAACTTAAACACTTTGTGACGTTTCGGAAAGTTTAAATCATACAATCATCCTTGGAGATTACGATACCACAATTTCACACTCGGTTTTGATTTCGATTTTCGCACATTTCTAACAAAAACGACAACAAAAATGCTCTTTTTTTTTTTTTTTTCCCACAACAGAACGGTAGTACTTTCTTCACGTCACCGTGCCGTCTTTTACGCCTTCCGATAAAGCTCAAGATCATTTCCAACAGTTCCAGAAAGGTCACATTTCGTCCCATTTTAGTATCGATATTTGATCAAATCCAGTTTCAACGCTAGTTTGAGCATCGATTAGCATCTGATGTTCGATACTTTTCACAACCTTATTGGAGCCGGATACATTTGATATATATATATGCAAAACTGTGGAATATCATAACCCAAAAGCACAACATTCCCATGCAGGTGGACGCCAAGTACAAGTCGGGTTTGTGGAGATGCGAGCAATAAAATCCTCCTTTATTTTAGCCTTCTAGCCAAACGTTTGTAAGGCTTCAACCACTGTTTGGCAGAACAACAACAACAACAACAACAACTTTATTTCACGGAAACAAACGTCTGCTTTGGTTGCAGACCCAGAACCACAGTTTGGGACGCTCTCTCCTCTTACATGGTTAATCCCTATAGACGTCGCTCTCCACTTTCCTTCTGACTGACTCGACGCCAGCAGGTATTCAGGTTACGATCCAGGCAGTGATTGTCAAGGGGGGGAAAAAAAACTAAACAAAAAAGAAAAGAGAAAGGTCCCCTCGCTCTGTGTCAGTATCAATGTGTCATCCTGTTGTTTTCCCCGGCGTCTAACTGCGATCATCTGTCAGGCCTGTCCCCAAATTGTCAGAGAGGCGCGAGCGAATGGGTCATTATACGGAGTCGCCGCGGCGGTAACATGAATCTCGGATCAAACCGGTTGGGAAGGCGGGCTTTTTCCTCCAGCGCGTCGCGTAACAAGGAACTGCGGCCGTTTGCATGAAAAGAAAATGCTTGGAGCTCGTTGGAAACCTTTTAGCACGGTCACTTTGAAATGATCGTAATCGAGTAGGACTGAAGAAAAGCATCGTTTGAAATACTATGAAAGTATTTGGCGAAGATACCGTCGGGTTCACGAGCCACGACTGCGCGGAAGGAGTTGGAAAAAAGGTCTAATTGAAATGTTTCTTTTCTTTCACACGTTGTAATTTGATTGGATCCTTTTATCTTTTATAATAGGATTCCGTTTTTTTATTAGTGCTGCCAGGAGCGCTTGGACTGAAGACTGAAATGTGAAGAGTAAATTCAGACAGACTCGAGAGATTCGGAGATTCGAGAAACACAAATGCAGAAGTCATTTGGAATTGTCGCTGAGCATTGGTGCTAAAAGTAGCGTCGAAGCTGGATACTCATCCGAACAAGTATCGATAATACAGGAGAAAGTAAAAAGAATTTGAGTTATTTTGTGTTGAAAATGTCCGTTTTATGGTTTAAAAATGGAGTTTGGCATTTGTTATCATGACAACACTACTGCGTTCACACACACACACACGCACGTACACTATGATCCAAATCGGGACTAAACTCAAAACTAAACCTGGATTAAACCTGGACGAATTCAGGACTAGAACAGAACCCAACCAAGTCTATATCCTGACTAAATCTCACGTAGCCTTCGAACCAAACTGTAAGAACGGTTATTTCAATAAAAGTAGTACTCAAGTAACAGTTAAAGGTACAGTGACTCACCAAAGTTCCATTCCTTCAGCCGATAACTCTTCATCTCTGCTGTTTTGATACTGTATTTATGGAAAACCTTGCAAACACATGGAAATGACAGACGCGGAGCAGATTCTGCGCCGGCTCCGCTTTGTTAAAGAGCAGCCAGGTTGTCTTGACAGAATCCCCACAGGTTATGAATTAATTTGATGGTAAAACATTGCTCTTCTCTTGTTTCTGCTCCGACACGGGCGCCGGATGTAAACGCGGAAAAATGGTTTCAGCCTCGTCTGAGGTGTTCAGGGAAATGGGTCGAGCCGTGCTGTAACTGTATATTAGTTTAAAGGGGTGCGTGCAACTGGATCATATCATTGAACATTGGATATCGTTCAGTAGAAACAGGTTAATTGGCAATATTAATTCAGAACACTAGAGATGTGCATTTAATAACATTTGAATCAAATTAAGATCCAATCCAATCCAATGATCAGTCTTTTTAAAGGAGCGATCTACAGACAAGTCTCTGTCTGTGTTTTGTGTTGAATGGCAATGATTAAAAGTCTCTTTTGTTTACGCTCATGGAGAAGACGCTTCAGCTGCCTGGAAAGTAAGGCTTGGGCGAGACTGAGAAAATGCAGGCTCGTTTGAGTTAAACTACGCCTCTTCTGGATGATCAACGAGCGTTGAAGTGTTGTCAGAAGGTGTGGAAAACTCTTCACGAGGCGAGAACGGCGAGGTCTGCCTCATCTCTGAAGGTGCCGTTCTCACGTTCATTTGAACTATTCGCTGATAGACGAACGAACCCGTCTGCGCGCCCGCTCTGAGTCCTGCGCACACACAAGCAGCTTTATCCCGTTGGATTGTTGCATATCGTCTTAATGTGTGAAAACAAACACTGCCCGGCCAGAAGAAAGTTGATACGGAAAAAAAGTTCACACGCTCTCATATTTGGTAGGACCGCCTTTAGCTTTGATCACAGCACACGTTCGCTATAGCATCGTTTCAATTATCCTCTACAATATTAACAGATGTATTTCTATCCAGAGTTGCATTAAAGATCTTGTATTGATGAAGATGATGATGATGATGATGAGAGCGTGACCACTGCACAAAGCCTTCCCCAGCTCCAGACACTCTCACTGGGGTTCACGACTGTCGTACATTAGCTTCTGCTTCTCCTTTTAGATGTTTTCTCTGCTCGATGCCCAACGATTTGACCCTTCTCAAAACACTCTGACATCTCATCCATGACCACGGGATTCGTCTTTCCGCATGGTTGATTCAGAAATGAGAAGCATCAGTTGAGTTTATATTCCGCAGCAGTTATACCAGTAGAGGAGAACCTACTGCATGTCTTTGGCTACTCTTTTTTGGGAGACGACACAAGATGTTTCTGTTTCTGTTTTCAATAGAATTATAGAAAAAACTCAATATTCTGTGATATTATCAATTGTTCCTCTATTGCCAAGACGCTGCCCACAATTATGAACGTTTAAACAGCCAAAGCACGTCCCTTATCGTAGTCCGGCTCGTCCACTCATCTGTCCAATAACGGTCCTGGCTCGGTCCGTGGGACAAAAGTCCGCTCTCATGTGCAGTTACGGCCGCCATCATCCTCCAGTGGTGATAATTGAGTCTCTTCAGGTGTCGCCCCCCGTCTCCTCCGGGTGCTTGCGTCTCCGTGAGCTCGACTGTTCAAATGTCAGCGGTGATGGTCCTCCTGACAGCTCTGATTGGCTTATCACAGCCAGCGCAGGGTTTTTATCTGCCTCCAAAGCAGCCGTCTGATTATGGAGAGCTCCATTAAGGACGCGGCCGCAGCTTTGTGCCGTCACATGTGTGGAGTTTGGTGTGTCGCACTGAGTTTTAGTGTTTGGATCAGGGTCTGGTTAAGGCTTTTTCATCAAATCCTACGCTTAGAAAGAGACTCGAGACTTGATACTAATTTCAAACCCGCAGTGATGATTAAAAATAGTCCTGGACGATGTGACGCAAAAAGGAATCCAGACTTTGTTTCCCTCATATTGATTGATCTTGATTTTCAATTTGATTTGATTCACTTTTATATTTAAAAAAAAAGAAAAAAAAAGAAAGAAAAAGAAAAAGGGCTTTCAATATTCATTTCCTGAAAATAAACCATTAATTAAACTTGAAACAATTTCCTCTGAACTCTGGTTGAGGGTCATTGAGGATTTGAAACGATCTTAATTAAAATATGATCATTGCTCGGCCCTAATTAAAAACTCTGAGGTGATTTTCAACACAAAATAAACCCATTTATCCGGGCTGTTACTGTACAACGAAGTGCAATCGAAATGAAAATCGCAATTTGAACGGACACAATTAGAAACGTCACAAAGACTGCAAATAAATGACCAAAAATATCCTGTTTGATTCGGCATAACAACGACAGACCTGTAGTTTCGATCAGCACAAACGTACGTTGTGATCGTTTTATTCGTTTGTCTGCTATTCCAGTCCTTTTGTCACACGTCTGAACTTTGAAAACACAAATCCTAAAACACAAATAAATCGCGAAATCTAACACAAAATCGCGCGGGCGTACCATTCCCTCACAATAATCATGTCTTTTTCTTTCCGTTTCTTTCCTTCAGATACGCTTTTGTCTAGATTAGTGTCCGGGTGTTGACTTTCCCCATGTTTCGTGCGGCGCGTTTGACTTCTTAATCTGTTGCGATGGTCGGATGAGGTCAGAAAGTGTTGCTCACAATCTGCCGCGTTTGCACTCTTGTCTCTAAAGTAGCTCCGGGCTTGTACTAATGCATGAATGAATAAATACATAAACCAAACCGGAGTCAAGCGCATACTGTACGCGCTCCACACAAACGCATCCTATCTTACGTGCAGCGGGCCTGTTATTGTTCCATTAGAAAAAGCCTGCGGGCGTTTATTAGACCCATGAACTGCGCTGCGGATAATTATACGTCAAGCGCTCTCACTCGGCCGGCTTTAACTCGCTTTAAAATATTTCATTCAGGTGCCACAAAGCAGCAGGAATTTTAGTTGGAGTGTTTCTGCATCAAATAAAAGTCAGCTCTCTCCCAAAATATCATCCAAAGCCACTCCAAATAAAAGCATCTTGTTTTGGTTAACCCTTTTTATCGCTCCCTTTTGACTGTAAAGTGCCCCAGTTTTGGTTTTTCCATGTTTTGGAAAATGTGTGTTTTTAATGGGACGCAAAATATTGATGTTTCCCGCTCCGTTTCAGCTCACCGCTTTGCCACACCGCTCACAGTAAGAAAACGAGGAAAAAACCCAAAAATAACCCTCTGCAGTTGAAGTGACACGTGAATTTAGACCATCTTTAGACACAAATATGAAATCGGTTTTGACTTTAAGAGGAACAACTCACTTAATGACTCCACATTTCCTGATGAATTAAAGAGAAAAAGCCCAGCGTTATAATACAAATGAATAGGTTTATCATAGAATTACCATATTTCTTTTCACGAAACCCTTCTTTTTTTGCTTTTAAAACTTAACGTCTTCGCTCCATTTCTATCGGTTCCAGATCGGGCGGACGGGATGTGGACCTGATGCAGTGTGAGAGGAACTGACAGTCAAGTGTGGCCCTGAACGCATCATAGTGTCTTGAGCAGAGTTCAGGGGCCAAACAGCATGTCACAGCCGAGTGCCTTTATAAGAGTCTCCTCGGCGATTTACCTCTAAATTTCCATCTAAATTTAGAATCTTGATCTCCAGAAACCTCTGACCTGGACTGGCTCTCTGTAGAATCGCACACGTGACCACAAAACTGGGACTAATTTCAGTACTGAGCATGAAACTGAACCTGGACTAGACCAATCTGGACCAAACCAGGATCAAACCAGCGCTGAACACAGCCTTAAAGATTCACCTGCATGCTTATCTCCATGGAGACGGTATGGTATGCACAAAGACAGGGCACGTCAAATACATGAACCTAGACAGAAGTGCTGGAGATACGAAATAAACGTGTAAAAAAAATGAGTACCGAAACAGCATTCCATAAGGTCACACGCCCAAATACTAATCTATAATCAACTTAAAACATTCTAAGCCCCTCCCCTTGGAATGTTCCACAGTATTGCATTTAACATGTCGATCTTGCATATGTTCAATTGCACGTGTTTTTACCGCTCTAAATCATCGTGCACGTCATGCATTCTTACTGTGAGCAGGCTCGCCTCTCCACAGATCTGACCTGGAGCTTAGTCTGGAGAGTGTCACATGCTTGTCTCCATGGAGATTGGGTGAACTCATGCCATAGTGTGGATCATTCCAGCTCCACTACATGTGCGTTCGCGGCTGAACATTGTCCAGCGTTAACGCCCCGCAGGTCAGCGGCGTGAGGGGGGGGTTTGCACCTAGACGGGGGTCTTTAGGCTCTGCAGTTAAATGTCAGTGTCTGTCTGCAGTGAGGCGCGGGGTGTAATCGGCCCCCGGAGAAGCACCATTGATACGTATTGAGAGCCTGTTAATGACTCACAGAGGAACACTTTATACTCACTTTACTTCACAGCAATAAAAGTGCCGCTCGCCGTAATCTGCACAAAAGAGAAGCGCCAAAATCTGCCAAATCCAAACCTTTGTTACTAAGGTTCAATAATATTAGGCTTTTCCTGCTATATAATTCTAATCTATGACATCCGTGGATCATTATTTCATATTTAGGTCATTTTAAATTGCTATCTTGATCGAAAACCACATCTGCTGAGTACATCATCGATAATATTTATACTCACAAAGCTGCAAATAAATTACAAATACATTAAAATAAATATGTAAATGAGATCATATCATGCTTTTTAATGAATTCAAAGCCTGCGTTTTCAAATGTACAGGCGTCCAACTCGGGCGTCCAGAAGGTACTTTTACGTGTTGTTTTGTGTGTTTTGTACTCAACAGGAAACTCCACAAACACACTTCAGTATAAATAAAGAGGGAAACTGCTGAACTAAACTTAAATTTCATTTACACTGAATTTCTGATGGACTGCCTTGATATCGTCTGCATTTTTTCTGTTGGGATAATTTAGAAACATCGTGATACGCATTTTTGTGCACGTCTCCCACCGCAATGAGCTTCTGTGTGTCAAAGTAAAGTGAAGCACAAAAGTGTGTGGAGAAAATACATTGAAAAGACCAACATAAATTGCTGAATGGACAAATGACCAGAAGGGCAAAAGACAAAAATAAAACTAGAAAATCATTTGAATTATTCTTATGCAGATTAGGCTTTTTTGTGTCGCGAAACACTGTTAAATACAGCCTTTTCGTTTGCTCCAAAGGACGAGGCGACAGTTGAGAGTGATTGTGCTGTTTGCCTGAATTTTCATCTTAATTTACCTCATTTCTGCCTCTGAGCTTTTCAAATCGATCATCTTTAAATGTTAATCACATCTTACACTTTAAGGGCACTCCGGATCGATGACTTTATGCTGTTGCCTCTTGCCTAATCCAGTTTCCTCTGTAAACATTTGGGATTTAAATTAAAATCTCTATTGATGGTCCAGAGGTGGAGGTCGGTTGGTGCCGATTTTTTGGGAGTGGTTGCCATGGATACTGCAGGTTTTTGCCTCATTTGTAGAGCAAATATATGTGCAATTCTGTGGCTCTGTGGGCAGCAAAGTAATTAAAGGGAAAGTCGACTGTAGACTTAAAGGTGCACATGTAAGAGAGATACGATACTGATACCCTCAATCTGGACTGGAACTGGACTCGACCTGGATTAGAACTGGATTTGAACTGGACTACTGAATGGACTAGAACTGGACTAGACTGGAGAACTGGACTAGAACTGGACTAGACTGGACTCTAGACCTGGACTAGACTGGACTAGACTGGACTAGAACTGGACTACAACTGGACTACACTGGACTCTGGACTCGACTGAACTTGGAAGAGAATTGTACTAGAGCTGGACTCGACCTGGATTAGAACTGGATTTGAACTGGACTAGAACTGGACTCGACCTGGACTAAAGCTGGACTCGACCTGGACTAGAACTGGAAGAGAATTGGACTAGAACTGGATGAGAATGAGAAAAGAATTGACTATATTAGAACTGGACTATAACTGGATCTACAACTGGACTAGATGGATATGGACCAGAATGGACTACACTGGCCTAGAAGTGGACTATAACTGGACCAGAACTGGACTACAACTGGCCTAGAAGTGGACTATAACTGGACTAATACAGGACTAGAATTGGACAAGAACTGGACAAAATGGAAAACTAGGTGGAAAATAAAACTGAAACAGGGTTAAAATGGACTAAAACTGGATTAATACAAAACCTAAACCAGGACCAAATATGGCAAAAAACAGATCTAAACCAGGACTAGTATTTTACGCAATAGAAATACATGTAAGTGAATAAATGCAAGGTAGAAAGTGACATAGTGCATCATGTCCAGGGATGATTATTTTCCAGTTTTAATTCATCCCGAGTTTTTGACAACCGAGCTTTTCCTTCGCACGCGGTCAGCGATTTCTCCTCTTCATCCCACTTCACAGAAAATGTTTTACAGAGCAGTTTTCCCCCCCTTTTTTCTCCCCACAAGTCTGTGAGTAAATAGTATCGTGGCTAACACCTTGAGAACAGGTGTCACGGAGACGGAGAGGGATCGCACCGAGCGGCAGCAGGACCAGAGCCAGGTCACATAATAGAGATGATCCAATCCTGCTTTTGGCTGTGGACTTTCAGGCTCCAGCCACATTTCAGCCTTTGAAATGAGCACACAGGCGTCTTTACTGCAGCAGCACAATAACTCTGAAAGGGAAAGGGAATTGTTTTAGGTTGTTTTGTGCAAACTATTCAAACTCGATTCGATTCTAAGGATTATACGCGATCGATGATATTTAAAAATGGGACACTTAATATGCTCCAACTCTTTTCTTTTCCTTCTGGATGCCACTCCCTCATTTTCAAATTTTATTAGAACATTTTATTCTTCACCTCTCTCTAAATAAACATTGTTGTCTTATAATAGTTCTGAATAAAGCTCGATATAATTATAATTATGGCTTCGATACAAGTTTGAGTATTGATTAGTGTCTGATTTTTGACACGTTTGACAACCCTATGGTAAATACAGATGTCGAGATTATTTGGGTAATCGATAATCATGATTATTCAGGTCACAATATAATCATACACTGTAAGAAATGTAACCTCACATTTAAATGAAAAAATGTCCACACAATTTGGGCACACAACATCGAAACACAAAATATTGTGTTTCGATGTTGGAATATTTTGAATGCAATGAGTTCAATGTAAAATCCTTAGTTTTATTGTCTTTTCATTTAAAATAATTCAAAAAAGACTATGTTTATTAACCGTTTTGTATGTTATATATGCGATAAAAACTAAAAATGATAACAATTGTGACTATTTAGAACCAAAATTACACATAAACTGCTTTTTTAAATCTTTTTTTTATTAGGCTGAATACAAATTATCTCATTAAACGAGGATAATCATTAAATTGTGTTGTTTTTCTCACAATAATCACAACACTAAACATCCCCAGTTGTAAATGTCCTATTATTCTTTAACGAGTCATTAGAAATGTTAAAGAAATTAGAACGAGCGACAGTGGTCCATTTGGGAGAATAAAGGCCCACCAACCCAGGCTCTGTGGTTCAAATTATATTTTCATATAGCCATGGTGCATTTTATCGCTCTCCTTTGGCAACTCTCTCTCCTCTGTCGGCTCTTGAGCGAGGAGCCTTTTGTTAGAACAGGTTTCGGTGGAACTGAACCGAGCAGCAGCCAGGCCAAAACTAACTGTAACCTGCTTTATGTGTGCAGGCCATTGTTTAGAGAGAGAGAGAGAGAGAGCTGGGGAGAGAGGGAGAGAGAGAGAGAGAGAGCTGGGGAGAGAGGAGAGAGAGAGAGAGAGAGAGAGAGAGGAAGAGAGCTGGGGAAGAGGGAGAGGAGAGAGAGAGAGAGAGAGAGACGATGGGGGGAGGGAGAGAGAGAGAGAGAGGAGGAAGAGGAGAGAGAGAAAGGGAGAGAGAGAGAGAGAGAGAAGAGCGAAGGAAAGAGAAGGGAAGGAGAGGAGAAAGAGGAGAGAGAGAAGAGAGAGAGGCAGAGAGATAGAGAGAGAGAGGAGAGAGGAGAGAAGAGAGAGGGGGAGGTAGAGAGTAAGGAGAGAGAGAGCGGACGGGAAGAGAGGACGGTGAGCGGGGTCGAGAGAGAGAGAGAGAGCGGTGGAGAGGGGTAGGAGAGCAGCAGGGAGACAAGAGAGCGAGGAGAGAGAGAGAGAGGGTGGGAGGGAAGAGAGAGAGGGGAGAGTGGAGCGGGGGAAGGGGAGGGGGGAGAGAGAGAGCGGAGGAGAGAGAAGAGAGAGAGCGGGGAGTAGCGGGGGAGGGAGGGGACGAGAGAGAGGCAGGGGGAGAGAGAAGAGAGAGAAGGGAGGAAGAGAGAGAGGTATATGGGTCACCATGAGTCACCATGACGTTCCCATGAGTTCACCACAGGCACACTGAGGTTCACCTTGAAGGTCGCACTGAGGTCCAGTACTCTGAGTCACACTGAGGTCACTGTCACTGATGCCACAACTGAGGTCACCTTGACGGTCACACAGAGTGTCACTGTAGAGGTCACTGAGGTCACCACTGACGCATCTGCACACTGAAGGGTCACACTGTCACTGAGGTCACTGAGGTCACAACTGGGTCACTGAGGTCACACTGAGGACACACTGGGTCACTGGTCACTGAGGTCACACTGAGTCACAGCTGAGTCACTGTCCACTGAGGTCACAACCTGAGGTCACACAGAGGTCCACTGAGGTCCACACTGAGCCAGACAATATTAATTGTAGCTTTCTTATTTCAAATGTGGTCTATTTTCCCAGTTGCTGATTAAAAGGCTCAAAGATCATTCCAAAAACTCGTTCTGAACAACAGTGACATTTTAGGTCCTGATTTACAAT
This sequence comes from Chaenogobius annularis, assembly GCA_015082035.1. Taxonomy (NCBI): domain Eukaryota; kingdom Metazoa; phylum Chordata; class Actinopteri; order Gobiiformes; family Gobiidae; genus Chaenogobius; species Chaenogobius annularis. Next base: position 560,784 of record BJKM01000250.1, read on the forward strand.
TATCGATACAATTCTAGTTTACGGACGTACCGAGCGCCGCTGGGACGGTACTAGTTTAGTATTTATTAGTATCTTCTTTCATTTCCACCGCTTGTATCCACCATCTTGTTCTTTTGGTCATGTCCCAAAGCTCATGACCCACACGGTGGAGGGTAGGAATGTAGAGTGACCGGTAAATGTAGAGTGACCGGTAAATGTAGAGTGACCGGTAAATGTAGAGTGACCGGTAAATGTAGAGTGACCGGTAAATGTAGAGTGACCGGTAAATGGAGAGCTTTGTCTTTCGACTCAACTCTTTCTTCACCACAACAGTCCAACAGATACTGATCTGATGGAAAGATGTGGGTGAACTCCCATGAACCCTCAAGCACCTGATGGAGAGTTAAGAGGAGTGTGATCGCTCTGTAATTTGAACACACCCTCCGGTCCCCCTTCTTAACAGAGGGACCACCACCCTGTCTGTCAGTCCAGAGGCACTGTCCCCGACCGCCATGTGATGTTTCAGAGACGTGCCAGCCAAGATAGTCCTAAAACATCCAGAGACTTTAGGTACTCAGGGAGGGTCTCATCCACCCCCGGAGCCCTGCCACAGAGGAGTTTGCCAACCACCTCAGTGACCTCAGCCTGGGTGATGGACGAGTCCGCCTCCTCAGTCTCTGCTTCCTCTGTGGAAGACGTGAGCGTTAGATTGAGGAGATCCTCGAAGTATTCCTTCCACCGTCCGACGACGTCCTCAGGTCACCAGCCCCACACTCACACGCCTCAGGAGGGGGAAACAGTTCTACACAGTGTTGGTGTGGAACTGTTTCCCCCTCCTGAGGCGTCGGACGCTTTGCCAGAATGTCTTGGATTAGTATCTGATTTTCAACACTTTTGACAATCCTACTCCAAACATTGGATTGAGCTCGTGACTTTGGAACAGTTGTTATCATCATGTTAAGAATAAATTCGGATACAAAAAATAAATAAATAAGACCTTCCTGACTTCAGAGCGAATAAAACCGCTTGAGCAAAGAGGTTCAGGACTTTCTTTGGACCTAAACTTCCTGCAAAGTGGGCGAGGTGCTTTCAGGACCTTGTGCCCTGGGTTTGCCCCTCTGACATTTCCCTCGTCCCCAGAGGACAATTACCCGCCGCTCTAACTGGGTTTGTGAGTCCCTTTGAGATGTGACAACACTGTTAAAAGTTTGCGTGACATTTTCAGACTTGTAGTTGATGTGACGATGAGGAGGCCACGGTGGCCGCGTCAGTATTGTCAGACCTTAAGACGAAGAGCGGGAAGTGAAGACTGAAGCGTTAAAGACGGTTTATACTCTCACCGTGAAAGTAAGTTACAATCATGAGAAGAAACATCACGATTTTAGGATTTGCAGAAAATGTAAAATAAGCTAATATGACAGCCAGATGTAAAAAAAAACTTTATGTTTTGGTTTACTTTTTGGCGATAAAATTGATAAAATTAGGAAACTCGTCTCATTTAATAGAAATGTCTTTATTTTTGCTTCTAAAATGCTCTTAATTCAAATGTTTTCTTAGTTCTTTTGATTAAATTGCGCCCTGAATGATCACGAGTGCAATCCTTTTGTGCACAGAGCGCCCAAGTGCAATGTAAAATGAGTTTATGGTGTCAAAAGCATCTATTAAGTTAAAGTCAAGTTGTTTTTTTGTTGTTTTTTAATACAATAGACATGCATTGATAAGTAGAATTGTCACAATATCAAATCAACATCAAGAAACGTCACGATTTTACGATTATTGTTGCCGCTTTGACCAAACAACAGTGAGATCCTTTTTTTCCCCTTCCATTCACAGGTCTAATCGTTCTTCCCAAGCTTTATGATATCAAACTTTCCGAATGAAGAAGTAACAGTAAAAAGTACACATAAACAGCCAGATAAAACATGCATATTTGTCCTGATGACTCAGAAATGACTCATAGTTGCAGCCTACAATTCTCCCCATTGTAATTGATTCGATTTAAGTCGTGACGATTTAAGTTTGTCGCAATTCTCTCCTCCCACGGAAGCTGAACGTGCAGCGGTGACGTTCTTCTTTCTAACTTGTTTCTAACTATTTAAGAAAGTCAAAAGAAAGTCAAAAACTAATGATGGGCAAGAGCACTTTGGGGAGGGGCATCTGGCGGCGCGTTTGTGTCACATCGCCGCGCAACGGAGGCGGGATGATTCGCAAGGAAACCAAAACCAGACTAAAAGGGAAGCACATCGGTGAGCGGGAGTTTCAGGTGAATTCCAGGTGAATTCCAGGTGAATTCCAGGTGAATTCCAGGTGAATTCCAGGTGAATTCCAGGTGAATTCCAGGTGAATTCCAGGTGAATTCCACGTGTGACGTTGTTTTTTTTGTTTTTTTTCTCCAAAACTCCCTTGACATTTTCGCGACACAAAAGCAGAACTGAAACTCGAGAGCTGTGGCGCCCCCGTTGCACTCATTTGTTCTCGCCCAGACTTTCCCGACGCCCTGATCCATCTGTCGACGCTCTATCACTCACGTCTTCACACGTGTTCTTCTTCATGCTTTGAAGTTGCTTCTTTCAAGAACAGAAAGTGCACTTGCTCTCATAATGGATTCCTCCCACTGACAGCTGCTGCGCTAATGAGATAATCAATGCCTCTACTCGACCCGATCGCTGGGTCAAAAACACACGTTGCCATTGAACGCCACAAACTGGGACAGTATCGTATCATAACAACACGTGTTTAAGCGAATCATTTTACGCGCCCCGCGAACGTGGATCAGGTCAAAGGGGCCAAACAGGAAGTCAAACAATTCACAGTTTTTCCTATTTTTCAGAAAGCACAAATCGAATATTTCGTAAGAGATCATCGTACTGAAGTTTTATCAAGTTCGTTTTTTTTTTACTTGATAGGTACAAGATCTCGTGCCACAGGATCGTGCAATTGTGCAAAAAGATTGTGACCACGGACAGGGATTTTTTTCCCTTTACATTTGGATCGGACAAAAAAGGGTTTAGAGAAGATGCAGTTCCAAAACGCAGTGTCAAAATCTCGGTCTGCCCTTTTGGGATTGTGTCCCACCCCAATTACTTTAAACACCGGCAAAATCCTTCAGACAAGTATTGCGATTATATTTGCCACGTGCAGTGTGTTTAAAATGCACATTGTAAAGAACTCCGGGAGCTTGACTGAAATATGAACTGATATTTCGGTATATTTCTTTAAAGGTCTAAACTACAGGTACAACAAGGCATTTTCCTCTACGCTGAGGACATTCTGTTAGATAAATGAGTGTAGCTTTTGAAAAATGTATAATTGCAGCGGCTCAAATTGCCACAGCGATATATTGTGCAGTTGGAACAAATATAAAATTGCTTTAAATGATGACGCGCCGTAACAAAAGCTGCTCTTTGTTGGACGGCCATGACTTGCACTTGCTTCACGAGTTTGATGCATTTAAGGACCCTCTTCCTCAACGTGCGCTTTGATAAATAGACTGATTAAACTGAGGATGGAGTTCAATCGAATACGAAAAGCTGAATGACAGAAAGGTTTTCAGCTAAATCAACGTTAAAATGTACATTTGACATCTAGTAAAACGTTGAATTGTGAAAGGTTATGTTGTTGTTCTGACTCTGGACGCATACAGAATAACACTGACAAAGACATGCTGTGTACGAGATAATCAATGTTAGTGTCCTGACCGGGCGGTGCTTCCAAATAAACCTCCATCTTACTTCATAAAAGGAAAACGCAATACAACCCAAGCCATAAAATGCATTTATATGAGCCGCGGTAAAGGTTGCACTCTTTTCTTTCTCTTGTCTCTTAATATATAAGGGCAAAAGCATTTTTGGTGTTTTTTTTTCGCAGATAATCAATGTAAATTACATGCGGCGAACACACAGCAGGCTTTAATAAGAACATACTGTATGATAACGCCGCGAAAGGCATTTCTATCACCGAGTTTTAAAGGTTATGCCATTTGTCGTCTCGTTGGGCGCGCGCAGAAGTATGTTGCGTTCATGTGGCGACATTTACAAAAGGAGATGACTCGGTTTCCTCGGCGCGTTGGCCTTGAGACGCGCGCTTGGTGAGTTTTTTGTTTGCGCAGACACAGCAGCGGTGCAGCCAGCTCCTGTTCAAATACATGCTGGTTTAGTGCGTTTACTGCTGAGGTTACAGGGAATACACTTTACAATGTCCGCACCGCGTTAGAACGACCATCATCACTGCGGTCACTCCATGTGGTGTCGTGGTTTTACTGCAGGTGATGTCACGGCAACCTAAAACATGAAGACAAATCACCAGAAAAAGTGTTTGTCTTTCAGAATGATCATGTTAAGTATCATATTGTAATAAAGATTCAGTACAGTTAAATGCATACAACTGTTGAACTGGTCCAAAATACAAAACAAACAAATACATCAATAGAAACTGCATTTTCAAAAATGTAAGTACTGATATTTGGTTCTGTTTCCGTGTCGATATTTTATATTGGTCCACCAACCACAATATTTTTGGTTTAAGAAAGCACTTAGAGTAACAGGTTCAGTACTTTGACTCACACTTGAAAAGAGCTGAGACTGAATGAGTTTCGAACCTCAATGAAAAGCACTTCTACATTTGACTGTTTTGACTGATGTGAAACTCTTGATGATCAGAATCAGAATTACATTTAATCATCCCCAAGGGGAAATCTGTAATTCAGGAAAAGTAATATATAAATCAACATGTAAAAAGTATAATTAGTAAAAGCAATGGAGCTTTCCATTACATTTCCCATAAAAATTCAGAAAATAAAAAGTCGGTCTGAAAGTTGCTCGGGGCTGATCTGCTCTGTGGTAAGTAATGAGCACGAGCCCGGTCCATGTATTTCAAATCTGGTTGTGAAACTTTATAAACTGCCAAGTTAATCAAACATTTAGCAGAGGTTTTACATGTGTTTTTCAAAATGAAAACAACCGGCGTATGGACATTAGTCAGCACGATGCAGCTCAGCCTCCGTCGTGCCTTTTAACTCTGAATGTTTTACTTTTTCCAAAACTCTTCTATGGCATGACGGATGAGACCTTCACTTCTGGAACCGCGGGGAAGTGTCGGGACTGTTGCGTTCCACTGCGGTCCACGTTTCAATCACAGTTTGAGCACGACCACTGCCCTCTTCGTCGACTCACCGTGACACAAACGCTGGAATCCCAAACCCAAACTGTGGAACTGAACCGACCACCTTCTCTTACTTGACACTTGAGTATTCACCTTATCAGGAAGGAGTCTTGCACCACAGTTTGAGAACCACAGTGCTCTGTTCAGAAGCAGCCGGAGCATTGTCCCACTTTCCATTCACCTAACTTCCTTCCTTCCTGACATTGACCTTTGTGTATTTTGATTGGTCTGCTTTGTAAAAGGCATTGTACTCGACATTAGGACAATTTTGTTCAAAAAACTCTGTATCAGTTTTGATCTTGATGACAAATTCCAGGCAGTATTAAGGCAATCCATCCGAAATGTTCTCAAATGTGTTTGTAAATGCTTTGCTGAGGTTCGAATTGGCAACATTAACCAATAAAAAGTGAAGAAATATCACAAATATCCCTTGTTTGGACGAGTAACGACGCTCGAAATTGGTAAAGTTGAACCAAAATGTGCGGAAATATGTATAAACAGCAAGGTTATGTTCTTTTAATCAGTAATCATCTATTTTTGCATTATTATTTCTTTTATTTTAGACTATATCCAGACTCTTTGTCAAGGTATGTCCCAGATCTACTGCATCAACGCTGTATCTTGGTCTACTTTTCAACAGTCGATCTCCGTTTCGCCCGAAGTTGTGTTTTGTTCCCGCACGAAGCCGAACTTGATCATGTGGAAAAGCCCGAGGCCAGCGCGGTCTCCAGACATCTCCAACCATTAACGCTATGCAGAAGCATCCGGTCGACAGCGCCGAGCGGGAAGCAGGAGCAATAAAAACGCTATCAAAGGACGTAAACGCGATGATGAAATGAATTTAGCAGAACTAACGTGGGCCGCGTGCAGCCTGACCCGCGACTTCAGAAGCTGCGACTGTTTCGACGCGCCGCGCAACTGAAAGAGGAGAACTGAAAGCACGCATTGATTACCGTGTCGCGTCCTCCATAAATACCCATCATGCTTTGCGCTGTGTGTTCGCAACAACTTTGTGGAGGTCAGCATCTCGCGTGCCAGCTCCGAGTCTGCGCGTATTGATAAAATGTTCAAATACAGCAGGGCCAGAGACAGGATTTGTGTGTCGCTCTGCTCTCCGCTGTGCTCGGGGTGTCCTTGGCCTTCAGAAACATGCGTACATTTGTGTGTGTGTGTGTGTGTGTGTGTTAGTGTTGGGCAAAGCAATTTATCTCAGATTTTATTCAATGCTCTTCGTCATTCTACTCACAACAAAACAGCAGAGATCAGATCGAGGGTTAGACAACAGCTTTGGGCAATAAACTAGATTCATTCTCATAATGTTATGGACATAAGCTTCAATTACACTAATGAAAAGACTAAAATAGGGTCTTTTAGGGTCCTTTCATCTCTGGAATCAACCCAACTGTTTTTATTTTCTGTATTTAATCTTAGGTCTGGTTTTGTCCAATCCGGCTTCCACTTTCACTTGTCATTTTTATCTAAAGACATTTACATGTTATAAGATATCCATGGGTTTCTTCTGTTGTCATAGCAATAGCACACTTTATATATTTTGAAAAGGGGAAAGGGCCTCAAAAAATACTTCAAATCAGGAAGGAATCCTTTGTCTGAAATCTAATGAACAAGAGCAGCTACTTGAATAAATAAGTAAAGTTAACTGGAGGATTGTTGTGCAAGTTGTACTTTCATATCCTCACCCATTTGGGGAAGTGAACCTTGTTTTCAGAAGAAAACTTAAGAAGGCCAGCTACTAAAGAAAACGGAAAACTACCAACTAACCTAAATGAACCTAAATGAACCTAAAGGAACCTAAATGAACCTAAATGAACCTAAATGAACCTAAAGGAACTTGACTTTTGATTGAAACAAGCTCATGTCATAGTCTCAGATGGTTCCTCAATAGAAGATTCAGTTTTTGAAAGAACTATCCAGAATAGACAATCCACAAACATTGAAGCTTCTCATTATTTGTTTGGGATTGGCGCCACAGACTTGACATATTACTCTCTGTCTTACTATTCTTTCAACTGACAACAATCACGTCTTTGGAGTTGAATAATGGCACCGTACTCTGAGGCCATTGTGAGAAGAATAATTTCACGTTTGTTTGTTTATTTGTGTTGACAGAGAGGACATTTGGCAGTTTTTTTTCTGTTTCATGTGGCCGGGCCCAGTAATTACAGAGATATTATCAATTAACCAGGTCAACAACTCTGCAAACTGACAGATAAAACAGAAAATTCCACTGTGTAATTCTTGCTCCAGCTCAATATGAAACTTTTGGCTTTCTAGAATGTTCTAACACGGCATGAACACAAGCCATTGCCACACCAGTAATGTTTTAGCTTTAAAGGCATGGCGCGTCAATCAACTACTGCCTCAAGCTATTTTTTGTATTTCTAATTGTGAATGGTATCGAAGCTGGACAAAGTCATCAAGAAGTCCAGCTCCGTCCTGGGCTGTGCTCTGGAGGTGGGGGACAGAAGGGTCCTGGCTAAACTCACATCTATGCTGGCCCATGAGTGTTCGCCCTGATGCCTTTGTCTCGCTCTGGAGAGCAGCTTCAGTGACAGAGACTGATCCCTCGCTGTGTGAAGCAGAGTTTCACAGGTCTTTCCTTCTGCTGCTGTAAGACTTTACAACAAACACTGTAGTCCTGAACGTGTCATTAGCTTTCATAATCTGTGCAATACTGTCATAATCCTGTGCAATACTGTTATAATCTAACCTGTGCAATACTGTTATACTCCTGCAATACTCGTGACACAGTGTCAATCATCCCTGGTGCAATATTTTCTGTCCTATGGCAGCTGTAATAAGAGTGTTTTAATTATTAATTGTTGTTATTAGATTATAAGAGTTTTTTTTTTCTAAGTTTATCTGTTTTTCTAAGAGTTTTTTTTCTAAGAGTTTTTTTTCTAAGAGTTTCTTTTTTTCTAAGTGATCTGTTTATATTATTATATCTGTGCATAATCTGTTTCTGGTACACTTTGTTGCAACACTAGACAATACCATTCCAAATATCACCATTAGAGATCGCGAGGAAACGTCACAAAACCAATGCAATGGGCACGATTTAGCCAGTGTTGTTGCATGTGTGGAAATCGTAGGGGACAGATGGGATGTGAATAATGAAATTGTAAAAAACGTGTGTATTGTTGTACCTTTTATCACTTGGTCCATTCATGCTCATTCACACGTCTTTCACGGCTCAGTTGTGAGTCAGTGTGCAATCTGAGACACTTCAATCACTGGAACTGAGTGCATTCTTTTGTGTTTTGGTTCTTCTAACGCAGATTTTCCCTCTTTACTGTTGGCAGCTCTCAAAGTGGCCAAAAACGAGGACAACTGGGACATGTCTTGTATAAAACTGTGGACATCAATGGTTTTTGGACACATCTGCTGGGACATGGGACACAGGGCTCAAGACTGGGACTGTCCCGGGTACAAGGGACAGTCCGGTACCCTAGGAAATAGGTCACAGTTCGCACTCAAATCCTATGAAGTGTGTCGATCTGATCTCAATCCGGAGCATTAACCGCTGCCATCGATATCGTTGTTCGTTTACTCGTCCAGTCTTGTACTTCAATCCGTACTCTCCCGCTCGCTCGCCTCGTCCTCTTCGAACAGTTCACAAGCAGCCCTGTTCTGCACATCTTTATGCCAGTCACACTCACATTAGACAGTACTGGCACCATTTAACCAGCACGCAGCCGCAGCTCGTCCCCCCCCCCCCCCCTTTCCACAGCGCGCGCCGCGCTAATTAAATATATTCTGACAGTTGTAATATACGGAGCGCTGCGGTATTTCAGAAACAATACAAAAAAGAAACCTCCGCGCACAAAAGGGAGCGATGGGCAGATTGGTTTTGTCACGCGCATGGTTGTGGGGGATTATTTCCTGGCCGCGCTCCGGTCTTCCCGAGGCGTGAGGTGAGTGACAGGAAGCAGACCTCCTTATGCCCTCTGTCCACGGCGCACGTAAACAATCGCGCGCAGGCTTCCGGCGCGACCTCGGCTTACAAGATGGGATTATTTTTTTCGAGCAGGGACGAGTGACTGAATACTGATGGAAGAATTAAGCAGCTGGAGGAGGTTTGTTGCCCTAAAGCGTAAAGCGAGGGGAATATTAAGCTCTAAATCCAGATAATACAATTTGTGCCAGTCCAAAATCAGGATAAATTGGCAGTTTGTGGTGGCAAAAGGGCAAAGGAGCTTGGCCCACAGAAAGATGATTTAATGTTATATTCTGTAGCGGGGCAAATAGACACGAGTAAACAAATCAACGCACAGGATTGGTGATGTGTAAATGCTAGCGCTTTAAGACATTAATTCCGGATGTCTTTGGCAAGATACTTAATTTTGTTTATAGCCATTTCATATAGAATTGAGTGCGTTAGAGATCAAAGTCATAATGCTTTGGGCTGCAACTAATAATTATTTTTGTCGAAAAGTAAAAAAACGTATTTCTTTCATTTTCATCCAATACGACAAGTCAAAAACGTATTTCTCTTCATTTTCATCCAAATACATGTTGACTGAAGGCTTCTCGACAGAATACTTATGAATAACATGTATTTTAACAATTAAAATCAGACTTTTAAAACCTTCATTTACATTTAGATTCAAGAATGCAACCGTCTTTGTAATAAAAGGTGTTTGACAAGTGTTTTAGATTACAATAATCAAAATACAATGACAATTATTTTCGACTAGACACAATTATACGGATTAATTGTTGCGTTTTTTTTTTTTAACCTTATTTTAAAAACCTCAAAAACAGAACTTGTTCATTTTAAACAGTTTGCAGAGCTCCAAACTCATTCCTCACGCTCTTGAGGCAGAACTGAGGCCAATTAGATCGGCCCATTCCACATTGTCTGAAATAACAATTTTAAAATGGCAACAACACAATGGAACAGACAGTAACACATATGCACAATGCAACGTATAATCCCATTTTACACCTGGGAAACACAAAAGCACGTTTAAACCTAAGAAACCAATAGTCAAACAATATATACACATTTTTAAAAGAAAATCCATGATCAGATTTTTTTAAATTCCATTTTACTATTTAAGAAAGCCTTACGCCTGGTTAAAGCGAAACACGCTGATGTACTTAATGATTTCATATAAAGTATTTAAAATACATAAAAGTAGACCTTGCAATTTTTCCTTTGCTTTCTTTTCCTCTTGTTTTTGTCAAGAGAGCTCAGTCCTGTTGTTAAATAAATAAATAAATAAATAAATGTCTCCACATAGTAACTTCCAGTGACGTCATAGTGGCCAAGACAGGGTTTAAAACCAGGAAGTGGCTGGGTGGCCCCTCCCCTTACATCTCCAGGCATGGACCAGGTAAGCATGAACACAAATCCACTGATACAAAGTACTTTAAACAAACAAACACACCAAGATAAAACAGTTAAGCTTAGATTGATCGTGTGTTTTCGTGAATTGAATACATTTATTAAATATATGAACTAATAAGGCCAACACAAACAGGACCTGGGACACTTGGCTTACCAGTGTAGCCCACTGTGTAACATGACGAGGGTCTTCCAGTCAACAGTGAGTGTAAAAAGCTCTTCATCTGCGTCGTGTTGTGTCGTTCTTTGCTGTTGTTTCGGACACTACGTTTAAAGGTGCATTTCGAGTGCCCTCCTCCTTCACCTGCTGGACATTCGGACAGCGCTAAATAGTGCCCTCTGTAGGGAACAGTGGGAACATGCGGACACAACCTGTGTTACCTTGAATTTTGTAGCTCAATTCTCTTTTTTTGGATTGCTTTTGTGCATAAAGTGTCATCTGACTTCTCCCTTGTTCAGTTTGACTCTCACGCAAAATGATATTATAATTACTCCAAGTCATAAAGTCTAGATCTTTGTCTTGCACTGCCTCATCTGTCACTGCTTGCCCCTAAAGTCTGAGGTCTTCAATATCGCCGCTAAATTCGATTAATTAGTCCAATCTCCATCAGTGAGCTTTGGCAGGTCGTGACATTCTTTTTTCCCCCCCGTTGTTCTTCTCTTTGTTTCATTTTTCAACACCGTCTCCCTCTCGGCAAATGAAACGTCTTATCGCCGCGCTCTTAATAAACCCCGGGGTCGTATATATTCTGCTGTCCCCATTGACCGCCTGCCCCAGTGTTAATCTGAAATTGATATTTTCTCGCACAAAAGATTGATGTTCTTTTGACGCGGGCCTATTCAGTATTCCAGACGTATTGAGAGGCGGCGGTGGCGGCGGCGGCGGCGGTGACGGCGGCGGCGGCGGCAGCTCTTCTGGCAACCACCAACGGACGGTTTCATTTGCATGGCAGAATTACAGCACGCTTTCAAAGACACGCTCGTCTATTTTCATCCTTAATAGTATATCATTGCCAGATAGTGCCTGCTGCTCATCTGGAGGCCTCGGGGGGCTTTCTCTCTCCGCAATTCAGGTTTCATTATAGCTCATCCCGCCGCTCACCTGTCACTCACGCACGTCGCCACGGAGAGAAAAGAGTGAGAGAGAGACGCGGAGAGGGTGAGACGGCGAGAGAAGTGGTAGTGGGGGACGGCGAGTCGTTCTTAATTTTCTCATCTAAGTGAAAAACAGATTAGCGAAGCCCCCGCCTGTAAACAGCCCCGTGCCGAACATCTGTGAGCCCGTGTTAAACTCTGCTCCATGAGATATAATTGTGGTTTCTCGTTGTGGTGAAGTGTGTAATTATGATACGTTTTATACACAAAATGTAATAAACACTTTGGTCCCAAGGCTCAAAAGTGTCTTCATGTTGATGACGATGCAGTTGCTTCTTCGCTGCTTTCTTAAAATGGCCATAACGAAATGGCAAGGCAGGTTTATTTGTAGAGCACAATTCATACACAAGGCAATTCAAAGTGCTTCACACAACGGGAAAAAAATGCATCAAAATCACAAAGACGTGACAGAAATCACAAAACGGTTTAAGACTTAAAAGTGAAGAGTGCAATTTAAATCCTTTTTGTTTGTTTTTTGCCTAGATTTGAACATTGCCAGAGTAGAACCTGTCTCACATCTTCAGCGAGATTGTTCCAGATTTTAGCTGCATAAAACTGAAACGCAGATTCCCCATGTTTAGTCCTGACTCTGGGCACCAGCAGGAGGCCGGGCCATGTTTAGTCCTGACTCTGGCACCAGCAGGAGGCCGGACCATGTTTAGTCCTGACTCTGGGCACCAGCAGGAGGCCGGGCCATGTTAGTCGCTGCTCTGGCAGCCAGCAGGAGGCCGGAACATGTTTAGTCCTGACTCTGGGCACCAGCAGGAGGCCGGCCATGTTTAGTCCTGACTCTGGGCACCAGCAGGAGGCCGGCCATGTTTAGTCCTGACTCTGGCACCAGCAGGAAGGCCGGGCCAATGTTTAGTCCTGACTCTGGCACCAGCAAGAGAGGCCGTCCCTGAGGTCTCAGTCCGAGATGGTTCATAATGGCACAACATGTCCGAGATGTATTTGGTGTCTAGGCCATGGAGAGACTTGTATACAAGCAGAGCTGCTTTGAAGTCTATTCTCTGAGCCACAGGGGGCAGTGCAGAGACCTGAGCACAGGACTAATGTGATCGTACTTCCTGGTTCTGGTCAGGACCCGAGCAGCAGCGTTCTGGATGTACTGCAGCTGTTTTACAGCTCGTTTGGAGAGGCCAGAGAGCAGGCCGTTACAGTAGTCTAATCTACTCTTCTCTCCTTTCTTCCTCTTGTCTCTGTACCTCTCTGTGACCTCTTGCCTCTCTCTCTCTCCTCTTCCCTCCTCTTCCTCCTCTTCCTCCTCTCGTCTCTGACACTCTCCTCTTCATCCTCTTGTCTGTGTACCTCTCTGTGACACTGTCCCTCTCTCCTGCTCTCCCTTCTCTCCTCTTCTCTCTCTTCTCTCCTCTTCTCACCTCTTTCTTCCCCTCCTCCTCCTCTCTTTGACACTCCCTCTCTCCTCTCCTCTTCCCTCCTCTTCCCCTCTCGTCCTCTGACACTCTCCTTTTCATCCTCTTGATCTCTGTACCTCTCTGTGACACTCTCCTCTCCCTCTCTCCTCTCCTCTTCCTCCTCTCTCCTCCTCTCGTCTGACATTCTCCTCTTCATCCTCTTGTCTCTGTACCTCTCTGTGACACTCTCCCTCTCTCCCCTCCTCTCCCTCTCTCCTCTCCTCTTCCCTCCTCCTCCTCCTCTCGTCTCTGACACCTCCTCTTCGTCCTCTTGTCTCTGTACCTCTCTGTGACACTCTCCCCTCTCCTCTTCTCTCCTCTTCCTCCTCCTTCTCTCGTCTCTGACACTCTCCTCTTCATCCTCTTGTCTCTGTACTCTGTGACACTCTCCCTCTCTCTTCTCTCTCTTCCTCCTCTTCCTCCTCTCGTTCTTTGACACTCTCCCCTCTCTCCTCTTCCTCCTTCTCTCGTCTGACACTCTCCTCTTCATCTCTTGCTCTCTGTACCTCTCTGTGACACTCTCCCCCTCTTCTCCCTCTTCCTCCTCCTCCTCTGTCTGACACTCTCCTTTCATCCTCTTGTCTCTGTACCTTCTGTGACACTCTCCTCTTCTCTCCTCTTCCTCCTCCTCCTCCTCTCGTCTGAGACTGTCCTCTTCATCCTCTTGTCTCTGTACGCTCTGTTGCATCTCCCCCTCTCCTCTTCTCTCCTCTTCCTCCTCCTCTTGTCTGACACTCTCCTCTTCATCCTCTTGTCTCTGTACCTCTCTGTGACACTCTCCTCTTTCCTCCTCTTCTCCTCCTCATCCCTCTCGTCTGAGACTCTCCCTTTCATCCTCTTGTCTCTGTACCTCTTCTGTGACACTCTCCCCCTCTCCTCTTTCTCTCCTCTTCCTCCTCCTCTTGTCTGACACTCTCCTCTTCATCCTCTTGTCTCTGTACCTCTGTGACACTCTCTCTTCTCTCCTCTTCCTCCTCCTCCTCCTCTCGTCTGCACTCTCCTCTTCATCCTCTTGTCTCTGTACCTCTCTGTGACAACTCACTCTTCTCTCCTCTTCCCTCCTCTTTCTCTCTCTGTCTGACACTCTCCTCTTCATCCTCTTGTCTCTGTAACCTCTCTGTGAACACTCTCCCCTCTCCTCTCCCTCTTCCCTCCTCCTCCTCCTCGTCTCTGACACTCTTCCTCTTCATTCCTCTTGTCTCATGTACCTCTCTGTGACACTCTCCCTCTCCTCTCTTCCTCCTCTTCCTCCTCCTCCTCTCGTCTCTTGACACTCTCCCTCTCTCCTCTCCCTCTCCCTCTCCCTCTCTCCCCTCCTCTTCTCTCCTCTTCGTCTGAAACATCTCTCCTCTTCATCCTCTTGTCTCTGTACCTCTCTGTGACACTCTCCCCTCTCCTCTCCTCTCCTCTTCCCTCCTCTTTCTCCTCTCGTCTGACACTCTCCTCTTCATCCTCTTGTCTCTGTACTCTCTGTGACACTCTCCCCCTCTCCTCTCTCTTCCCTTCCTCCTCTCCCTCTCGTCTCTGACACTTCTCCTCTTATCCTCTTGTCTGTACCTCTCTGTGACACTCTCCCCTCTCCTCTTCTCTCCTCTTCCTCCTCCTCCTCTCGTCTCTTGACACTTCTCCCTCTCTCCTCTCCCTCTCTCCTCTCCTCTTCCCTCCTCCTCTTGTCTCTGACACTCTCCCTCTTCATCCTCTGTCTCTGTACCCTCTGCTGACATCTCCCACCTCTCCTTTTCTTCCTCTTCCTCCTCCTCCTCCCTCTCGTCTCTTTGACACTCTTCCCTCTGCTCACTGTCAGGACGAGGCACTGCTGCTTCTCTACATTCCGATGTGAGCCGCTCTGACAGACACAAGATCTGCATTTCATTCTCAACTCGCGCTCCTCTCCTCTTCTCCTTCTCTCTTGCATCCTCGAACTCCTGTCTCCTGATGATGCTCGTCTCTCTATTACTTCTTCTCTCTCTTTCCCCTCTCCCCTTCTTCTTGTGACCTTTGACCCCGTCTATCTTCAAAACCCTCCTTTTCCTCTCCCTCTCTCCATCTCTCTGCATTTCGCTTACTTTTTAAAAAACTCTCTTCCTCTCTATTATTCCTCTCTCTCTCCCTTTCTCTACTCAATTGTCTATCTTCACTCTCTGCTTCTCTCTCCTCATTCACTGGATAAGTCCGTATCCAGCTGTATTGATGCTACAAGTAAACGGTAAAGTAAAATACGCTGATGCTTATTTGGTCTAAATGTACGATAGTAAATTTTTATTAGCATTATAGCTGCAAACGTTCTGGTGCTAATGACGAATTACTGGACGTCCTTGAACATCCCTCACCGCCGCTCGCACCTTTTTTGGTTTGTTAGCTGCGTGTGGACCGGGACAAGAGCTGGCCTGACAGGTTTGGGGCAAAGACAAATGGAGTTTGGTTGTTTCGCGCATTGTGGGTTCCGTGTGCATGTGAACGTGACTTTTTCCTCTTCCCTCTGCAGTCTCCTTAATAATGTTGTCTCGTCTCTGTTCTATACGTTCTCTTCTTCCTCTCCTGAAAAACTAATTGCCAATAACACTGCCATGGACATCAAGCAGGTGGCGGATCATAAAGGGTCATAAAAGGTGGATGGATTCTTAAGAAGATCCTTGTTCAAAGATCTAGTCGATGCAAGGTTTCCAAACAACGTAATAACTAAAATTAAATGGGAGGTAAGTGTGGGAGGTGAGCGGTTTAATAAGGCACTGTTCCATAGGCATCAGGTAAAGTCCTGCAAATGCAACGATGACGATATTCCCCCCTGGTGCTTTACGCCGAGGACCACAGCACCGTTTCCGCCGTGACAAATGGCCTTAATTGGTTTGGAAGAAAAAGGATATTCTGTCTGACTCACATTCTCTGCATTATTACGGAGCGAGGCAATTATTGGCCTAATCTGCTAATCTTCTTGCGACAGTCAAATGGTAATGTTGGTTCATGTATTTGGTAATGCGTTTCCCCCGTTTGGAGCCGGCGCAGACAGGGAGGTCCCTCGGGTGCACCTTTTAGCACAAAGCCAGACCAGGAGTTAAGCTCATAAACGCACCCACAGGAGGATGGAACTTTTATGAACTGCAGACCTGGGTTTGTGAGCGGGGCTGACCTTTATCTTTGTGTGTTAGTTATGCAGATTAGAATATTTTGCAATCAGAATAAACTACTTCTACTTTGACTACTGCTACTACTACTGCTGCTGGTGTTACTATACTGCCTCTAGGACTCAATAAGGTTCTTCTGGTTGAATAAAGGTTAAATAGAATAAAATAAACAGGAAAATAAGAGCGTAACATAAAGGTAAGGCTTGCTGGGGAGCATTGGGGAGCATTACCGCAGCAGGTCACAATACAAAATACTGTAGCGCACGATTTGCAAAACCTCAAAATGGCATGGAAGTATAACAGGAAAAAGGCTGGTGTCTAAGGCCCATAGTATTCTTCCCATGCAGGATTAGAATGAGCAGATGAACCGCTTGTGTTGGAGGTTTTGGAGACAAATTCAGATGTTATGAGATAGTTGTGACCAGAAAGGGGCGGGCGATATTGACAAAAAATATCATATTATTATTATTATTTTTTTTTAATTATAGTCCATACACTCAATATTCTAATTCTCCAAAACAGCAATTGCGATTTGATTCATTTTTCGATATTTCGCCTGCCCTAATGACCGCTTACACTTTCACTAAAATGTACAAACATAAACCTGGTTTTCCTTAGTTCAAGTTCAAATGTCCCTTTTTAAATTCTCCTTTTCTTCCCCAACTGCCACAGGATTGGTGTAAAACTACAATTTACATTTATCTTTGGTATTGTCTTTGGATGGGCTGAGACACAGTTGCCACAAGATGAGGTATTTGTCATATTTTACAACAATTAAATATTCAATTTTTGTAAATATATTTTTTTCTGTCATTGTAGCAGTGCATTTTGAACTACAGCTTCTCAAAAGTTTTATTTACCAGCGCTGAACCCATTTATTTTGTCCACTCGGAATATAAACACATGAGGAAAGACAAAACAAAACATTTTTTCCTCATGTGTTCACAATCTTGTCGTAGCAATTATATCTCCCGAGCTCTAATCCTTGCCCTGAACTAAAGGATAGTTAAACATTTATACATAAACCTGTCACACGCTGTATAAACAACCTTGAGCTGTTCAATACAGAGCAAAGCCATTACTTAAAACCACATGTGTTTTATTCTCATAATTGTCCATGTACCACCCAAGCACATGATTTCTATTCTCATTTGTACATTAAGCTGCACTTTATTCCATGTTATTGCATTAAGTTGATGCAATTATAGCCAACAATAGAACACTTAATTGTACTTTGCAGAAAAGTGTCATGTGCAGACTTCACATACAGTGAGGAAAGAAAGTATTTGAACACCCTGTGGTTTTGCAAGTTTTCCAATTTAGAAATTATGGAGGGGTCTGAAATTTTCAGAAATCCCATTGTGTGATTAAAAAAAAAAGAAAAGATTTTTATGTTATTGCTGCAAATCAGTATTTGAGCACGATCTAGAGCAGTCTGACCTCTGGAATCGTAAACAAAGGCTTCTGTCCCAAATATGACCATATATACTGATATTCTCAGGCGTTCAAATACTTATTTGCAGCAATAACATACAAATACATTATTTAAAACCTTTTTTTTTAGATTCTGTCTTTCACACTGGAAATGCACCTAAAATGAAAATTTCAGACCCCTCAATAATTTCCAAGTGGGAGAAAAATGGGAGAACTTGTGTGTTCCAATACTTCTCTCACTTTAAACATTGTATGTAAAAGTGTGAAAACAGAACCGGTTTGCGCTCAAATCAAGTCATCCTGGTGTCGCAGTCCTTTGTCTGAACGTGCTCCATTGTTTTGAGTTTTGATTTTGAAGCTTTAATTTGCCTGTGCCGCGCGCCTCGTATCTGTTCTGTTCACGGAGGATGCCTTTCTCTCTCTTTCTGCCACTGGCCTTTGTTGGTTCTGCTGTTTGTGCTTACCTCAAAAACTCCATTAACTAAAGGATTGGGAAATGGAAAATGACTTGTGCGACTGAGCCTCCCGACCCCCCCTCTCCTCCCGACGCTTCCTCCACTGCTGCAGCTTCTTCCTCAGACTCTATTTTGAACTGTGGGCATTCGGAAATGTGCAGCTGATTGCTTAATCCTGGAGGACGGAGTGGAGGGCAGCAGTGAAAATGGGAAAAGAAATGCCTGCTTGTTTTTTTTGTTGTTTTTTTCTGCAGAGGTGGTTAAAACGTTGCTCCAGTAGAAACGCGTCGAGATGTATCTCAATTGAATCGAAACCGCAGTTTGAACGGTCGCAATTACCAAACGGAATTCATTTAAGTGACATAATTTCCTGTATCTTTGTCTTCTCTCAAATATTAATGCTCCTGCACGTGTTTAAAATCTAAAATCTAAAAATCTAAAACTATCTAATCGCAATGCTTGTCAGAACCATCGCAATTGGGTATTTTGACAATTCCATTCTATTCTACCATTACTGAAGTATAACAAGATTTATGATTCAGTATTGTAATGAATAGACATGAAGTAGATAAATATAAACAATATAATAACAATAATTGAAACATTTTTATCGTTTTTATCATTGTCCCAAAATACACAATATTTACTTAATAATGCAGTAAATTAACTCAAAAGTATTGTGTTTAAAGACTACTCTAGCTAATCCAACGTTTTGGAGGAAATCTTAAATAGCCATATGAATCCTGTCGCTTCAAGTCCTTTCAACGGACAATGATCACGTCTTTGGAGTTGAATAAGGACGCCCAAAGACGCCCAAAGACGCCCAAGGACGCCCAAGGACGCCCAAGGACGCCCAAGGACGCCCAAGGACGCCCAAGGACGCCCATGAGGAGCGCCCAAAGGACGCCACAAGTACGCCGAAGGACGCCCAAGCTGACAGAAAAGACGTTGAACGTCGGTTTTGCTTTGTTTGATAGACAAAGTATTTACAGCGATATGAAATTCCACCACAGAATTACGACCCGACCTCCTGTTTCAAGGTGTGTACTTGTCTTTATGGAGATGGTAACTTTAATGAAACTGTGGAACATTCCAGTAGGACTGCGCGATATTTGGTATGTGACTAGTGAAGAACTGCAACTATATTTGTGAATATACTTTTTGGCACTGCAATGTCGGTTACATTAAACAAAAATGTACATCCAAAAATAAGAGGACCTTCGTATTGTTGTAGTATTGATACTTTTGCGATGGATTGTGCATTTATACATTCCTTGCCTGACCGGCCCCAGTCCCAACACGTTTTGACAGACTACTTCATAAGACCGTGAGGGTCTGGAATTAGACCGCAGGATTTCAATTTCTAGGGCGGAGTTTAGAGAAGCAGAGACAGAACCAATCACGATAAACCCTGGAAGTGACGCAAAAAAAAACGCTTAACCGTAAAATTACATAGCCTATGTCAACAAGCGTGTTTCGTGTTCCGTTGACAAATACAAATGACTGTCCGGTTTGTCTCAAAAACCTTCGAAGCGAGAAGTAAACGCTCGATCACTCGCCGGGTCCGCCATCTTGAATGTTTTGCAACAGGGGTAAAAATCAAATTCTGTGTCTTCAGTGTGAGCCATTAAAAACCGCCACCTGAGATTGGATGCCTCCAAAAAGGATCGATGAAATGATTGGCTCCGACTCTATTGCAGACCCTTCTGAATTTTGAACAGAATGTAGGAGGGACTGGTGGTCAGGCAAATATATTCCGAGCAAGCTATAATACACATCTTCATGCAGTGGTGGTGACGGATCCTCTGTTCCATAATGTGCCTTTTAACAAAAATGAAGACTTCTAAAAGTACAAGTTCCTCCAAAAAGTCCCTACACATGTGCTTGCTGGCTTGGTACATGCTGAACACGTAGGAGTAAAGTTTGCTAATCAGGTCTTTCTTCCGTGTTCCTTCTGATGCAGCGGGTTGTTCTACAATATACAAATGTCTAGATTTCATGGCTCTAATGTACCAAATGACAGAAATTGCGGCGTTAAATGGCTTTGAAATTGAATCTGGGCTTTGGTCCCTTTTCAAAACGCACCATGAAAGCAGCGCGGCTGAATGAGCAAGTCGCAGGAGGGAAGAAACCGCCGCTCTTTCTCTCATTTGTATCAAAAAAGCATACGATATTCTACAAAAAATTCAGAACTAGTCAAACAAAAGAGTAGACACAGGCGTCACCGCTGAAGGTAGGATTGTTGTATATTGAGGTTAGCGTCAACAAAAAGGAGCCTGTACCTTCGTGAATTTTCAATGAAGCGCAATCAGCGGCTCATCCCGGATTCAGCAGAGAGCTTCATTTAAAGCAGCCAGTGTGCTCACAGCCAATTAGGAGATGTTGTTCAATGATGTACCATTACTTTTATACACTGTGCGCCGTTTGAAAAGCCAACCCCGCCATACAAAAAACAGTTTTATTCAAATCGCAAAGTGTAAGATGTGTTGAAGAGTCAGAAATAAACGAGGAAAGGCCGGTTTGGCACTGGACTTTTTGGTCTAGAGCTATATTTTTTGGGGTTTTTATTAGGCTGACATTCGAGAACATGTTCATGCTGAAATGGACGTCTAGTCTTTGGTTGACAAAATCGCTGTTGAGGAGGCGCTTTTACATCCAAGTGATTTGCTGAACCACCTTGTAAGGAGTATGTGAGTAATTTTGTCCAATCCACCTCATATTGTTGTTGACACTGTGTGGCGAACCTGTCAAGTAGAAATCACCTTGAAATGTGTCTCAAGGGAAGACTAAAGGGTTCTTCAATAACTCAAATCTACGGCTTTTTGAAAATAATCTTATCAAATCGCTCTAGGTACAATTTCAACGGGAGAATCAAAAATCAGAATGACTTTTGATTCTTCCCGCGGGGCGGGAAATCGTGTGGAACGGTTAAAAATTTAATTTAACAACTAAAATCCGATGTCAGAGTATCCACATAAGAATAAAAATACATAAATCTGCCAAACCCCTGCTGATTAATAGAGTAAACTTCACAATGTAACTTCATCTTATAAAGTAGGACACGGCACGAGACGAGGATTTAGAGACGGCGATTGGTTAAAGAAAGAGCTCGACCGTGAGTGGGACCGATCCAAAGCACGAGGCGGGTGTAGAGACTTTCTTGATATTTCATTGGTGTAGAGTCTCTGCAGGATATTTTACGGTTATTTGGAAACTCTTCGTGAGGGAAGTCAAAACAGACGACGACGGCCGCAGTGGCCCGTGCGTAACGTGTAATATTTCTGCCATGTTCTTATGTCGCAGTGTGTTTGGTAAATGCGCTGTTTGGCCTGTGTGCGCTGCGTGAAGGCGACAGCGCCGTTTCTGGGTGCATTGGGTGGTTTGCAGGCTGAATAAGTCTGAATAGAGCGTTTATCTATTTGAACCAGCAGCGATGATATTGTATGGGGATTTTAATGTAAGTTAGGATGTGAGTAACGAGTATAATAAAAACGCGCCCTGACAAATGTATCCAATATAGTTTAAAATTGGGTTAGATGGGACGTTACGTTGTGTTGTGCATTTCTCAGAGCCCGTATTCTCACGTAATGTCCGACACTTTTTGCTCCGGCAACGTCTGATGTACAAATTAAGAATTGAACTTCAGCCTGTTTGTCCGTTCCAATAGGATCTCTTCTTTACTGTGGTTCTCCTTTTTATTCCTCTGGGTATTCTGTAGTTTTTCCTTGTGGAGAAGAAGAGAATGTTCTGGGACAGTTCTCCATTTGTTTAATTCTGCTGAAAATTGGTTAATCTGCTTCTCTTGATCAGTGATTGTTTCATTGTTTGATTTTCTTACTTTCCGCTGGTAATCAACAATCAACTATTTTTCTCAGCCCCGCGAGGTGACTGCTGTTGTGACTGTGGGCTTTACAAAAATACATTGAATTGAAATGATTCTATAGGCAAATTTATATTTTATTGTAATTTATTTTTAGTTCCAGGTTTTATGATATTTCAATCCCCAAAGAGATATAAAATTTACTACAAAGACCATTCCAAGTTCCCCCTGAAACACTGGTTTGGACTTTCACAAACTGCATGGGATTCTTGCTTTAGTTCATATGTTAATGTGTGAAAAATGTGAGCGCAATCACTTATTTTTCCAATATTAATCCGCCCTACTTCAAAGTACAATAATTGATATACCAGTACACTAAGTTGAAAAGTGTGTAATTGACTGTAGACTCAGTATGAATTCAAAGCAGCCTCTGCAGTGTGTAATTATCCTGTGAACAGTACGCAGCTTATGAAGTTGAGTTTTACATTAGTTGCCATGACTACATATGCATTATCCGTGATTACATGGAAACGAACATGTTTAGCTTCTTCATATTTAAATACTGTCATTTAGCACTTAACACTGTGTGTGACCTCTTTCAATACTCGAAGTACTATTGTACTATCAGCGCTCACAGCCGACCTCTTTACAAAAAGCAGGTTTTAACACAAAATACAGGACTGCTGCTGCTACTACTACTTAATACTACTTACTACTACTTACTACTACTAACTACTATCTACTACTACTACCACTACTACTACTACCACGTCTACACATTTTCTGCATCAGTTTCATGCAATTGCGGCTCAATTTGAGTCACTAAACTTCTTCGCTCATGACATGTTTAGGAACCTTGTGTCTGGACCGGTTCTCTGCATGTCATCGACCCAGACTTGAGTTGAATTATTGAACCATCAGTCAAACCACATCTGCACTTGACTCAAAACAGAATTCACCACAAATGTCCTCTGTACACTATTTGTTTTATCACTTTTGTCTGTTTTTTTCATCAAAATCCAACAGCTAAAACTGTGTTATTGCTTAGCCTGGAATGTTCCACTGTATTGCATTTAGCAACAGCTACAGGTGTTTTTCAGATCTGACCTGGAAGCGTTTAGAAGAGTTTAAAGGGGCTGCATCCTATTTTTGTCCTAACTTTTCCCTTGTCCTGGTAGCTTTAGTAAAAGCAACTCTTAGGATCAAAACGAGACCGCTGTGTGCTGTCAAAGTGTAACTAAAAGTAAGCGGTCTAAGAACTAAAAAAGTCTGGGAAAATAACTTAAAAAACAATGATAATGAAGAGAGGCTTGAAATGCGTTATGAAGTCTGGACTCTGCTTGCAAACAAGTTAAAATGAAACTAGTTTGTTTTAAAAAATAAATAAATATCAATCATCAATTATCAATTTGAAAGTTCTGGTAGTTTATCACGCAAATGTGGGAAAAAATTATTACAGGTTTTTTTCTTTGTCCTGTTTTTCATATAGAAAGAGAGTCACTTTTTATGAGTAGAAAATAAGGAACATATTTGGGGCATTTAAAAGCTGAAAAGTGGACGGAGCCAGATTTAAATTTCTTTGCTTAATTTTTTTAGGGTATTTTTAATTAGTTGGCCTGAAAATTTACCTAATTTTTTCGCACTCAAATAAATATTTAATAAATCAGGTTTAGGATGTGATATAAACAGTTATGTATTTGCCTTGGAGAGCTGAAATAGTTGGCCATCGATTTGGTTCCGCTATCAAATAACAAAAGGCAAAACGACAGGAAAAGTCGTCCTGGCAGGAAAAGACGGTGGAAAAGCCAAGGCGGCGTCCCGTTCACAGAGAGCCGGTCTTCAGCTCCGTTTCCAAAAGGGCGCTTACAACCGGCCACTGTCGTGCCGGAGCCACAGCCGCCGCGTACGGGGGGCAGAACCTCGCGGCTGAAGGGCCAGAGTTGACTGGCAACGCCTTTCGAAGTCTTGAAGGTGAAGCGCAGTACTCCCCGTCAGCTGGACTCCCTCATCAAAGCATACTTGTTAGCTTGAAAACTGACCAAGAAACTGAAAAGAAAAACTTATTCAGACAGTTAAGATAAGATACAGTGCCTTTTAATAGCAATAACATCTCCACCTCCTCCAGAAATGTTGCCTTTACACCAAAAAGACCACTTTGTAATATGTTTGTGTATATAACGGCTAATGGGTTGTGTTTATTAGCCATGTGACAGCTCTATTCCCTTTCCATAGAAACAAACATGATCATATTTAGTCATTTGAAGCGAGAGATATGTTTATTTCAGTTCAGTGAATCAAACATATGCGATTATAGCTCTCGAACAAGGCTGCGTTTTCTTTCCCATCTGAAGTCGTGATCAAATTAATTCATCGCTCCACCTCTTTCCTGCGTCCTCTTTATCTTAAGAAGAGATTATACCACCAGCGCCCCCCTCCTCCTCCTCCTCCTCCTCTTCTTCCCCTCGCTCACATAACGAAGCATGTCATTTTCCAATACGCAGACAGATAAATGAGGGGTTTTAATGAGGCGCCGTCGAACACAAGTGCAGAGGCAGATTTACACGACGCCGACGCGGACCGAGGCGGCGCGCGGGCAGACGGCGGCAGTTTGTCATTTCTCCCCGCGACTGAATAGTGTCACCTTCAGGAAAAGCCAACGACTGAGCCAAATAAAATGAACTATCAGGACGACTTGGAGAGACATCTGTTTTTACGACGCAGCTCAGCGGGTTGTTTGTAGAACCGAAGACGCCGGGCGGGAACGAAGATGCGAAAATGAGTTAAAGTTGTTTAAACGGGAGCTTGGAGAGGTCAATATATCGACATTTAGATAATGTTGTTCATGTTGTTTTGAAGATGTGCAACATTTTAAAGCCAAGTTTATTGTTTATAGTCAAGAAATAAATAAATAATGAAAGAAATGCTACGAAAAGATCTGATTTAAATGGAAAAAAGTTAAGTTTCTGCACTTTTGTGATGAATTTGACATTTTACATTTGTCTGTTGATTAAACCTTAATTACTCAGTTTAAAGCCATTTTTGTTGGACTGACGTCGTTATCTGGACCCTCCAAACAAATATTGCGATTTTTTTGTTGTTATCAATATCGACCACTCTTTGTTGCACTGCGAAACGTCTCCGGCGGAGGTCGTGTTGTTTTGCCTGGAAAGTTCCTCAGTAGGGCATTAAAGGCATCACGGCGGCAGATTGGCGTAGCTTTTATTGTCGCGTTTGTCCCCCGGGTCCAAACGCAGAGGACAACAACGTACACCTCAACCTTTAACCCTAATATAAGAAAACTAGATAATATCGCAGTTGTTGTTTTGGAGATGAGGACAATTAGAATATTGAGTATATCGAATGTAATTGATAAAAAAATGACCCGAAAAAGAGATCATGCACGGGCAGGAAAGTGATTTTTAGCCTTTTTTATGCTCCATTCATGTTTTGTGCTTGACATTTTGGCACATTCTTGATGCGTAGTTAAAATATAGCCTAAATAATGTTAAGATAATGCATCGTTGTTGTCAATATTGGCCTTCCTGACTTTTATTACAAGTACCAAAATAAAACTCAATTCTGTCAGCTTCTTACTGCACGACTGAGTGGATTACACAGACATTTATTACAAAAAGCATGCATTCTTCTTCTTTATCATCAGGTTATTTGTGTGAACTGGCGGTCACACTTGTGTCAGCGTAGCCCGTGTTTGCGAGACCATCTTCTCCATAAGCGTGTCGCTAAAAGGTTTCCAAGCGCATAAAATAATGCAGTTTTAAGGTCTTTGTTTCTCTTTTATTACAACGCTTTGGTGTTTAGTATAGAAACACGGTCGTACTTGGACTGAATGAAGGAAGATGAGGCCCAGAATAGCAATCAAATGCGTCTGTGATTAGTGCGAGGATCCTCGGACAAAGAGGAAATGGCCGAGGCGACAGCGGCACTGTGTTATTAAAAGTCGTCCACAGTGAGATTAAAACGGGGGCTTCAGATTAACACCAGCTCTGCCTCCGTCTGAGAGGGGGACGTCATCATTTACACTTCTCTCTTTGATTTTAAAATATGCTCTGATGATACTGGGCGCAAATAAAAAGACTGCGCCAAACTGTGAATCGATTTGCAACAAAAACATGGATTATAAACGTGAAGCAACGAAGAAACAAGACATGATTGTTCACCTGCGAGAGTAGGAACATATAAGAGTTAAAAAAGTGAAACGGGTCTATTGAAATGTATCTATATACTATTTGTAACAGCCTGTTTGGGCGGCAACTAACAATTGTTTGCTTTTTGACAGTTTGTTACAAAAAATCTCCAAAAACACAAAATATACAAGTTTCCTGTGCCATTTTGATGTAACCAAGCACCGATTTAACTGTGACTTCATTTAATGACGAAGATAAACTCCAAAAAGGTAGATTTCAGGCTCGTTGCCGTCCGTTACAGCCGTTTCTTCCCTGCTGTAACGGCTAAGACTCACGTGGCTCTGTTCTGACCCGACCACATGATTTTACTTTGACATTTGACATTTACAATCTCAAGTACAGTAAATCATTTGGTATCTTTCTTCCATTGTCCCTCACAGAAAAGTATTGAAATAGTAGGAAAATGTAATGACTTTATGTACAGCAGCCGATAAAACGTCAAAGGTAAAGCAAAGGCGTTCTGTCCTCGGTGGGCAAGCGTTCTTTGTGCCCTGGTCCTTTTGGCTCCAATGTGACTTCCACTGAGCTTCAGCCGACACGTGTGCGAGATCAAAAGCGTTTCGGAGAGCGAGTCGTGTCTGATCCTGAACTCTTGTACGTGGCATGGTGCTTTTTCCTCGGGCTTCTGTCAGCCTTTTAGACGGACAGCGAGCGAGGAGAAAGCATCTGTCAATCCAGACTTTACGTCATTCAAACAGAGTCCTCAGCTCGAGATTCATCTGGAAATTATTCTTAGTTAATTTATGCCCAATAGTTCCAGCAAACCATCTGCCACACATGAAATTAGCATCTGGTTTCACAAATTTCAGGCTTTTATTGGAGATACTCTTTATAGTGGTACAGAATTTCCATCTACATTTGTTTCTCAAAATGTACACAAAACAACATTTTTCATACAATTCTTGGACAAATCGAATAGAAGTCTAAAGAAGTCATGTTCTCTGCTAAATAAAATGTGATAAATTCAACTCAATTTTGATACAAAGGAAAAGGCCTGACTCTCGACACCAATTTCAATACATCTTATGATAATAGGCTAATTCTGGCATAATTACATTGCATGTTCATTAATATGCACTGTCACTTTAAAAAAATAAAATTAAATAAAATTAAATAAAATTAAAATTTAAATCTAAATTAAATTAAATTAAATTAAATTAAATTAAATTAAATTAAATTAAATTAAATTAAATTAAATTAAATTAAATTAAATTAAATTAAATTAAATTAAAATCTAATCTAGATTAGATTAGAATTTAAATTAAATTAAATTAAATTAAATTAAATTAATCTAAAATAAAATAAAATAAAAGTTTCACCAGTTGTCTTATATTAGATCAAGACCATTCTTTGTATTTTTGTTGTTGTTTTTTTTCTGTATGAATTAGCATCTGCAGACCGATACATTTGCTAACCCTACTTTAAATGACACATACACTACATTTTTCTGCTGCTGCTCTTGACTTTATCGTAACACTTCTTCCAAAAATGCTCAGAATGCGTTTGAATAGATGACTCGCAAAAAGTTTCCTGCCTGGTCCTGCCTCCTGTCAATCACGGACACTTTTAACCACCGGACGAGCCTCGACAAGCTGCGGCGTTCAAATGCCAGTTGCCTGCACAGTTCCAAGCTTAAACAATAACCTCCTTCTTCTTCTTCGTCGTGCTTTTCGACGCGCGATTCGTTGCGTCCGTGCGGATGCGCCCTTGACTCTGCTCCGAGCTCATTTGCTTATTTGGGTGCATCGCTCTGTCCTTGTTTTTGACCACAAATCCCCCAAAACTTGGACGGGCGGAACAGTTTAGCACGCTCGCACCAAAAACACAGCTCAAGTCGCAATTATTTATGCGGTAAACAAAGTATCTCCATGGACTCGGGCAGTCTGCAGTTGATTAGCCGTTCATAATGTCAGTGTTTTCGCAAATATATAAATGCTCCTGGAGTAAAAAAAAAATGCAAATGTGAACTGAATCTTCGTTTAAAGCTGACAGTTTATTTAGTGCGTTTTCCTCGCCGAAAGTAAAAAGCTGTGATGCTGCAAAACAGATGCGTTCCACCGTCTTCATATTGTTGCAATTTGTACAATCGCTTCAGTTCTTGACACTTGACATTAGAATGCGATTTTAACAAAAGAAGTTGCATTTTCTTTCATTTTTATTTTGCAATCTTACACTGGATATAGATGAAGACCATTCCGAAACTGGACTGCAAAAGTGCCGTTTACCTGTTTTCCTCTCCTGCTCTCTCTTCAGCTCCCTTTCTCCACTTCTCTCTCTCTCTCTGTCTCGCTCTCTGTCTCTTCCTCTCTTTCCATTTAAGTATCTCCCACTCTCTTTCTCTCTCTCTCTGTCCCTCTCTCTGTCTACTTCTGTGTCTCTTTCTCTTGAGTTCCTCTCTCGCATTCCCTTTATGTCTCGCCACCTCTTTCTCTGTCCCTCGCTGCGGCTCTTTCACTTCCTCTCTCTCTTCCTTTCTCTTTCCCCTTATGTCTCTGCTGCTTTCTCTTTCCCCCCTCTCTTCACCTCCCTCTATGTAGCTCTCTTTTGCAGTTTCTCTACCTCTCTCTTTCCCTTTTACTGTCTCCCACTTTTCACCCTTTTGTGTGTCCCCATCTGTCTCTTCTCCTCTCTCAACTTCTCTCTCTCTCTCTGTCTCCCTCCACTTCTCTTCTCTCTCTTTCCCTTTAAGTATCTCCCACTCTCTTCAGCTCTCTCCTCCTCACTTTACCTTTTCCCTCTCCTCCTCCTCGTCTCTCTCTTCCTCTCCCTGTTTCTTTGTCTCTCCCTCTTTCTGTCACTCTCTCACTCCACTTTTCCCTTTCACTCTCTCTGTCCCTCATGTGTACCTCTGTTTTTATCTGTCTCTCTCTCTCTCTCTCTCTCTCTCCTTTCTCTCTCTCTCTCTCTCTCTCTCTCTCTCTCTCTCTCTCTCTCTCTCTCTCTCTCTCTCTCTCTCTCTCTCTCTCCACTTCTTTCCCTCTCTTCCTTTTTCTGTCTCGTCTCTCTCTCTAACTACTCCCTCTCCATCCCACCTGAGTCTTCCCACCTGTCTCTTCACTTGCTTTTCCCCTTTCTCTCTCTCCCTCTGTCCTCTTCTCTCTCTACATTACCTTTCTCTGTCTCTATTCCACTCGTTTTACTTTTATACATCCCTCCCCTCGCTCTCTCACTTCTTCACTCTCACTTCCATCTCTCTCCTTCTTCGCTCCCCCTTTCTTTGTCGCTCTCTTTCTCTCTCTCTCTCCCCCCTTAATCAATTCTTCGTATCAGCTTTCCCGACCATCCTCCCTTGGTGTCTCTTTAGTCTTCTCTTCCGTCCTCTGAGCCATTTGAGATGCTGGACTTCCTCACAGTTTGTCCCGTAACAAACCCGAGCTCATTTCCAAGTTATTTGAAGTATTTTAAGGTTTGACGATGGACTGAATCCTGGCGTGACCCGAGTGTGGGCCGGGCTTCGAGCTCAGAGTTCACCTTTGCCTCACTTGGACTGGAGGTGGTCTACAGGCTTTTCCCAGTCACCGTCTCATCAATAAAGAACACAACCGCTAATTGTCCACATTATTTTCTACTATTTCATATTTTTAAAGGACAGTTATTATGCAAAATGATGTGTGCTCACCATGTTGTTTAATGGCTAGATTTAGTTTATTTCCTCCACAGTGATTCCCTCTGATGATTCCCTCTGCCTCCTGCTTGTCTCCATGGAGATGTCATTGCTTTTTTTCTGGAATATTCCACAATATGACACAAAATATTTCTATTTTGCTTTTATTCTGTGATATTTTGTTACTTTACTTTTGTCTTACTGGGGTCGCCGTTGCCCAGATCTGATCTGTAACTTGGCCTGTGGTGACGATATCTTGTCTCATGGATAGATTTAATGCCATACTGTGAAACATTCCAGGCGCGTGTTGGACCCTTCATCACAAAAGTTGCGTCTGGTTTAAATGTAATCTTTTAATAATCCATCATTTCTCTGGACGATGATTCAAAGACATGTTTTGGATGAAAATGTCTAAAGTTCATCTGCATATTTTTACTCTGCATTTATTCAATCTTCGTATATATTTAATCTTCGTATATTTAATCTTCGTATATTTAATCTTCTTATATTTAATCATCATAGATCTGCTCTGTATAGTGAAGTGTGTAAAAAATATCAAGGGCGCATTATAAAGAATGTGATGTTTTATTTGATCAACCTTTTAATTGCACTTGGACTGAGCGACAATCGAGTGTTCCATTGACGTGTCCCGCGTAGGAGCGTCCCATGTAGGAGCGTCCCATGCGCTATTGCTGCCTCCGGGCGCGTCCCCTCCTGCTCAACTTCCCCTGTCCCACCTGCCTCCGGTCGATGTCCTGTGTAAGACCGTCCACCTGTTCGGTCTCGTCCCACCCGGTCGCGGTCCCACCCATGTCGCTCCTGGCCTGCCCGGTCGCGTCCCACCGTTACGTCCACCCCTTCACGATCCCGCCTGCTCCGGTCCGTGTCCCGTGTAAACCTCCGCCTGCTCCGGTCGCGTCCCACCGTCGCGTCCCACCCCGTCACGTCCGCCTGCCCGGTCCGTGTCCCGTGATAGAGACCGTCCCGCCTGCTCCGGCCGTGTCCCGTGTAGGACCGTCCCGCCTGCTCCGCGTTCCCGTGTAGGACCTCCCGCCTGGCTCCGGCCGTGTCCCGTGTAGCGACACGTCCCGCCTGCTCCGGCGTGTCCGTGTAGACCGTCCCGCCTGCTCCGGGCCGTGTCCCGTGTAGACCGTCCCGCCTGGCTCCCGTCGGTCCCGTGGTAGGGACCGTCCGCCTGTCCGCGCCGTGTCCGTGTAGGACCGTCCCGCTGCTCCGGTCTTGTGTCCCGTGTAGGACCGTCCGCCTGCTCGGTCGGTCCCGCTGTTAGGACCGTCCCGCCTGCTCCTGTCATTACACTGTAGGAGACAGAGACATGTTTCTTGTGAGTTCTTAAATGAGTGCGGGGGCCGCGGCCCAGCTCTGCTTCATCATCACCGCTGAACCTTCTACAATTGGCCGTCATGCCCCCTCCTCTCCTCTGGCCCTCACTCGCGTCGGCTCCATGTTCTTTACCAAGCTGCACTTTTCTTGTTCTTAAACTTCTCCTTCACTTTCTTTTCTTTTCCTTTTTTCTGTTGGACAAATAAAGTGGAAAACGTTCTTGTTTCTTGTTGGAACGATTCTCACGTCTCGATGAAAGCCGCCTTAAACATCGGTCACTTTGTCTGTCGGCTCAACCATTTGCCAAAATGTCCCAATTGTATTTTCCGGCAAAACGCTGCAATTGAATTTAGATTAGTGATTGAATGCAGAATTCTCGTCCAGAAAGAGTAACATTTGAGAAAACGACTGGGCCATGAAGTGGAAAGAACAACCTGCATTTCAGAAAGAAGTTAGATGTTTGTAGATGAATGTTTAGCCACAGAAGTTGTATTAAACAGACTTTTGTCAATTTGGATATTTAAGACCAAATTTCAATGTTCTCAATTCGATGCAAACTTTTCTATGAGGTCATTGATTTATGTAGAAAGTTTGAGCCAGTGTTCCCCCGTCCTCAGACAAATGTCCCAGGTCCCCGTCCTCAGAAAAATGTCCCAGTGTGTCCCGCTCCTCAGACCTACAATGTCGCGCAGCGTCCCTCGTCCTCAGACAAATGTCCCAGTGTCCCACCGTCCTCAGACAAGCCAGCCTCCGTCCCTAGCGAATCCCTGCGTCAAACGCGTCCCCGTCCTCAGACAATAGTTTCCGTCCCACAAAGCCCGTGTCCCCCTCCTCAGACAAATGTCCAGGTTCCCCCGTCCTCCAATCATGTCCAACAATGTCCCAGCGTCCCGCCGTTCTCAGACAATTGTCCAGCGTGCCCCGTCCTCAGACACAAGTCCCAGGTCCCCCCGTCCTCAGACACATGTCCCAGGTGTGCCCCCGTCCTTCAGACAAATGTCCAGCGTCCCCCGTCCTCAGACAAAGTAGTCTCCAGCTGTTCGCTCCTCAAGCAATGTCCACGCCGCTAGGTCCATGTCCACGCGTCGCCTCCCTAGACAATGTTCCGTCCCCCGTTCCTGACCAAGCATCTGTCAAGCAAATGTCATCTTGCGACAATGCACCTTCCGTCCGCGCACAAGTCCCAGGTGCCCCTCACTAGTACAAAGATCCCAGCGTGGCCCGTCACATGTCCACGTGCGTCCAACAAATGTACCCAGCGTGCCCCGTCCTCAGACAAATGTCCCTAGCGTCCCCCGTCCTAGCAGTCCACCGTCCTCAGAAAAATGTTCCAGTGTCTCCTGTCCGTCCGACCCGTTGAGAGAGGCATCCTGATCCACACATTATCTGTCCTTAAAATTCTGTCTTTGTCCTTCAAATATTGCAGACTTTGACCTTTTTCCGTCTCATTTTCCCGCTTGTACGCTGCACGTGGATGTTTTTATTGTGACTGTTCGACGCATGCTTGAGTAGATGTTTACGGCAAGGATTTCCGAGACGTTTTCCGCGTCTTTTTCTTCAGCTCTCTTGTCCACCGCATGGACAATAACGCTGACTTTTATTTGGGCTGAAAATAAGTTGCGCCTCTCAAACAACTCGCGCCGTTGACCCGCTGATTTATTTGAGAAAAGAATCCGAACCCTTTTGGTCGGAGATGAAGAGCTTTACTTTCACAGTTCACATCCATTTCAGTTCATTTCAGCCGCAGATTCATGTTTACAGAGCTGCAAAAGAGGAAGACGATCAAAACAAGCAACAATCAAAAAATCATAAAAATGTACACAATGTTTCTGGTTGAATTCATAATATTGTGTAAAAAAAAAAAGGTTGAATTGTTGTTGGACGTCGTCAAAAGTCAAATTGAAAAACTGGTCACGATTGGATTTTGTTTTTCCATTTTCACAACAATTTGTATTCATTACGTCCGCTCGCGGTCGCTTCTCTGACACGTCAATTTGGGGAGATGTCACGAGGTGTGTTGGGTCGGTGTGACATACGGCACAAAGTCATCGCCGACGACGACGGCGACGGACCAAAAACGAGAAAAACCAAAGTGACGCTGCGGCTGATCGACAGTGACGGACCCCCTCCTGCCCGAGAGTGGTCTTTGTCAGTGTTTTTACTTCTTCTCTCTCGCCCTTTTTCACTCTTTCTCTATCGCTGTCTTTCTCTTTCTCTCCCCCTCTTCATCTCCTCTTTCTTTCTCTCATCTTCCTCCCTCTTTGTAATTTCCTTCCTCTTTCTCTTTCTCTCTGCCTCACTCTTTCTCCGTCTCGCTCTCGACTTCTCTCTTGCTTCCTTCTTTCCTCTTTCCTCTCTCTCTCTTATGCTCCTTCGCTCTTTTTTCCCCCTCAGTCTTTATCTCTCTACACCTTCCTCTTTCTCACACTGTTTTTAATTCTCTTCCTTTCTCTCTCTCTCTCCCTCACTCATTCATTCCCTTCTTTCTTTCGCTCCCCACCTCTCCCTCCCTCTCTTTCTCTCGACCAGCTCTCTTCCTACCGCTCTTTCTCCTTTTCTTTGTAACTTCCTTCCCTGTCTCTCCCCCTTGCTCCTCCCTCTCTTTCCCCTTCTCTCCTCCCGCTGTCTTTCTCTCTCTCCCTCTCTTTCTCTCTCACCCCTTCTTTCACATTCTCCCGCTCCTTGTAATTTTCTTCCCCTCCCTGTCTCTCTCTCTTTCCCCTCCTTGTAATTTCCGCCCCCGGTGCTCTCTCCCCCACATTCTTTCTTCCTCCATCTCTTTTTCTCTTCCATACCTCTGTGTAATTTCCTCACTCTCTCCCCTTCCTTGCTTCTCTCTCTTGCTTCCTACATTTCTCTCTCCTTCCCTCTCTGTTTCTCTCTCAGATCTGTCTCTCCCTCTCTCTCCCCCCCTCTCTCCCCTCCCTCTCTCCCTTTCTCTCCTCCTCCCTCTTGTAATTCCCCTCCTTTTCCCCTCTCTCTTGCTTCTTCCTTCTTGCTTCCTAACATTCTCTTTCAGATCTGTCTGTCTCTCCCTCTCTCTCCCTCTCTCTCCCTCTCCTCTCCCTCTCTCTCCTCCCTCCCTCTCTCCCTTTCTCTCCTCCTCCCTCTGTAGTTCCCTTCCTTTTCCCCCTCTCTCACTTCTTCCTTTCTTGCTTCTTTCTTGCTTCCTACATTTCTCTCCTCTCTTTGATTCCTTCTCAATCTCTTACTGTCTCTCCGCCTCTCTCCCTCCCTCTCTCCTCCCTCTCTCCCTCCCTCCCCTCTCTCCCGCGCTCAGTCACTTTGCTTGGATTTAGCGCCGCTGTCGTGCTGCTCGTGCCGCCCGTGCCGCCCGTGCCGCCCGTGCCGCCCGTCGCGCCCGTGCCCTCGTTCCGGGTGCCTATGTAAATATTATTGTTGAATATGAGATGAGATTTGGGCTACCTCGGGCGGACTCCTGCCGCCTGCATCCTCATGGGCGATCTGTCATACGGGACGTCGTATAATCTATCACCACTGACAAGCCCCTCTCTCACCCCTCACTCTCTCTCCTCCCCCCCCTCACTCTCTCTCCTCCCCCTCCCTCTCCTCCCCCCTCCCTCTCTCTCCTCCCCCTGAGTGGAGTCTGCAGCACTTTGGATGCTCACTTGTCAGAACGTTCAACTGCATTTTGAATCTAATAATAAGAATAAGAATAAGAATAAGAATAATAACTGTTAGCACTATATCAGAACTGTACAAATGGATTTGAGCAGGTTTTGACACTGACAGAAATAGACCTTTAGTTGATTAATCGGTCGACGGTAGTGATGGCCAGATATTGATATATTAATACTGACAGAGGTAAAAAAAATAATAAAAAAAATAATAAAAAAAGATACACATGCAAAAATATTGATTAAATATTGATTTATTTTATTTTATTACATTAAATAAAAAAATAAAATAAAAAATTTTAAAAATAAAATCAACACAATGTATTTATTAAAAAAAAAACTTTACACAAATAAAGAACTAAGGCCCAAAGGCACTGGGATAGGCTCCAGTCACCCGCGACCCCTAACGGGAACAAGCGGTAGAAAATGAATGAATGAATGAATGAATAAATAAAGAAATTAAAGAAAATACTAATAGTCGTGGTCAATGCATATTATTGCAACATCGGTATTGGATTGATATCGGAACATTTGTCACGGTTTTCCTTGCTATTCAGTAGGATCCAATCAAAAGTCGGTGGTTTCGCAGCAGAAGGAAGAAAGACGTGTAAATGAGTTATCTTTACCGATACGTACGCCGTTTACTGCTGAAGGTGTCACTGTTGTGTGTCATTTCCATTGTTGTGTGTCATTTCCAAACCAAAACACAACTGTCCAGTCTGCTCCTAATTACTTTGACTTTTTTCGTTGAATCCACTCTGGGACGTTTTACCTCCTGAGTCAGTATTTCTAGCGCAGAGTCGCACAGATCAGCCCTTTTGAGTGGCACCGACACACACCAGACTTTAAACTCTCGTACTCGGCAATCATTTCACAGAAGAATCATAGAAGAATTTGTTGACGTCTAATTCTAAAGACTGATTCATGTAAGTTTTAAGTCTAAAAAAATAGGCTAAATTCACATTCGTACGCCAATTTTGTCGATCTAATTGACTCAAAACACTAAATTCCCTCTGATTTAATTTGTGTCTGATTTTAATTGAATTTAACCCTGGCCGTGTCCATTCCTCTCTCCGTCCTCAAGTGTTGTATTTATTTACGCCATTGTGTCTTTTTTTTTTTACAAACGAGCTCAGCGATCAGGTGTTCCGCGGGGCCAAATACGGATCGCTGTCGGCAACCGTCCAGTTTTACACGAGCGCTTTCATTCTGCCGCGAGTTTGAAGATAGTTCAAAACAAAAGATTTTACTTTAGGGACTTATTTTTATTTTTTTGATGGTGGTTCATCTGAGGACCAAAGAACCCTCGACCCAGATGTGCATTACAGGCTCGAACGTGTAAACCAGGACTAAACCAGGACTTTTACTGAACCAGGATTACAAGAAGACTAAACCAGGACTAAACCAGGATTACAAGAAGACTATACAGGACTAAACCAGGATTACAAGAAGACTATACAGGACTAAACCAGGAATAAACCAGGACTAAACCAGCACTTTTACTGAACCGGGACTTTTACTGAACCGGGACTTTTACTAAACCGGGATTTTTACTAAACCGGGATTTTTACTGAACCAGATTACAAGAAGACTATACAAAACTAAACCAGGACTAAACCAGGACTACAAGAAGACTATACAGGACTAAACCAGGATTATAAAAAGACTATACAGGGACTATACAGGACTAAACCAGGACTTTTACTAAACCAGGATTAGAAGAAGACTTTATAGGACTAAACCTGGGCTTTTACTGAATCATGATTACAACATGATTCTGTCCCCAGAAAGCCTGAAATATCCCGGGGTTTGGCTTTAGTTTGACCTCAAAACGGCTCTGAAAGTAAACATTGTCAACACTTTATTTCACACCACGCAATACATGACTTTTACCACCTTTTTATATAAGAGATCTTTTGAAAAGTTGCGTTGTACTTTTTATTCAAACGTTCTTTCATCCGGTGCGTCCAAGGTTTGTGCCTGTGTTTACCGCGGCGATGGACCCCCAAATGGAAGAAACGACCGCTCGGAAATGTCCATAATGACACTTTTACAAACAGTGCTGTATATTTACTCTCTTTGAATGTCGCTGCTCCACTACAAGTCTCGCAGTGCAAATAAAGCGGTTGAGTTGTAAAAGAAGGGGCATGTTTGGGGGGTTTGGATGTGCGCAGCGATGGCACGATATGAAATGTTAGTGTCACGATTGTCAAGATTTAACGATTACTCACGATTATTGAGACTGTGAGGAAAACAACTGTGGAATCTTTTCATTTTCTTTCGTTCCCGTGGTCTGACAGGTTTTATTTTCCCAAGTTTGTGACCGGCTTTATGACATTGAACTTTCTGAAAGACAAAATAAAGTTAAATGTGACAAAAACAGCCAGATAAAGAAAAGTCATTTACATTTAGGTCTATTTTTTGGATGATATATTGGACAAAAAAAGACTTTTTTTGGTTCTCACGATTATATTGTGACCTGAATAATCATCAATAAACATCCCTTGTAGTGCTTTGTGCTTAATGTTGCCTTGATCTTTTCCTTTTAATGGTTTCATCCAGTAAATAGACGCTGTTTTAGTGTACGGAAAATTACAAAAAATTACAAAACGACATTAACAACAAGACAATTATAATAATAAAACAACATGAGTGAATTAAACACATCTTATATTCTTTTATTTTACAAGATTACATGTTTTCTTGTTATGTTTTGGCTGTAGTACTTTGTATTTTTAATAAAGAAAGACATAAAACATTGCCTCGCAGTGCCTGAGGTGAACGAGAACTCATGTTTAACACAAACCGGACGTGCCTTTCTCTTTACGTGTGGAGGTTGTGTCTGAGCATGTGCAGATGATGATGATGATGATGATGATGATGATGATGGGCTCCACACAGACAGAGTGCATTAAGATAATGTATCCTCCTGACCTCATTCCTCTGCAGCTCTGGCCCAGCTCCGATCGATTCCTCCGCACTCTGCATGTTCTGTTTTACAATCATATTTCACCATCGCGTTCAGCCGTTCAAAGCTCCGCCTTTTAAGTAATTAACGTGGAGTTCTGGAAATGGACTCCAGGAAGCTCTGACCCATCGCTAAACACATCGGCTCTGCGTTTATCTGCGGCTGCTTATTTATAACGTGAAGCGGAAGAAGAAAAAAAAACAGCAACTCTCAAATATCTGTGGATCAATGGATGCAGTCACTACACTGAGTAGATTGAACCATGAGAAGAAGAAAAAAGACCAAACCGGGACTAGAAAAGGACTAAATCAAGTCGACATCAGGACTAAAATGCTCTTTTCTCAACACAAATTAATAATACTTTCATTTATTCAACATTGTGGTCTCATTATAGTTTTGTTTAAGCTCAAAATCATTCTAAAACTGCTCGATTAATGTTTTTTTTTGTCCAAATGAGGATCTAATTTTGATACTTGTTTCCGTATCGATAAGAATCTGATTTTCGATACTTTTGACAACTTTATCTCAAAGTATAAGCGATTTTTTTTTTTTTTTTTTTGGGGAGCCTAATCACAACCATTTGAACATTTATCAATAATTTCACTTCCTGTTTTGTAATTTATGACATCACACTAGAAAATTAATTAGCAAACACTACGCTCTAATGTCTAATTTTTTTTTTACAAATAAAACAATATGAGAGTGACTTTATTTTTGTTGCGTTAATGTTTAGAGGGTCCAAAAAGGTTGTTTCTTTTGTGTAAATCCTGCATAAACTTTAACTGGAATGAGAGTCCTGGTGTGATGTCACTTCTGTCATTTTCTCCAGATTCTTCAACGTTTTCTCCACAAATGCGTACTCGATTGGCGTAAAACTATAATTTATATGTAAAAAACAATATTAGAAAATCGTGTAAACCTGTCATGGGCACTTTAAAGAGCCAAGGACAAGACTCCATGTTGTTCCCATTTGAATCCTCCACCTGACTTTGCTGAGCTCTTTATCCAAGGATGTACATTGAATCCGAGACCCTTTTTTTTTAATACTGTCTTTGTGTTCCTGTGTGCGGCGTGAGGAGTGAAGATGTTTTTCCCCGCGCTGTAACATATGGCAGAATACGGCACAAGCTCCATTTCCATATTATTAACGACGGGTCACCGAGCTCACGCTTCAGCTAATGCAGGTGTAAATGAGCCCTTACGTCTTGTGTCTTCTGTTTTGCAAGATGTGCCTGTGATTATCAAGTGTAAGGTCAAATGTGCAGCTTTTCATTCCGTATCGATATCTGAGCGAGCACGTCCAACGTGACGAAAATCGGTTTTTGAAAGCGTTCTCCATTCATATTTGTCGGTTGTTTCAGGCCTCTTCTTCTTATATCAAATGCGCGGACGTCGTTTGTGTTGAAGTTTACAAAAAAAGTGTTTTCTGTCTCAACGCTTCGGGCTCGGGGATCGATCGTATCGTGGGCGCGCAGTATTGAAAAAACCGAATCACTTCCGTATTACTTGTAGTATCGCGATAACGGGGCAGACGATGTCAAGCCAACAGAAGTGTGTTTATTTGAGTTTGACAAGCACAAACACACAAAGTGCAGACATATCATTCGTATTGTTTGTAAAAAGTACGAAAATCGATACTAATCGGTTCGAAAGCTAGTATTGAACTTGACAATCATTTGATACTTTAACAGAACAAAATAGTTGCCTTTTCTGAACAGTTTTAGAAGGATTTTGAGCTCAAAACGAGACCACCCATGTTTAATAAAGAAGGTACTGTCATTGTGTTTGGAAAATGTCAGTCTATTGTCTAAAAATAATACTTTTAATTATTATCGTGACATATAAATGAGTATGAGTATTAAAAAAAATAAAAATAAAGTTGGAAATGAACTTTTATGTTTAATTTGTTCTTTTTCACAATAAACGATGAACTCGATGTAACATTTTATCTAAATATGATCAAAATGTTGATCTTTTTGCCCGCCTCTAACCGATGCCCATTATTCCCCATGTTGCCCCCGATACCGATACGGTGCAAGCCCAAGCAAGAGCGAATTTCTCCCACAGGAAAAGTTGGATGAAACACAATCAAAGGTGTTGAGATGCAGTCAGAGAAGTGCAGGCTTTTCCGTGTGAAAGTCCTTGAATTGAACACGCGACTGCTTTTCCCGTTGTACTTTTCAAATCTGAAATCCGCCGCTCGCTCAGGTCCACAAGCACAGCCGAAAGTGAGTCGTGATCGCCGTGAATGACATTTGAGATATGAACTCGCCGGCCCTTTTTATTGTGTGAC
This sequence comes from Chaenogobius annularis, assembly GCA_015082035.1. Taxonomy (NCBI): domain Eukaryota; kingdom Metazoa; phylum Chordata; class Actinopteri; order Gobiiformes; family Gobiidae; genus Chaenogobius; species Chaenogobius annularis. The sequence continues at coordinate 600,741 of BJKM01000250.1, forward strand.
ATTCACCTTTTGAATATATCGTATTTAACACCCAGACTTTTTGCGCTTTTGTTGTTGAATTTAGCACTGAAACGATATTTCATGCAGCTTAGGTCCTGCACTGTGTTTGAATCGTTTTCTTACACAGGCTTTTAAACGCCAATGTGGAGAATGTCTGTCTTTTTAATATGTTTTAAGCAACGTGTTTCTGGAGTCATCTGTGCGTGTAAAAGTGGTGATGATAATGATAATAAAACAAACTGTACTTGCAGGAGAGTGGACTGTAGTCAACTACGTGATCACTGAATCGATGAATTGACTGAAAGTGTATTGCAACAGCTCAGAATATCGCTCAAAATATTAGGATCTCGTGCAAAAACTGCTGATACTTCGCTGGATTCGTAGGAAGCAGTGAAAAGGCAGAAACAAAAACTCAGCCCAGTCCGTGCTTTCTCCGTTCTGCTGTGGTCCAAATAAATCCGAATCGTTTGCTAGTCGAGTAATACAAAATGTCACAATACTACTGCAATTACTATATCGACAAATGATGGAGAAATACTTTTGGTGGGTCAGCGTTTATTGTGTGTACGTTTTCTTTCTAACCGTGGGGGACTTTTTATTTGGCGTGTATTTATCTATGTAATAAGATAAATAGACGCCAATTGAATAGACTGTTGAATAAACAACTTAAGTGTCTGCTATTTATTTATTGCATCTAATTATTTTTGCACAGACGAGCTCCGTTTCCATTGGCTCACTTTGGGCCGTGAGAGGCGGCGCCACTCCCGGAAACGCTTTAGTGTGAGACGACTGGAGAAAGAGCGAACGCAGACTCGGGTGAAAAGCAGATTTATATATGTTAAAAAAAAAAATTTTAAAAAAAGAAAAAAGGAAGACTTGTCGATAACTTTATTTGTTGAGACGACAACGCTAGCGCACGTTAGCGCCAGCCGCTTCCCGTTTATCGACGGACGGCACTAACGTCAAGGCGCGACGTTTCCAAACCAAACGCAAACGAGACGTGCAAACGAGGTGTGGAGGCGTAGAGAGAATTACCATTTATTTTCAAATTGAGAAAAATGCTCTGTTTGTGTGCCGTCAGCTGCTCCCGCTCATCAGACTCCTGCTTTAGATGATTTATTGTGTCAGTGCTTTCTGTATTCTTCCTCACTAATACATCACACTTCATAATGTATTACCGTGACGGGCCCAGCGAGGCGCCATCGATCCACTCATGGACTGGCGGCGCACCACCCTCTTGACGCGCAGAATCCCCCTCAACTTTTCTAACGCGTCCGTAGCAACTGTCGCTTGCAATCCTGCTCGCCTCGTACCGCGCACGACGCCATCGATGCGCCCTCTGCTGACGAGCCATTTTTGACGAGGTGCAAAGGTCAAAAAATGTGTGATCGCAACGTTCCTCCGCGGTGGAAACTTGTGTCTTTGCGTTTTATTTTGGTTTTTTCGGAGAGCGAGAGCCTCAGACGCCGCTGGGGCCCACTCCGAGCTGTAGTTAAAAGTCGATCTGTTCTGCATTCGGAGTGGCGTTTCACATCGCGATCGACCGCCGTCGGCGCAACTCGTCTGCATCAGAAATCTCTGCCGCGTCTCGTCGGTCCCGTGTTTCAAAACCAGCGCGTTATGGAGGCGCGTGGCAACATCTGTCGTTAAATTCAAAGATGTTTGTTCTATTTTTAAACACTCCTTCGCCAAAGACGCGACTGCAAAGCTTTTATCCGCTGTTTTTTTTTTGACGTGATTCACATATCAAAAGACAAGATGAAGCAGGGCTCACTGTATTAACTTGTTATTAATTCAACAAAAGCGACTTCTCTCCGCTTCTTCCCAAACTTTCAAAGACACGTGTTTGGTAAAAGTCTGCCTTTATTTCTCACGGTTAAAGGGTTAGACACCACGCCATGTAAATCTTATAAAAACTCTAATAATAAACACAAATATTATGTTCTTTTTATTTTTTTATGGGATTAAAGTTCTTATCTTCTATTCAATTACTGGTGATTAACTATGAAAAAACCTTCTTACTGTGAGTTTTGATCAGGAAGTCAATGGATCTGTTTCTATTATCGAGCCGTTTTAGATCAAAAATGGGGTTTACAGTGAACAAAGTAAACCTGCACGTGTGTTGTTTGGCACTAAATGCTTCACTGTTGTAAATGTCCTCGCCGTTCACCTTTGTTCACCCGACGACATGTTTTGAAAAATATTCAGTCTATACGTCTTTTGTTGAGGAAAGGTCTTTTGTGAAAGCCGTCACAAAGTGGTTCTTGCATAACTTCAAGTACTGCCTGTCTCGTGCAGAAAGTCTTTGTGAGCTGCCTCACCAGGACAAAGATAAACATGGGTCATTTCAACAAAGAAAATGCAAAAAAAAATGTATGTTTATGAAAGAAATGTCCTTGGTCAAAGTCTTTGATCAGAACTATAAGGATTATTAAGGTTCTATCTGACAGTTTGGTCAAAAGGAGTTTTTTATATTCTTGTTCCACTTCTGTAAACTATATCCACATGGCAGAGTTTGGTGCAGTTTTGAACATTTTATGAGTAAAATGTATATAAGGTTATAAGATTATATCTGCCTGAACCAATCAAAGAATACAATTACATTTACAAATCAATTCTTCTGTTCTGCTGCAGAAGATACTATAAAAACAGAATTTCAGATTTAATTTCAGATAAATCTTTATATTAGTAAATGTATTTACTATGATAAATGACAAAAGTTTTAATCTTACTCTTACTTACTTTTAATACGTTTAAACAGTCCAAATCACAGACATGGACGATTGGCACGGGACTAGAAACAGACGACGTTCAAAATTATTACAGTTTACACCAGGTCCCGAGGTAAAACTAAATAAGTCTAGGAATTAAATAGCTGATTCTGAGTATTTTGAATTAAATCTTAAATATTAAGCCTCCTCGGGGTGCGATTTACCCCATGTATTAAAATAGTTGTGCTGTACAAGTGATTAAAACTTTAACGCTAAATATCCCAGAACTACCCCGAGCGCAGATGGATCGTATAATAAGGTGATGATGATATTAGTTATATTCCTCTTTATTCAGGCGACTTGTTGCATTTCCTTTGTGATCCATAACATTTTTAATCACCTTTAAATCACTCTTGCCACGCACATATTCTACATATTCTATTCTAATTCACATTTTGCTGTACATTCAGGTGTTCAGGTGACTGTTCTTTCTCCGATGCTTCCAGTATGAAGCGGCCTTGCAGGTGCTCAGGAAACTGTTCTTTCTCTGATGCTTCCGGCGTGAAGGGCCTTGCAGGTGTTCAGGAGACTGTTCTTTCTCAGATGCTTCTGGTGTGAAAGCCTTGCAGGTGTTCAGGAGACTGTTCTCATTCGATGCTTCCAGTATGAAGGGCCTTGCAGGTGCTCAGGGAAACTGTTCTTTCTCTGATGCTTCCGGCGTGAAGGGCCTTGCAGGTGTTCAGGAGTACTGTTCTTTTCTCCGATGTTCCGGCGTGAAAGGCCTTGACGTGTTCAGGAGACTGTTCTTTCTCCGATGCTTCTGGTGTGAAAGGCCTTGCAGGTGTTCAGAGACTGTTCTTCATTCGATGCTTCCAGTATGAAGGGCCTTGCAGGTGTTTCAGGAGACTGTTCTTTCTCAGATGCTCTTGGTGTGAAAAGGCCTTGCAGGTGTTCAGGAGACTCTGTTCTTTCTCCGATCCTGACTGCTTCTGGTGTGAAAGGCCTTGCAGGTGTTCAGGAGACTTGTTCTTTCTTCCGATGCTTTCGGTGTGAAAGGCCTTGCAGGTGTTCAGGAGACTGTTCTTTCTGCGATGCTTCTGTTGTGAAGCGCCTTGCAGGTGTTCAGGAGACTGTTCTTTCTCCGATGCTTCTGTTGTGAAGGGCCTTTGCAGGTGTTTAGTTGCAGATGCCGCTTCTTTTCGCAGTGCGTTTGATCCTGAGCTCTCCTCGGCGCGGCAGCGAAGCGGCTCGTTACCGTAGACCTGCTCTGATCAGACCCACGCGAACGCGGGCGCATGTCGGCCGCTGTGAGTCCCCCGAGAGCGGCGAGCGGTGGCAGAGGCCGAGGAAGGCGCAGCGGCGTACGACAAACGTGTGAGGACGGTTCACAGCGGCTCAGAGCGACGGAGAAGCCGCTCACGCCGTCTAAACCAGCCGCTCTCAGGTCATTTAGAGGTTCAAGTCCAACTACTCTGCCGCCGAGCGAAGAAAGGGTTCATCTCACCATGAATTGCCCGCTCGAACAGTTAATCCTGCTCGAGAATCAACCGCGACGTGTTAAAACAATGATAATGACCCAAATAGTTACTTTGTGGAGCGTCAATCATATCGTTATTGCAAATGGTTCTCTTTTTCTATCATTTTTTCTATCACTTTTTTTCCTTTCACTGATGGAATTTGACGTTAGACTTTTGTGTTTATTGTGTCGCAAATTGATCAAACATGCATGGCTTTGTTGCGATGAAAACAAAGGGGAACCACATGGCCCATGATCCTTTGCTCCATTTCAGTGCAGACAACATGAAGAAATGACAGTTCCATATCTTTATTCTTTGGAAAATAACAGTAACGATTCACGCCAAAAGCTTGTCAAAGAATTTTAAAGGGAACAAAACACCATATCAACAACTCTGTTCAACTCTCGGCAGTGTCACAATGTCAGTTTCACGGTGTTAATAAATGTAGGAATATTTAAGCATTAATCGCTGTAATTCGACAGGCTTTTTTTCACTATTTTTGAACTCCTTGGAGCTCTTGACTCTGCGTATTGCACAAAAGGGACTCAAACCCATGTCATTAGAACAGCTTTTCACTGATTCATTTCACAGTTTCGTGAGAATTTATTGAGTACGGAAAAACGGGACCAACAACGCGGCCATCTTAAGACGTGATGTTTGCTTTTCTCTCCTCCGCCGTCCTTAATCGGGAATAAACACAAATGACATCATTGGAAGCGCGGCGCGGACGTTGTTTTTTCGCTGGAATGAAAATAAATTGTGCACGTGCGTGGCGGTCCGGACCATGCCCAGAAGCCGGTGCTATCGCTTCAAAGGTCGGGTGCGTCCAAGGCGGAGACCGTCATTACCGCTGCGCTTATACGAGTCAAAATCACACAATAAACATAATTATAGATGGCTCCAAATGTCAGGTACAAAACTAATATTTGTTGAGAGCGGGAAAGAGTGAGGGGGGGGGGCGGAGGGGTAATTAAGTAGGGCTTTAAACAGACAAATGAGCATATAAACTACACAGTGACCTTTATGTAGAGCGCTCGGGGGGATTGGGAATGCGAAAGGCTGAGAATGGATTCAACAACTTTACACCAGCAGTTTAGCATTCGGTTTTCACTCGTTTATGAGAAATTAGGCCCGATATATTGTGATACATGATATACCGCGATTCGATACTATTATAATGTAGGTTTGCAATACTCTATACCTATAATAAATGAAGAAAAGAAAAAAAAAGATTTATATTGTAGTGCAGGAAATAATAAATAATGAATACAATAGAAATGGTTCAATATTATTAGGAACTGCAATCATTTGCCCGGAATGAATGAAATAGAAAGTTTCCAAAGCTGATGAAGTGTAAATCGGGCTGATGAAGTGTAAATCAGGCTGATGAAGTGTAAATCGGGCTGATGAAGTGTAAATCGGGCTGATGAAGTGTAAATCGGGCTGATGAAGTGTAAATCGGGCTGATGAAGTGTAAATCGGGCTGATGTACTGTAAATCGGGCTGATGAGTGTAAATCGGGCTGATGAAGTGTAATCGAGGCTGTGAAGTGGTAAATCGGGCTGATGTAGTGTAAATCGGGCTGATGAGTGGAGGGTGATGAAGTGATCGGGCTGATGAGTGTAAATGCGGGCTGATGAAGTGTATCGGGTATTAATGAATCGGGCTGATGAAGTGTAAATCGGGCTGATGTACTGTATGGTGTAAGTGAATCGGGCTGATGAGTGTAAATCGGGCTGATTGAAGTGTAAATCGGGCTGATGAGCTGTAAATCGGGCTGATGAAAGTGTAAATCGGGGCTGATGAAGTGTAAATCGGGCTGATGACTAATCGGTGATAATTAATCGGGCTTGATCAGTGTAAATCGCTGAATAGTGTAAAATCGGGCTGATGATAGTGTTAAACTCGGCGCTGATGAATGTAAATGCTTGCGTTCGGTGATGAAGTGTAAATCGGGCTGAATAACGGGCTGATAAGTAATCGTGGCTGATGAAGTGTAAATCGGGCTGATGAAGTGTAAATCGGGCTATGAAGTGTAAATCGGGCTGATGAAGTGTAAATCGGGGCTGATATGGTAAGGCTGATCGGTTTGTATGAGAGTGTGACTGTAAATCGGGCCTGAGAGTGTAAATGCTGGAGGTAACGGCTGATGAAGTGTAAATCGGGCTGATGTACTGTAAATCGGGCTGATGAAGTGTAAATCGGGCTGATGAAGTGTATGGTGATTATAACTGGTATCGGCTGATGAGTGTAAATCGGGCTGATGAGTTAAGCTGTAATGGAAGCTGATATAGTGTAAAATCGGGCTGATGAAGTGTAAATCGGGCTGGGATCGGTGGATGAATGTAAATCGGGCTATGAAGTGTAAATCGGGGCTGACTAATGTATAATCGGGCTGATAGTGTAAATCGGGCTGATATATGTGTAAATCGGGCTGATGAAGTGTAAATCGGGCTGATGAGTGTAATCGGGCTGATAAGTGTAAATGGGCTGATGACGTGTAATCGGGCTGATGAGTTACGCTGATAGGTAAATCGGGCTGATGACGTGTAAATCGGGCTGATGAAGTGTAAATCGGGCTGATGAAGTGTAAATCGGGCTGATGTACTGTAAATCGGGCTGATGAAGTGTAAATCGGGCTGATGAAGTGTAAATCGGGCTGATATAGTGCAAATCTTCCCTTTTTTAATCCACCCTAACTGACATGAACATTCCTGATGCCAACAGCAGCTCTGTCTGTAACTCAGTCACATGACCTCATTAAAGTCACTCTGATAACATCTGATCATGTTTGGCAGAGCCAGTTTTTCACTCCTGCAGAATTCATGCAGGAGTGAAAAACAATATAAAAAGAGTGTGTGAAAATATATTGCAAAACAATGATGATGTTCAGCCCAATGAGGAATGAGGAACAATGGGCCGTTGTTCTCGCTGGTTTCCACACCTCAACAAATGTTAGCAAAACTCTGTAGAATGTTTATCTGAATAATCCATTTGTACTTTGGCCGCTTCAAAAACGATTTCTCTGACTTATTTGACCCGAGCTCATCTCGTTCTCTTCTGGAAACGGTCTCAAACCCAAACCTATAAAGCAAACCAAACCTGACCTGACTCAAGTTTGTGTCAAATGTTCTTTATAAAAACACTTGAAATCAAATGCAATGAAAAGAGAGAAATGATCAAATCTGTAAAGCATTTGAGGGCGTTTTATTGCCGCAATGAGTTATGAGGTTTTTATGTAAAATAACTTATTTTCTTTCTCAATTTAAAGCTGTTGTGTTTTCGAGTGTAGAACCGCAACGATTCATGATCTTAGTCCTATTTTGATCACTTTTATCTGGACTCTAAAACACATTATTAAATCAATATGTCAAAAAACAAGTTCAGTTCTCAGCAATAATCCATGACATTATTGTTTCTAAAGTACTATCTAAAAGGCTTCAGTCCCATATTTGTTTGAGTAGTAATTAAATACTTCTCTTTTGTATATTTGAAGCCTTTTGTCCAACACTAAATGGCATCTTGAAACAGTCACTCGTCCATGTGTCTTTGGTCCCGCGTTGGGCCAGTCCTGAGCCCACCCCCATCTCTGTCCCACACCCACGAGCGTTTCAGGCTCTGGCAGGTTTACAAAACTCTGCCCCCGGACACTTAGCCCGCATTAGTCTGATGTAAACCGGGCCCTGAGCCGCCGGGACGGTCCCACGAAGCAGCCGAGGGTCAGGCGTGACACGCAAACGACCCGAGCCGCAGCGTAATGACTTAATGACAGGGTTAATGGATAAGTAATTGCCGCATTGATTTTCTATTGAGAAGCGGTTGGATAGTAAATGTTATTCACCTCATTTGTACGCGCGCATTTGTATTCTGTGGAGTGTGGCCGCCCTGACGAAACGGGACCATTTGAAAGGTTTTAAATGACAACTTTAAAACTGAAAACGTATAACAAAATGACATTGTTTTTGAAGGATCTGAATATTTTAAGTTTAACCTTAAAAGAGTGAAGGTATTTCAATAAATAAAAGTGTAAGGGCGGGGTTGAAGCTCATTTAACGCCTCGCTCTGCTCTGATAGGCCAGCTGAGCCAATCACTGCCCAGCCCTCGTGTTTTAAACTCCGCCCTCCTTCCAGCGCCACCTTTGCGCCTCAGCTCCATCTCTGCGGCGTCTAATTACTTTCAGCTTTATTCCTGCCACCGCCAGTGTCGAGGCTCCGGGGGGGGGGGGGGGAGGGTCCTGTCGTATTATATTTGTGCTCGCCACCTCCAAATGCAAATGCAGAGGACACATTTCAATAAAGTGTTGCCTCAGTTGTAATTACAGATCAAAGCTTAAAAACAATTTAAAAAATGCTAAATACTTGTTTTTCACATTCCTATTCTATGACCGCAGTAATATTTGTTTATGTGAAGCCACCAATCAGCACAATTATACACTTTTACTGCGTCAACTTTGCCAAATACAAATGTCAGTCAGATTATTTTGAGTAGAAAATAACTGAATACATATTTCTAAGCGATAATTAAAATGTCTTTTTGTTTCACTTTGGTATTATGTGACTCTGAATAACAAGTGTGGTCACTTGACTTCACTCACACGACCCTGGGCCCGCGGGGGACGTGACAGGCACAATTGACCCTTTGGATCCTGGGCCCGTAGGGGAATCACCGCAACAGCGTGGCAGGCACAGTCGTCCTCTTCAGACTTTGGGGTCCCGTGGGGTACGTGGCAGGCACGGCCGTCCCTCTCAGACCCCAGGCCAGCGGGGAACGTGGCATGCGTGGTCGTCCCTCTGACCCTGGGCCTGTGGGGGGCATGCGTGGTCGTCCCTCTGACCCTGGGCCTGTGGGGGACGTGGCGGGCGCGGTCGACCCTCTCAGACCCTGGGCCTGCGGGGGGCGTGACAGGCGTGGTTGACCCTCTCAGACCCTGGGCCCGTGGGGGGATGTGTCAGGCGCGGTCGTCCTTCTCAGACCCCGCGGTGGAGCTGGGGGCGTGTCAGGCGCGGTCGTCCCTCTGCCGAGCGCTCGCCGTCACAGGTGCGCTTGTGTCGTGCCAAACCGCGGCCCTGTGGAGCGTGCATTTAATTGTCGTCTGGAACCGGAGCCGGCGCCAGCCGAGGGGCACGGGTTATGGATCGATAAACGCAGAAACACTTAATAAAAAAATACAAATCAACAACGCGCAGTCAAAACGCGGTGGAGCTGGGCTGAGAACACGCCACTGGTAAAAGCCGTGATGGATTTGTCTACGCTGGAACGGCGTCACATTATTGACATTTTCTGTGAACAAAATCAACTCTGCCCGCTCTGTTTATCGTTTAGGGAAATAATGGACTTGACAACGTAACCGAGCACCAAGAACAAAGCCAAGAGCAGATGATACAGAACTGAAACCGGAGCCCAATTTGGGTCTGAAAAAATGAATCTTGACTAGTTCACTAGACAGATATGGTGAGCAAATTATTAAAAAAGCATACGACTTTGTTTAGTTGGATATTAACAAAGTAAACAAAATACATGAAGTAGATCGGAGTTATACACAAAACTTTGGGGGACGATTTACAAGCAAAAAGCACATTTTCCTGTCCGTTTTAACCATTTTTACTATAACCAAATAAAAGTGTTGTCATGGACCAGACCACGAGATCTAAACCCGGACTGTATCAGGCCTGAATGAGACTAAAGGTCGTTGTAGAACTGATGAACAACAAAAAACATGAATAGAGCGGCCTCTAAATAAAACTGATTCTGAAACAGCAGCGGGCCCCGTACCACAGTCTGAGAACCGCCACCATAGGCTATATTTGTATTTGTTCAATCATAACTTTTGTGTAAATTAGTTTTTTTAATGCATTTTCATTTGTCTGAAGTCTAATGTGCCTCATGCACTGTATTGTTTTGTTTAGATGTTTGTTGTGTTGCTATTTGTATCTACCTATTTGTATATTAATATTTTGTGAAGATCTAATTTTATAATGTACTCCTTAGTTTTTGTGTGTATCTTTTGTATGTATGTTTGTATGTATATTTTACACGTTTGCATGCATGTTTTGTATGTTTGCATATATATTTTGTACGTTTGTGTGTATATTTGGTATGTATATTTGTATATTTTGTACTTTAGTATGTATACTTTGTGTTTGTGTATATATGTTGTATGTCTGCATGTATATTTTGAATGCTTGCGTGTATAATTTGTGTGTATGTTTGTATGTATGTCCATCCATCCATCCATTTTCTACCGCTTGTTCCCGTTAGGGGTCGCGGGTGACTGGAGCCTATCCCAGTGCCTTTGGGCCTTAGGCGGGGTACACCCTGGACAGTGGCCAACTCGTCGCAGTTGTATGTATGTGTGCGTGTATATTTTGTATGTTTGTATGTATATTTTGTATGTTTATGAGTATATTTTGTACTTTTGTATGTATACTTTGTGTTTTGTGTGTATATTTTGTATGATTGCGTGTATATTTAGTATGTCTGCGTGTACATTTTGTATATTTGTGTGTATAGTGCGATGTCAGTACTTTGCAAACCATTCCAACACATTTCATTACAGGTCATTTACACAGAAAGTATTTAAAAACTCCACTTGTTGCTCTTTTTTTTAGCCTGCGCGATCCTTTGTGAACTTTTACTGGCAAGCTCTCTCCCCCCGATTGGCGTTCCATTCCCTCCCAAACCCAGCTCCAAACCTCCCGAAGGACCCGCCTGGTTCTTTCTGGTTCAAATTCAGCAGTTTAAATAAATCACGGCGCCGGTGTCGTCCAGAGGCTTCGCTGCTGTTCTTTCTGCGCAGAGGAAAAACAGCCTGCACAGCTCCCGACCTCTCCCCTTGTTGCTTATTATGAGCAGAATTGAAAGTGCTTGTTTTTTTTTGTTGTTTTTTTTCATGCTCTGCCACTACAATGAGGAGCGAGCAGATTAGGAGATGCTAACGAGGAAACAAAGGCGCTCCAAGGCACATGTACAATGCCTGCTACGCCGCATTCATGGCACCGGTGCGTTGTGGGCTTTTAAAAAAACATTTTTATAGCCAATCGCTGTATGTACATTCACGGGTTATTTGTGTTTTCTTTGCCTCAGCGATGTTGAATTTCTCGCGGAAATGTACTGAACCTGTGGGATTCGGTTGGGCTTTTTCTTCCCGTCTTTCACAGAGATCCGACAATTTTCGATTCTATTTTGTTTCGTCTTTTTTTTTTTTTTTTTTTTTTTTCCCAAAACCACTAAAAATGGCTTTCAAAACTATTTTCTTATTATTTACTATAGTTAGAACTCTGCTCCAAACCGCCTGAACTCAATTCAATGTATTTTTTGAAAAGCCCAAAATCACAACCGCGTTGAATCATCAAAAAGAGCTGTTGTTGCTACGTTTATTTACTGTACGTACTGCAAGTCGCACCTTTCACAGACCAGGAAGTCACAGAGTACTTCACAACTAAAGAGAGTTGGAAATCTCTTTAGTTAGATTTTGATACTAACAAATATACTCGATACTTGACACCGATTTCGATACTCAATGATAAGTAAATATACAATTTTTAACTCGATTTTAACACAAAATGATAGTACCTTCTTTATTAAACAGTGAGGTCTTATGATACATCTGATAAATCACTCTAAAACTGTTCAGAGTTCAAGTGTTTCTTGCTCAAATCAGTATCTGGTCTGGATAGTAGCTTGAATATTTTCGATTTTGGATACTTCTGACACCTCTACATACAACAATACGGCCGCCGTCGCAGCCTATTCCCGAGTATTAACGCGAATTCCAGTAGTAAACAAGCAAATCCATTTTAAACTCAAAATAAAGTCCCACCACGACACTTTGACCCTTGAACGTGTCAGACAACGTTCAAACAATTTTTCCCCCCCATTTCCCTTCATTAGCTATTGTTGCATAACCTCCACAGCACGAGCTCCAGCTAAGGTTGAGCCAAGGTCATTTTATTTAACTGAAAAAGCATCAGAAAAGTCAAATATAGCCATTAAACTAAACTGCAAATGGTTTAAATAACCCTCACCAACTGGAATCAAAATATAAATCAATGTATTCTTCCTTTGAATGGTCCAAATGTCATCAGTACTAGGATAAAGACAGACTGAAACAGATGAATACGTATAATTTGAATTTTTTTTTAACTTCCATCCATTGCTTTGGCACATTCAACATAAACAACTATATATTTTGCGTCAGGTGCGCCTTTTGCGGAAAAATAATTCCACTATTATATTCTTTTTCATCCACTTGAAGCCTAGCAACAACGGAACAAAAACATCTTTACTGATCTGATTGTTTTTTTCCCCCCATTCATTTCGAGGAGACGGCAAAATAAAAAAACAATTTGTCGTACATTTCAACATCTCTCTCCCAGCGCTAAGAAGTTCACTAATTAAAGTAGGATTTTTGCGGCGCTGGGAGAAACGAACCGACCGTTTCTTTGTCAGGATGTGGTGGGGCCGCTAGCATAACGTCAGCTAGCATAACGTTAGATTTAAGAAACGCTAATTACGCGGGTGTCAACATTTATGCTAATCTGGGCTGAGTGGTTGTCGTCAAATTAGATTGCAGGCGTTTCCTGAAAGGCTTGGAAACGCTGCCTTTTGCCAGTCCCAAGCCTAAACACGCGTCGTATCGTTTAAATCACTTCATGCTCAAATATGCCGGTTCTCATGGCAACAAAGCCACACATCGGATGATCTTTTCTGCAGGTTTGTAAAAGCCTCCAGATCTGAGCCTTCCTGTATATCTTCTATTCATGGCGGATCACAGGGGCGGCGCGCTGGATAACGAGCGTCGCGGTGGCCCGAGCGCGTGCACGTTGACCTCCCCTTTGGCTTCTGAGGAATGCCGCGCCGGTGTAAACGAGCCGATGCAGGTGGACGCCGCTTGGGCCCAGGAATGAGCGGCTTTTCATCAGCGCGATGTCCAAAGACGACCTCAGAGGGAAAAAAACAGTTTGAATATTTTCTCACCGCGGCAACGGTCGGGCGGCGCTGTCGTGTCCTTGGGCAAGACGCTTCGACCTTGTTGATTATGTAAAGGTTATGAATTTGTGATGAGACTGAAGTCGTTTGAAGGTTTTGTACTAAATGGAATTCCGATGTGACCGAATTTGAAGTGATTAAGTTAAGGCACAAGATTAGCGCTTCTGACAGGTTGAACATCTCATTGAACGAAAACGCAGTTAAGTTTTATATATTTAAAATGTTGCTTCAAATTATACAAAATGTTATCCCAGAACAGCTCCTTGTTTTTGGGTTTATAATTTCACTTCCCTGTTTGTAATAGATGACATCACACCAGGGAATTACCCTGCAAACACTGGGCAAAAACTCATCGAAAGGCACTTTTTAAAATTTATTTGACAAATAAAAATATATGCGAGCGACTTTATTTTGTTTAATTATGTTTAGAGCATCAAAAAAGTTGTTTCATTAGTGTAAATTTTGCTTAAACTTTGTCTGGAATGCATGAACTTTGTCTTTTTCTACAGATTTTTCAACGTTTTCTCCACAAATGCCTTCTCGACTGGTGTAAAACTATAATTTATATGTACAACAGGTACAAATAAACCAAATAAAGTCAAAACCGGTCATAGGCACTTTGAGGTTTGAGTTAGGAAATTGGCAAAGTTCAGGAACAAGTTTGAGTTTTCACGTTTGCTCCTCCTGAGCCGTTTATCGCGCTAAACGTTTGGAAAGCCCCGTTTTTGGCTTTCACATGTCACACTCTCGTACGCAGGGGCTTTTTTTTTCTTCATATTGTTCACATTCATTTTCACCAGAATATTAAAAAGGAGAAGACACGAATGCTAGACCGGCTCATTTCTGGCGCGTGCAGTTAAAACATCACACTATTAACATTCCAAAAACGGCGTAGTCGAGCGTAGAACCGGAATGATCAGTAATCAAATAAGTAAATCCATGATGGGATGACAACAGGGACAACGGACGGGAAAGATCCTTTGAGCAAACTCATTTAAATCTTGATTAATATGCAAAAACAAACAAACATAATAATAATTTTGATTTCCCCTGCATATTCATTAAATATTATGGTCGCTTCAAATCCAAACTCAAACTCGACACCAAGGAATACACTTTAAAATACACTGTTGTTGTTGTTGCCCCTCTGTCGCGCCCCCGTGATGGAGCCCGCGCCTCTGTCACTATTCATCTGAGGGCTTCACCGTCACCGCCCGTCCCACTCGCTCAAAACCCGCGCTTCAGTGACACGCGCGCCTTTTTTTTTCCCCACGTGGATTTATGGGGGCGGGGTCTGCCCATCGGAAACGCCGCAGGGGATTTAGACCGGCGAGCGGCGATTTTGAAAGAGGTCGGGGTGTCGAAAGGGTGCGGCTTCAGGTCGTAGAGGATTAGAACTCATTTACGCTCGCGGGAGGTGTGAATGAGCGCGTGTATGAGCGCGTGAATGAGCGCGTGAATGAGCGTGTGACGGGCCGATGCAGATCTGTGATGTCCCCCGGATGGATTTAGTCGACTCGATTTAATGTGAGAAATGGATGGATTTCCGCAGTCTTCACGGAACGGATCTTTTTATATGACTTGGGGCTTAAAATGTTCGTTACCGTTTGAGTTTGTACTCGTTATAATGCGGCGTCGCCATCAAAAACAAGCAGGTTTAGGTTGGTGGTCCTCTCCCCCTGGCTCGATGTCATCTGGTTGCAAATACTGACGTGCTCCTCTGTGTTTCTGAAGGCCCACGCTTCTTCACCAGACTCATTCTGATCATTTGTAGTATGTGTAGTATGTTCGGGGTAATTAACTGTTTTTGTCTCATTTGACTCATAATAAACCAAACAATGATATGCATGTACTAAAATATGAAAGGTAAGTGTTAAATGATCTAAAATATCACCTTCAAGACTTTCTGCCACCCCTGTGAAAAAGGTCTGGACACGCCCCCGTAATATAGTCCTCAAATTATCTTTACTACTCAAATATTAAACCAGGGCGATGATAAGAGTAACTAGTTTAAAAAATATTTTATTTAAAAACAAATTTAAGCACCAAAGACAACAAAAGTCTGGACTAAACCAGAGCTGCATATGAATATATAATGAGGAGCATAATCCAGAACTGCCCAAAAAGTTTAAGTCCAGGACGAAAGCACATCTTGGTCTGATCCAGAACCTAACAAGGACAGGACTAGACCAGACTAAACTAATCCAGTTCAACCATACAGGGTTATACTAGAACTCATTATTTACATGTAGGGATCATCTAATTATATTTCCATTGGGACAGGTTTTTCGGCGGGCTAATCATTGGAAGATGACAGCGAACCGGACAAGGCTGCTATTGACCATCGGGCTGGTCTGGGGCCGAAGCCAGGGCCGAAGCAGGGCCGAACCAGGGCCGAGAGCAGGGCCGAAGCAGGGCCGAAGCAGGGCCGAAGCAGGGCCGAAGCAGGGCCGAAGCAGGGCCGAAGCAGGGCCGAAGCAGGGCCGAAGCAGGGCCGAAGCAGGGCCGAACCAGGGCCGAACCAGGGCCACACTCACGTCTTCACACTTACAAAAACACCACATTCAAATTGGGACTAAACTGGGACTAAACCCAGAACTAAACATGGACAAGGCCAGGGCTGAACCAGGACTAAAACGAGACCAAACCAAGTCTACGTCAGAATTAAACTGGTGCTGCTAAAGTAAACCTCAAGTCCAAAGTTTGGACTTGAATTCATCCTCTCATCGTGAGCTCTGCTCATCGATTGGCTGCACATTTCCATCGAGTTGCATGTTTTTTGCACCAGTGACCTTTCTTTATATTCCACTTTCCATCTCTTTCCCCCTCTCTCTCTTTCTTTCTCTCTCGTGCTTCGATTAGACACAGCCACTGGCTCCTCACGGCGTTCGTCGTCGCTGGCATTGAGTTTGGCAACACGACCCATTCCCGTGTCGTTCGGCTATTTTCTCCCCTCCTAAGCTGTCGGGAGAGGGCGAGCGGACGGAAAGTGTTCGAAAATAACAAAGACGCGGGATTGGAGCGGGGGGCGGGGTGTTGTGGGTTGGTGTGTGCGAGCGAAAGCAACAATGGCATTACAAGAACTGGCAACACGATGGCATTAGCAGATTAGCGCTTCCTGCGCCCCGGGACCGGGTGTAATTCTGTCTGCGAACACCGAACTTTGATACGAGGTGCAGAGGGACTGGCCGGACTGGGACTGGGTTAAAATGCAGTTTGGAACGGACAAGTCTCATCGCGAAGCCTGATATTAAGTTCATGCAAATCCTTTAAATGGGTAAAAAAAAGCCGCACTGGTAATAATAGTTAGCAATGTGTGACTTTTAGTGGGGCAAGATGAATCACACAGTCGCAATTAATCGCAATAAATTAAGTGTAAATGCTGTAATTTTCTAGGTAGAGTATCTTCCGCAAATGCTGTTCTCCCTGTAGTTTAGAGCTGTACAAACGTTCTGAAATACATGGTTTGTCAGGTCATATTTCACACATTTTAAACTGGGAACTTTGAACAGAATCCAATTATGAAAAGCGCAAATCGAAAAAAAAAAAACGCAATTCCTTTCAGAGAGCGTCGATCCTTTTCCCGAATCGTGCTGCTCCAATGGCTTTTGGATAGTTTGACAATCGGGATTTTCACATGCAGGTCGAACATGAATAAGTAAAAAGTTAAATGGCTTATTTTAATAGCGATGTTGTTGTTTTTTTCAATGATTTAGTTTGCATTCTTCTGACGTCCTGAGATATTTCGCAGACACAGAAATAGTTTGCTGCTGCTGATTAATCGGTCAAGGGAAACCCAAGTAAGCTGAACGTAAAAACATGTAAAAAATACAGTTATTTTATTGGTTTGGGCTCCAAAGATCAGCGGTTCAACCTCGCAGGCTCTGAAAGAAGGCGTTGAAGGGACGTATTACGCACAGTCAACTTGTTACCACAGTGTTTCCTCATCTTTAGTTTGCTCAAAGGGTTTTTTTTAATGATTCCTGCACGTTTGAGTGACGCTGCATTGCCCTACAACTGAGGCTCGAGTACTCCTTCCCCCTATCCCCGCCCGCATCCCACAATTCAGACTCAAAACGATGCATACCGAGTTGTAAAACGTCTCGCAGCCGCGTTTTCGAAAATCGGAACACGTAAATGATAATCTGCTGCTTGTCACCGTGAAGGGGCGGGGCTTGTCAGTTCTGCAGTTTTGAACAGGAAGTCAATGTGCCCGTTTTAGATCATCCTCATACAATTTGTTCATTTTGCACTGCAGTATTGATCTACTTATGTTATATTCAATTGTCTTTTCTCCTTTCACTGACCAATAAATAAAGGGCCCGCGGTGTTTAAGTCGATGCGTTTGGTTTGTGTGGGTTTTGTCTGACAGGGAACCCTCTCTCGTGTTAAAGACCTCCCTGTGTTCCTCCTGCAGACCGTAGACTGCCGACTCCTGGCCCTGTGCTGCTGGAGAAAGCCCAAAACACATTACTTCTGGACACACTGGTCCCAGAGGTGAGAAGTCGTGTCCCAGATGATCCAGGCCCAGTTTATTCTGTGCGTCTGAAACGGCGTTGGAACGTTTGATGCGTTTCTGGAGGATTAGCGGAACTGACAGGGATTTGTGCACTTTGGGAGCGCACGTCGTCTGCTGCTGCCCACAGGAGCAGCGTGACGCCGACGTGTTTAATTTGCATTTGTGTTACATCTGTATTTCCTTCACTCAGCGTGCGTTCAAAATGCTTTCAGAGGCGGCGTTTGTTTCGCGACAAGAGCAGTTGTTTTTAAACTTGAGAGTTTATTTTAAGTCTCCAGAACAACAGGAGGTTTAAGGCGTTCTGATGTCGGGGAATTGATTGTTAAATGTGCACAATGGCCTTTGCTAAGACGTGGATAAAGCTTCATCACACTAAATAAGGACCAAAACAAAGAGCAGACTGGGCTTAATACACAGTAATAGAGCTCAAAACTCCACAGTTGGAGTAGGCAAAACCCACTAAAGTGTAAACTAGGACATGATTATTGTGAGAAATCTAATGATTATTCACAATTATTAAGACTGTGACCAAATTAAAGTTAAATGTGGCAAAAACGGCCAGATAAAATAAAGTTCTTAAATCTATAAGTCTATTTTTCGGCTTTAAATTGAACAAAAATACTAAATTTTGCTTCTAAAATTGTCACGATTGTTATCTTTTGCTTCTTATGATTATATTGTGACCTGAATAATCACGATTATCGATGAAACCATTAATCGTGACATCCCTCGTGCAGACTTATCGCCTTTAACTTTATCACCAGCGACAAGTCAAGACCAAGCGTTTCTGTTCTTTTATTTTCTTGATTTAGCTTTTTAGTTTAGTTTACGATGCAAACCAAAACAACCAGTGCGATATTATCCATTTCCTGTACACTTCCACCTTTAATAGGTGTTGTCATGTGAATAGGCTCGATGCTTAAAACCACAATAATAATAAAAACACTCTTTGGTCTTGTTCTAGTTCTGGTAAAGCTCAAAATTATTCTAAAACTTCAGGAAACGTCACATTTTGTCCTGTTTGTGTTTTGTTTTTTTTCAGTATCGATACAGTATCTAGTTTCGATACTAATTAATAATGTATCAGGGCTTGGAATCACAGGGTCCCTCACGATTCGACGCGATACACGGCTCGCGATACGCTAACATCACGATTTTGCGATACACGCTACAATCGATACACTGCGCACGATATTCTACGATATATATCACAATTTTTTGTAAAGAACCCAATACATTTTAACAACATTTTTCTTTGCTAAAACCACGACATGAACAAACTCAAAATGAAATACACCCGTTTGCGCCAACATTTTTGCGCGGTCACAAAATAACTCGGGGGAATCGTACCAGAATGACTCATGGCGATATATCGATACAGCAGCCCACGATATCGATACTGTATCACCAAAGTTAGTATCACGATGTATGGATTAGCGGCTTTTGGCCCGTGCGTTCGCTCCAACAGCAGCGGTGAAAGGATCTCTGGTCTTCGTGGTTGTTTTTTTTCCGTAAAGGTGTTTTTGTTGTACATTGACCCACATCGCGTGACTCCTCCTCCTCCTCTTCTTCTTCCTCCTCACTTAGCTCTGCGTCGTGCCTTCCCCGCAGATGCGTCGCACACGGCCGCGCCTGACGGTATTAGCGTGGCTCAGCCGGAAAGCGCGTTTGCCCGTCCGGCGCCGACACAGAGCGGCCCCCTCGGATTCGGAGCGAGGCGAGCGAAAGCCGGACGTCTCCCTTTTCATATGTCGCCGCGGGGAGTTTGTACGGCGAGCTGCACCTTAAACGGGATTATGGCGTTCAAATGGAGATGTAATAACGCCGAGAGGAGAGAGATCAAGGGTGGGACTGACAGAAGGATGGCAGGGGCCCAGCGGAGGAGGAGGGGGGTTAGTTCTGGGCAGTGGTCCATGTACTACTCTCTCTCCTGCTGCTCTCCCTGGCACGTCCTCTCTCTCCCCCTTTGTCTCACCTCGCGTCCCGTTTCTGTCTCCCCCCTCTCCCTGAAAAGTCCCCTCTGTCGATCCGGCAGGAATGTGTTAAAACAATCTTTAAAGGCGTTAGTTGTTTAATTATCAGAAAAAATGATCACAAAAGTGCAGAAATATCACCTTATGCCCTTATTTGAAAGTTTACAGCTTCACTTTTTAATTTAGAATCCGCTCTTTTTGTCGCAGTTTTGGCCGAAAACCGTAAACCATATTCCGATTTTGCATATCTCAAAAACAATGCTAATAAATTGATCTAAATTTGGATATACCGCCCACCTCTGAATGCAATCAAATCGACATTGCTGTTTGAATAGTCGTAATTATCAAGACTATGATTACTAGATTATTGAGCTATAATTTACTTATTATGTCAACAACAACAACAACAACAACAACAACCAGAACCAGCCAATCCTGTGGTTTACACCTCCATGTTCTGAATTTGGATGTATTTATTAACCTTTATTCAACCAGGCAAAACCCATAGAGATCGTAACCAAGGGTGACCTGCTGAAAACGTAGATCGCAAAAATCAAATCGTAATTGCAATGCTTGACATAAAAACTGCAATGATATATTTGTACAAAAATGGTTTCGCCGCACTAGCACATCCTCCCTCTCCTGTCTTCTTTCCTCTCTCCCCCTCTTCTCCCCTCCTCTCCTCCCCCCCACCCGTGCCCCCCCCTCTCTCTGGCCTGTCTCCATCACACATGCTCATGGTCAGTGGAGTGTGAAGCGCAGACACAGTTCAGCTCCGGGCGCTGCTGCTTTGGCTCCAGCTCCAGCTCCTGTTCGCTTCACTGTTCTTCCTCTGCTCCTCTATTACGTTCCTCTTCTCTTCTCATGTCGCTCCTCTGCACCTGTCTCTACAATTACTACTATATCGATTTTTCTGTCAATAATGATGTAAGAGTCTGTTTGGGGCTCAGATTTATCCTTTGCACATTTCCTTTGCGCTAAAGGCCATGTTTTTGGTGGTGAAAGGTCGTACTTTCTTTAGACGCTTGAATGAGGAACATTAGTGTTCCGTTAAAAAGGGTTTTCTCAACTTATTGCATCAGCGAGTGACCGAAGGCCGTTTTAATATGCAGCAATGCATTGTGCTGCAAAAAGTGTTATCGAGATGCTCCTCCTCTCTGCTCTCGCTCCCCTCTGCTCCTCCTCTACTCCTTCTGCCGCTCCACTTTCTGCTCCTCCTCTGCTCCCCGCTGCTCCCCCTCTTCTGCTCCACTCTTCACTCCTCTCCGCTCCACTCTGCTCCTCCTCTTGCTCCTCCTCTACTCCTCCTCCGCTCCTCCTCCCGCTCCACCTCTCTGCTCTCTTCCGCCGCTCCTCCTCCTCCTCTGCTCCTCCTCTGCTCCTCCTCCACTCCACCTCTGCTCCTCCTCTACTCCTTCTCCGCTCCACCTCCTCCGCTCCTCCTCTGCTACTCCTCCTCTCTACTCTCCTCTGCTATCCTCCTCCTCTGCTCCTCTGCTCCTCCTCTGCGACCTCTGCTCTCTATCCTTCTGGCTGATTTCGTTTATTCTGCTTTTCTCACCTTGCCCCTCCCTCTACTCTGCTCCCCCTGCTCTCCTCCGCCTCCTCCGGCTCCTCCTTCCGTCCTCCTCCTCCTCTGCTCCTCCTCTGCTCCTCCTCTGCTCCTCCTCCGCTCCCTCCTCGCTCCTCCTCCTCCTGCTCCTCCTCTGCTCCTTCCTCTGCTCCACCTCCGCGCTCTCCATCACTGAGGTTAACGTAAAAGAATTGGTCAGAATATCACAACATTCGAACACGTCACGAAATGCACCAAGTAACCAGACAATCCATCAGTTTCGGACGGATTGCCAAATCGGCACGTTGCCATAGCAATTTTGGACGATTCCAAAACGTGTCTTGGTCAAAAGTGCTCAAACTGCTTCTCCCTGCTCTCACCTCCATTTCACTGTCAACGTGGTTATGCCATCCCATCCGTGCTTGGCATAAGACAAAAGTTCGCCCACCGACCAGGAGGTCAGTGGTTTGTGCCGCAGTCGTCCTCGCCTCGAAACCTCATATGAAGTTTCGCTTTTATCTGGACTAAACTGAAAAGTCTGATCAAAGGCTAAACCAGGCCAGGTCTAATACATGCAATCAGGGAAGGAACTGAACCACGGGCTTCAGTGCATCTTTTGAACAACAAATATTGCTTTCCACAAAAGTATTTATTGAGATACACAGTGCCCCGCTCCCATTACTGCGCGCCCTCTTTGGCTGTCGGAGAGCCCACGCCGTTTTTCTGGAGACCTCAAGTGACTCCGCCCAACTTTACTTGAGATTTCCTTTTGAAAAACCTCACCTTAAAGACGACTTCTGGACTGAAAACACCAAGTTCGGAACACGGACTGCTGAACTGCTAAGTAAAGAAACGCAAATATGTCGCTCTGTCCGTCCGTCAGTGTTTTCCTCGATCTTTCCCTCTTCTTTTTTCTTTTGGCCTCGTCCCTCTCTGTCCTCTTTCTTGCTCTCTCTGCCCCCCTTTAGTCTCCCTGTCCTCACTCTCTCTCAAATCCCTTGTCATATCTTCTCTTCTTCTCTGTTTTTGTCTTCCTTCTCCGTCCCCGCCTTTCTCTTTCCTTTCTCCACCTCTCGACTTCTGTCTCCGCCCATCTTTTTTGTCTCTTCCCTCTCTCCTTTTTCCTCTTTCACCACTCTTCCCTCTCTTCTTGCCTCTTCCATCCTTCTCTTCTCTCTGTGCCTCTTCACTCTTCACTCTTTTCTTCTCTTTCTCCCTCTCGGCTCCCTCTATTTCCCTCTCCTCTTTCAGCCTCTCTCACACTCTTTTCTCTCAGTTTTTTGCCTCTGCCCTCTTGATCTTCTCTCTCTCTGTTCCTCTTCCATCTCTCTTTACTCATTTTGCTTCTTCTTTCTCTCTCATCCCTCTCTTTCCCTCTCCTCTTTCTCTTCTGGCCTCTTCCGTCCCTCTTCCTCTTGTCTTTATCCCCTCTCCCTTCTCTCTCTCCTCCCCCTGTCTTTCATCCTACCTTCCATCTCTCTTCCCTCTCTCCCTCTCCTGTCACTCTCTCCCCTCTTTCTCTTCTCCTCTTATCTCTATCCCCACTCCCTTCTCTCTCTCTCTCTCTCTCTCCTCTCTCTCTCTCTCCCTCCTCTCTGCTCTCTCTCTCTCTCCTCTCTCTCTCTCTCTCTCCTCCCCCTCCCCCCCTGGCTTTCATCCTCCCTCCATCTCTCTTCCTCTCTCCCTCTCCTGTCACTCTCTCCCCTCTTTCTCTTCTCCTCTTATCTCTATCCCCACTCCCTTCTCTCTCTCTCTCTCTCTTTCCTCCCCCCCTGGCTTTCATCCTCCCCTCCGTCTCTCTTCTCTCTCTCATTTCCATTCATTGTCCGTCAGTCCAGTCCGCCTCACTCATTAATTTTCTCTTCTCTCCGTCAGTCTCGCGTCCGGCTCATTTAATTAATTCATCTTCGTCACTGGCGTCGCACAGCTTCAGACGACTGGTCTTTCTCTGGTCAATCATTTCCAGAACAACCCTCGCTGTCCAAACGCTAAGTGGATTTAAATTGGGTTTGTAGTCGTATTAAAGTTGGTTAAATGAAAACTTGTGTACCTTGGGAGGAGTTCCGGTGTGACTGATTGGGCAAATGTGCTGGTCGGTTTTGCACGATGGCTCACAATATAAAGGCTGTTGCATTTTAATTCGATGTAGACTGTGATATTTGTAGCGCAGGGTCTTTCCTCTGCTTGTCTTCCTGTTTGTTCCGCAATAAGGCATTAAGCTGTATTATAACATATGTTCCATTATATTGTATTGCTTAAAAGTATGGAAATGACCTGTAGTATTATATTTGTACTATTGCCAGGGCCACAAATGTTCTCTGCAAAGAATAGATTTGAATGACAAGGAGGCCACGCCTATTTGGAACAGGCTGCCGGATAATGGCAGGTCTGGAGGAAGTGTCTGGGGAGTGAAGAATCTGCACATTTTTGGTGGGAAAGTGGGACAAGATAAGTCCAACTAAACCACAGTGTCAAACCTGCTCTGTGCACGTGTTATATTTGACATTATTTTAACGCAACCAGAATTTAAAACGACCCGGTATGACGCTTCTGTACCCACCTGCCCTAGCGCTGAATGACTAAATTGCGGCTGCCAGTCTGTGCCATGCCATCCGCCTCTCCGACCACCCACAGTCCTCCATACTCACATGGGCCCAAGCATTTTTACGCTCAAGGCCTAAATGAGTACGTATTGGGTTTAGTTTGTTGCAGTGACAAGCTTTTCAGTGCAAAATGTAATAAATATACTTACAAATCATATCGTACCCTCCGGCCCACCCTCCGGCCCACACTAGACCCCCCCCCATGAGGTCCAAATTTGTCCCCCAGTCTTGCCATTGGACACGGCCACGATGTGATCTGGTTACGGGCTAACTTATGAGACAACCGCTCCACCGACTTAGCCATCAATGCCTTTTGTCATTACGTTCTTTCAGTTATTTCAGAGCAGCGTCGAACTGCAATTGGATGGATTCATTACAGTACATTAAAGGTTTACCTTGAACTCCTTTTTTAGACGTTTCCAAAAGGCAGATTTGGGAGCACATGTACGCAGACTTCACCTGTGAATGGACTGTAATGAACACCCGATGTGAGGGACGTTAGCGACGTTAACGCGCGAGGACATTAGCGCGGCGAACGAAGGGACATTAGAGGCGCGAAGAGAGGGAGAAATGGAGCTAATGGGACACCTTTACTCCTCAACGCCACTCTTAAAAACCCATTGGTTATTAATGGGACTATCTACTTCGGCTTGCAATACAAATCACATACAAGCAGATGACCCAAATGCCTTCTAGAAATACATTGGATATTTGGATTTTTTTGAGGTTTTCTATCAAGAACTTCTTTAGTTTCAAGTTTATCAGACGTCTTTTCGTCAACGTTGCATTTATTCTTGGTTCTTTTTGGCTTTTCCTCAACATAATGCTCCATAAGCTTGTGTTCTCGCTCATGTTCCTCCTCTATCCCATCTCTGCTCCATCCAACTTGAGTACAAACCCACCACATCCTCATCCCCATCTGGCTTTAGACCGCTCCATGACCTCCTCTCTCTCCTCTCTCCTCCCTCCACTCTCCCACACCTCTTTCCTCGCCGTCTTTGCGCTCCCGCTTTACTTTGCTAACAGCTTTTGAGCGCGGGGTTAAGCGAAGGAGGTGTGAAATCGATGTGCTTGTCCAGCGGCCTCCAATGCAAATCCACTTTAAATGAGTCCAAATAGTTCAGACCGCGCTGCCCGCTCTTTCTCCTCCGCTGCGTTTGTGTCTCCGGGTTTAAAGTTTGGGTGATGCAGGTGCAGAACCATCGATTTCTGTCGGAGCAGGTTTGTACTCTTTAAATAGCTCTTAATTGTATCGTCCACTCGTACGGGCGGAAGTTTTGATTTAATTGTTGTGTTTCGAACATTAAATCTGTCAGGAAACAACTTAAAAAAGGGAAAAGTTTCAACCTGAATTGTGTTTTCCTCCATCAGACGTCTGTTGCCTTGTGGAAACTCCTGACCAATGACATTAAGCTATATTAATCCATGGAGGATGTTCTAAAGTATGGTTTTCATTTTCTGTTTCTTTCTGTGACTTTCCACCTCCAGAAAGTTCCACCGTGTGACTTTATATATACATCAGGAAACACCGTTAGCTCGATCACACTTTACAGGTTGAAGTGAACTGTTGTCATTTCCAAATATCGATTTTCCCGTCACTCGTAAAACCTCTTTCATCTCCAAAAAAAACACCGCTCCCCTCCGTCAGACCGACTCCGTCCAGCCTCGAGACACCGACGGCCTTTTCAAAACAATTAACCAGTAATCCACTAATCGCTCCCTCATTAGGCAATTCATTCACACATACACACACACACGCACACAGAAAAGAGACGTTCATCTTTGAAAACATAATGGAGCCGCAAAGAGGAAGTGGTATCGCTGAGGAGCAGCCGCGGCGAACTTCAGAGGCTTCCAAAGCTCTGCGAGAACCGAGAACAAAGACTAGATTTCAGAACAGAGACAAGCGACGCAACAGTTGTGGACACTTCTTAGAGTCGTCTTTACATATTTGTCGTGATTTTAGATGTATTATAGAGTCATAGGATATGTTTTTTACTAGAACAGGCATAAGAAGAAGAAGATACTTTAATATTCTAAACAAGTATTGGTGGCAGTAGGGAAGGAGGGGAAGGATTTGGTTTAGATTACCGTGCTCTAATATGGACAAACACAATGTGGTGATGTGTTTGCACATGTGTCTGGTTGGGCGTCTGGCACAAAATCACCAAGCGACTGTGGCGACCAAGGACGAGGGAAGCACGCAAATGACACGTCTGTACGCACAAGTCGCTTTTCATAGCGCGGCAGTGATTAATCGACTCTTTTTGACTACAGAAAGAAATAACCGTAGTTGTTTTTTGGACTCAACAGACTCCAAAATTAGACGTTTTATCACACCCCCAAAAAATGTCAAAAAATCGTCGTCAATGATACACTTTATTCATAAATATTCTCTCTCTAGAAGCCTTGAGTCAGCATATTTCAACTTTTTTTTGGGCTGATAATGCATTTCAAAAGTCTCAATGAACAATAGAAATAATCATTTTCTGTAGTTGCAGCTCTTCCCTCTTCTTTTCACCAGTTTAGTCACACATTTTCCTCATTATCCTTGGACTCTGTGTGTTTGTCCTCCTGTAAAAGTCAAATTCTCAATACAAAAAGTTCTGAAATGAATCCCTGAAGCAACACGAAGACAACAGCAAAAATACTGTTACGTGTCTAATCTGTGCTTCTTCAACATCCGTAATGAATTAATTACCAAAGGCCATTCGAACGACTTTGTTGCGACGAAATGGATTGTTTTTTTTGTGTCGCTGACCACTGCCTCCATCAGTCCCAGTCCATTAAGTCATGTCCTTTTTATAGCTCTTCCTTCTCTCCTCCGCTGTCCCTTCGTTTGGCCTTGTGGCTTCGTTTTGCTTGTTTTCTGTGAAGCTGTCCCCTCTTTACTGAAGATGCTCTTAAGCCCCGTGTGTTCCCTTTCTCCTCTCTCTTCTCTTTTTCTCCCTCTCTCCACAAATTGCTTCGGACGATGTATCCAGGTTAGAGTGCCCTACTTTCCCCTCTGCATTTATTCATTTGGATGGGAGGAGGCCGCGGGAGGAGCGGAGACACACAAACAAGAGGATAAGGACGGAGAAAATGGTCTTAAAGGGCTCAAATTGAGTTTCTGTCAATATGCCGCGTGCTCCGCTGAAGACGATTGGTTTAGCAGTGTCTTCTCCTCTCCTCGGCGTCTGATCGAGCCGCTGACCTCCGCTGCTCGTGGGATCAGCGGCGTCTTTAAAAGATTAGTAGATTTGTCCAAGGCCTGTTTAACATTCACCGCGTTTGTAATAGTTATTTTTTAATTTAACCGGTGGGAAGTGATCCAGAGGAGACGGGGCAAGGGTCGAAATGCTAATTCCAGCACTTATCAACTCCAGGCTGGAGGTTAAAGCGTCTGAGCTGCTGCTTGACACTGACCTCTGCTTTTTGCTTGTGCTGATGTGACGCATAACCCACAATGCAACATTATAGAACATATTAAAGAGCGTTCCTTCATTCTAGGCTTGTGTTTTTTTATTGGAAAAACCCTCTGCGGACGGGCAAAAATCCACACAATCGACCAAAGCACCCGGCACGCGGCTAATAATACCTCTTTAACACTGCTGTTTCTGTACTTTACTACGACTACTACTACTACTACTACAACAACAACAACTGGGCGACATGGTGAGAAAAATCGAATCGTGATCTCATCCTTCGATATGCTATTTTGGCTGTATCGTGAAATCGTGATTCGCAATTTCTCTATTTAATTATCAATGCCATTTTTGACCTAAACGCTCTTTTTAACAACGACAGTGAAGAGAGGTATTTTCAGAAGACTCGGATGATTTAATTGACTTATTTTAAGGCGAAATAAAAATACAAATCGTTCATGAATTGTGATCAAGTCAAAATTGGGATCTGGCACAAAGAAAATAGTGATATTCATTGTTTGCCATATCGCAAACACCTAACTACTACTGCTACTATACTACTATTATATCACTACTACTTTAGCCGTAAAACTACAACTACGACTATATTGGATTTGTCTACCTTTTACTTTTATCTTTTGTTTCGATTGCGATACATTGTGCAGCCTTTTCAATTCTATTACCTCACTGCACCAATTTGATATAATTCAGAAAGTTTTCATTTGAGTCATGCTTTGCCTGGTCGCGCCAAACTTGAGATGTATTTAATGTGTGTGTTGAACGATGCAGAACGACAACAAGACACTGGCTGTTCTTCTGAAGGTTTCGCAAAGAAAACAACACCAGCTCTCACAGGCGAATCCACATGTGCTCCATTAAGCGCTAATTACTCCATATTATCATGACTGCCTTTGATTCCTAGGCTGCTTTCTTTTTTTTTCTTTTTTTTTTTTTTCATGGTGTTTCATGTATTCATACACAATTACAATCTTGGACATTATTGAAACTGTCTGCGGCGTGTGAAAAGATGCAAACACGCTCACTGCTCATCGCTATCTGCGGACGCGATCTCCAATTCAAAAAGCCCATTGTAGCCCGGCTGAGTTTTGTGTTTGGAGACTGAAAAGCAGGGTAGGGTTTCAAAATAAAGCCTGCGCAGTGTTACCCGGTGTTCTCTATGGTCGGCCTGATTGGAGATAGGCAAACATAATGGCTTGTAATAAATGAGATAATGGTTTGTGAGTGAAAATGCGGCACCTCCTCAGCCTCCAACGACCTGCTGTTGTTTGTTGTGTTCAAAGCCCCATTCAACCGTTGGAAAAGCAGATGAAACACTGTATTTTCCCCTTCTGTTTAGGTTTTACCAAATGTATCAGTTTGGAACCGGAGAGTGGCTTTGGAAGTAAACACAAAACATTGGTAAAACATGAATCACAACACTTACATTTAGTTTCAAATCCAAATCCGCTTTATTTGTCTAACACGTTTTATAAACCCAAACTGTTTCCAAAGTGCTGCACAGGCACAAAGCATACAAAAAAAGTAATAAAAGGTTTCACAAGTGCTCAATTTGATTCACTAGTCCCAAAACCGTAAAACCAGCTAAACCAAATCAGAGTGAAATCCTAAAACCAGAAAACAGCCATAAATAAGTCAGATAAATTCAAATAATTCACTGTGTATGTGTAATGATTCACTGTGCAACCATAGTACGTTTATTACCATCCAAATGTGTTTTTACTGGACATACGGCAAGCTAAAATAACTCTGAAGGACGT
The DNA here is from genome assembly GCA_015082035.1 of Chaenogobius annularis. NCBI lineage: Eukaryota > Metazoa > Chordata > Actinopteri > Gobiiformes > Gobiidae > Chaenogobius > Chaenogobius annularis. The sequence goes on from BJKM01000250.1 coordinate 629,790, forward strand.
TTATTATGTAACCTTTTATCATATCCTCTCTACCCCTCATCAAAAAACCTGCAGTTGTGTTGACCTTCATTCACGCTGAATCCTATTTACTTAGTCCTCTCCCTCTGAGCCTCAGAAAACAAATTTGCTTAGATTTGTGACGTCAAATGTAGTGATATTGAGGTCTCCTGCTGTTTTTAACTCCATAAATTATCATAATTTCTGCCTCAAATCGCTTTCATTACAATTGCACGCTCACATTAGCGGGTAGAGGAAAGCAAGCTTTTGTTTATTTCCCCGTGGTAATTCTCTTTGCTGCCAGTAGATGAAGTGCTAACACCAAATCCTGATGAGGGAACGCCTGACTGATGGAAAATAATGTGTGCTTTCAGTTGATACATTATTTTAAGTTCTAAAACATGACATGCCAACGCAAGCGTATTGAAAGTAGAACCAAGTCACTTTGGTGAAAGAGCTCCCCCTGCAGCTCCCTTGTGACGTTACATGGTCTGAAAATAGTCGTAAAAGCATGCATTTATTTTTTCTTTTATCATAATAAGACAGTAAAATCACATACAAAAACATTTAACATTGCCAAACATTTAAAAACAAAAAAGAAAAGAGAGCCAGGGTTTCTCAGGAGAGTTGTCTTCAGGTCGATGTCGGCAGATGTCGCAAGGTTGGCTTTCTGCCCAGAGACAGCAGGGGGCGACGACAGACACAACAAATGCCCCGAAAAAAAAATATTTAACCATCACAAGGACGTTCAATAAGGTGAAAATGTGATTTAGCTCTGCTTTAAGAGCCAACAACTGCACACATATTGTATAATTCATGTCCTGATGTAAGGAAGGCTAAATGATGTGTCAGCTTTCTGTGTATCAATACCCTGAATCAAGAAACAGATCCAAGAATAGGAACAGAAAGGGCATGTCAGTGAGTGGATTGGAAGCAGACCTATTTTACCTAATAATAATTTAAGAAGACCTTGTTTGACCCTTGATAGTGAAACGTCAGTGTTCCAACGAGGCGGATTGGGAGAAATAATGGTTGACATTGCGTGTTGTTTGCTGGTCTTGGCTCCTCGCGCCCACAACTTCTGTAACGGTCACTTAACGTAATAATGGCCTGCTCCTTTTTGAATCAAATCAGTCGACTCTGTCTGCATTAATCTGCTCGTATTAATTGGTCATCTGGATTACGTGTGATTTTTGCACATTGTCATTACTGCCATTGTGGTAGATGTTCATGTAAGTCATTAGCATCGTTTTTCAATACAGGAGCTGCACCCAAAATAGTTCATTTTTAGGTGACTGCACGCAACGTGTGAAAACAGAATGCTATTTTGAAGATACGCGACATTTTATTATTGAATATGTCTCCAGCAATAATAAAACTGTCAAAAAACGCAACAAATCATAATATATTGTTTTTGAGATGTTCCAAAACATATTGAGATCTTTATTGAGATTTTCGGTCCATGTCACCCACTTCTACTGGAAAAGCACGCTAAAGTAACGTGCTCTTGTTTAAATATATATATATATGGACAAGCTAGCCATTTGTGTTTTAGCATAGTCTTTGTGGAGTTAAGTGATTATTGTCAGCATTCGCTACACACATATTAACAGAGCAACATGGAGCCAAGTCAGCAGAACGGCGCACACAGGAGAGGCTGAACTTCCATCTAAAACGAAAGCGGTTGTGGAGGTCCGTCGAGTACAATTAGAGCTTTTATCATCACAGAGGCTTGGGTAAGAGCAGAGGAGGCCGCGACAGAACACAACACATTAACATAAAACATTAACCTGCAGCTCGGCCCAAACGGCAGAGAAACGAGGGCGGGGACGCGGAAAAATACTGGAAAGTATTAGTTCATTTAATCAAAATACTGGACGAGTTAAAAGTTCGCAGAGGAGACGATAAAGAAACAAAAAATAAGAAGAGTGCAGATTCAAAGCAGTTTTTGAGCTGACTCACATCCTTATGTGAAAGAATATTTATGTGTGAAATAATGTATACTGTCTGTGTGGAAAAGTCTTAGGTTGAGCTGCAAATACTTTAAAACTGGGCCAGAGACGGTGGTGGAAAAAGTACTCGTAATGTCATATTTTCACTGAAGTAAAAGGAAACGTAAAAAATACTACAAGTACTACTGCAGTTACTATTTTCCTGCAATTTTAGAAACATTTGAGATCAGCCTTTTATACAAACATTACAAATGAATCAACTTAAAGCTTAATTAAGTTGTTGTTGTTGGGGCGATGGTTGAGGCGATGGTTGAGGCGATGGTTGGGGCGATGGTTGGGGCGATGGTTGGGGCGATGGTTGGGGCGATGGTTGGGACGATGGTTGGGGCGATGGTTGGGGCGATGGTTGGGGCGATGGTTGGGACGATGGTTGGGCCGATGGTTGGAGCGATGGTTGGGGCGATGGTTGGGCGATGGTTGGGCGATGGTTGGGACGATGGTTGGGGCGATGGTTGGGGCGATGGTTGGGACGATGGTTGGGGCGATGGTTGGGACGATTCCTTGGAATATTTCTGGGACAATTGTTGGAACGGCTGTTGGGGCGTTTGTTAGGGCAATAGTTGGAGACTGTTGGGACAATTTCTGAAGCCATTTCTGGGACGATTGTTGGCATTTGTTGGGGCGTTTGTTGGGACGATTTCTGGGACGATTGTTGGGACGATTTCTTGGGCGATTTATGGGGAGGTTTCTGGGACGATTGTTGGGGCGTTTGTTGGGGTCGATTGTTGGGGTCAATTGTTGATGTGAATTCTGGTGTAGTTTTGACGATTGTTGTGACAATTGTAGGGGGGATTGTTGGGGGGATTGTTGGGGGGATTGTTGGGACAGTTGGGACTTGTTCTCAGTAATTCTATGATTTTAATTGTAACTAATAACAATTGCACTCAAAAAGATATCTAAGCTTGTCAAAACATGAAAGATCAACTTCAGATTTTTTTTGTTTTACAGCTGGTTAAAAGTTTGACTTGTTTGTGTTTGTAAAATGAATAGTAAAAGCCGACCTCCACCAAGTGGACAGTCACACTAACATGGTCCACAGGCAGGGTTTGTATCGTGGCAATCTCTGGTCAGTTTGAAGGCCAGCTGCAGCGTACATACTTTTGTCAATGAATATCCTTTGATTTGGGACATTTGCACTTTTGTCGATCGGCTGTGAACTTTCCCAATATGTTTTTATTTTCATTTCTCACTAATTCAATAATTTACAGGAAATCTTTTATGTAACAGCCCAAGGCGAAGTTTGATCATCTTCATCTGCAGCCTGTCTTCAGTGGTCTGCGTGTCTTTAACCTGTAAAAACACTGTTGCTAGGAGACTGTCCACACTTTTTGAAGCCTATAGTTAAATTTGTTTCACCTCTGCTCCTCCTGGGCTTTTGGTTTAGCTGTGAGGCCATTCTCAGACAAAGTAATGAGGCTTTAACAAACTGAAGTCCAGAGTATGTTATTATGGTCCGTGCTTTCTGTGTGGTCTGTCCCAAAGCGGAACAGGCGCACACACATCGGGCTCCAGGGCTGCGCAGCTAATCATTGGTTTAATTGTTATCAAATCATGGCGTCAATAAAAAAAGGATGTAATTGAAAAAAATCTCTTCTGAACCTGGAGCAAATGAGAATGCGGCAATATCAAATGCGTTTTTCTGACTTATAGTTTGTCTGGTGGGATAGTCCCTGCGGTCAATATTTAGCATAGTTTTACATCGGTCAAGTTGCTGTTTTGTGAAGAGAATTAGAGCCGAGTTTAAAATCAAAATAATAATAATAATAATAATAATAATAATAATAATAATAATAATAATAATGTGTCTTTCTTTCTTTCTTTTGCAGGTAAGACAACACTTTTCTGTTCCTCCTGTGGTTTCTTGGTGTTGGTGGAAACATTTGCTGTCTATGTAAGTTTGAACTCACATAAACATAGATTGTTCTGTGCAGTTTCATAAAAGCTCTGTGCGATGGTGATATTGTAATAGCGTGGAACATGTTTTGGTTGCGTAGAAAACGGCTGTGGTGGAATTAGGTTGGAGCCAGGCTTTAAAAACAGTCCACCAATGGTTTGAGAGGCCTTCCACAGCTGTATTCAAATGCACACAAGACAGACGGAGCGTTTAGGGTTCACGCGAGAACGACTACACACAGCGACGACTCAAGGAGGAGCTTGAGGCCTGGAGCCGTAACGGGCGGCGTCCCAAAGTCCACCCGCAGAGGGTGGTCCGTGCAGGACAGAATGGACTGACCTTTCTGCAGCAGCTATGTTCGTGAGCTGCTTTGACCCAATGACCTCTTTCACAATTTTGAATAAACCGCTTTTGCTTTGCACAGAGAGGCAAGCGTGAAAAGAGACGAGACAAAAGGATTAAATTGGCTCTATAAAAGACCTATAAAATGAAAACGTGTGCTTCAACTTCAAGTACAATCTTTGTGTGCCTTCTTTGCACCGCTGAGTGCAGAAGTGCTTTTGCATTTGCGCTGTTGTTTTTCGTGTCAATGATTTTGTGGCTGAAAAATCTCGCACTTGCGTCCTCAGTGGGTCGATTGGTTTCTGCAGCCCTCTGTAAGTCGCGCTGGGTAATTCATCAAACTGTAACTGAGATCTAAGCTTTTCAAAATGTCAATGATCAACTTGGGCGGTTTACAGCCAGTCTTCTGTCAGTAAAAACATTTGGTCTTTGGAGAAATAACTTATTTGCACTTCAAAGTCTGTCTTTCATTAGATATAAGATGAGTATTGAAAGACATTTTTATCCGTTTTTAATAAGAAAAATGTGCTCCATCAAATCAAGGAACACAATTGTGACTACTTTATTGTTATGTTGCTAGGCCAGGTTCAGCAGAGGCTCCATTTGAATTTGCACTGATTACGCCTCACCCCATGTGGCCCCTCGCCTCGTTTACATTTTTATTTTAAAGGTTTTGGCGTGTTAAAGAAATGCTTGATTATGTATGAACCGCACAGATCCAGGAAGCAGACGTCTTGTGTCTGATACACTCGTGCGGAGAGACGAAGAGAGAGCGCGGAGCTTCAGAACCAGTGACTCTGAACTCTTCCCTCAGGGTCCGACACCACATCACAAATGAAGAATCAGCTTCTCTGTTAAGAAATGAATTGTTTATTTGCCCCCGAACAGCCAATTTAAACACTGAAACCCCCTGCAGAAATAATATTTAAATTGCTCCATCGCTTGAATAGCATTATATCACATTTTCAGATGCAGGAGCCAGTGTTTCTCTCTATATCCATAAAAACAAAATGAAACCCAAATGTTGAATGTGATCATTTATATTGTATTAATAACATTTTAAAGCGCATTGTACTGAGTTGTATACTGCACACTGTGATCAAACTACAAAAGGCTGTTTTTAGGATTTTATTGAAAAGGTCGAGTCTGCTGTTTGCGTCAGCTGGGATTGAACTCTTCTTTGATTCACAGATTAATAATGACTGTGAAAACATTATATATTGTGAGCTAATGTCCAACCCAGTGCCACGCGATTACCCGTCTGAGCAGAGGAGACACCTGTACAGCCCGTTGTTGTAACTTGTGGTGCGGTGTGTTTGGAGGGCGGTGTTTGTAGTTGTGGTGTGAGGTTTTAGGACTGTTCTCACCTAATCGCTGTTTCTTGGTTGACTAAAGAACGCGCCGTGCCTCGACCGGTTGACTAAAAAGGCGCACGGCCGTGGTAGCGCTGGCAAAAGCTCTCAAACCTACAACGCATCTCTATGATTTGACCACGTATTCACCCAAAGTGCACTGATCACACGGTAACAAATGTTCATACGGTGAACCGCTTGTGAACGGTGTGTTTATGTGCTAAAAGGCAGATTAAACTCAGAAATTCACACCCAAAAGTCTCACGATAACTCACTGCACGTATTCTCCTTTCTGCTGATGTGAATATGAATCTGTAAAGATTTATAAAACTGTTGGTTGACCGAGACACCACCGACTAAACGACTAAAGGGCTACGGCTTATTGATGGTGAGTTTCCTGTTGCCTTTTCAGCATGCTACTCTTATTGCAAACTAAACTGACATTTTTCATACCACGTCCTCTTTGTTCGGCGCGAAGCCTGGAGTAATGGTGTTTTATTATTGCTGTGTTGCTGTTGTGGGTGAGCAGGTCGACCACAGGAGGCAGTGTATGAATTTTCATTAGAGCCTCTCACACTCCGTCAGGTCCATAATAAATAGATCCATGAAGAGTGATTGGGGTCAGTGTGACCGGGGGAAGTTCTTTTGACCTCAGACTGAGAAAAGTATTCAAGTTTTAACACCAGAAAAATCACCCCTGCAATCCAAACACGGCTCTTGATTGTGTCTTGGCTCGTGGATGGTTGATTTTGTGTTTGTTTATTCTCGCATGGTAGTTTCAGACAGAAATAACTGTGTATTACTGGTACTTCTAATATCATACTTGCTGCCCATTACGCCTTTAGCATCTAGTGCAGCAGACCAAACAAGTCATTGTCAGAGAAGTATTAGGTGATTTACCTGGTTTCAGTATAAAATCTAAGAAATAGACGACAATATTCTGCAAGTCGGTGTAATCCCTCATTCGTCCAGGGGGTGGACGAAGTTCTACAATATTCTGCAAGGTTACGTCTCCAAATCTTTCTTCATAAAATCTTCACCGTTGCTTGGGAACCTCAAGACCAATCGCTTTTACAATACTTTACAAAGGCAAGTCCGGAACCGTATTTTGCCTCCACAATTTTCAAATTGGCTATGATTGACATGCGGACAAACCAATCAGAGAGTCGCATGGGCTGTTCATGTGGTTTATGAGCCAAAACAAATATTACTGAGGACTGAAAACTCTGTAAATGTGAGCTAAGAAAGTTTCATATTAAGTTCTGAATGTAGCAAGGACATTTGAGACGAGATGTCTTCTTCATTTGAGAGATACGACTTGAAAATGAGCGACTGTGATTGGACCGCTTTCTCCGGCATCCAAACAGAAATGAGGGACTTGCTCCCTAGGCAAGAATACCTGCAGGAGAACTACACAAACTACACACATCTTTCTGGCGTCAGAAAGTCTATAAACCACAAAGCAGTGTTACTTATCCCGACACATTTAAATGATTATACATTTCACAAACCTGTCTGTGAACCTTATAGAGTCTTTTAACCATTCCTAAAGTCCCCGTGTTGTGCAGCTCTGTCACTCTTGGTGAGAGGAGACGGCTTGGCAGGTTGTCCTTGATTAAAAGTTAAAGTCCCCTCTTTTCACCATATGCTGTTTGGATGCAGCAGTGAGAGCGGACCATGCATTTTTAACTTGTTTGGCCTCAGGATCCACTGACACATGGGGCGCTGCGTTCAGAAGATTTACTCTGGAGCTGTTCAGCTCTTCCACTACAAAATGCACTTAACGTTTAGAATTTTTATACATACATAAAAAAAACAAGAATCCCATCAACCATACAGTAATGTCAGGAGATTTTAGTTATGACTTTGAGATAAAACCGTAAAAAACAGAACTACTTCATTATAGTACTTTTTATTGACCTTTATTTAACCAGGAAATTCCAACTGAGATGTAGCCACTGCCATGCCGCCATGAGAAACTTATTCCTCACGTTTCTAATGTCCTAATTATTCACTGCAATTAGTTTATGTACCAAACAGGGCACTCACTGGTTCTCGGACAATAAAACACTTATTAGGAGGAACCAGTGGACTTACAGAAATCACTCCAGGCTGTGGAGGGAGCACTTTGTCTCAGGTAGTTAGCAGCTGGCTAACGCTAGTTTACGCATTAGACCACCATGTTAATTGTGTGGCTGTGCTGATAAACGTTATTACTTACTTGCAGACCTAACGTCAGGCTCATTTCCCACTGTCCATGTGTTATATCTTATTCAAGTTTCCACTGCTTTAAGTGGTGTCTGTGACTCGCCTGCAGTCAAGGATCAAAACCCAAAACCTCAATATGTTGGAAGTATCGCCCCCTTTTCAAGCGCTGTTTTTCACGACCATGACCTAACGGCAGAGTCAGGCTGCAACATGTGGCGCCGTCCTCAAAATGGACATGACGGCAAAATAACTCGCGTGACTGAAACCCGTGAATACAAAAATAATGCACGGCGGGTCGCATCAGAATTCTCTCTGACCGTGGTATGCTATGCACACAGCGGTCTCATTTTGACCCCAAGAACTGCTTTCACAATGTGTCTGTACTGGGACGAGAAATGCAGTATTGTGTTGTCACGATAACATTTCCAACTCAATAGGCCTAACAATTTTTATTTAAAAAGTTTAAATTGCATCTACAAACCAGAAATGATCCAGCTATAGCTTTTAGGTCATGTATTTTTCATGTATGTGCTCGGAAAGGTTTTGATTTTCTAAAAAGAAGTCCTTATATACGTTTGGAAACATGTGCTGTAATTTGCATAGTAATTCATGTATTTTTGATTGGATAACGGCGAGTCTTTTGAGGTTCTAAAATACCTCTCGTCTCTATAACCCTCTATCACGCTCCCTAATGTACAGCCCCCATATGTTCTGAGTGAACACGCCGTGATTTCAGCGACGGCACAGAAAATAACTGTAATCATGGCGTCGAAATGAGACGAAATGAGAACAAGCTTTGAGTTCATTACAGAAGAAGAGCAGAGCCAGCCCAAACATCGCACACCGCCCCGCTGTTTATGTTTATGCCAAAGTAAATGCATTTGGGGCTTTCCAGGTACGACAACAAAACAATATTTTCCTTCTTTGATGCAGAGAAAGTAGAATTCTATATTTTCATTTTCATTTTAGTCGGCGCTCGTAGATGCTTCTATATTAACTCGCTCCCTTGTCTTTATTTTCTCATTTCCTGGCAGCTCTAACCTCAGCCTTCATTTACCCTCGTCCTTGGGTCCATTTGCTAACTTGGTTAGTCAAGAATATATTATATCTACCGGTAATCAAGAACACAAGGTTGTTGCACTGCTGTTTTGAAAGAATGGACATTTCTGCTGTGGTACCAGGGGGAAAAAAACAAATGAGAAATAAAACATTGACTTTGATCATTAATAAAATAGGCAAAATATAGATTGTACATTTGATTTATTTTATCTTAATAATATACAGGGGCACAAAAACAAATGCACAAACATGTTCTTTGCCGGCAAGAGACAAAACAACAGTCAGATATAGCGCACACGAGACTACAAACGCACATAAAAAGTCGTTTATGTATTTATGTTAGATTATCTGTCATGTGTGAAGATTTGGTTGCTGCTGGGCATTTTGGAAAGGGATTTGTAGTAAATTGACTGTAAAATAAACCACAACACACATACACACACAAAACAAACAAACACACAATTAGTACATTTGAAACTGTATGTTTGCACTTTCAAAGAGCCTGGTTATTGACTATTGACTCATTGAAAACGCTGTTGCTGGAAACACAAAACGACCTCGTCTTCAGTGAACTGGCCACATTGAAATGCAGTGTTTGGCCTCAGTGAATTTGAAGGCCTTTCGCAGGTTTCCACGGTGTAAACGAGCTGCTTTTCAGCTAAACGCGGGTACAGTATTGACAGAGCTTCACCTTTTAAACCTCTGCACACTTTCAGTTCTGTGCTTTCAAACTAGACCACTCATTCCTCAATCTGAACCAAGAGAACATATTAACTGCACTTATTCCGGCCTTAGTAAAGCACGAACAAAGAGTTTCATAAGAACAGTTCAGGCTCAATACTCCAACCGTAACACCTAACCTTAAGTACAGTAAGTAGCTACCAAGCTTGAATTATGCTTAATGAACTATGTTCAGCATGAATTAAGTCTTTGTTCATGCTTTATTATGGCAAATTAAGGTGTTGTTTGTGTAGACTTGTGCTATTGAAATCCAGTACTGACCCTAAAGTCTTTTTCCTTAATATCAATATTGAGCTTGTTGTTCAGTATCACAGATTAATGATCAGTTCGACTCAAGCGTGTTCCACATATCAGTTTAGCATCTAGCAGTTAACAGGGACAAAAGCCCCCATGGGATGAACTCCGAGTCTGTTTTTGTCATTTGTCATTTTCCATGATCGATGTCGTTTAGTCTCTTACATTTTGGATTATTGTGTTGATTGAACCCATTCAATTTGTGCTGCTTTCTGCTTTTCATTCCCCCTGAACATAAGTGTGGATATGTGTTGAGTTCAAGACAAACCCAACAGCGCACTCAAGATACTACGGCCTTGTGAGACCATTCTTAAGACATCACCGAATGACAAATGTACAAATAGTGCACTTCATCTTTTGTGTGGCGCTGCTCGTGTAGTAGGCTCATCCTTGAACCGTGAAGCTTTTCAGAGCTTTTCTTCCAAGTGAAATGTAAATGTTGAGCGGTGAGTGTGAGGAGTCTGCGGCGCTTGTGAATGGGCAGATGGCAGCGGCGGATCTGAGCTGTCATTTGTCAGGGGTTAAATCCACAATATGAACCGTGTCGCTTCACACTGAGAACCCAGACGTCTGTGCATCTGCGGACCACTTACAGACCCTCGTGTTCTGCAGCGCTGAGGAGATGTTTGAGAGCAAGACACAGTTCAAGAAATGTCAGCTCGTATTAATATAATAAACCATATTTTTGTATCCGTTTAGATCTTGTGACATTAAACGTGGACTTTGTGATGCCACCTGCTTGTCTCTACTTCTCTATTGCGACGTTATGGCTTTGACTATTCCACAGTACGACGGTAAACGCACCCATCTCCATGGCGACCCCGCTCACCGTGAGAAAGCATGTTCTTCAGGTTTTTCTCCGCACTAAATGCACAAAGTGTATTACGTGAAACAGCTTGGTGAGAGTGTCTGTCAGGGTTAAATCTTCTGCACAAACTTTCTATGGTGAGTCAATTAAACCTTGATCTCGTCATTTTCTCTTCATATATTTCTATGTTTCTTTCTGTTATTATTACATTCCCTGGTCCATAATTACTACAGTGACTTAATTGAATCTTACTTAACCCAGCCCGACCTTTTCACTTTTGGTTATAATTCTTTAAATGGGGGAACAGTTTTCCCCGGCCTCCTCTTAGCTGTTCACGAGATGCTGTTTTAAGTGTGTCGGTTCATTCTCATGCGTTTTCCACTTGAACGCTGTTAAGTCTTTTCTGACCTGCAAAACTCTGGATTTCTCAAGAGCTGTTCAAATTATGAATGTAAAATGAATTTGCAGCATGTGTGGTGGATACATTGGTTTCATGTTTAGTGCATTTGTTTTTATTTCAGCCTGTCATATCTGAGGCCATGTACACACGTAGGTGGGTATTTTTATAAACGCAAACCCGCCACCCTTCGTTTTATAAAAAAAGTACTGTGTACACACGTAATCGTTTTAAATATATGTCAGTCTACACAAACCTGTATAGTTGCGCTCTTGAGCGCGCTCATAAACATACCAGACCAATAGTTGATGGTGATAACCTGAAAGTTAGACCCAATCTATCCAATGAGAGCACGCCTTTTCACGTCCGCACTTCTGCAAAACATGAAGCGTGGCGCCAGATTTTGCGAGTTATTTGCATGGATCTATAGGTTATTTAGTGGTTATTTAGTGCAGACTGTAAAGTACTTGTTCTGTGCGCCGCACTTGTACAATCAAAAGTAACACACTTCTCAAAGGATCCACGTCCACTGCCGTAAACAAAGACGCATGTGTGACGTGTATGCAGTAATTGTGGCAGCGAGTGACGTTTGGGACCTTAAAACGCCGTGTATCCATGTCCACACTCAAACACCACACCAGAGTTTTCCGAAATCTTCACTTTGGTCGGAGTTTTCCAAAAGCACCGTTTTCAAGAGCATAATCCTCCGGTTATGTGTGGACGACAGGTCAAATCGTGGAAAAACATATGCGTTTCATCAGATACCCGGCTGCGTGAGGACATGGCTTAAATGTAGCTCCAGTTTAAGGTCAGACGCTGGACGCACGTTTGACCTACACACAAACTTCTTGCTTCCTTGTGCAATGAAGCTCCTGATTGGTTGACATGCCGCAAATTTCACCCAAAGTTCATATCTATATTCATATTCATACATATTCAATTGAAATGTATTATTACCGCTTCTAAAATGGCCACAATTATAATTTTTAAGTGCGTACGGTTATATTCTGGCCTGAATAATCACGATTAACCGAATAATCTTGACATCCCTGATTGTATGTTCACCTGTTTTTGTTGCCGTTGTTCCACCTTCCCTTCCTCATTGTGAGTTACAGAATGTCTTCGCCGTGCTGCCGGTAAATGCACCGCGCATACGTTTGAGATGTTTTGGCACACGGAGCGCTCTGGTGTCAGCTTTGCAGAGGACATTAAAGCTACAGCTGGTGGCGTCTGTGCTCCGAGTGCAGCCGAGCGCAGCCGCTGCAGGGAGCTAGCTAACATTAGCGCGTGCGTGTATGTGTCAAAGTACTGTTTAGTGCGCGGAGAAGCTAACGCGCTGTGACTGGTCCGTTAGCATCGGTGACAGCGGTGCAGCTCATTACACAGATCGTACAAACCACAGGGGGGCGCCGCTGAGCACTGCCGAGGAAGGAGGCTGAGGGAGGAAACTAAGCAGAAGAAAATATACATGTGGAGTGTTTTGTTAAGTTTGTAATGAGATGAAATGATCCAACGAGCTAAAACTTCATGACAGAAGACATGCTAAGATAGGATAAATATTAGTTGTATTTAACACTTATTTCCTCAAGAGATTTCGTCTAAATTCTTCAACTCTTTGTTTCTAAACCTTCAAAACAATGAATGGCCATTAGAATTAACCAAAAAAGGGAAGAAGTTTCATTTGATCTTGTTAATAATAAGACAATACACACAATATTCAAATTTTACATATCCCCAGAATGAGAATGAGATATTATCCATTTTCTCGTATATCTCCCACCTCTGCGTGGAATCATTTTGTTTATTTCAGTGACGCATGACAAAACAGACGCGCACATTGGTCATCCATCATTTAGAACAAAATCAAACAAAGGAACAGCGTTTAGAGCTATCTATTTGCCTGAGATATTTTTTGTTTAGTTTCCTCATGAGCAGGGGACATACAGTATTAGGGGGTGTGGTATTGCCTTTGAGAAATTATCTGTCACAAAAGAGTTTTAACGGAGGTTGTTGACATAGTGTTAGCTTGATAAAGTAACGTTAAAATGCAGCAGGCGGTGCTAGCATCACTGTAGCATGTAGCCCTCAGCTGCCGTTAGCGTTCTTGAATACAACTTTAGCCTGTTGGATCACTTCTTTATGTCTTTGTGTCTGCATTTGGTACCGTAGAACTCCTAAAGTCTGTGTTTGCTCTTGTAGTTTTTTTTAACAGCGGAGTAGAAACAGCTCTTCTACATTGTAATGAATAGCTGAATAAATACATTGAATTGCGTCCTCCACCGTGGTCCGCTAGTGGGCGTTCCCTCGGGTGACGACTGTATCTATGTGACCATGTGTGCCCTGATTGGCTAATCCATCGGTCAGTGACGCACACGTTGTTGTAAAGCAGCGGAGAAGAGTGTATTCTTGGCTGTCGGAGCTGGGATCAAACTGTTGACCTTTGGGTCGGTGGGCGAATGTTCTAACCACTAAACCTACTTTCCCAAACCACCCACGTCAAGAACAAAAGGTACAGAACAAACCAAAATTGAAATGTATTTTCTTTGATCCTTGTTTTATTTCATGATCAGCTCTCCTCCCACTGTTTACTTGTCAAATCAGTTGATCAAAAAATCCGAGCGTTCTTTTGTTTGTTCGTGCAGGTTTGGTCGTGCACATCAGAAACGGTTTGTGCGGAAGCGGCGACAGCTCCGGAGTCACAGGAATGAATGTTGACAAGGCGCTAATTAGCCATCACAGCTAGCCTCCTCGCTGCAAACACATTTTAGACTCTTGAGTGGGCTGAACGCGAGCGCTACACGCCACGTTACAGCGCTTTTCTGATGATCGTGTTGGGATGGAGCTGAACAGGGCTATGGCATATGCAGGTGGTTAGAGAAGGCAAACAGTGCTAACAGAATGCTAACAGAATGCTAACAGTCGACCGCTAGAAGATGAGACACAAGTAGGGATGTCACGGTATCAATTGTTAGTGTTATGATTATTGTGAAAAAAACCCGAAACATCATAATTTAACGATTATTCACGACTATTGATAAGCAAATGACAGTGAAATCTTTAATTTTCTTTCATTCCTGCGGTCTGATATGTTACTGTTACTCAAGTTTGTGACCGACTTTACATCAGGTATGAGGCTTTTTATAAGTAAGAAAGTAATGTATTTATGTTTTGTATTGCACTTTATTGTATTTTGCACTGCATTTTATACTGTGAGGACTGGAGTTAGTATTTGTTTACATTTTATCGTTTTATTGTACTGTATTTTATAGAGAGGATTGGAGATTGTATTTGTATTTGCACTTTATTTGTTTCATTGTACTGTATTTTAGATTGTGAGGTCTGGAGATAAGCACTTATATTTGTATTGCACTTTATACTTGTTGTAATGTATTTTTGTGAGGACTGCAGATGGAAATTAGCTTGAAGCTAAATCTGGTGCAGACATATTTTTAATGAAACTGCACATTGTCCTAATAAACTAAACTGAAACTGAAACTGAAACATACATTCACTTTCTGAAAGACAAAATAAAGTAATTTTACAAAAACAGCCAGATAAAATACATTTCTTTACATTTGGGCTGTATATTGAACAAAAAAAAGACTTAATTTAGCTTCGAAAATGGTCACGATTATTATTTTTGGGTTCTCCCGTTTATATTATGATCGGAATAATCACAATATAAATAATCGTGACATCCCGAATCACAAGGCGAGATTCTGACCCATTATTCAGTAAATACAGTTTTACAGTTTTGGCCTTAAGATTTGTTTGTTTTTTAAATTTTCTTTTAGTCATTGTATCGTAGCTTCTCGAGACGTGTAACTCAGCAGATTTTTGTCCAATCGAAAACAAACAGAAAAACCAACAAAACATAATTTACCATATTTTTGCGCAATTTCGTGCCAATTTTATCTTGCGAGATGCTCTTGTGATACGAGATCTTGTCCCTTTGCTTTACCTGTATTTCCATCGTCTTTTGGGTTCAGCCATGCTCAGGGTTGATATGAAATAAAAGGCACCTGTACATTGTCTACTTATGTACTGTAGTTACGTCAATACTTCAGCCTAGTTACTTTAATATCATTCATTTGTGTCAGTCGTCTCGCAAAAATAAGCCTGAACCGGGGCTTGATGCCAAAATTTCAAGGCACCTTGAGCAAAAAAAATCTAATTAATTACTCAAGTCTAAGTCAATATTTGGCAAACAGTGATTTGAATATTGAATTTGTTTGGTTGAAATGTTTTGTTGTCGTCTTATTCATTCTCGGTTTTTAGTTAAAGGAAACCACAATAATTCCAATGTACTTGTGCTGTTTTGAATAACGACTGGCAAATGCATAATATATATATAAAAGTATAGTGTAGTATTCAGACAAGTTTACCTACAGCTCCCCCGGTGTTGTCGTGTCAGTGATGAACGCGATACCTTGACGTAAACTGATGCCTTTTTTAAAACGGAGTGCCGACTCAGCTGTGGAGACGCCACTAACTCTGAAAAAGAAACCGTGGAGTTTGAGGAAAGTTCATGCAAATTAAAAGTTGTTTGTGTTACCTCTGGATCCCCTGCTTTTACTGCACAAACGTAGAAGCGGTACAAGTGCAGTACATGTGAACGTATATATTTACATTGAGCCGATCGCTGTACTGTAGCTCCTCACCGTCTGCGTCCGTGCGGTTTGTTTGGTGAAGTGTTTATTGATTTGTCCGAAACACAGAGTATACAGCGAGGCAAAAAACACAGCCCGGTGTACGTTATGAAGAGCTTTTCCGTAACAGCGTGTACAAAAGATAATGAGGTCTGCTGTGCATTGGCTCGTTTCGGGAAAGCCCATTGGGTTTGAGGTGTTTTCACAAGCCTGCACTTTTCAGCTCATTTTAAACACACGCGCGGTAAAACTCGGCAGGTATGAGTAACCAGAAGGAGCTGATTGGCAGTTCTGTTATGTTGAGTTTAGGTGCACTAGTGTCCGGCAACTGCTTTCATCCTAGAAGGTGTTATTGCTGGAATAACTAGCGATTCATGTTTATTTATTTTTTTAATATTTATATTTATTTTGTCGGGACAGTGCATGTTAAATTGAATGCAATTTAATTGAAATTCATGTCAAAATGATTCATTTTTTGAACAATTATTTCTACAATGAGACTTTTTTACACACATTATCAACCGAATAAAAGGTTAAAAATGTGTGATTTAAAGCTCTTTATTTGAAAAATTCAAATAAACTATATTATTGCCAAAAATCTGAAATAGTTTATTATTTTTTGACATCTTGATTTACTAATGCCGCTGTCTTTGTTTCTAAAAGGTCTTCTCGTCTGTACAGTCCAGATAACGATTGCGATACGATCAATTACAAACGACGAATACTTTTTGATCGGGTGTTGCAGCCCGAGCCTGGGACGTCTGCAGTAATCTGTCTCTATGTTGACGACGGGTAGCACCACTAGACCAAGTCACAGGTCAGCTCAGCGGAGAGACGAGCCGGCAGAAAAATGCATGATTTTTTCGCTTAATAAAAACACACCAAAACAAACAGCAAAAATCCTATGAACTCTCTGTGCTTTTTAATGTAGTACTGTTGTAATTTACTACAATACTTTTGTTTTAGTGTAATTGTCTGGAATTTCGTTTTTTATGCTCTTGGTCCAGGGTCACATTTGAAAAAAATACAATACAATAATACAATAAATGCCATCAAATACAATACAATTAAAGTAAAAAATGAATTTTAAAAACTGCATTAAAAAAAATAATAATTAAGAAGTGTAATGCCGTACTGTGGAACATTCCGAGCAAAGCAATGACATCACAGTAACACTTTTGAAGCATGATTAAGTGCTACAGAAAACAAAATACAAAATAAATAAACAATAATATTGAAACTACTTTATGCCGCTTACAAAATAAAAATAAAGTAGATTTATCCCAGTAATCCAATATTTAAAGGCGCCGGACTTGATTTCTACATTTTAAACTCTTTACAGCTCCACATGTGCCACTTACTTTCCTACTGCATTCCCAGCGTCTGAATTATGGATCACAAAGAGTTTATATCCACTTTTCACAAGTCTCTGAGGCCAGAGGGAGTTTTTCAGTCCTAAGTAAAGCTAACAAACATTAGCATGCTAACGGCGCACGTCCCGATTCCCGGAGAATAAAAGGCTTCATTTTGATGCAGAGAAGGCGCCGCGGTCTCATTTTCACCTGAACAGATGCAAATTGATTGACAAATATTTCTATAATCAATTAGTTGTGATTAATCGATTAACTTGTTGCAGCCCTAAATGAGTACATGAACTAGTCTGTTTTTTGCAGAATAAAACATTTAACCATAGTTTATGTTCATGTATTCAACCCTCATCATTACAAAAGAAATGACAAAAATCTCTCTCTAATGCAAATAAAACTCTTTCTTAAACGAGAAGTCGGAACAGGATGCTGAGGTCAGAGCTGTCCGTCAGGTCAGTCATATATTCTTGTTTTATACTAAAGCTAATGGAAACCAACAACAAGGCTTTTATGTCCATTACGGTAAAGGTTTTCGAATGTCTCTTTTAAAACAAAATCCTCATATCCATTAGCTCTGTGGGTAATGAGGCAGTTTATGTGCACAATGTGGTGTTTGGGCTGCAGAGGTGGAACTGTTTTCTGAGCGAGACGTTACATCAACCGCACAAAAGTTAACCGTCTGGTGGGCCCTGCCAGGTAACATACATCAGTGCAAAATCAGCAAACGTTGACCTGTGTGTGGGGGAACTTTGTGCCGAGCTAATCCGCGTACGTTACATCTGATCATTTGTATTAAAGGCGAGCTCTGTTGCCATGCATTATTTATCCAGCCTCGACACAGAATCTGCATATTAACACTCAGCATTTCGCGTGACCTCGTCTGAATGCAAGATGGGGGCTTTGGGTTGGCGTGATGTCATCTGAAGCACTCACAGACACACTCATACTGTAAGCAGCAGAGACTGACCTTGGAGGACGTGAGCTCGTGTCTGATACAGCGCTACGACTGTGTAAACAACTGTTAAATGATGAATTGACTCGGTTGGAGTTCAGCGGCTGCGTACTGTACCTGTTTCCGGGTAGTGTTTATGCTCTTGAATTTTGCGGATTTGTGTTGAATTGTGTTTTCTGATGCTGATTTCATTTTCGCAGCGCGATGAAGTCTCTTTTGGGAACGTTTGTGCCAAGTGTGGTTCGGCGTGTCAATCGATTTAAAAGAGCGAAGACGTGACTTAAGAAATATAAGAAATATCACAACAATGTGCTCTCTCTTATGACAGGTTGGACAACTCATTGAACTAAAATGCTGATAGGATCAACATTATGAAAATTGTATCCAAGAATAGCTCAGTTTTTAGGTTAATAACTGTACTTCCTGTTTGTAATCGATGACATCACACTAGGAAATGACCCAGCAAACACTGGGCAAAATCATCCAATGCCACACTTGTATTGTATTTTTATTGTATTTGACAGAGAAAAATGTATGACAGCGACTTTATTTTGTTGAAATAATGTTTAGAGAGTCAAAAAAGAGGTAATTCAAACTTTACAGACATTTACAGACGAATTGGTTGGAATGGGGCTCGAGTGTTTGTTCACACGTATATATATTTGTACTTGCCATTTGAACTGTTAACGGCGCTTACTTCTGCATGACAAAACGCACAGCTTCAAAATGCACAGGCGACAAGAACACTGGGGACTGAACACGGCCCAAATCGCTCTTCTGAAAATAGACGAGAGAGGGAAAAGTCTTGACGCTTACAGAGATTCAGAACGATCTAAAACATAAATCTCTCCCGTGGTTCAGACGAGGAAAGGTTCGGCTCTTCAAAGGGTGGATCCGCGTCGGTTTGAGATGAGGCTTTGGCCCGTCTTTTATGTTTTCATGGCGTTAAAGGCGTTTGTACCGTTCTATAATAAATGTACAAGATTTCACAGCCTGTAACATGAATGAGTGTATTTACGGATAGAGCATCGTGAAGGACAGCGGGGGAAAGGGTTCGATACGTGGCAGTGTGTTTCTGGGTCAGTTTAGCAGCAGCAGCAGAAAATATCACAACACTTTTAACTTTAAACATTGTCAACAACTAATCATTTTACTCAATTAAGAGTAAAGTTACTTCAAAAAATGCATTACTCTAGCTGAGTCCTTAGTGGGCATGGTGGGGGTGCGTGTGACCCCATTTAGAATGTTCTTATTCTCATTTTGTAAGTAAAATGGTATAGAATAAAGTGTAATTGTCACAACCGGTTTTTCAATCATCGCAATTATTTATGGCCACAATAGGTTATTTGTGGGGTTTTGTGTAAACCGCAGAAATGTCTCCAAGCTGCGCGCCCCCGCAGCCCAGCATGTCAACAAGACTGGATAAACGCGCTGAACGACCGGTCCTTTACACACGGGGGTCCGCTCTAGTGCGAGTGAACAGTGCGAGCTACAGTCAGCGTGAGTAGTTTTTTTTAAATGCCGCTGCTTCTTGTGTTGGCGTGAGCCAAAGGACTTTCTCAAAGTTTCAAGCCCCTCCCCCAAGCGTTACCATGGAGCTCATCTCATTAGTGAATTATATAATGCTTAAAAGAGCTACAATGAGGGGCCAATAAGCTTACATTTATATTATTTCATCCATTTGTGGCCATTATATTTTATTTTTAAATGAATGTGCTGTATTAAAGGGCAGGGAAGTGAATTGTTATAAAACCAAATTTTCCTCTGACAGGAATATTTGCAAGTTTAAACTTAAAAAAATACAATATAAATGTTTCCTTTCTTTTTGCTGATAATTGTGAGTAATCGTAAAATCGTGATATTTCTCCTCATGATAATCGTGACTCTAACATTAATAACGTGACATCCCTACAGTGGCAGTGGTATAGTCGCAGCGGAGATTAGAGGGGTGCAAAGTGTTTTCTTCTTCCTAGGGGGGGGCTTAACAGAAAATAATTGAAAAGGACTGCTCGAGCTCAAGTAAAAGTTTTGATGGTAATTTACCCATTGAAACCGCTGAATTGTTATCTTGCTTTTTATATTACCAGTGCATTCAAGCAAGTTGTTGTTCTTTTTGTTTTCAATATTGAAACTGTTTGGATTGTAGAACATTTTTTACCGACTGATATTTCGTTATAATTTTTCAGCTGCAGCGTGAATTCGTGCTGATTTTTCCAGCCAACACAAGTAAAGACATTTGCATTTTCATAACTGTGGAGTAGGCGGCAAATCCAAAGAGTTAATGACCCAAACACGGGTTAACCGCTCCACAATGAAACTTCTACCTTTCCATTTGTTGTACCGCCCACAAGAAGCGGCCAAAGCACTGGACTGAATCATATCTGACCACTGATAAATGAATATAAATGAGTGTAAATGCAGTGTATTTGTTGTGTAAGATGAGAAGGTGAAAACCCCCCCCAAAAAAAAGGTCAAAATCAAATGAGCGATCAGGAAGTATTGGCAGCTATTTTAATGTCAAATAAGGTGCCAGAATCGCATTTTTTCAGAAGTCTCGGAACCAGAAATGTGCACCAATAATTGTAAAACATAAAACGACTCCGTCAGAAGCTTTTAAGTCGAATAAATGCTGCGCAGATCTGAAACTAAACTGGATATGGTATGAGATACCATTGAGTTTTAATTGATCCATAAACACAATAATGTCACTGGTTTGGAAGCTATAAAAATGATGTGGTAATTTAGTACATACACTCGTAATGTATAATGCCGTACTGTGGGACATTCCAGCTAAAGGCGCGTTTATTTGCAGAGCACAAGTCATTAAGTAATTCAGGTGCACATTAAAATCACCCCACAAACAATTAATCATCGTTGTAAAATTAGCTTTAAATGATCAAATCCAAAGCAATAACATCTCCATCGTCCGGCGATTGTCAGATGCTGCACCAAAACAAAAGTGTCAGTCCAGTTTTGGTTTGACATTGAAGTCCGAGGACTCTGAGCGCAGCGGGAAACTCCAGGACAGTCGAGGAACGAGAGGAGAGAGAAGTCAAACGAAATGGTCGGCGGTGACAGCGGCGGCCGGGACACACGGTCGCAGTCACATTGTTAGCCACTGCTCACTGTCAGGAGTCCGCCCGAGACGCCATGTTCCCTCATGCTCTCTGCTGCTCCACTTTAGGTCGGCATGACGACTGCCACTTGTTCAAATCAGCTCCGCATGAATTTTCTTCCCGAAGGACATTTAGAGTTCGCGAGTTGTCCGAAGTTGTACAAGTGTATTTTGGTCAGTGAACTGGGTGAACTGAAAGTCTGAGCGCCACGAGGGGTTTGGGCTTTTGTGCGTTTCAGAGTGATGGGAAAATGTGCACCGTTGCCTTGACAATTAAAAATTCAAATGAAACTAGTGCTTCGTTTAAATGGTCATGAGTCCTCAAAATGTCATATCCACGTTTTTCAGAATGATGTGAAACTAGGACTGTTGCCATACCGATTAGCCATATAAAACACAAGTATTACAGACCCTTTAAAATACAATGTTTCGATGTCAGATCCGAGATGCTGAGATGTCTTTTTAACAAAAAATTTGCAAAACTTTTTAATTTCCATATATATATTTCTAGCATCAAATTTGTATCTGAGCTTCACAAAAAAATTAATTTGTGGTAAAATATGTAATAATCCCTGTATGTAAAAACTATTGTGTTTCCGACTCATGTTTCACATTTAGCATGAAAAGCGCCTTTATTCTTACTCCTTATTTCATGCATGCCCTTTATTTTATCATAGTTCATACTGTACTATCATTAATATTCATTGCTTTTTATCGCACCACACCACTAAAGCAAATTCGTTTGCAATGAAACTTTTTCTGATTTAATTGAGTGAAGGTAAAGTTAATTTGCTGCGCTGTCTGGTTGATCTGCTTGAATAAAGTGTGGCATCAGGCAGATTTGTATTGACTTTAAGGCCCTGGTTTGTCAGAGAGTCTGGTGCACAGGAGTCACACAAGTGAATGGCAGGTGGAGAAGAGGCAGCTAAGTGGATGTACACAGCGCTGGCAAATGGGAGGTAAACAGCCAGCTCTGAGTGGAGGGGGAAGCGTCTGGAGTAGAGGGGGAGAGGGAGGTCTGCTGCTGCGGAGAGGGAGACGAAGAAAGGCCTGCAAAAGTTACAGGAAAGGTGTCGACAGTTTTCCTAAGGAGACAAAGTGATGAAATTTCCCTGAGAGGGGAGAGTGAGCAAATGGAAGAGGAGAGAGAGAGAGAAAGCAAAAAGAGATGGGAAAGAGAGCATGGAAAGACTCCAGTGAGTAAGTGCGCTCATTTAATGGAAAACATATATTAATGACATCCTGTTTAGTGCATGTTCCTTCAGGGCAGTTTAAATTATATTAAAAACATCACTATTGTGGCAAAGTTGCATCATTTCAGTGGTTATATATAATGTTTATATTTTTTTCTTGTTGTTGTTGTGAAGAAGGTCTCTGTGTATTCTGTGTCAATCCCAAATCTGGTGTAGAGTCAGGGAGGGCATCTGGTCTACAAAAAAGTAATGTGAATTCAAATCAGGCTCCGGCAATTTGCTGAATGTCCTGTCCAATCAAGCCTACGGGCCAAAAAACAAATACACTGCTGTAGTGGCTCTGAATTCTCATATTTTTGTGCTTAGACGAAACATTTGCTCAATAGTTCAATAATAATGTTGAACTATTTTCTTAAAGTGGGACTAGAAATTAAAACAACTCCAGACCCCGGCCTTTAGTCCTCCAGACCCCGGCGTGTAGTCCTCCAGCCCCCGCCGTGTAGTCCTCCAGCCCCCGGCGTGTTGTCCTCCAGCCCCCGGCGTGTTGTCCTCCAGGCCCAGGCGTGTTGTCCTCCAGCCCCGGCGTGTTGTCCTCCAGATCCCGGCTTTAGTCTCCAGATCCCGGCCTTTAGTCCTCCAGACCCCGTTCATTTGGACTGTGGTTTTCAGCGGCGTGTAGGTGTTTTCGGTCACTTCAAATGCAAAGCAAATTAAATTATTCTCTCAAGTGCTGCGGTTGACGGTGTTGCAGTGTAAAAAAAAAAAATCAAATAAAATGAGCTTTTCTAAATTCCTTTACATGAGCTCGTCTCCTTTTCCCTCTTTATATCGCAGTGTAAATATTTCCGTTGCCGAGGCTGTCTGCGGTGCAAAGTGGCGATAGCTCCGAGCTCTAATAGCGGTTAATAGCACCATTTCAATAATACAGCATAATGGGGCTCACTTTCTTGTCAGCAGTCATTTGGTGATAGTAGTCATTATGTTGTCATCACTATGCTTTTACCTGCGCCTATACGGAGAGCGTGAGGCAAAAGCACAGGACATAAAGTACGAATCGGCCCCTATTCGCGCAAATGTATTTTTCACCCTTTGTACGCTTTATATAGGTCTGACATGGACCTGCTGTGGTACCATTGTTATCATCTCAGGGCTGGACGGCATTTTCACTAAGTTTTTCAAAGTTAGTTTTGCAAGGTGTACGCCCCGTCGCCAGTGTGGATGTAAAAAAAGCCTAAATTTAGCAGTTCTACCTTAATGACCCGGTCTTCAAAGCGAGGATTTTGCATTTTTACCATTGCGTGTTGTCCATATCTAATTGCAAAACCCTTTATCAACTGCAAACCTGGAATAAAGAGCCTGATCTGTCCTCGATATGTCTTGTGATTGTGTGTTGGCTTTGCGTTGGCTTCTCGTTGGCTTCTCGTTGGCTTTGCGTTGGCTTTGCGTTGGCTTTGCGTTGGCTTCTCGTTTGCCTCTCGTTGGCTTCTCGTTGGCTTCTCGTTGGCTTCTCGTTGGCTTTGCGTTGGCTTCGCGTTGGCTTCGCGTTGGCTTCTCGTTGGCTTCTCGTTGGCTTCTCGTTGGCTTCTCGTTGGCTTCTCGTTGGCTTCGCGTTGGCTTCGCGTTGGCTTCGCGTCGGCTTCGCGTCGGTGCTGTCGGTGCACCCTGCGTTGCTTTGTCATCTGAAAAGAGGTATCCCAAAGCTTCAGAAATCCGGTACGCAGCTTTGGCCTATCTACAAACGTGCCTGCATAGTTCTCATCCATCTCGAGTCCACTCTGACTTGGCCCATGCCCTCCCTTAAGTCCACTTCAAATAGTGATACTGCACAGATCCATGCAATCACCTCACCACCTTAACACACCACATTTCTTGCCAGCCTTGGCTAATATCACACCGAACGATCGACTTATTGGGCGTGACTACAATAAATAAGCCTCTGAAATGAGAAACTAGACACAGCACCATGGGGAGCGTAGAGCCAGGCAAATAAAATGTGCACAAATTAATATTCAGCGCTCAAAATGAAGCACATTTTCTCTATTTGCTCAATACGGGGGGTTTATTGAGAGCAGACTGGGAAAATGATTTGAAATTTGGAGGAGAAGAGTGCGACTCACCAAGGGACTTCGCAGAACAATAGACTCCTGATATTACACCATGAGACTGGACTAAACAATGGGATTCTTCTGTTCATCAGCTCAAAATTACCCACTTTCTTGCGTATTTCATCTGATCAACACAAGATGATAAAGAGGAAGGCAATATCTCTAGCTTTGGCAAATCAATTATGCAGATAAACAACGAAACTCATTCTCCATGTGCGGGTTTGATAAGAGAGCGTTTACAAGGACTGTGTTTTAAGAATAGAGATACGATACAAATACATATATATATGTATATATATATATATATATATATATATATATATATATATATGTGTGTGTTTTTTGATTGACCAATACAAAATATTAAATACATGCTTCATTTAAGTTAAAGTATTTCACAAAAGTTAATCGACAGTGAAATTAACCCAATGAATGTTTGTATTGTGATTTTATTGCACATTTTCATGTTCTGAAAAGCCCTTTGAATTACTTTGTAGGAATAAACTTGCTTGTTTGGAATATTATGTAGCAGCTTTCTTTTTTGTTTTACAGACAATGAACATACTCAGTGTTCCAATCCTGCATATCTCCGAAACAGCAATTGCATACTACACACAGTAGACTTTTATAATATCTCTGCCTTTGTTGTCAGAATGAAGATTGCGCAAACGCATCAGAGGAATCTTTGAAGAAACCGCCTGGTTTTAGTCTGGATTCACTCCAGGAGAAAAGATGCAGCGAGGAACACAAATCAGTGCAGGGATCAAAGTAGACGAAGCTGCACGTGTCAGAAATCTGCTCTTGTGGACTGAAACTATACGATCACTCAAACACTCTCAAAACAGCAAATATACAGGGACAATGAGCAAAGAGTGGAGACTCACAAGTACTGCCTTATAAACCGCATTCAAGAAGGATGTTTTTGTTCCTGAGAACTATTGAATACGAGGACGTGTCTCAGGTCTCAGCCTGGCTTGAAAAATCCTGCCTTCAATTTAACAGTTCCAAAACAGTTTGTGTGTACTGCTCAAAAACAATTCTCAAGTAGAACCAGACATATCAGTAGCGCGACAAAAACGTCTGTTTTTTACAGAACTCAAATACCTGGGACAACCATAGAATCAAATTTCAAAGTCAGAACACTCATTCAAAAAGAATCAAGCAATAAAGCAATAAAATCATCAATCAATGATAAGACTTCAGATACATGAGAGACTGTTTTTCAACTGAAGTGGCAAAAAACACTTATTTTCCTTGATCCTCTGTCATATCACATAATGTATTGTCAGTTGGTCCAATACTTTATCCACAACAATAAAACCCTTAAAACCCTCTGTAAACAAGCTCTGAAAACACTGGACAAAAACATTACAGATACCATCATGTTCTGCACAAATACAAGTGGATGAACTGGGACAATCTTATTACATTCAAAAACATCTGCCTTATGTATCGGCTCAAAAGAGTGACCAGAGTGACCAGAGTGACCAGAGTGACCAGAGTGACCATTCCTCACAGAAGAACTGTCTTTGTGGAACACTGAGGCTGAAGCCATCAGAGTCTCCCTCGTTCCATTCGTCTGAAAAGAAGGTTAAAAAGCTCGAGCACTCGCTGTACATGAATGCGTTTGTCTTTGCAGTTGTATTGTATACTTTTGTAATGTCCTGTCTTTCAGGAGACAGAATGTCTAGAGGAAGACCCAACAGGGGCTTTATGGACGTAGTGAAAGTGAACGTGACGTTGGGTGAAGACACTGCAATTTTATAACACGGTTCAAATATTTGTTTCTGAAAATCAGTGGTAGAAATGAAAAGGAACAAACAATATGGTATTTAGGTTTTGAAAGAATAGTTAAAACAATAGAATTATGTTAAATGTGTATTATTCTTGTCTATTTCTTGCCTGTAGAAGTAGAAAAAACATTTCTTGATGGGTTTAGCTTTAGTATATTGCAAGATAAAATAATCAGTAATCAAAAACTGACAAAGTTCCACTGCAAACTTTTGCAGTATATGCTTATTTATGCATTTATCTGTGCGCGCATAAATATGCACATCTACATATACATATGTGTTGTTGATTCTCGTATTTAATAGCCCGTTTACAATAATTATGCATTCTCTGCTGATATATGTATACATGAAATTACATGTCTAGAATATATTAGTGAGTACTTTGACCTATGTAAACACATGCCCAAATCCTGTGCTGCCGATCAAAAACAGCTAAATCTGGTCACGACATGAACATTTTCTTTACAGTCTCCATTTGTTTTCCCATCAATGATTATGTCTTTAATGTATTTACACGTTATAGAACGTTCTCATTTACAGCAGTGCTGGCAGTGAAACACATCTGTCATGTTAACTCAGGCGCAGCACAAAACACCTCAGTATTCTACCCCCAACATGGATTTGTGCTCGCGGCTCTACAACAATCACATATTCTTATTACCCTTCAAGGATCATGAGGTAGTGCATCATTTACATGTGTTTCTGACAAACCAGAGGAGTCATTTACCTGAAGGCTCACGCGGTCAACCGGAGAAACTCGTACAGTGCACCTGGAAAGTCCCTTTTGCCACATTTTGTTATGATGCAGGCTTATTCCACAATGGATTAAATGAATGACTTGCCTACAATTCTAAATGTCAATGCCTCATAATGACAACATGAAAGAAGTGGTTTGAATTATTTGCAAATGTATTAAAAAATGAAAAAAAGAGTACTTCACAGCCTTTGCTCAATACTTTGTTGAAGCACCTTTGGCACTAATCACAGCCTCAAGTCCCGTTCTTCTGCAGAACCTCTCGAGCTCCATCAGGTTGGCTGGTGAGCGTCAGTTCACAGCCATTTTCAGATCTCTCCAGAGATGTTCATTTGGGTTCAAGTCTGGGCTCGGAGCCATTCGGGGACTTTCACAGACTTGTCCTGTGGCCGCTCCTTTGTTATCCTGGCTGTGTGCTTAGGGTCGTTGTCTTGTTGTCAGATCTGTGCCTTGATACAATCCAGTTTTGGAGGTCTTCAGACAGTTCCTTGGACTTCATCTCTTGGTTTGTGCTCTGACGCTGTGAACTGTGGGACCTTCTACAGACAGCTATTCCAAATGATGCACAATCAACTGAATTTACCACAGGTCGACTGCGGTCAATATGTAGAATCTCAAGGACGGTCAGTGGAAAAAACATTTTGCTGTAACATAACAAAATGTGGGGAAAGTGAAACGCTGTGAAAACTTTAAAATGGGCAAACTATCCAAACAGAAAATGTTGAATCTCATTATTTTTGTGCAGAACTGGCTTCACCACCTCACCACATGTGGACCTTAATGCGCCCTCTCGACCTTTAATTCATGTAACACAAAATATCTGCTATATAACTTGAAGCTAAATATTCAGGCCCAGGTCCTTAAATGTTTGGTCATTATATAATATATTTTCACATCTGCGTGATTCAATATCATTCATTGACTTTATTGTTGAAAATAAATTAATACATTCTACGGCACCATTTTATAACAACTACACCTTAATAAAGCATGAACAAAGACTCCATTCATAATGACTAAGAAACTACTTAATGAAGGGTTTAAGGGTTATTATTAAAATGAATCCTTTTTAATACACTATTTGTTCATTATGAATTGAGTTTAGGCTATTAAAAGTGTCATTTTAAAGTGTCACCAAATCTACTTTTTTTTAATTTGTGCCACTTTTTGATTCATGCAAATCCAGGCCAAGTCAGTTACAGAGAGATTGATCATAAATCCGTTTGTCAGTTTAAAGGTGCACTGCGTAACTTTTCTAGTTGAGGGATTTCCATATGCTTGTGTCCGTGTAGATGTTAAGGCAACTGGAATGTTCCGCAGTATAAATTAGGGCTGAACAGTTTTTGCGGAATGCCTAATTGTGATTTTGATTAGATTTGCAATTTATGTTTAGTTAGTTGGATTTGGTTGGGCATTTTAAAGGCAAGGCAGGCACGTTTATTTGTAGAGCGTAATTCGTACAGAAAAGGCAATTCAAAGTGCTTCACACAACAGGAAAAAAAGACGTGACAGAAATCACAAAACCTTAATTTTAATCATTTTAAAGGTTAACATAACTAATAATACAAATCTTCAATTTTGGATTGAGATTAACAAAGCACTGCAACATGTTTTCAGCACTGGACATATCTGGGCCTCAAAACTCCTGCCATGGACACAATAAATGGAAAAAGGCCATTACTGGACTCCCTTGGTAATAGACATTAGAAAAAAGAAAATAAATGACATTCTGACTTCATTTGAAATTGGCACGTTTATGTTGGACAAGGAATTACGCAATTTTTTTCCACTGACGTCGTCTTCTACAGCGTGTCAAACGCTTGCGCTTCCTGCTAGAGTGCCCCCCGGTGGCTGTTAACCAGTAAAAATCTATAAATTAGCCACATTGCTGTAGGGGCCACAGGGTTCAAAGCGTGGGGGGCGTGGAGCGTGGGGGGCATGGGGCGTGGGGGGGGGGGCTTCAAGTCAGAAAATGATTGTATGTATAATTTTTTTTAATCCCACGCATTTCAGAACAGATTTGAATTTAGAATTAGAAACAAGATATTTTGACTTCAATTATTACAGATTTTCCAATGTTCGACCATTCAAATAGTGATTTTGATGCAATTGCGATATATCTTGTCCTATTTACAGTTTATATATATATATTATAGTTTGTTTTTTATTGCTCGAAAATGCATCAAAAACATGCATTCTTACTGTGAACTGGCTTGCCTCTCCACAAATGTGACCTTTAACTTGTCTCAATGGAGATATATGGAAATGTCTTATGCCGTGGTGTGGAATAACCCTTCCCCAGAAAAGACCAGTATCCTGAACTCCGGCTCATTTCTAAACTACGTGGGCTCCTTGATTGTTTAGATGAGAACACTTCTGAACGCGCCGCTGACGTACATGTCCATCGAATCTCCATGATCTGCTGTTCCCGCCGTTCGTTGGACGTCGATAACGGAGCCAAGACTTCCTCCCAGCCGCGGACACTCCAACACCGGGGAGAATATTAATAGAATTTCACCCGCCAGCCAGATTTTATGTGCTCGGGCCCGCAGTGTATCAAATTGACGATCGATAAGTTCAAGTTGCACAACAGTCGAGGCGCGCAGATACCAAAGGAAATGAGAGCAGAGACCAGCCGAACTGCCAAGGCGCCGCAACGATCACGTTCCAACCATGAAATGCTCTTCCACGTACGTATGCATCTGCAGTGTTTGATCTGACGAGCGGAGAAGTGGTTTAAAAATAATCTGTGTTCCCCATCGCAACACATGTGGGCTATGTTTAGTGCTTTGTCTCTGTAGGTTTAATATAGCAGGATTCCTGACGCTCTACGTGTATTTGCATAAAAGAATACATGCATAATTAACACTTGACATTGGGATTGTGTTGCTATTCTAAGTGTTTTTTTTGTTGTTGTTTTTTTACCTCAGCATGGATTTCTGTTACACGTTAATGAAAATGTATTCCAAAAATGGATTGCAATGTTCCCAGTTTTTCATATCTCTAAAATATGTGTAATTCCAGCTATAAATACTGTGTGGTTGTGTTGTTTCTAACCTGTGTAGTAGAAAAGGGATGTAGATGAGTTTGTTGTGCGTTTATTAAAATGATCATCATCTGCACTACATATCGGCCCCAAAATATTGGCAGAACTTATCGGTTTTCCAATTTCAATACCTCTCTCATTTTTATGACCATAAAATGTAGATTTTTCAAGCACAAAATAAAAGGCGTTGTTTTAAAATGACCAGGAGGTTTTTTATTAGTTCAGATATAGATCATAAAACAATTTAGGTCTTTTTTGTTCTATTTAAGTGTTGTTGTTTTTGCCAGTATCCATACTTGCTCAAATGATTTATTATATCTTTTTTTCACATCCGTTCCCTGTGGTTGATTGGCAGCTGCTTGACACAACTCTCACCTGTCCTTGGGAAACAAGCACTGTTCCACAAACTTAAAGGTCAAAGGGTCGATTCCCGCTTGGACCAGAGCTTGCTGTGTCCTTGGCAAAGACACTTTTCCTGCCTTGCTCATGCATTTATGAAAGGTGTGTGTGATTGTGCGCGTGTGTGTGTGTGCGTGCTTCAAGTGGACTAAAATAAGTGTCTGTACTCTAACTTAAAGAAGTGCAAATGAAGCTCTAAAGAGGCTGAATAAACGGTCCTCTACTGTATTTAAATGGTATGTGACTAAATTCTTGGGCCTGGGTTTGCGGACCCCTGGCCTGAACCGCTGCATACGCAGATCAGGACAAACACAGCCTGTCCCAACTGCACCTCTGTGGGACACACAGAGGTGTCCCACACTTTTAGTGTCCAACACCTCTGCGGGGGGACACACATGAGACGTGTCCAAACTGCACCTCTGCGGGGGGACACACATGAGACGTGTCCAAACTGCACCTCTGCGGGGGGACACACATGAGACGTGTCCAAACTGCACCTCTGCGGGGGGACACACATGAGACGTGTCCAAACTGCACCTCTGCGGGGGAACACGCATGAGACGTGTCCAAACTATACCTCTGCGGGGGACACGCATGAGACGTGTCCAAACTATACCTCTGCGGGGGGACACGCATGAGGCGTGTCCAAACTATACCTCTGCCGGGGGACACACATGAGACGTGTCCAAACTGCACCTCTGCGGGGGGACACACATGAGACGTGTCCAAACTGCACCTCTGCGGGGGGACACACATCAGACATGTCCAAACTATACCTCTGCGGGGGGACACGCATGAGACGTGTCCAAACTGTACCTCTGCGGGGAGGGACACATGAGACGTGTCCAAACTGCACACCTCTGCGGGGGGGGACACATGAGACGTGTCCAAACTATACCTCTGCGGGGGGGACACATGAGACGTGTCCAAACTATACCTCTGCGGGGGACACGCATGAGGCGTGTCCAAACTATACCTCTGCCGGGGGACACACATGAGACGTGTCCAAACTGTACCTCTGCGGGGGACGCACATGACGTGTCCAAACTGTACCTCTGCGGGGGACGCACATGAGACGTGTCCAAACTATACTCTGTGGGGGGACACACATGAGACGTGTCCAAACTGCACCCCTGCGGGGGGGCGCTCATGGGACATGTCCAAACTATACCTCTGCGGGGGACACACATGAGGCGTGTCCAAACTATACCTCTGCGGGGAGACACGCATGAGACGTGTCCAAACTGTACCTCTGCGGGGGGACACACATGAGACGTGTCCAAACTATACCTCTGCGGGGGGACACGCATGAGACGTGTCCAAACTGCACCTCTGTGGGGGGACATGCATGAGACATGTCCAAACTGCACCCCTGTGGGGGGACACGCATGAGACATGTCCAAACTGCACCCCCTGTGGGGGACACACATGAGACATGTCCAAACTGCACCCTGTGGGGGGACACACATGAGACATGTCCAAACTGCACCCCTGTGGGGGGACACACATGAGACATGTCCAAACTGCACCCCTGTGGGGGGACACACATGAGACATGTCCAAACTGCACCCCTGTGGGGGGACACACATGAGACATGTCCAAACTGCACCCCTGTGGGGGGACACACATGAGACATGTCCAAACTGCACCCCTGTGGGGGGACACACATGAGACATGTCCAAACTGCACCCCTGTGGGGGGACACACATGAGACGTGTCCAAACTGCACCCCTGTGGGGGGACGCACATGAGACGTGTCCATAATACACTATAATACATGATACTGTTTTTTTAAAATGCATTTATTTCTCGACCTTTATTTAACCAGGTAAGAATCCATGGAGGCCGAGACCTCTTTCACACGGGTGACCAGGAAGCTCCTTTTTCCTAAATGAACAGGAGACATGTTCCTCAGGTTTTAGCTCTGTCCTCCGAATCTCCGGAATTAGCCTGGCAGAAAAGAGAGTTTTTATTCAGAATATTGTCGTATGGCGTTGGCACGTTTCTCGTGTCCTGTTGTCATTTAGCCTCACGTTAGCAAACACTTACTCGTGTCACATGCCGCATGTCGCATGTCGCGTGTCGCATGTCGCATGTCACATGCCGCATGTCGCATGCCGCATGTCGCATGTCGCGTGTCACATGCCGCATGCCGCATGCCGCATGTCGCGTGTCGCGTGTCGCATGTCACATGCCGCATGTCGCGTGTCGCATGTCACATGCCGCATGTCACATGTCACATGTCACATCCATGATCCAAAGCACAGGAGCAGAAGCCAGCGCTGATGAGGTTTAGTCCCGCCCACTTTCTACAGATGTCCAACAAATGCAAGCACAAGAAAAAATAACCAATGACAGCACTAGTGAAGTGGGACTTGTGAAACAGGAATATGTCCCTGAATATGTCCCTGAATATGTCCCTGAATATGTCCCTGAATATGTCCCTGAGTACAGACAGCCAAAGCAGCCAATCAGTGAAGAGAACAGAACAAGACCCTCACAGAAAGAGTGGGCCGTGCCCTGAGCAGAGGACCAGGGTTAAAGCCCCAGGGACAACGTACCGACTGCTGAGAAGCACAAGTTGTACAGACGGAGTTCGAATAATAATCACACATTGAAATACATTTAAAAGAGTAAAAGACACATGTAAACTGTCTTTAGTCTGGACTTAGGGGCCAGAGTAGGAGCCTGTCTCAGGACCTCAGGAAGATCGGTCCAGATTTGAGCTGCTTAAAACTGAAGCCGTCCCATTTCATGAGGACAAAAGTTACCCTCAACCTAAATCGTTGCATAGTGCGTCTTTAAATGGTGGAGATCTCTTATTTTAATTCTGATTTTAGATGTTTTTTTTTAGATGGGCATTGGTTTGTTGAGGTGACCAAAGTCTTTCCTTCAAAAATCATACATGAAATCATCGTCTGAAAAAGTGTCCCCTAAAGGATCAAAAGCTTCAGTAAAGTCTATAAAAACAAGTGAAGGAATGAAACTTGTAATTCTCATTTGCAGGTGTGTTGATATTCTCATTATCTTTCTGTTTCGCCTCAGCTTTAATGAAACTCCCTTGTAAAATGGCATTCGGCGTGGCGGGTAATTGAAATCACCTTGTATAAATAATTTAAACCAAAACATTTCATGTGTGATTTCATTGGAGTTACTTTTATCTTCCTGCGCTCCACAAGGTGTTTTTCTCCTGCCAGGATGAAATGTTCCATGCAAATCTCCTTAAGCTCTTCCTGTTGCTTTTTACCCGGTTTCAAAATGGAGCATCATTAGCAAGTTTTGGTAAATTTCAGCTTTTTAAAAATCTCATTAACCAAAAAGAAAAACCGTCAGCCTTTCCTCAAATTTCATCAGTTTGTGCCAAATGCCATTAAGATGATTACCATTAACAGCTTATTTTCTCTCTGTAAAACTTTTTTTCCCCTACATGTTTTTCAGTGTTCTTTAATGAGGAATTACACTTCACTTGTTTAGTAATGTCAAAGAAAGTCATATTTAGATTTTCTTCTCGTGCAGTTAGTTTAGTCCCGACCCGAAATAGAAAAAGTTGTTTGCTTCTGAAATAAATATATCACATTTTTAAAAAAAGTCTTTGTCACATTGAAAATTGATGTGTGAACAAGCTAAAAGTCAGAAGCATCATGTCACTTTTCTGGTGAAGGGTTTTGCTTAGTAAGGGTCCACCCCAGTTTAACTTCACCGCCTTTAAAAAGCTTGTAAATCTGTGCGTGCGCCGAGAATTAATGCACGTGGACAACAACGATGCAGTGGCAGAGTGGCTAGCACACTCACCTCACAGCAAAAGGGTCATAGGTTTTGACTCCCGGGTCCCAGATTCTGTGCGGAGGCTCGTCTCTCCGTGTCTGGGTGGGTTTCCATCCGGTGGGAAATGCACCATGGGTCAAATCCTCCGGCTACGGCCAAGACTAGAACAGGCTCAGCCCTGGTTGACCCTGGTTGACCCCTGGTTCGAACTCCCTGGTTGGTACCGCACCATTGAAGGATGGAATCAAATGCAAAAAATTGGATTTCCCTCCGTTTGACTGCTGTACATACCTACTTTTTCCTTCCGTGGTGTGAATCTCAGGCGCCACAGCTTTAAACGCTCGTCTTGTTGAGTGACACTGTTGCCGTGGGTCAATGATGGGGGTTCTTGCATCAGCCACAGGCCTTTATCAGTGAAATGGGCAAATGTAGTTCTTTTCACTTTATGATCTTTATGGCACTATCAAAAGTCTAAATAGTGATGATATTTGGATGTGTTTTGACCTCGGGGAAAGCAGATCAACTCTCTGATCAAACTTTACCTTGGGGCGGTTTTATGACTTGGTCAATGCTACAAAAATCTAAAAATCAAGCCCACAATTCACCGTTCTATCACAAGGGACCTCCACAGACCAGCCCAGAGAAAAGGAGAGCTAATATTACGTCAGATAATGCAGGGTCTCATTGGGGAGACTTGCCTGAAGCTGTTTTTGTATTGATGTAATGTAGTGTAAAAATGGGAGGACTTTAAACGTGTGGTTTGGTCTGAAACACACGATTTAATTTGGAGAAGATGGTTGCTCCTGGCTACACGACTACATCAGCCGCTGCTAATGCTAATGCTACTGCCTGATCCGTACTCGAGGGAGCTGGACACAGAGAGGACACGAACCTGGCCTCAGAATATGCAGATATTATGCCAAGGCTGGATTTAATATGAACGAAAAAATGAAGCAGAAAATAACCCTTGTGAATGTAGTAATATAATGGAAAAGTAGGCCTAATAGTAATACATTTATATTTATAATTGCATACAGTATAGTCCATAGCACCATAAGGACCTGTTGATAATTGACATAGTTCTTCACAGTAGTTTTAGGTCCAGTCTCTCTGCTCTGATGAAGACATGTCCACAGACACTGTAAAACTCTGGCTCACACTCTAAACACAAGGCCAAAGCTCTGTGTACTTTGGCTGGCCAAAACAAATCCATTGGATTTCCTGCAGCTAAAGGTCTTCAGAGGGAAATGTGATCAACAAAGCAGGTTCTTCTGTTTGGGATGAACATGATAGATTCAGCGAGTGGTGCTTTTGTTAGTTCAAGGTGAACTCTGAAATAATTCCCTGTAACTAAGACAGAACCGTCAGTTCCTACTTGAGATCGGGGAACTCTCACTTCACATGTGAGAGAAACTGTGAAACTCAAGGCAATCGCCACTAAAAGGATCTGAGGACATTTGTTTCAGGTTAAATCCAGCACTCGTCATTGAACATGTTCTGATGTGTACATTTCCTTAGCCTGTGGTTTAGCATTAGCCACATCGTTTGCATAATTCCACTGGAACCCTGGAACTTTTCTGTGTTTCCGGTGGGAACTGTGGCTAAAACCAAACTCATATGATCACGAGCCAAAAATATACTTTTTAACATTTCCTTGTGCGGTTGTCTCCTATTTGTGCGTTGTATTGTTTTTGTTACATGCCTTGGGACTGTGGATGTAAATTAGCTTTGTAGTTATAATCCGACATTGTCCCTATTAAATAAATAAGAACATTTCAAATTAAAATAACCGATCTCCCAGTTGTCTGGAATGCAGCATAGGGTTTTAGATTTAAGATCGAACAAGCCAGAGCACACACAAACTTACAAACTCTGAAAAGGGTCAAATCTCACGTCGGGTCAACAATGGAAGCAGCAAGGTCTAAACATACATTTACTGGTATTTATTTTCTTATTTCTTTGACTGCACACGCACAACTCAAGAACAGTTTTTTCAGACATAAAAGAGAAGCAGAACATCACGCTCACCTCCCGAAATGTAATATAGTGACGCATCAGGCTGTTAGTTCTGGATTTGCGATCTATAAAATGTTTTAGATGGCACAAAGTGGTCTGATTTAGTCATAAAGTGCTTCTACATTATAATGAATGGGGGGGAACTAAATGTTCTCATTTAGGATAAAAAGAGGCACATTCTTTATTTATTCAACATTAATCTCATGTTAATGAAGAAAACAGACCTGAAATGGGAAATGTATCTATTTATTAAGTGCTCAAGCTCAGCGGCTGAACTAAACTTTAGTCGATTAATCGGTTGACGGTGACAAATTTTTTTATTAGTCGACGTATTATTTTGGGGGGATTTCAAAGGACTTATGTTCACAACAGCAGAAAGGAGAAGGTATGCAGAGAGTTAAGATTTGGGAGTGAATGCTGCACTCGTCATTTTCTGTATAAATGTATTTGTGGGATCGTGTATTTTGCGGGATCTAAGGGTCTTGTCTTGTGAACGTTTGCTTCAGATACCGGGTCAGATCATAGAGAGTCTTGCGAGCTCCTGCCAACGCCACTCCCGTTTAGTCGGCTACTAATTTTCAAACATCGGGGTCCAAGTGCATCGTCGAGCAGAACAGGGACGCGTTATCGTTATCGCTTCGCCGACTATTGAAAATGTGAAAACGTGCCTCCATATTTGAGAGGAAAAGCCACGATAAACGCGAGGAGAACAGGCACACTCTGGCGCTCTGCTCGTGCTTCATCTGTGCAAACTCGGCCTCAGCTCTGAACCTTCTGACAGTTTCCTCACGCCGTTGACGAAGCGCTGATGCCCATGTCACCCGAGTTGTCGCGATACAGCGTCCTCAGACTTCAGACTGACCCGCGCTCGGATCTAAGACGCAAGACCGAAGCCTCTCCAGTCAGAGCAGGCCGTGGATCCTCTTCGCTGAACCGTGTTCCAAAGAGTCTCAGATCCGATCCTCCTCCGTTCTCGCCGTCACGCAAACCCGCATCTTTCTCATGCGACAGCGAGTTAAGAAATGACAGTGCCTCAGCCTTATTTATGAGGACATTTGAGCTCACAGTGTTCATTTGTGTTTTCATGGCTTTCAGCTCACAAATTCTCCCTCTGCCGTCGCTCAAACTCAATCACGCGGCCGATTCTACCTAAACGGAACGTCCTTCACTTACAAATGAATGGCATTAAAGTATATCAAGTGTTCAGTTCATGATATTTATCTCATTTATTCGACAGGATGCTTTTTCTTGATAAACCACGTTATGAGCAAGGCGACTGCAAATCTGGGTGTAAGTTTAGCCTGCCAGTGTAAATCCCCCTCAGTGCCCGCCCCTACAATAACAGCGATGGCGTGTGCACATGTGTCACTGCCCTGTTGTCTCGTATCTCATGTCCGTGCTGCATGTTTGGATTAGCTCCGAGAGGAAGGAAATCGGCTCGTTCGACCGGATGGATATCGGAGCTCGTTTGAACAGCGCACTGGGGGGTGGAGAGGGGAATTGAACCGGCGCGCGCCTCAGATAGGATCACCAAAGTCCAACCCCGATCGGCCGGGTGGTCCTGTCGGTGCCGTGGCGGGCGAGGGGGAGCGCCGCTGGAGGAGATGGAGCGCCGCTGGAGGAGATGGAGCAGATTTGACACCGAGGACGTCTGTTCTCGAGTCTGAAGTGTGATTTCTGAAGTTTGGTTTGCTCTCAGATCTTTTTGTAAATATTGCTCAAACTCCATATTTAAAAGTCTTAGAATATGTTAAATCAATGAATCAGACTTTATCCTGTCTTATCTTATCATGAGGGGATCATCTAGAAAGTGCTCCTCCATATTTTGAAGTCCATACACATTCACAAAGTCAATCGAACTAATTTGTTGCTGTAAAAACAAAGACAAACCTTTTCTACCACAGACCACAGATATATTATATTGACAATATTCATTCATTCATCCTTTTTTTTTTTTCGCCCTTCATCACTGACCACAGCCTGACTGAGGAGGTTAAAACATTAAAATGTTAATCGAGCTTCAAAACCACATCTCTCAAAACAGTAAAATTAGTCATGGCTCCAGGAAGCGAGCTCCTTCTCATTTTTCTCCTCCTCCTCCCGGATCATTATGTTTTAAAATGAAATCGTCCAATGCTTCATAAAACATAATGATCCACCAAATTCATTTAGCCTGAGTTTCCACTCTTGCCACAGTTTCAGTGAATAATTGGACTTCAGAATGACTTTTGGGCACGCGCTGAAAGTGTGTTTTCAGAGGTGCTAAATGACTAGATGTTACCGAGAAAACTTCAGCTAAAACTTTAAATTTCAATATTTAATTAAAAAAAAATGTTTAATTGCCGGCTTAGTGGGGAACAGGTTAGGTACAAAGTTAGTTCTGTCTTACACCAGTGAAGTGAGGAACAGTTTGTTAAAGCACATTACAACTATAAGGCATCGTCGTTGTTATCGGACGAGATGTAGAGATTAGTAATAAAGCTTGAGTGTAAATGTGATATGGATTCTTCTCTGAGGCCGTAACAAGGATGAATGCTGTGTTAAAGCTCAGGGCAGTGTTGTGACGGGTCAGTATTGTTGCCTCTTTAAGGGAATGTAGTTCTGCTTCTTAAAATGTAATCGAGTTTATTGCACTGTTTCCATGCGTTGTTTTTTTTTATCTCTGTTGACACTTTGGTTAGGATCAGTTCCCCGGTGGGACAATAATAAAGTTTGAAAGTTGCGTAGCACTAACTATGTGCACTCTCTAACGCTGCTGAAGCGCTCGTGGCTACTTTAAATGTTTCTGTGTAGTTAATTGGGAGTGAATGCATTGGCTTTGTGTGGCTTTGTGTAGCTTTGACCTAAAAGTTCAGTTTGGATTAAGTCCAGCCTGAATCCGAGCATCAGCTGCTAAACACATGCTACAATAACCACAGAGGATCAGCGCACTTAAATCTGAGCCCTAAGCAATGGCACGCTCCGGCTAACGTTGTGTTTGTAGAACTCGCTTTGGAAGTAACAACTGCAGTGTACTTTTTGAGGAGTAAGGGTTACGTTCTGTTCTCTATTCAACTGCCCAAACAATCAAACAGAATAAAGTTTACACATGATTTAAGGTGTATTAGTCGTAATGTAGTTCCGTAAATTTAGTGAGCGCTTGGACAATATCTATCTTCTTGGAGACCAGTAGGTGACGCCTCTGGGACCAATTACAGGTCAGATTTGTGGTCCCAGTCACAGTAAGAATACATGTTTTCGACGGTCTTTTTGAGCAATAAAAACGCCTGTAAATAAATAAATGCAAGACAGATGAGTTAGATGTTCCAATAACGAACCAGAAGAGCCGCGTACTTCTCCGATATCCTCGTTCCAACTAATTGCGATCCACCCATATTGTTCTAAAGGCTAAAAAAAAAGTCTCGCAGCACATTCGCACACGTGGGATT
Source organism: Chaenogobius annularis (assembly GCA_015082035.1). Taxonomy (NCBI): domain Eukaryota; kingdom Metazoa; phylum Chordata; class Actinopteri; order Gobiiformes; family Gobiidae; genus Chaenogobius; species Chaenogobius annularis. Next base: position 669,476 of record BJKM01000250.1, read on the forward strand.
AATCTGGAGTTGGAGACCAGGCGCTGCCACACAACAACGTCACGCTCAAATTAATTGGACACCGCGCCTCTCCGCTGACCTACATTTCAAAAGCGCGTCGCTAATTTCCTTCACTCCACCAGCTATTTCTGATTAGGCCCAGCGTGGAGACCATTTTGGTGGCGGACGGTGGAGGTGGCTCATTTTGGGGAAACTTCAAAACGATCGCTCTCGAAACACTTTTCATCCGCGCCAATCTCGATCTTTTCTCTCTGGAGTGGGACATTTTGCAGGGAGTGAGTAAATGGCGAGAACTGGAGATGAGGCCAGTGGAGCAGATGAGTCCGGGCTGACGGATGGACCGGCCGCGACGTCCAAGAAAAATGAGCAAAATTGGCAAGGGAAAGATTAAAAAGACGGTAGCGACGGTAGCGACGGCAGCGGATGATCGGAGCAGGATATGGTGGTTTTCAAGAGTTAAGAAAACAAATTAGAATTAAATCAATGAACACAAACAAGCGGAAGAGGATTTAGGAAAGGAGGAAAATGCATTGTTGAACTGAACTCAAGTCAATGAACTGTTATTGAGAACGGTACAATGATATAAAAGCCTGTTGTTATTTGAAAATGGCTTTCACAAAGAAAAAAGAAGTCACTGCAGTAACTGGCTAATACTTTTAGCCAGTTAAAGGATGCATTAAAGGAGCACTTTGTCTCTTTCTGTTGGTCCGTTGGCTGCTCGTCTCTCTTCAGCTTTTCCGGGAATCTTCCACAGTGTGGCATTAGACTTGTTTATCTTGTAAATCATTCACATACAGGTGTTTTTACCACTCAAAAGTAGCTTAAAAACATACATTCTTACTGTAGCGGACTCGTCTTCCCGCAGAGCAGATCCGTGCGATGGGTTGGTAGCGTCACCTGTTCGTCTCCATGGCGATTGGTACGTTTAATGCCAAAGTGGAGCATTCCTGGCAAAGCGATGGGCGTCTCCAGGGAGTGAAGCGTGACTTGTGGCAGATCCTCCAGCTCCACTTAGAAAAGTTCCACAGTGCACCTTTAACAACTTCACTCTTTCACGTAAAACCACATTAGAAACAATGAAACTAGACTGGCTGTGATCTACACGTCCTGGGGTGTGGTCTCCTGGTGTACACCGGGTCTGGGTATTAGTACCAGTGCGCTAGAGCAGATCTAGTAAGCTCCTCATAGACTAGGCTAGCTCAAGGATCACGAGTCTCCAGAACTACAGGTCGCTAGCGGTCGTCAATATGTTACGCTACCATGCCCGAACTTGTAGATCGAATTCCCGAGGACTGTACGCATGTCGCATGACGCAAGGCTATCTCGATAACTATCACAAATCGTTTCTTCTCTCGCAGATAAAGATGCGGGTTGTGGTGCGTGCCTGTGGTATCGCCATGTGGCGAGGTTAATATTGGGCGAGTACTAGTGCGGTTCTATGGGCGTTTGTCTGTTGACGGGTGTATATTGTTGGCGAGAGCGTTGTGCATGTGCATTGTGACTTCATGTGGTGGAGTAGCGTGTGTGCGGGTCATGTGCTTCATGGCGAGCTAGTGTGAGCGTGTCCTGTGCTTCATAGTGCGCGAGCGTTGTTGGTTGCTGTTCTCCTCGTGCTGTGTACGACTGGCTGGCGAGCGTGTGGCGTGCCTGTGCTTCATGTGGCGAGCGTGTAGTCGCTCGTCTGGGCTTTGTCTTGGTCATCTGTGAAGTGATGTGGCGGGTGCCTGTGCTTCCATCTATTGTCGTAGCGCGTGGATCTGTGACCGCCTCTCGTCATCGAGAGAGGTTCGGTAGAGACGTTGGCGGACGCTGCATGTGCGCCGAGCGGTGACGGCTGATGGCACTCGCCTGTGCTTCATTTGGCGAGCAGAAGATCGCCGCGAGCTCCTCGTGCATCAGAGAGTTGTCGGTGAGCGTGTCGTGGCGTGCCTGTGCTTCATGTGCGAGGTGAAATGAGCGCGGTGTGCCTTCGGCTGCCAGAGTCAGTGTGGAGCGATGAGTAGTGTGCGTGTCGTGCCTTCTATGTAGAGGTATTTCTGGCTGAACTGTTGTTCTGTCAGATGTGCCATGCATGATGCTTCATATGGCGAGCGATTTAGCATGTAGTGCTTTCCGATAGTGTGTGAGTGTGGTAGAGCGTGGTACTTGTGCTATCATAGTGACAGATGTTTTTGGCTCGTAGTCTGTAATGCTTCATGATCAGCTGGAGTTGTGGTGTGTGTAAGATTGCTCTTCACTGGTGGCAGAGACGCTTGTAGAGCAGTGAGGCATGCTCGCCGAGTGCATCCGTGTCGTGTATGTGCTCGTCACCTATGGCGACGCGTTGTGGCATGATGAGTGGGTGATGGGGGCGGGTCCGTCTGTGCTTCTGTGACAGCAGGTTGTGTGGTGCAGCCTCTTTTTGTGTTGAGTCTGTGCATCATGTCGCGCGAGTTGTGTGGCGTGTAGCATCGGCCATTGTGGCAGGAGCAGTAGTGGGCGTGCGTTAGATTGTCATCATCCGTAGGCGAGCGTGATGCGCTGTGCCTGTGCTTCGATGTGGGAGGCTGTGGCTTTGTGCCTGTGTCTTTATTGTGGCTTGAGTCGGGGTGGTTTCGTGGTAGGTGACTTTCGTGTGTGCGTGAACGACACACATTATCTGTTATTCGTTTTGACGTGCGTTACCAATTACGTTCAAGACTAATTTCCTCTATAAGATTTCCTCTGGTTTCTGGTGTGCAGCAGCCGGCTTTAGCGAGTGCGTTTTCAAAGATATTGACCAGAAGGTCTTGAAAATAAAACATGACAACTATTTGTTCACTTAAACAACTTAATGCAATGTTATTACCTCGTTTTTAATCCTTTGTTTATATAGGTTCTTGAGACTTGGCTCTCAGAGGGAAATGTTGATGATAAAACTTAAGCACAACATAAACAGTCGCATTACAATGCACATTTAATCGTAAACATAAACAACACTCCAGATTTGAATACGGAAACATAATCCCGTAATATACTAATAATAATAATAATGATAGCCCTGGTTTAGGTGTCGTATTGTGTTGTGCTGTGTTCTATTGTGTTGTGTATTCTGTACCGTAGTTACAGAGGTCAGCGTGAGCCCCCGTCCATCCTGTCAGGACACAGTACGTGCTGCTATCTGTCTCTGCTCTGGACACGCTGCGAGAGCCTTCTGAGCTCAGGTTTGTCGTGTCATTGATTCAGCCGTTTAGACCGACAGCACAGAGAGGTCTGAACCGAGAGGCTTTGACGGGTTTTTCTCTTCAAATCCCGCTTTGTTGCTCTGTTTCCTTTGATAATCGCCTATAGAGCTGCGTGAAAAGAGAATGTACAAGAGCACGATCTGATCTGGAGGAGCTCATGGCGAGTGCTCTTTTGCAAATCTTTCAAATACATTAATAAACACATTTAAATGGTTCTGCCTGAATGTAAGTTGGATATTTGCATTGTTGGAGTTCATAAAGTTCAGTTCAATCCCAATGATGTTCATAAAGTTCAGTTCAAACCCAGCTCGGAGCGTGGAGTTTTTAGGCAAAACACCAAAAGTGCAATTTGAATGAACGCAATTATCAGAAAGGCTGCAATTTTTTGAAGTGCCATCGTTTCCTCCACAAACAACAAAACACCCTGTGCTAGTCTGCATAAAAAAAGCAGATTTTGTTGTTTAGATCCGTACAAAAATGTTCTGCAATACATGTTATTCTTGTCACCGTATTCTCGTTCACCGTATATGTCAAGGTTATTCAGGTCACAATATAATAAACATAACTCAAAAACAAATAATCCTGATCATTTTAGAATCTGTGCTCTTAAAAAGTACACGTAAATGTATAAAAGTGGCTGTTTGTATCAAGATAACGTTTGTGTCAGTAATTGTGACGTGTTTACTCTCAATAATCGTAACACTAACATTTGATTTTGTGACATTTTCGTCGCCCATTTCGGGTCTTTTTTGTCGATTCTTGTGCGTTTAAAATGGGAACTTTGAACACAAAACGTCAATGGCAAATTTAATAGCAATTGCAGTACTTGTCTACTCTCTATTTTTACATATTTGTTGTGTGAGAAGCAAAGACAGTTGGTCTTAGGGCGGCTGTGACGTGAATAACTAATGCAATAAGAAACATTAGAAACTGCATGTAACCGAATTGATCTGTGTGTCGATTTTGGCATTTGGTTTAAATCACATTTTCCAGATACAGGCCTGGAGATGGCGCTAGATTTGGTGTTTATCCAAAAACACGTATTCTATTTTGACAGCTGCATTGATATAATAGTAATAATGTAATAGTGAAAGTGTTATGAATCTATTTATCACGTTCAAAATGTTCACGGACAGGTAAATCACTTCAGTCTCGATGCAAACGTGGAGGAATACTGGTTCTTCTTTTGTGTAAATCGAGAGGCTTATATTGCAATAAATAAAGCACAAAAGTAAAGGTGATGTAGTAATTTGTGTTCTTTTTGCTTTGTCTATACCTGATTTGAGTGGTTGTCGGCGGAGAGCGACGTCCTTCTGTCGCCTGACCTTGTTCTGACTGAAAGTTTAATTAAAATGATGAGTTAATCTTTATTTAGTTAATAATTCAGTTGGTTCAGCTCACACAGGAGGGGCGAGCGAGGAGGAGTGAGAAGGGAGAGAGGGGACGAAAGAGAGAGAGAAGAGGGGAGAGAGACAGGAAGTGAGAGGGAAGAAGAGAGAAGAGGGGATGGGGAAGAGAGGGAGGAAAGGGAGGGGCGAAAGAGAAGTTTGGAGAGGGGAGAAGAGAGGGAAGGGAGGGGAGCAGAGGAGGAGGAGGGGCGAGAGATGGAGGAAAGTTGAGAAGGGGAAGAGAGAAGAGAGGGAAGGGGGAGAGAGAAAGAGAGAGAGAGAGAGAGGGGAGAGGGGAGAGAGAGAGGAGGTCGAGAGAGGAAGAGTGGAGGAGAGGGGCAGAGAGAGGGGGGAGAGGGCGAGAGAGGGAGGAGTGAGAGGGGAGAGGAGAGAAGGGCAGAGAGGGAGGAGAGAGTGAGGGGGAGAGAGGAGGGAGAGGCAGAGAGAGAGGAGAGAGAGGAGGAGAGAGGGAGAGGAGGCGGGAGACGGGGAGAGAGGGAGTGGGGGAGAGGAGGGGAGAGGAGAGAGGAGGAGAGGGGGAGAGAGGAGAGAGGGGGGAGAGAGGAGAGAGGAGAGAGAAGAGAGGGAGAGGAGAGAGGAGAGGAAGAGAGAGAGAGAGAGGAAGGAGAGAGAGATGGAAGAGAGAGAGAGAGGAGAGAGAGAGGAGAGAGAGAGAGAGAGTGAGAGGGGAGAGAGAGGGGAGAGAGAGAGAGGAGAGAGAGAGAGAGGGAAGAGGAGAGGGGGAGAGGAGGAGAGAGAGAGAGGGAGGAGAGGAGAGCGAGAGAAGAGGAGAGGGGAGAGAGAAAGAGGAGAGAGGAGAGAGGGGAGAGAAGGAGAGAGAGGGAGGAAGAGGAGGGCGGAGTGAGAGGAGAGAGAGAGAGGGGGCTGAAGAGAAAGAGGAAAGGTTGGAAGAGGGAGAGAAGAGGGAGGGCGGAGAGAGAGAGAGGAGGAGGTGGTAGAGGGAGAGAGGAGGGGAGAGGATGGCAGAGGGAGGCAGTGGGTGAGAAAGAGAAGAGAAGAGAGGAAGGTAGGGACCAATTTTGGTAGAAAAGCATGCCACAGATGGCAGCGGTTCATACTTTTCATAACTTTTTTTACATACCTTTACATGGCTTCACATGCTTTACATACATTTACACTGTACTGGGGCCATGGGGCCGTTCAGGGGACCATTGTATTATTAAGACTGGCCTGAATAAATTATGTGCATAAATTCAGGGCTTTGAATCTGAATGTAAATATATTCTCGAGCAACAGTGTGAAAAAATCCAGTGTTTTTTGGGCGTCGAGCCGCCATGGGCTTCACATCATAACAGAGCGGATGGAGATGTGTGTATTCAAATGTGGTAAACAAGCTTCCTGTGGTAACTAGAAACATGGATGACATGGTTTGGACCGACATACAACAGTCGTGTAATACTGATCTGTAAAACCACAGTAACATTGTTTCAAAGTTGTAAGATTTGTTTGAAGGAAAGAGATGATATAATGTTTAACCATCAGACACAACCCTATAATTCTTACAGGACCAAATGTGGTGTTTTAGTCTCCTCTGCTTGGTTCTCCTCTCCTCTCTGGAGTGGTCACTTAAAAGTCCAGCACCGGGGGGACGATGCATAATTAATGAGCACATGTAAATTACAGTGTAAATATGCCAGAATTATAGGCAAAGATGCCTAATGTCCATCTGCCGTCGGGGGGAGCAGTTAACAACAGAAGACAAATACAAAACACTGCAAAGTTAAAACGACACCGGAGAAGAGAAAGGCACATCAGTGTTAGTTTTGTCCTGAAGGAGGTGAACATGAGCTGCACAATGAGCCCTGAACACCCTCTACAGGGTCTTGTGCAGGTCCGTGGTTCAGGAGATCCTACAGGGTCTGTGCAGGTCAGTGGTTTCCAAGGAGAATCAATAACAGGTTTTGTGAGGTCAGGGCTTCAGGGCTACGGGGTGAAGTCTGGCAGGAATAACTACAGGGTCTGGTGAAGGTTCAGTTGGTTTCAGGAGATCCTACAGGGTCCCTGTGAAGGTTCAGTTGTTTTCAGGAGATCCTGACAGGGTCTGTGAAGGTCCCTCAGTCTCAGGGTTGTGCAGGTTGGTTCAAGGAAGATCCCTACAGGGTCCTGTTGGAGGTCAAGTGGTTTCAGGAGAATCTACAGGGTTTTTGTGCAGGTCGGTGTTCAGGAGATCCCTACAGGGTTCGTGGCAAGGAGTGTTCAGGATTCTACGGGTTTCAGGTCAAAGCAAGATCACATACAGGGTGGTTGCAAAGGTCGTGGTTCAGGAGATCCCTAAGGGGTCCTGGACAGTTTTCGAGGTCCTAGGTCGGTCAGGTTCAGGTTCAGGTCTACAAGGCTTTGCAGCGTGTTCAAGATCCAGGTCGGGCAGGTGTCAGTTAGTAATTCTTCTGGTGGGAACATTCTTTTCAAACGTGCTGCTAATGTTCAGTTCAGTTGTAGGTTGTTTTCAAGTTGAAAATGTCAAGTTTGGAGCCAAGAACCATTTGGAAACAATAATCTACAAACCCTGGTTAATAATGCAAGTTCCAACACGACGGGCCCAGAGACTTGAAAATTATTTTTTGGTTTAAGTTATGAAACAATGTGTGGTAGTTCTGTGTCAACGGGTCCATGTCGATCCTTTTTCCAGTCTAATAAATAAAGCAAATGAAATCATAATGAGTTGACAATTTTGAACACGCCATCTCCGCTGTTCCGTCTGTGAGCTTGGTCTTGTCGTAAGTTTAATCATTCTGAAAGGGTCTGTCCTCATCTCTCACCTTGTGCAGTTATTTTCATCCTGTGGTTCTATGGACATTACACGCTGCTTTGCCTCTGCTCTGTCTTTTAATGTCCTCCATTTCCACACTCTCGGCTGTCAGAACAACGCACTCAATTATAACTCCACAACACGCCGGGGCCGACCAGCGGCTCAGTCAGGTTTATGTCAGTCCAAAGAAGACGGAGGCGGGCGCCGCGTTTCAAACCCGAAATTACCTCAAATATTCCACAGTTATTTCTACTGGAATACCCTCCGCAATTGCGCTTGTAACAGACTACTAAATTATCAAAATAAGTGAATTACCGGTCATTATTTTGGCCGGAGATTTTTTGAATTATTTTTTTAATGTTCTTGATTCTATTATGTTTTTTATATGAATATCTAAACAAAGATCTGCAAAAGAGGAAACAGATTCGTTACATTTACTCAAAGTTTGTGTTCCTCGTCCCACTGTGAAACTACACGTGACAAAAGCTTAAAATTGACAACGATGTGCGTTCACACATTAAAAAAAAAACCTGCACTAAACTAGAACAGAACCTAAAACAAAACCTGGACATGAGAAGGACTTCATCAAGACTCGACCAGGACCAAACCAAGTCCACATTACGACTGAAATGGGCTGGATTTAGGACCAAATATAACGACAACGTGTGAACGCACCTTGAATGACGTCTCAGCTCCTTTAGATATGACGATGTTTGTCTCTTGTTTATTTCTGTCCTTTTGAAAATACCACATTGTGTGCATTATTTAAGGTTTTGTCCATCCAATTCCATACACTGACTTCAAATTTTTAAATATTTCACTTTTGAATTCTTATTATTACATATCTTTCCTGTAATTGGAGCGGCAGTCTCCACGGCGTCGGCGGTTGTCAGACAGCTGTTCATTTGCCTCCACATCTGGATCTGCTGTTTGCTGTTTGCTCCTGAGGCCCAGAGGAACCGCCCTGTTCCTGTGTGTGTGTGTGTGTGTGTGTGTGTTTGTGAGTCAGCGGCAGATTGTGACCTTTGGGACAACACAATGAGGTCCCCACAGCTTCAGCCCACTTTACAGAGGAAGTGTGGAATCAGTGAGGATTGGTCTGAAACAAACACGTAGTCGACTAATCTGGCATATTCTTCAGCAGAAAACTGTAAAATTACTCCATATCTACCATGAAAGTCTGATGGTTATGAAAATCAGAAAGGATTAGTTGTTTTTGTGCTTTCATAATTCTGCTTTCTTTGTTATAATCTATATATCTTTGGCAGTCGTTTTACAGTCTGTATAGATAATATTGTGAATGTTGTATTCAAAATATGTCAAATTTGAATATCAAGTATATCATTTATAGTAAAAAATGCTATAAAATTAACAGATTAAAAATAAAAATGACAAAAGTGATTTAAATAATGGTAAAAGGTAATATTTCTGCCCTTTTGTCATTCGTTTTACGGACGTTTCACATGTTTCTGATCATTTAATCTCAACTAATACACTTAAACACATGTTTTAACACATTAATATTGTCTCAATATGGTTATTCAGGTGCTCCAAAAAGATAGATAGATATTCATTTTTGCCCACGGCTACAGTCGGTACTATTATTACGATTGTTGAATTAGTCACAATTATGAGTGGTTTCAGGACTGAAGAATGAACGTGTCTGAGCTCAAAGCCTGGGAAAGACATTTGAGAAGTTGTAATTCACAAATGATTCACAATGAACAAATATAATGTGAGATAAACACAGAGGTAAATAAACCCCAACGAGGCATTGCAAATGCTAAAAACACCTTTTCTAACAGGTTCTGCAATGACTGTGGTTCTTAGTTTTGCACTTCACATTTCAGTCACTGCGCAAATGTAAACGCTCCTGAACATGTTTCAAATGTGCAGGTTCTTTTCAAAGAATGAGAAGTTTAATCCAGAATAATCCAAAGTACATTTATTTGAACAAGAAAGTACATTTTTTGAACAAGAAAGTACATTTATTTGACAGAAAGTACATTTATTTATTTGAACAAGAAAGTAATTTATTTGAAACTAACCCAAATTGTATGTATTACAACTGTTTCATCAACATGAGAAGAGTCTAATAGTTTGGTTAAAGGTGCACTGTGTAACTTTTGTTGCTGGGTCTCACCACTGCTGGTCTCCATGGAGATGTTACAGTATGACATAAACGTATCTATTATTTTATATTTAAATGATAATGTTTTTATTGCTCGAATAATAAATGTGACTTGGCCTGATCGCGTCACTTGCTTGTCTCCACGGAGATGGGTGTTGAATGCCACAGTGTGGAACATTTGAAGCCCTCGCGGTTCATGTCTGTGCCGTCGAAAGGGTTTACGGTGTGTCTAATCCTGACTTTCTTTTGTCTTTTGCAGGTAAGGTTCTCCTGTGTTTCCTCCTTTTGGTGGAAACTCTCGCTGTCGCTGTACGTTTGCGCTCGCATAAACTCTGCGGCGACGGTTCAATGACGCCCAGAGTTTGCGTCGCCGTTGACATGGTAATGGCTCGGAAAATGGTTTGCCTGCATGAAAAAAAACTGTTTTGTTAGAATTTACTGGAGACGAAATGAGTTTGCGCTTGTCAAAGTGAGAGTGTTGTGTGTGAATTCATGGTGGATATTCCAAGAGGCACACAACATACACACATAATCACACACACACACACATCATAAACAACCAACACACAACAAACACACAGACCCTACACAACCATTGAAATTGATACTTAATTATTGGGAAAGTATTGATGTATACTTATTTTAGATGGGAAACTATTATATTGATTCTTAATGATGGGAAAGTATTGAAAATGATACTTAATGGGAATAGATGATACTTAATTAGGGAAAGATATTGAAAATACTTAATTAGATGGGGAAAGTATTGAAATGATACTTAATTAGATGGAGGAAAGTATTGAAAATGATACTTAATTGATGGGAAAGTATTGAATTGATACTTAATTAGATGGGGAAAGTATTGAAAATGATATTAATTAGAGGGGAAAGTTTGAAATGATACTTAATTAGATGAGGGAAATATTGAAATGATATAATTGTGGGGAAGTATTGAAAATGATATTAATTAGATGGGGAAGTATTGAAATGATACTTAATTAGATGGGGAAAGTATTGAAATGATACTTAATTAGATGGGGAAGTATTGAAAATGATACTTAATTAGATGGGGAAAGTATTGAAAATGATCTTATAGTAGGGAAGTATGAAATGATATTATAGATGGAAGTATTGAAAATGATACTTAATTAGATGGGGAAGTAATTGAAAATGAACTTAATTAGATGGGGAAAGTATGAAATGATACTTAATTAGATGAGGGAAAGTTTGAAATGATACTTAATAGATGGGAATATTGAATATACTTAATTAGATGGGGAAAGTATTGAAATGATACTTAATTAGATGAGGGAAAGTATTGAAAATGATACTTAATAGATGGGAAAGTATTGAAAATGATATTAATTAGATGAGGGAGTATTGAAAATGATACTTAATTAGATGGGAAAGTATTGAAAATGATACTATTTAGATGAGGGAAAGTATTGAAAATGATACTTAATTAGATGGGGAAAGTATTGAAAATGATACTTAATTAGATGGGGAAAAGTATTGAAAATGATACTTAATTAGATGAGGGAAAAGTATTGAAAATGATACTTAATTAGATGGGAAAGTATTGAAAATGATACTTAATTAGATGAGGGAAAGTATTGAAAATGAATTAATTAGATGGAAGTTTGAAAATGATACTTAATTAGATGGGAAAGTATTGAAAATGATACTTAATTAGATGAGGGAAAGTATTGAAAATGATACTTAATTAGATAGGGAAAGTATTGAAAATGATACTTAATTAGATGGGAAAGTATTGAAATGATACTTATTAGATGAGGGAAAGTTTGAAAATGATACTTAATTAGATGGGGAAAGTATTGAAATGATACTTAATGATGGGAAAGTATTGAAAATGATACTTAATTGATGAGGGAAAGTATTGAAAATGAATCTTTAGATGGAAAGTATTGAAATATACTTAATTAGATGGGGAAAGTATTGAAAAATGATACTTAATTAGATGGGGAAAGTATTGAAAATGATACTTAATTAGATGAGGGAAAGTATTGAAAATGATACTTAATTAGATGGGGAAAGTATTGAAAATGTACTTAATTAGATGAGGGAAGTATTGAAATGATACTTAATTAGATGGGGAAAGTATTGAAAATGATACTTAATTAGATGGGGAAAGTATTGAAAATGATACTTAATTAGATGGGGAAAGTTATTGAAATGATACTTAATTAGATGAGGGAAGTATTGAAAATGATACTTATTAGATGAGGAAAGTATTGAAATGATACTTAATTAGATGGGGAAAGTATTGAAAATGATACTTAATTAGATGGGAAAGTATTGAAAATGATACTTAATTAGATGGGGAAGTATTGAAAATGATACTTAATTAGATGGGGAAAGTATTGAAAATGATACTTAATTAGATGAGGGAAAGTATTGAAAATGATACTTAATTAGATGAGGGAAAGTATTGAAATTGATCTTAATTAGATGGGGAAAGTATTAGAAATGATACTTATTAGATGGGGAAATTGAAAATGAATACTTATTAGATGGGAAAGTATTGAAAATGATACTTAATTAGATGGGGAAAGTATTGAAAATGATATAATTAGATGGGGAAAGTATTGAAAATGATACTTAATTAGATGGGAAAGTATTGAAAATGATACTTAATTGATGATGGGAAAGTATTGAAATGATACTTAATTAGATGGGAAAGTATTGAAAATGATACTAATTAGATGGGGAAAGATTGAAAATGATATTAATTGATGGGAAAGTATTTGAAATGATCTTAATTAGATGGGAAAGTATTGAAAATGATACTTAATTAGATGGGGAAAGTATTGAAAATGATACTTAATTAGATGAGGGTATTGAAAATGATACTTAATTATGAAATATGAAAATATACTTAATTAGTGAGGAAAGTATTGAAGTTATTAGATGAGGGAATTGAAATTGCATGTCTAAAACAGCAAATGAATCCTTTTGTGCAACTGCAACTGTAGTTCAGCTCTCAAACCCTGGAGCGATATCTGCTGCGCGAGAGGCAATTCACACTCACTCGTAGCCTCTTGGCACATGTAGGGGCGCGCTCTCTCTCACACACACACACACACGGCACACACACGCACGCACACACTCAACATACAGGTGCGTGACAGGGCAGGATTAAGGCAGATGGAGTCGGCGAGGGCGGCGGCGAGTGGAACGAGGAGAAAGAATTCGACCACGCATTACCACCGGGAATGTGCAAATCCGGCCGGTCCGTGCTCAGAGGACATCACGCCGCATGCCTAAACTATAATCTACCACTGGCTGCGCCCGACTCCGGGACTGTCGCTCATCGATTCGTGTAGAGGGTTTTCTGACAGAAAAAAAAAAATGGCACAAGAAATGAGATTTTTGTGTGGAGCGGCTTTATTGCATCTCTTGTGCAGCTGCAGTCTGTTTGGAGTAAAGCTATTGTTTTATTAACATGAGGGGCGCAGTGGTGTCGCTTTGGAATAAACTGTGGCAGAGAGAGGTTTTGGATTAGATTCAGCCAAAAATAATCTCACATTTGTCCTGGTTTGCCCGGATTCGAGTCTTCTTCTTTCTATTTTTTTTTCCAGTTTTTCTTAGTTTAGTCCAATTTTTGACGTGGTGAAAGTGTTTACGAAGTGTGTGTTACGAATGTGTCACGACTGTGTCACGAATGTTGTCATGATGTGTCACGATGTGTTACGAATGTGTACGAATGTGTTACGGAAATTGTCGCGGACGCTTGTACATGTTGGCATCAGGTGCAGGTGAGGATGTCGCGTTGTCAAGTTTTAGTGCAACACCATTTTTACTGAGACTGTGGGAATGCTTTCAAGTTTGATACCAGCTTCAGGAAACGTAACTTTCTGAATGACTAAATAAAGTAAATGTAACCCAAAAACAGCCAGATTTTTTAGAAATTACTTAATTTTGCTTCTAAAACAGTCACAATCATTATTTTTTAGTTCCTATTGTCACTTAAAAAAATAACTAAGTATTATTAATGAACCCAATAGCCTTGTTATCCCTCAGTGCAGGTATAAACCTTCCCATTAAATGATGTACACAAATGAAATGGGATTGTGTCGCCAAGCATCATCAGGAGTTATGTTAACGTTAAATCAATGGAGATTTGAAGATGCTAAATATATTCAAAACTAGAGCAATAACTATATTTAGCAACAGTGATCCTGCACTCTATCAGCTTGTTACTTTTCTACATTATTTTGGCTAATGTATCTCTATAGACGGGTTTGCACTGCTGCCAAAAGGCAAAAACACGGTGCTTTTTGCCAATGATGACAGTGGCGCCGCGGCAGCTTTTCACACGCTACACAAGCGCCACTGTTTCCCGTTTGCCCGCGCTCGTCCTGTAACTGTACCCGAAGTGCAGCGGTGACAGGACTCGACTCAAAACTCCCAGAGAAGTGCGATTCCATCTGGACTGTGTGGCTCAGAGCGACGGCACAAACGCACGCAGTCGGATTAGCGCTGATTTCCCCCGGACTTCTCCTAAAGGTGCGGCATTAAGTGAAATTGGATTCCAATCCTTTCCGACCTGGATCTATCCGTGGATGTTTCCAATCTCGGGCCGGAGCTTAGCGATAGATGCTACTCCCGCCGTTCGCTCGCGCAGTCTATCGGCGAGAGCAGGGTTAGCATTAGCATATAGGTTATCTGGAGGCTGCGGTATCGACGCCCGGTGGTTTCTCTTGAAGTAGAAGGACGAGCTTTTTGTAAACACTGTCTAATTTTAGCAGCGTGCCTTCATTTCCATAGTGCGCACAGACACAGGTAAACTCAAGGACAGAAACGGCCGACACAAAGGGCTTTAATTTAGTCGTCACTTGTTTTTAGAAGGTTTTTGTTTAGTTTGCAATTGCCTTCAAGCCAAACCTGAGCCAAGGCATCGCTCCTGTGTCTCCGAAATGAGAAATGTGTATGCAATATTCAATGAAACGCGTAGTATTGCATGAGTGACGGAGGTGTAGCCGCTATTCTGTCTCAAGAAGTCCTTCTGCCATCACATCCCGAAGGTGTCAAGGCGAGCGAAGTGCGCAAAAATACAAAAACGAACTGCAGGCGTCAAGCTTGGCCGTTCAACACGGTTTTCGTACCAGATTTGATGGGATTGCGCTCAATATTTGTAGTCCAGAGAGGAACATTGACTTTCCGTTGAGTACGAAGGCTTTTTAACTTTACCTCACGATGGCAAAAACTCTTAAACAGATGCATAATAGTACATTTTTGTGAGTAAAATGTATTCAGCCTGTATCAAAATGTTTTAGAATTCATTACAGGAACAGTTGACAGGAGAAGGGTGGTTAAAAATCAATACTAACAAACTAGAAAAAAGTTTATTAGGAACACAACTAGCATGAGCATATAAGAAACTACTATTATTTGTTTTGCTATTACAGGGCGCTCCAGAGTTGTGCTGTGTTTCTGGTGTGTTTTGATTGTGGCATCTATTTTGATATAGACTATTCGAGCTGTTGAAAATACAGTTTTAGTGTGGAGAAAACACTTGTGTCATTAACATAACACCCACAAAATACTGTTAAACACATTTACACAGTCTTATTAGAGCAGGGGTTCTGCTCAAACTTGTCACGCAAAGTTGTTCTTATTCTTCTCGTTCTTATTCTTCTTGTTCTTATTGTTTTTGTTCTTCTTGTTCTTGTTCTTCTTGTTGTTCTTCTTCTTGTTGTTCTTCTTCTTGTTCCTCTTGTTCTTCTTGTTCCTCTTGTTCTTCTTCTTCTTCTTCTTCTTCCTCTCATTAGCTAATCACAGTTTCGCTCAAACAGAAAACCAAACCCGCTCGTTTTTGCGCCGCGCGGCGAGCTAAACGGCTAAAGCGCGCCGCGGTAAACGGCTAAAACGCGCCGCGCTCCTGCCCCGGCACATCTGCGGCCTCACACTGCTCCTTCGTGAACTGATAATTGAGAGATCAGACAATTAAAAGCAGTCGGGGAGGATTATCTCGGCTCTTTTAATAATGAAATCCAGGCCGCACACGCCGTTTAATGATTAGCTCGTTATTAACCCGTTATGCTCGGACTCGTACGCTCGACTTGATTGAGCGCGTGTTGTGCCATTTTCAGCAGCGTTTGGTTATCTCATAAAGTACAGGTTTGGGGGAACAATAAATGAGGTTTTCACAAGATAACTTACATCATAAGCCAGCAAGAATGCATTTGAATATTTTAATTAGAAAGTAATTAGAGGTATTAAAATGTTCTCCAGAGTGGAGCTAGTGTCTTGCCTTCTTGGAAAAAAAAGTGCTAACCCCGATCTTTACATAAAAATGCTTGAGTCTTGAATTGTCACGATATCTGATTTTGTGTTACGATTATTGTGAGACAAAACATCACAATTTAACGATTATTGAGACTGTGACGAAACAACTGTGTCATCTTTCATTTTCTTTCGTGCTCGTGGTGTGACATGTTTTATTTTCTAACGTTTGTGACCGACTTTTAGCGAATTAAACTTTCTGAAAGACAAAACGAAGTTAAATGTGACAAAAAAACAGCCAGAGATAAATTAAAGTTTTTACATTGAAGTCTATTTTTTTGGGCGATACATTGAAAAAATACTACAATTTTGCTTCTAAAATTGTCACGATTATTATCTTTTGGCTCTTACGATTATATTGTGACCTGAATATTCACGATTATCGATTAACCCAATCGTCATGACATCACTACTCTACGCTTGTTAAAATGTTAATAAATGTTGATTTATAAATGCTTTTGGAATTCTAATTATTAGTCAAATATTGGTACAAAGTTGTTCTGCAGGAGTTGTTGGAAAGTATTTTTTTAAAAAATCATCCTGTTAGGGGTGTTTTTGGGGCGTGGCCAGCGGCATTTTGTGTAATTGTGCTCGAAGCATATTTATTCAGACTCAACACTTTTCAATTTGTAGAGTTTGTTTCATTGTTTACACTGTTAATTGTTTTTATTATTTTGTATTAATGTATGTATTTGTTCGATTAACCTTTAGTTTTTGTATTGTTCTGTCTTGATCTTTATTGGAAAGCGCTTTGGTCGCTTGAGCGCTGATTTATAAAAGAGGAAATGGACATGCATATTTATAATTAATTATTGATTCAGTAAAAATATGAAATTTAAGATTTCTCAAATTTACTGCAGGTGAATAAGGCAAAATAATTGTATATAATAATTTGTGCAGTTTACTAAAATAGATGTAAGAAAAACATGCATTCAGTTTTTCATCATGTCATGTTTTCATATGTAAAGAACTGTTAAAATTGCACACATTTGGGACATCTAAATCTGAATTAAAAAAAAATATATAATATATATATATATATGGATAGAGCCAGGAGTATTGTGGATATCTTAGTATTTTTGTACCAGGCTTGGAATGACTAATCAACAAATTATTTTAATCCGTCAAAATCAATGTACACAATAGTAACGTTTGATGTGGAGAAAAATACATTTTGGGAAAAGTTACAATATCCCATATAAATCTATGGACAAGTTGATAAAACTAAATAATAAAACATATTTAGAGGCAGACTGGACAGTGTTGTTTCCAGGTGAAATCTTAGATCTTGACCAAAAAAAATCAAAAGTGGAAACAAATGACTCGCCTTAACGTCTGGACACGCTTCTGCACCAGTTTGAGTTGATTCATACTACATTCTATGACGATAAATGTCCAGATGTGTTTTTTAAAATAGGTTATAATGGTATTGTTTTTACCTTTTTGTTTATAATATTGTAAGTATTTTTCTATAGAAGTTATTACACTCAGCAGGTTTATCGTTTTTGATAAACCCTCCAGAGCCTCTGGGGAAGTGTGCGTCCCTATGGCCTGGAGATAAGGTCAAATTAGATTTATTGGATAGTCTGGGTAGAAAATCTGTGCCGTTATCTCTCGCCGAGGCTGAAACCGCCACAGTGTTTTGTGTAGTGGGCATTTCAGCCAGAACCTTGGCTTTTACGAAGTGGACGAGCGTATTTCACCTTTTTACGACGGCAGAGGTGACCGCGCTGTGATGATTCTCACATCAGGACCTTCTCATTTTTATGGAGCGCAGGTTACAGGGGACAGAGAGGCCCATTCTTCACTCTATGCGTGTCGTAACAGAGCGGAGGGGCGTGTGTGGGAGGACAGTGGGATTTCTCTATCCTCGCCCACGGGACCGTCTGTTTGGTCATTACATTTTCCTGCTGTTTTAAAGCCTCACCCTCTGGACATGAACTCCACTTATCAACTTCACTAAAGTGGGTCTGGACACAACAGTTTAGACTACTTTGTAACAAAGGGCTATTCAACTGAAGGCCCGAGGGCCAGATCAGGCCCGCCAAACAATCTGATCCCGCAACCCATCTTCCAAACATTCTAATTTTTTGTCTTGTTTTCTGGTTTAATTCTGGCTTAGTACAAGCTTAAACCTGGTTTGCTGGTTTTACTGGCTTAGTCCTTATTTAATTCTGCTTTAGACCTGGTTTGATTCTGGGTTGGTCTTGGTTCTGACCTGGTTAGTAGCCTATACGGCCCAGAGGCCACGGCCCCCCAAGAAATCTGGCCCTCAGGAAAATTAAGTTTAATAGCCCTGCTGTAACGGGTCCGAGCGGGAATAGAACAACCAACCCTCTCGTCAGTGAGCAGTGTCTGTATCTAATAAGAGTGGTGGAGGCAGCAGTCGAAGCACCCCACAGCGCCAGCTCTGGTCAAACGGGGACCTGCCTGGTGAGAAAAGGGGTCTAAATTAGATTGTGTGTTTTTTAATGAAGGGATGGCAAGTTAATTTAAGTATTGTTAAGTATTTTATTATCAATACTGTGCTATAAGATCCAGAAAACCATTATCATTTTCGTTAAAAGATGGTAGCTTTTCAGGTAGGCTATATGTTGTGGTTGCCAGCGTATCCACAGGTGAAATACGGGTCACGAGCAGAAGAAAAGGTGAGGAACCACTGGTCTTAAGTCATGCTAATCCATACAACTCGTGAAAGGACTACATACTCTCAGAAACAGTGCGCAAATGTAATGTTATATATTGAATGAGCTAGCATTTATTGTTGACATTCACATACATTGTCTTAAAATGCTGTCACTGCGGTGACAAAACTGTTATCAAATATCGAGCCTATTATTTAGGATCAAAATTGAGTTTGAAATGTTTGTATCCTGGCAACACCAATCCAACCGCTGCTGCTTATTTGTAGCACATGTCTCTGAAATGTGGGCGAAATCTCCTGTATAATTCAAAACCAAATATATACATTATTTCACCTCAGATTGACAGATTTGAGTGCTTTGCTCATTGATTCGACCAAACTCCAGGCTGTACTCTTACTTCGAATACATTTTGAACTCATACGCCGCCATCTTTGTTTTACACTAAGCATTTCTCTGGTTAATCTTCCTGTTAATCGCCGCCACGGTAATAACAGAGACAACGTTCCAGCCCATAATGTCTGTGTAATGTATCGTAAGAGTATCTGGTCTTGGCAAACATTTGCTACTACTTCAACCTACTACAATGTCACTGATACTATCGCTATTTCTACTACATCGCATGAAAAGTACTAATACTGCCACTGCTTCCACGACACATACCAGTGCTGCTCGTTGCCTACGGACCTTCTGTTTTGTAATGACTTTTTCCTGTTATTTTCCCCTTTCGCTTCACCCTCCTTCAACCTCTCCATCCATCCGTGCAACAGATTTGTCCGGGTGATCCTCAAATCCTCTGCCCCCCCCCCACACACACGCACACACACGCACACACACGCACACACACGCACACAGCATATGAATGTAATCAGTCCAGAGCCCGACGTGGAGGCTGCAGATTTAGGTGTGTCCATAATCCCGCCGACCTGCCTCATGTGTCATTCTCTCAACAGGGTCCGGCCGAGCTGTCTAATTTTCAGGATTTATGACGTTCCACTCGCACATGCCAAATCCAAACCCGCTCGCCGAATCAATGCGTTTTTGGAGCAAAACAGATCTGTTTTCTACGCATAGGTGGAGTGTGGGGTACGGCCTTCCACTGGGCTTTTCCCCCCCCGGATTGCTAAAACCACCCATCCGCCAGTGTTGAAGCTAAGGGCTGTACAAACTTTCTCAATCTGGTCTTTTCGCTGTACGAGAGACTGTAAAAGCAGCTCTCATGGTCGAATTGAGACCCGAGTGTGCCGTCTGCGTCTATTTAGAACGATTTGTATCTTCCACGGACCAGGAAGTGCGCTGTTAGCATGCTAGTTGGTCGTTAGCCATGGCAGCAAAGCTCGCTCTGGCCTTTTGAAAGTTGTGAACGCTGCTTGTAAACTCATCGTGGTGAATGACTGAATGATTCGGACGCTAAGAATGAGTTAAAGGAAGTCAGGAATACGTCTGAAGTAGAAGTATTTGTTTGTGCATCTGTTCTGTAAGTTCAGCTCAATGGCTCTTGGTGCAAAGCTGTTCTTCAGTCGAGACCTCCGCGCTTTAGTGCGTCTAAAGCGGCGTCCAAGCGGCAGCAGAGAGAAGAAACGATGCCAGGGATGAGTCTCATGCTCGTGGAGGGTGTTGGCTCTGCGTGCCCTGAACATGTCCTCCACGAGGTGCTAATGGCAGGACCTTCTGTGAGGTGTTGATGACTCTCAGGAGAGATTTCTGATTGGCCTCTGAGCGGTTTGCATGCCATGTGGTCAAGCATTATGTCAAAAAGCTTCCGATACAACAGTGATTAAAGGCTTCCAGCAGCTCCACAGACAGGTTGATGTTTTCATTAGCCTTTTATCGCTACGGTAGTCGAGTCGATCGTCGTTGTGAGGGGAGGAAGTTGAGATCAGCGATTGACCAATAACATCTAAAATGTGGTTTGATTTGCATCTGGGAGTTTTATCACGGCCGTTGTGACGCATAGATGTTTTTAAGGTTACGCAGTTATTCTGTCATGAATATTGTTTTGTGCAGTTACCCGTAGTACTACAGCTGTGATATAATTGGGGTTAAGTGATGCATTGATGAGGCGAGTTGTCTAATTTTGTGTGTGAAAACACAACAGTTTCTGAGACATATGTCTGGCAGTGCCTTACTGAGTCGACGCAGTCCGCGCAAACCAGTTTCATTCATTTTTCTAATTCATCGCAGCACCTGCCGTTGTTCACGTCACAAGAGCATTTCAAATCTGGAGAATCAAGTATTTCCCTTGGTATCGAAATCAAGTTTGAAAGTGTAATATTGTGACAACTTGACTTTCTGCTTGCCTGAATGAAAAAGTCAGCGCACGCCACGGCTGTCGACATCCTCATTATAAAGCTGTACGTCTGCATGATTGCCGACATGTTTCAGGCGCTTTTCTTTTCCCGTTCTGGCGTTTCAAGGAGAATATTTGTGGCAACGGTCCAAAGTTTTTTTTATCTCACAGTCTTGGGACAGGCACGAAGCTTGTCATTGGTTGAGGCTTGGCATAGCAACTTATAGAAAGTATAATTTATAGTTTTTTACTTGTATGTAGGAATCATATAGTAAAGAGGACAAATTTAAGATAGAACCACTTTTAAAACCTGTATTTTTGTCCACATTTGCCGTGAAAAAACATCTAAAATTGTAATTGACTTACAAAGCACAAATCAATAGCAGCGAAAACATTCGTCGAAGATAAAATGTAATATTTATTTGTCAATCTTCAGTGTTTGGTCAAATTTGCCAAAACCACCAACGGCAGCAGGATTGGAGTGAGATTGTGTTTCTCGTCTGGCGCCGTGGAGTGAAGCGCACTCATTTTGCGGATTTACAGTTATAAAGCCGGCTTGATTTGACGAACTCTCCAGTGAATTAGCCGGACTATATAAATCTGTGGTGCTCTGTTTACAGACCGGGGACATATGGTGCGGATAAGACCGGGGCTTATGGCTCTCACTGCTCAGTCCACGTGGTTCTGGGCAGTTTTGGGACCACTCCAGAGCAACAAGAGCCAGTGGCAAGTTTATTTCCCCAAACGTTAATATCAGTGAGCAACAGTGCTACGTTTCCGCAATGCCATCGGTCTCAGTTTCAACATGTGCAATAGCTGCGGCTCCGTGGAGGTCTCGTGGTAAGTCTGACAGTCGTATCGGGTGGGGCGGTGGTAGCAGTAAATGAATGGATGACTCAAACCGCTCTGACGGTTAAAGTGACGTATGACAGGTGTGTACTATGTTCTAATTTTGACTTTATTTGGTGTATTTATACTTGTTGTACATGTAAATTGGAGTTTTGCACCAATCAAGTACGTATTTGTGGAGAAAACTTTGAATAATCTGTAGAAAATGACAGGAAGTGACATCACACTAGGGATTCCAGTCAAAGTTTATGCACAATTTACACAATTTTTTTTTACTTTCTAAACATTAATTCAGCAAAATAAAGTTGCTCTCATATATTTTTATTCGTCAAATAAAAAAATCCTAATTGTGACATTACATGCGTTTTTGCCCAGTGTTTGCTGGGTAATTTCCTACTGCGATGTCATCGATTACAAACAGGAAGTGAAATTATAAACCTAAAAAAATGTGCTTTTCTCTGATAACGTTTTCATAATTTTCAGCAACATTCAAAATGTATTGATCTTAACTGCATTTTAGTTCAATGAGTCGTCCGACCTGTAGGGGGCACTTTAAGGACTGGACTAATATCATAACCAACATACGCACAATGGAAAAAATAACCAACACATTTAACCATGGACAAAATGGGACAGTTACTTCTTCTTACCACGCCCATATTTCCCCCCAAACAGCAGCGTGGAGGAGGGGATCGAGAATGGAACAAATACACCTACAGTACTATTAGTATTATTATTGTTATTATTACTACTAACAAAATGCTAAAGTAAAAGTGCAGTACTAAAATGTACATAGTGTTTACGGTGGATACTTTTACTTCGACACCAGACATACACACCTCTGTTAAAATGCCAGGTTTTGTGATGTAAAAAAATAAAAAGATAAATAATTTCAAAACTCTTTCTACCTTTTAATGTGACCTATAACTTCAGTTGAAATAAAAAACGTAAAAAAATACTAACACACAATGAAAAAACTAAAATAATGTGGTTTCATCCTTAAACTAATACTTTTTAATTGTTATTTTATGGTGCTTGGATACTTTTACTTGAAATATTCCATCAATAATCCATCGAAATACATTGTTTTAGGGCAAATGCAACCAGCCAAAAGTTAACTTTAACGAAACATTGTGTATAAATTGCTATATCTCGCACATCAATAGTTCTGTTTCTATCTTGGGTACACTTTTGCCCACAGACCGGTTTGGTCCAAAGTTGTGCTGTTTTAGCATAAACCTCCGCTTTTCTTCCCAGATTAAAATTCAGACTCGGTGTTGCCCGAGTCTCGTGGGGCGCAGTGGATTAAATGTATTTCTGTTCAATCGGGGGTTGTGATGGAAACAATGAATTGATAAGGCGACACCTGCTTTAGCCCGGCGCTTTCTAAGTGATGTCGCCGAAAAACCGCTGCAGATTAAGTATATTCACGGGCCCAGTGCAATTATCTGATAGCAGAGATTAAGTTTTAAAAAACATTTATGTGTGATGATAAAGCCCGAGTCATTTCAGATGGCGATTTGCTTCACTGTTACTCCGTTTTAATGGCAAAATGCAAATTCACAACCTGGCTTGTCTCCATGGAGATGTTATTACTTTTGCAACTTCCCACCAAAAGCTCAATAGTGCACATTTAATGCTATAACTTCGATGAAAAGTGTTATTTTGTGGTAGTTGGTGTTTAGGGCCCAACATATCGAGCCAGTGGATGTCGCGATATGTCAAATTTTAGGGTTACGATTATTATTGTGCGGAAAAAAAAACACCACGATGCAACGGTTATTCGCGATTACTGAGAACAGAACCGAGCAACGGTGAAATCTTTCATTTTCCTTCATCCCCATCGTCTAACGCGTTACATTTCCAAAAAGCTGGTCACGATCTTGCAGCAAAAACAGTCAGATAGCTTTTTTAGGACCAGAGACTGAATCGAAAAGACATCATTTCACTTCTAAATGTATTATTTTTTCATTCTCACTAAAAACGTTCTTAATATTTTGGTCTGAATCATCCCGATTATCAATTAACCAAATCATCTTCACGTGCCTAATCACCGTGAACGTCTTGGCAATGCGTGTGTTATTGTCTTCACCTTCTGCTGAGTCTGTGACTGACTTTTCTGCTGAGCTTTCGGCCATCGTTAACATGACATTTCAACGCATTTTGTCACTCAACACAATGACACGATCAACTGAGAAGGAGAAGATCTGGTTTGAGGGGTTCACTCTCGTTTCATCCTGATGTAGGCTTGGTTTAGTCCGGTTCTAGTCCTGGTTTGGCCCTGGCTTTGTCCGAGTTTAGTTCTGGGTTTAGTCTTCGTTTATTCCCAGTTTGAAGGTGTTTGTGCAAGTGTGAGCAAAGTGGCTGTATTTTAACGGGAAAGACCTTTCTCCATATTACACCTCCATCCTCAGGCCAAAACCGAGGACGTAATCAGAGTATGCTTAAAGAGTAGGAAGTCCCATTACCCCATAATGAACGATTGTGCTGAATATGACTCAGGTGACAGTCTGGAGAGCATTTCAGTAGACTTAACTGACAGCCACTAGTTTGTGTGAGTGTCGTTAGCCCCTCCCTTCAGACACATATAAGACAGTGACTCTAGTTCTGTCAGAGGAATTGAAGAAGCAACTTGGATGAGTGTCGAAACGTCTTCGCTCTAAAAACTTTTGTCGTTGACAGAATTTCTTTTTGCTACAGGTCAATTTAGACATTTGTGTTCTTCCATCGTGAGTTCTTGGCAATGCCCGGTCCTTGATTGATGCATTCGTGATAGTCGTAGTAGTCGTGGCAACAGTAGTAAAAGTGTGTGTGTGTGTGTGTGTGTGTGGTAGTTGTGTAATTGGTTAGAATTGAGTCGTAGTTAAAGGCGAATACTGCAGATGAAGTTTAAAAAGATGAGTTGAGGTGACGCGCCCTGAATCGTCGAGGCGGAGTCTGTGCGGCGGCCCTCAAATCATCCAAATGATACTTGCCAAGTCGTGATTGCAATAAGTGACACGAGACAGTGGTCTGTCGCTAACCCGGGGGAGGGGGACGTCGTCTGCATTTGAATGCGTGGCGCGGCTATTGTGCTGTGAGGAGGAGATTACCCCACTCCAATCACTCCCACTGAAGAGTGAGCGTTATGAGGCTGGTTTGAAGTCCGACCCGGCGTCCGGTCCTCCCAGCTCCCATCGTGCGTGGCTCTTATCCTTGGACTCTGTAATATGAGGCCTAATAGGAGCTTGTTCAATCATCGGTCACTCATAGAGGCAGTGATGAATATTTAGCAGGGAAAAGGCACACACACGCCACCGTCCTTTTAATCTCCCATCCTCCAGCTACAGCACTGCCGCCGCCGCGCCCATTCACGGCCGTGCGAGTAATCACAGTCGAATCAAATCAAGATCCATTCGTTTCAAATTGTCAATGAGCGGCGTTTGAGTGGAGAGGCCCGCAGTCAAACCCCGCTCAGTGAAAAGCCCGCGGTTTGGAGCGGATCCCGCCGTTGTTTGTGTCAGATGGCACTGATTAAAAGTCCGCTTTGTTAATGTGCGTAGACAAGACCGTTTGTTCACCTGCAATAAGAAAAATACCATCATTGATCAGCACGAGGGAAAAGAAATGCCAAGTATAAATGTCACAATATAAAGAGTTAGTGTTACGACTAAACTGTGAAGAAGAGACATCACCATTTAACTAATATTATTAACAACGACGACAGTCTGTCTGATAGATCACAATTCCTCTAGTTCGTGACCAGCTTTATGAAATCAAACTTTCTGAATGATAAAGCCAAGTTAATAAGTCAATAATACACTTCTGATGATATGCAGTGTGACATAAACAGCCAGATATAGAAGCTTGTGACGTTCAGGTTGACTTTTTTAGATTCAGATCCAGACGACTTTATTCATCAGTTCATTTGAGCAGAATCAGACAATAAAAGCAGTGTAACGAAGCAAACACACAACAAACAGGCTGTAGATCCAACTGGAACGACTCCTCAGTTCTTCTTGAGCTTATATTGCGGTGCTCGTTCCTGGCCGTCGTCTTCCTCATTTGAATCGCTCCTCGTTCCGTGTCGCTCCTCATCGTTTCTCACAGAAACGCTGTTCCAGGACAGGCCAGCGCTAAATTCTTGCCTATAATTGAACCAAACGCTCTTTTCTCTCGTGGCCCGACCCGCAGCTCCAGCCTGATTTATCCCACAGACGACGATGGGCGCTCAGGGTGATGGAGAGGGCCCTCGGGTGCTCATAGCAGTGACAAAAGGTGACAAAGGGACCGGAGATTTAGTGGTCAGCAGTGTATCAGGGTGTAATTGTTGTGTTTACATCGGTTACACTATGAAATATTAGAACGGGCGAGAGTTTTACCGCATAAATCTGGACTTGGGACGCGAGTGCACCCGAAACGGTCTTTAATCAACGTCGTGACAAACCGGCGCACGCGGGAATTTGTCAAATAGATCATTTACGTCATTAGATTAGTTTGAAATGGCAGAAATCTGACAAATGCATTGTAAATACTAAACGTACTAAATACAAAATAGACTTTCCATTATTGTACCAATCCAATGTAAATAATAATGATAATAATAATAATAATAATAATAATAATAATAATAATAATAATAATAATAATAATAATAATAATAATAATAATAAACACAATTAAAAACAAATCAATATAGATATTAAATAGATAAAAATAGACATTAAAACATAAAATTACCCACACAAAAAACATAATTGCATATCTAAAATATATATTGATTACCTGCTTATGATCGGATCATACAACGTTTGGTTATATTTTCCTTTTTGTGTGTGAAAATGCTGTAAAATGAGTATTGTACTAGTAATTGTGGCTTTGTGTGCCCCAAAGTTTTTTGCATTATTTTCCTTTAGTGATTTGACTTGAGTTCTTTTGACACCCTTTAGCATGAGCATGATCTTTCACTCATGTTTGAATTCAAACTCAATGATTGGAGTTCTTACATAAAGTTCCCTGCGGCGCTGAAGGTGGTGCTCCTGCTGCTGTTCATGCTCCGTGTGTGTAAAAGTGTCCTCCCACCGTCGGTCACTGCTGCTGGGCTGAGCCGGGCCGCTGGAGTGGGCGTCCTGCGTGTGAGGGCAGTGTGAGGGCAGTGAACCAGAACAGAGCCGGAGAACATGTTAAGGATGAGGAAACATCAGCTCAGGGTAAAAAAGAAACACTGCACAGTTTTATTTATCATGCAATATCATCCAAAATGTTCCAGATTGAAAATATATCAACTTTCATCTTTAAAAATGGTATTTAAGCCATTTTAATGAGTAATTGAAAAACTACTGTCCATGTAGCCGAGCAACATTAGCTTGGCCCCAGCGTTACTGTACACTGTACTGTAAACGTACACGGCAGTGCGTGTGATGTGCGTCAAGCAAAAGGCTTCAACACAGTACTTTGGGTGTTTTATATCAGAGTTTCATCTGCAGAATACAATAAAGACACACCACGAGGCTCTGGGAGAAGAGGTTATTAGTGGGTTTAGCGAGACACAGAAGTTTTCCTGCTCAGAGAAAAGCACGAGACGGCGTGTTCTCTGCCTCTCCACGCGTCTCGTCTCCTTAAACTGCACTGTTTCTGCCCGTCACAGACTGTGTGGATCCACTGCACCAGTGCAAAATACTGGTGCACACACACGCTCAATGTGTGCACACCTGTACAACATATACGGTATACGTTATACGGTATACAGTATACGTTATACGTTATACGGTATACGTTATACAGTCCACAGTATACAGTATACGTTATACGGTATACAGTCCACAGTATGCAGTATACAGTATACAGTATACAGGATACCTACTGTAGAGTGTGTTGGCCTTTGGTCCAAATGGAGACCGCTGTTTGCATTTTCATCCTTTTATAAAGCGTTTTATTTTCAGAGAACCAGAAAAGTTACAGTAGTACACCTAGTACTCGATAAAATGACTACTACGACTACTACGACTGCTACGACTACTACTACTACTACTACTACTACTACTACTACTACTACTACTACTACTACTACTTCCTCTACTACTACACAATAGCAGCCTGCCGCTTCACTCAAACTTAACAAGGGCAGTCCACGTTCACTCTTCCTTTTGGTGTTGCACACTTTTGTGTCAGGAGCACCCAGTGGGAGAGCCTGCTCGCGCACATGTGGGTGCTGGCTCTGTCTTCTGCTTTTGTGTCAGGAGCACCCAGTGGGAGAGCCTGCTCGCGCACATGTGGGTGCTGGCTGCTTCTCTGCTTTTGCTGTCACCCAGTGGGAGAGCCTGCTCGCGCACATGTGGGTGCTGGCTCTGTCTTCTCTGCTTTTGTGTGGGAGGAGCACCCAGTGGGAGAGCCTGCTCGCGCACATGTGGGGCTGGCGGTTTTTGTGTCAGGAGCACCCAGTGGGAGAGCCTGCTCGCGCACATGCTGCTGCTCTGTCTTCTGCTGCACTTTTGTGTAGGAGCTGGGAGAGCCTGCTCGCGCACATGTGGGTGCTGGCTCAGTCTCTGGGTTTGGAGAGCACCAAGTGGAGCCGCTTGTGTGGGTGCTGGCTCTGTAGCTTTTGTGTAGGAGCACCCAGTGGAGAGCTGCTCGCGCACATGTGGGTGCTGGCTCTGTTTTCTGACACACAGGACACCCCAGTGGAGAGCATGCTCGCCACAATATTGCACATCGTTGGTCTGCACCTTGTGGAGCACCCTGTGGGAGAGCCGCTCGCGCACATGTGTGAACTGGCTGTTCTTCTGCTGCCACCTTTTGTGGGAGCAGCAGCAGAGCCTGGGAGAGCGCTCGCGCACATGTGGGTTGGCTGGCTTCTGTTCTTTCTGTTTGTTGGAGAGCCCTCAGGCACAGTGCGGCTGGCTCGTCTTCTGGTTTGCCTGGTGCTGGCAGTGGGTTGCCTGTGCTAAGGACATGTGAGCCTGCTGCGCGCAAATGGTTGGGGGGCCTGCTCGCCCTTGGGAGTGCTGGCAGGGAGCTGTGTTCTGCTTGAGCAAGCACAGTGGGTTGCTGGCCTGCGCTGCACATGTGTGGGTGCTGGCGCACTGGGTGTCTGGTGTAGCACCCAGCCAGGGAGAGCCTGCTTGCGCCACTATTGAGGTGTGCTCTGTCTTCTGTCTGCTTTTGTTCAGGGGCACCCAGTGAGGCGCCTGTGTGGAGGCGCCTGCTTGCGCAGGCGCACATTCAGTGGCTCTGTTTCTGGGAAGCCTGCTCCGCGCACCCAGTCAGGCAGGAGCCCCAGTGGGAGAGCCTGCTCGCGCACATGTGGGTGCTGGCTCTGTCTTCTGCTGCACACTTTTGTGTAGGAGCACCCCAGTGGAGAGCCTGCTCCGCACATGTGGGTGCTGGCTCTGTCTTCTGCTTTTGTGTCAGGAGCACCCAGTGGGAGAGCCTGCTCGCGCACATGTGGGCTGCTGGCTCTGTTTGCTGCTCTTCTCTGTGCTCAGCACCAGTGGGAGCGCCTGCCTCGCGCACATGTGGGTGCTGGCTCTGTCTTCTGCTGCACACTTTGTGTCAGGAGCACCCAGTGGGAGAGCCTGCTCGCGCACATGTGGGTGCTGGCTCTGTCTTCTGCTGCACACCTTTGTGTCAGGAGCACCCAGTGGGAGAGCCTGCTCGCACATGTGGGTGCTGGCTCTGTCTTCTGGTTTGGAGGCAGGAGCACCCAGTGGGAGAGCCTGCTCGCGCACATGTGGGTGCTGGCTCTGTCTTCTGCTTTTGTGTCAGGAGCACCCAGTGGGAGAGCCTGCTCGCGCACATGTGGGTGCTGGCTCAGTCTTCTGGTTTGGAGGCAGGAGCACCCAGTGGGAGAGCCTGCTCGCGCACATGTGGGTGCTGGCTCAGTCTTCTGGTTTGGAGGCAGGAGCACCCAGTGGGAGAGCCTCCTCTCGCGCACATGTGGGTGCTGGCTCTTGTCTTCTGCTTTTGTGTCAGGAGCACCCAGTGGGAGAGCCTGCTCGCGCACATGCGGGAGTGCTGGCTCAGTCTTCTGGTTTGGAGGCCGGAGCACCCAGTGGGAGAGCCTGCTCGCGCACATGTGGGTGCTGGCTCTGTCTTCTGGGTTTGGAGGCAGGAGCACCCAGTGGGAGAGCCTGCTCGCGCACATGTGGGTGCTGGCTCTGTCTTCTGGTTTGGAGGCAGGAGCACCCAGTGGGAGAGCCTGCTCGCGCACATGTGGGGTGCTGGCTCAGTCTTCTGGTTTGGAGGCAGGAGCACCCAGTGGGAGAGCCTGCTCGCGCACATGCGGGTGCTGGCTCAGTCTTCTGGTTTGGAGGCAGGAGCACCCAGTGGGAGAGCCTGCTCGCGCACATTGCGGGTGCTGGCTCTGTCTTCTGGTTTGGAGGCAGGAGCACCCAGTGGGAGAGCCTGCTCGCGCACATGCGGGTGCTGGCTCAGTCTTCTTCTGGTTTGGAGGCAGGAGCTGTCCACATCTTGGCTTTGAGCTCCTGTCGTCTGGTGCAGATTTCCTCTCTCAGAGCCAGAGGGAGAAGGAGATGGATGAAGATCAGGCCTGGACCAAATGTTCACACAAAGTTGGCCACACATTTGTCCACAAACACAATTTCTCTGAGTGGAGTTTGCATGTTCTCCTCGTGTTACAGCAGCTTCCACCCACCGTCCAAATCAGAACCCACCATCAAAGACCCTGAAACACTGGATTTATTTGAGTGGGTTAGGGTTAGGGTTAGGGTTAGGGTTAGGGTTTAGGTTAGGGTAGGGTAGGGTTAGGGTTAGGGTTAGGGTTAGGGTTGAGTAGGTTTGGAGCATTTCGGAGCGATTCTTCTGCACCAAGAAAAGAACTCAAAACGACCTTATTTGACCTCATTCGCCACATTCTGTGCCACATTTTTCTACTAAAATGTCTGATTTGGTTCGAAAACACTGCTCAAGAAGATGTTCTCATTGGTCACCATTATTTGAGTAACTCTGACTACGTTTCTGCTGCTTTGAACCCCGGTCAGACCTCACTCACGCTGTATTTATATTTACACACCTTGAGCGAGCGTTAATGTTTCTGTGTCAAACTATTAAAACTCTGCGAAGCACCAGAAAAAAGAAATCAGATAACCCAATAATTAGATCAGATTTTTGTTGTGTGTTTTCACAGCACAAGAGAAATCTGATCAATGTGTGTCAGTTTCTCGGTGGGATTTTAGATGAACTGTTGTACTTGGAAGACAAAGTACAGTTCATTTCAACACTTTTCTCTTTTTCACATTAGTTTGTCCTTTTAGGCAGATTTAATTCAATTTTAATCCCATCAACACCTGCAGAAGTGTGAATTATCAGGACGAAATCAGATTACTCACACGTCAATGGACGATTATTATTTTTATTTTTTGAATTGTGTATTTCTCTGTAAATACTGGCTTCTTCTGTCCATCCAAACGCAGAATTGTCTTTAAAAACAAATATCTAATAATAGTAATAATGAGAATTGTTGATGAGTGATTAGATTTGCAGCGTTTTAATAAATGTCTAATTAGCACTTGCGGTTACATTGTCATTTCGAGCGTAATTAATGTTGCCGCCCACGTGGAAAAACACTCCTGGGGAATAAATGTGAACGGAAATGCAAACGTTTAAGGCAGATTCTCCCGACTGAAGCCACATTGGAATAATCCGCGTTTTGAGCAGCTGCCGTGGAGCGCCGCGCCGGTGTGAACGTGAGCGTCTGCGAGCGCGGGTTAACAGGACCAAATCGAGTGGAGGAGTTTCATATTGTGGTCTCTGCGGGCTGGCCTTGTGCCCACTCGTGCCCACTCGTGCCCACTCTCTCTGTGTGTGTGTGTGTGTGTGTGTGTGTGTGTGTGTGTGTCTGCGTGTGGTAGTGTAAATGTGCGGCGAAGCGAGCCAGGCCTGAAGTGAATCACCTGTTTTTGAGTCATCCTCCCACAGGTGGCGCTGACAGGTGGGCACGCAGCTGTACGTTTACAATGCCAGCGCGTATATTCACAATAGACGATAAGTCAGGTTTTTCTGTGAGAGTCCTGCGCCAAATCCTCTGTTCCATGTATATAAGGGAAGTAAGAGTATAATTACAGTTAATGAAAAGTGCAATAATGTAAAATGTCCAATTAATTATTCTAACAATAATGATATAATAATAATAATAATAATAATAACTAATAATAATAATAATAATAATAATAATAATAATAATAATAATAAATAATATAATAATATAATAATAATAATAATAATAATAACAATATAATAATAATAATAATATTATGTTGTTGTTGTTTTATTTATTTATACAACATAAAGCAATTCCCAACAACAGTAATAGTAGTTTTTATCATGTGTTCCCATAGTAGTTCTGATAGCAATAAAGACCAGTCTAAACTTTCAAGGAAAGGTCAACTTATGTACCTATTTACTTAACTTTTTTTTTTAGTTTCCTCATGTATTTTATTTATTTATATAGACGGTGTAAATTTAACATTCCTAACATTTCTGTAAATGTGCCAGAATTGGGAAAACATTCAAAATAATAGGACTAATAAAATTCTGTAATTGCATTGTCACTTATCAATACTTTAGTTCAGTCCGAACGAGTGTCTAGTCCAGCAGCAATAGTTTCAGTATTCGTATCTGGATATCAATATTCTACAATAAAGAGCTCTGAAAAGTACACATCAACTACAATTTGATTTCCACGCAGACCAGTTCATACAAAACACTTTTATTATCGTGAGTCCACTTCCTCCTTCAGGTTAGCGGTCTTTATTTGTGCCCTTGGGTGAATTGGTTTGCCGTGATTAAGAGACATCGAACAACATATAAAAAACAGACATAATGGGTTCATAAATGGATGAATTACTCCGAGTGGGCGTGTTTAAGAGAACAATAGCTGCTTTTCTTCCCAACACTTTCTTTAAGTTACAGGGTCTCACAGCTCACGCCCTTCTGTGTTTCCGCTGTGCCGTGGTCTGTCGGCATTTCAAACTAATTACCGGTGTTCGGAGGGGCTGATGGCGCAGAATGATGGCCTCGCTTCTGTCAGTCTGCCCCAGGGCATCTGTGACTACAGAAGTAGTCAATGATCATGGTTGATTCCCCCAAAAAAACGCGTTATTGCCATTCGCACTTGTACTGACTGCTTTTTGCACTTGTTTGTTGAATTGTATGTTTAAGTAAGTGTGATTTCCCCCTTTTTATTTCTTTTTTAGATTATGTTCTGTTTATTATTTGTTTTGAGTTTGTTTGTGCTGCGAGTTGCTGCCAAACTAATTTCCCCCAGTGGGACGATAAAGAGAACTTGATCTATTTGCTGTAAGTAATAAGTAAATCAGATCACAGTCTTTGCTCCTGCTTTTTTGCTCTGTTGTATAATTATGTACATGTTTATGCGTTTATCCAGACTTGGCAGTAGCGTGCAGTTATTATGCAACTGTTATCTCCATCCCCAGATATAAATCTTCTCCAAAGCATATTCTTTACTGTTAAGTCAATGCGAATGCCATTCCTAAATGTGTCTGTTCCTTTAATGGTGGTCCTAATGGCGTCGCTGACTGAGGTCCCATCAGATGCGCCTCGCTCTCCGTCTGTTTGGGATCTGCCCTGGACCTTCCGGAGATGTGGAGATTGGCATTTGGAGGAGCTGTCTCACTGCAGTCTGCGGCCGCTCACGTTTGGGCTCAGAGTTCTTATTGATTCTCAAATGACACAGGCTTATCCCGACTCCAGGATAAGCTCACAGTACATCTGAAAGTGCGCACTCTTTGGCCTTTTGTTCAAACACTCAGAGACGGGCTTGGCACGGACCTGCAGCTACAAACGGACAGGTCTTCTGCGGTTAGCGGTTCTAGAGATATAGCAAGTAGTTCTCTGCAGTGTTGTTCTCTGCAGTGGTTCTTGCAGTGGTTTCTCAGTGTTTCTCTCAGTGGTTCTCTGCAGTGGTTCTCGCAGTGGTTCTCTCATGTGTTTTCCTCTCAGTGGTTCTTGCAGTGGTTCTTCAGTGTTTTCCTCAGTGGTTCTTGCAACGGTTCTCCACTCAGTGGTGGTTCTCGCAGTGGTTCTCGGAGTGGTTTCTCGCAGTGGTTCTCACAGTGGTGCTCACAGTGGTGGGCTCACACAGTGGTGTGTCACGTGGTTCTCACAGTGGTCTCACAGTGGTTCTCACAGTGGTTCTCACGCAGTGGTTCTCACAGTGGTTTCTCACAGTGGTTCACAGTCACACAGGGGTTCTCACAACAGGAAGGTTATGGGTTTGATTTCTTGAGTTTATGTACCTTTGAGTGACAGCCAGTTGTAACCAGTCATAGTGAAGTGTGCATAACCACGGGAACTATGGATGCAGAGGATCCACAATAGGATCAGGGAACTGCAAGCAGGCCACATTGGTTGCTGGTTTTAAAAACTAGATACATTCTAACAGGGATAAGACAAGTTAAACGCATTATAAAACAACACAATTTCTATTCTAATAAACTTGTGATTTGTTGTTGTACTTTATTGAATTGCTTCTGCAGTAAACAATATGCCTGAAGGTTAAACTCGGGGACAAGTTTACTACATTTGTGCTGCGGCGCGCTCTGAAGATGCTCGCAGACCTTAGAGCTCTGATGAGTGGAGAGCACCTTGTATCGTTCTTTTCATACTTTTATATTGTGACGGACTTTTGGCAAATGAACAGACAAAATGACCGTGCGCCGTGGACACCTAAGAGATCGGACTTTGCTGGAGCTACAGGCTTGAGATGCAACAGCTTGTGCTTAAACCTGACATTCATAGAGACCAAGTGGAGTTTACGGGGACAAATCCATATTTCCCCGTCTCCTAGAGGTGGGGCTCGGGTCACAGTGCGTCACGGGGAAACTGAAGTCGCCGTAACGCTGCATACTGTGTTAAACAATGATAATATGTGTGTGTCATGTGTCAGGTTTTTTTTTAGTTTTTTCATGCCGAGAAGGAGGATCTAAGGACAGGGGGCTCTCTGGGACCTCTGTGTAAACGTTGGTTAATCTACTTCCCTATTATTGACCAATGACTTACTTTATGATGCTGAAAGCCGTCCCTCTGAGGCCACCGCGGTTGTGATTGTGGGCTTTGCAACAAGAAAGTGAACTGAATCTAAAATGTACAAGAACCTCGGCTTCCATTTCCCATTCAGGGACACAATGATGATCTGATCCCTGTATCAATTTACTTTTTGTGTGTGAAATCCCCTTAACGCGAGTCACAAATGTTCCGTTTAATGCAGCCTCAACGTTCTGAAGAAAGATCACACCTTATTTACATCTTTAAACCAATATAAGTTAGTGTTGGTATGTGACACCGACTATTTGCACGACAAAGAATAAATAGGAGCAAAAAGACACATTTTATCAGGAGTGAACTGCATACAATTAGCCGTATTAACCGTATGCACATTTCCAGCTGAATTGGTGGATTGTTTTCAGTGTCACGTTCCCTTTCATAATCACTTTGACAACGTGCAAAGACATCACTAAAATGACTGGCTCACCTTTAGCCACATGATTACCCCCATTAACTGGCCATTTCCCTCCTCTCTCTGGCACTCCGCATTCGTAAAGTTGACATGTTGTTTTCTTGTTTACACGCCCATGTAATTAGATTAAAACCAGCGCATTTTTCTGTTTTATTTTTCCATTAGCGTGACATTGGTCCAAACACCAGCTATGATCGTGTCAGTTTGGAGGACTGGTTTATTCAGCGCACGTCACATTCAAAGTAATGGTTGATATGGCCCTGGTGAAGAGAAGACAATGGAGCGGGCTCATAAATTCTGCAAAAACACATCAACCAGACACGGCTCATTTCCATAGCCTTTTAAACTGTTGTCAATACCGGGATTTTTCACCCCAGTGTCCATCACAGTTAAAAAGGTTCCTCTCCCCTCAGTAGACTTGGATCCACAGGTATAGGGCCATTTTGAAGCTTCACCGTGCCATTTTTTTTTTAAACCCGGCGGGGTTTAATGGGAGATTCTGAGGGTTGGAAGTCACCAAAATAGACAACAATGAACCAATTTTCCTTTCAATCACTGACAGTTGTGTTGGTGCAGAGTTGAGCTGGCTTCAGAACTGTAGATCAGCTGACACAGAGGGGATGGCCATTCATGACAACGTTTTTCAGCTCCAAATTTCAGTATTTATGTAGCTATATATTTAGCATATGACCTTTTCATTGATTGGTCAATAGAATCACTTAAAACTGCCTTAATGAAGCCAAATATACATTTTTCACCTTACATACATGAAAAGAAAGTGCTCAAACTGTGCAGCTTGAAAACATTAAAACTCAAATCAGCAGGACTGGGAGAGTTTCAAGATGTCAAAATGCAATCATCTCTCACGTTAAGATATGGGTGAATCGGTTTATTGACATTAAAAGCACGGCAAGGTCCGCCACCTGCTTGTCTCCATGGAGATATTACTGCTTTGCCTGGAATGTTTCAGAGTATGGCATTAAGCTAATGTGTCATGCATTCAATCAGTTTCAGGGGGTCTTTCTGAAAAAATACATTGAAATTCTGTGTATGGAGTCGCCTTCTCCACGGATCTGGCCTGTCTCCATGGCATACTGAAGGCTGCAGAAAAAGCAATAGCATCTCCGTGGAGACAAGCAGTTGACGTACCCTCCACCCGAAATGTTAGAGTGCAACTTTAAGAAAGGGAGAGTAATCTAAATCAGTACATTCACATTTTGTATGAATACACTTTTAACACCCTGAACAAAGACTTAATTTACAATGAACACAATTATAAAAAGATTTCTCACTACTTATTTAATACCCAAATGCTAACTTTTAACCCTTAAATAAGTAGTATTATTAGTGGTGCCCCAAACCTTTTAATGATTTTGTTTTTCTCACGGGAAAAACAGACAGCGAATTGTATTTAATGATTGTGTTTTTAGAGAGCGAAAATGTGCAAAATGTAATCTCCCCCCCCCCCACACCCCCCACGCAGGGTAAATGAGACCACCTGGAGAGCTCAGTTTGACACACGGGCCCCACTATATATAATAATTGTAATAAATGTGTGTGTCAAACAGTCCAGCACGAGTAGAGAATCATCTTTACCCTTTGGACACACATTTGCCTCCTTCCTTATCAGTAAAAGCAGTTCCTCACAGTCTGCGGCTTCAGCATAAAGAGACATGTGCCAAACACAGGCAGGGATTATGAAAACTAATACAACAACGTAATAAGCATTAGCATAATAAGTTAATAAGCGTTAGCCCCAGCAGCGGGATCATGAACCTTAATCCTTGTGAGCGAGCTTTTAGCGCCACAAAACAAGGCTGGGGTTTGTACCTGGAGCAAACACGTTTATTTGTGGCGCTGTAGGCGGAGCGTGTTAAACGTGTGACACACTTAATGTCACGTCATTTGGCTCATGTTGAATTAGGTCATGGTTTGGATTCTACCGCTCAAATGTCACTGTAAATATGCCAGTTTTGGTGTTTGGAGGAGAAGAAGGCAGAGCTGGTTGGTTCACTTTGTCCAATACGAGGATGGGAAACCTCAGAAGGACGTATGTTAGATGTCGGTTCAGTCAAATACTGTATTATTTTAAGCACAACTCCTTCAAATCGAGTCAAATTTGAGTTTTTCGGGACATAATTACCACCAATAAATAAATAAATAATTCCTCTGATGTTAAAATACCATTATTTTTTAACAAAACAAAAACACAACTACAACCGAAGAAAAAAAAAAGACACACACAAATAAAGCACACACACACACACACACACACACACACACGCAAAAGAACCACTTAAAACGAGCTGGACCAGGTAGAACATAAGGCCAGTAAAGGAGTCAAAGGTAGAAAATAAGGGAATGGCATCAGACATGGATGTACCTAGTTAAATATTACTATTTTTTGGTCAAACATTTTAATTTTTGCATGAAATCCTTGGAAATGAAAGAGACTCTTTTGCCCCCTTTTATGTGGTTACTAATGGATGCACTGAATTTATCTGTAACATAACTGTAACTGTGTACATAGTAATGCCTATTTTCATTTTTATACTATAGTCATTATACATTGTTTCTTAATGCATGCCCTTTTGGATTGAATATATGTTGTTTTTATTATTGCTCAGTGTTTTATGTTGCACCTTAAGGCCGAGACAAGGTTCCTATGTTTGTGAATTTTGTTCATTGACAATGGCAATAAACCCTTTCTGATTCTAATGACGATTCTTGTGCTGACTGTATCTAGGGTCTTCAATAGTGTTACAAGTGAAACCCACAAGTGCCTGAACTATCTTCAAATGAGCTTTTACTTATATTAAAAAAGTTGTTCTATTTGTAACTAGAACATTACTGACAGCGTTTATTGGGAAAGTAAAGTAATCTAAAATTCTATCAATGCCTTGAATTTCCATACATCACAATTAAACTAGCTTAAGCTTAAACAACTGAAAGACTAGCTTGTTTTGCATCCAGAGCATCAATACTGCAACTGGAATAATAAAATCAATGCTGTTACTCATACTTAATCAAACCCGTCAGGCTCCTATAGAGAAACCTGTCAAATCCTCCGGCTCGGGTCAAACACACAAGCTTCATCAAACATTTCTTCAGAAGCCGCAGATAGATTTCCGATCTTGTCTCTTCTCGCTTCTCGCGCGCGCCCTTGGGTCTCTCCATCTCTGCACTCATCACCGCCTCACCTCTGTTCGAATAATTACAACGCCCCGGCCGACCCGAGCAGATAAAAGCTGTCCGAGGCGCGTCGCGAAAGCGCGGTGTAATTTTGGAGCTGGATAATGCGGTAGAGCCCCGAGCTCTTCCTGGCACCGAGCAGGTAATTGAAGCCGGTCTCTTTTTTAAACCTTCCCGTGGGTTTGAGATGCAGATGGGGACATAAGATAGTGGCACACTGGCTAATTACACTGCACTTCCCTATAGGGCAGTATTCGGCTGAAGTCGTAATGACAAAGAACTCGCTGCTCCTCGACAGCTTCACGTAAAGACTGTAAAGAGGAGTCTGGGACAAAACAAACTCAGATAGTGCTAATAAAGTATTTTAGCGATCGCAGAGCCAGAGGAAAGACCCATAAGTGTTGATAGGATTGACTGAGGCGGACTTCCACAACTCACCCTTGCTTCGCTTCGGGTTCTGAAAAAGACCGGTCCAAGACTGGTCCAAGACTGGCTTCCAAGTTCTTGCATGTGAATATCACCAACGTGCCAAAAGTTCTGTAAATGCTTGTCCTTTTAAAAATCACAAACTGCAGCTTTAACAGAAAGCAAGATAATCGCAAATTCAAAATGAATTTAACTTTGTAATGTTCTGCTGCAAAAAACATGCACTTTGGAATGGCCGATTCTAAAATAATTAGCATAATAATGTACGATGTGCTCTCTCGGTGCTTATTCCTCCTATGATCACAGAAGACTCTAGTCTGTCTGCGCGCTGTAAACTAGTTTTGGTGAAACCGTGGGCCCGATTATAGTTGCAGCGCGTGAATGCGACCCCTTCATCAACGTCAAAAGTCATGCCCCCGCAGCCTCTCATCTTTCGGCGCCTACTTCTCTCCATCCGCCTCTTTGTGTGGAGCGGATTGACTTAAGGACTGTAAAGACGTAGCACCGGTGGAACTCAAATTGGAGAAAAAAGGTTGTAGAGTTGAGTGCTAGTTCCAATGTGCCCAAGTTATTTCTCAAAGCTTTATTGAGAGCATTGTCTTATTAGCAATGGACTAACACTGCTCCAGTTCGGTGTCTGTCTTTCCCCAAAACATATCACTTGTTACATTTCCGCCACCCACAACTCTCCCACTCCTCTTCACAGTTATTGGACGTAAAAGTTTGTTCGTATCAAGCTAGAGATTGTGCCAAGTGCTTGGGGAAATCTAATTAGCTTTGCACATATTTCCGCGCGTCCGCCATGACGCCTCTTATCTCCCGCCCGGTCTTTGGTAGTTAGATTAGCATGCATCGCGGACAAACGCTTTGTAATCCTCATCTCAGAGAAGTGTAGATCGGTATGTAAATGGATGCGGGTGTCGCGCAGAGGTGGACGGGGACCGCGCTGATCAAAGTGGAACATCTGTAGCAGCGCGATGAGAAAGAACAACTCCCGAGTTCATGATCAAACCCTGGCATGTGTGAATCTGCTGTTCTGACACTCGCGGTATAAATGGATACGTCACATTTAGAATCGCGTGAACGAGCCCGACGCAGCCAAAGGTTAAACTAATAATACTGACAGGAATGCAGTGTGCGAGGACTTTGAAGGATGACATTTCACAACTTTATTTATACGAGTACTTGAAATTCACATTCAATCTTCCAGAAATTCAATGGGTTTTGCCAGTTTTTTGTTTAATTACAGCACAATAAAAAACAAAGAGAGTAGAATTAAAAATGTATGTATTTAATTATATCATTTTTCATTAATTGTCATGGTTGATATTGATTATAAGCCAGTGTTATTAAGAAAAATTTAAAAAAAAACTATTTCTCGTCTACGTTGCTTGGGCTTGGATGTAAGAAGACGTGAGCGTATTGGTACAGAAACGTGTCCTGGTTTTCAGTCTGGAAATGTGTTCCCTATAAATTAATCAAAACGGTTTTAGTCAGAATATGTAACTAAAGTACCTCGAAACATGTAAACTTCGTGTTCTATATGTGCCGAGTTAGAACATGGTGGTTAATTTTGCATTAGCTTGACTGATGCTCTCTATAAAAGCCTGGTCTCGTGGGTCTGCAGTCTGACACGCCACATTTCTAAGAACGCCGCATGTGTTTCTTCGTCTTTATAACACTAATACAGATTTACATTTATATCAAATTCATTCAAAGTGTGGTCTTGATGGTCGGACGAAGGCCTGGACCGCTATTTTTAGTATGTTTAAAGACGACATATCATGCATGCATTTTTAACTATTTAATCATGTTATACCATTCCCTTATCAAAAACATCACTGAAATGGTGTTTTGCTTCATTCATGCTTGTGTCAGTATCCTGTTTACGATGCCCTCTCCATCTGAGCCTCAGAAATCACGTTTCAATTTCCCCCAGATATACGTACAGTAGTGACGTAACATCTGGGTGTTTCCTGCACCGTTTTACGTCCGTGAAAATCAACACCTGACTTGCTCTGAGCCTTTCGACTGTCCAAATGCTGTTAGCATGTTAGCATACAGGTCACGTTGCCACATTCTTGCTTTGTTTATTATTTGCTTATTGCTGTCAACAGAGGGAGCAAATACAAATATTAGGAGGCAAAAAATATCAAAATAACTCGTGTCTTTAAGTGATTTCTGTATTGTTGCTGGATCCTGGCTTTTTGGTTGTTGTTGTTGTTGTTATTGTTTATTGTAGTTGTTCAAGTTGTTTTTAATTGTTGTTTTGTATTGTTATTCTTGTTTTATGTCTAGTATCAAAGGTGGCAATGGTAATTTCGTCCCCCGAGACGTTTATGTAACTGCAGCTGTACAATTCCTACATTCACTGCCATATTATTATTATTATTATTATTATTATTATTATTATTATTATTATTTCAATCATACTATCAGCTTATTCTTGCTTGTCCGAGATCTCATTATTGGCCATTGTCATTTGAAATCCAGAACTACTGTAATGTTTTATACTGGCTGCATTAGAATAGTCACATACACACTTGACTGGCCCCACACAAACAAACCATTCACCAAAGCAAAGTGTCGCCAGAGGGGATTGCGGGAAAATGACTTTTTGGATGGATTATCATTGTGTGGCGGCCTGTGCTCGTTTTGAAGTGGGCCACTGTGCTGCAGACTCCGCCGAGGATTATGGGAAGCAAGACTTTTATGTAGATCCCAAATGTTTCCGTCCAAAGGGATTTTCTGGTTTGATTTTGTCCAGCCTCCTGTAATTATGGCTTAGGTCATGTGCAGCTCAGCGAGGAATTCAGGTTTGATCATTTGAATATGTATGACTTTAAACACAGTCTTAAATGTGGTCAGGTTTTCATTAAGAGACTGAGAGTTAAGATCATCTCTGTTTCACCTCAATTTAATCATTTGCAGAACGTGGATCTTGCCATGTTTTTTGGACCAGTTTTCAATATGAAATAAATAATGACAAACTTACACTAAAGAAACCACAGTATTGGATGGCTTAGTGGTCTATAGTGTGCAAGCTGTGTGTTTGTTTTAATCCTGGAACAGTGCAAGTGACGTTGTGTCCTTGTGCAAAACACACTCAGATGTGGCGCTCGAGTGCACAATGTATCGCATTCGAAATGAAATCGCAATTGGAGTTGGTGCAATTATCAAATTAAGACGGCCACAGTTATAGATATGAGCTGTAATGGACAACATACAAATGATTATGCTTTAAATGAAGGTTCCTTAGTAAAATATTTATTAGGCATTAATAAGCACTAGTTATTTGTTTATGCACTAATAAGGAATTGACTAGCATTTGTAGACATAATATAATATATAATACTTTTTTCTAAATGTTAACAAGGCATTAACAAAAACATTTTATTAATAAACCATGTTGCAATCACACTCCTATTTACATCACTGTAGGAACAGAAACAAAAAACACACTTTGGAGTTTTAATGCTCGTCTATTCAATGATCCACAGTTTGTAAAAAATATGGCAAAGGACATTGAGACGTGTGTAGAGGAAAACAACAATGGTGATGGGATGGGATCCTCTGGGATGCAGCAAAGGCAGCTTTGAGGGGCAGTGTAATTGCTGTCAACTCGGAGAAAAAGAAACAAAGAGAGAAGAAAATAAATGATTTACAGAACAAACTAAAGCTGCTGGAGGCTGAACATGCCGAAAACAAGGATCCTCAAACGCTGTAGGTAATTAAAAAGACAAGATGAATGACCTGACCTCACAGGAAATACTAATAAAGATATCAATAACCAAGAGATAAATGCTTGTAAATGCCTGATATAATGTTACCGAAAACTCTTAATGTGCTTGTAGTTTAGCCACGTTCTGAAATGCTTAGTTTAACAGTAGATGTTTCACTCTGAAATGTTAATGCTCCTGGAGTTGTTTGCAAAGTGCACTCTGAACAGACTCTTACACTTTTAAAACATACAGCGCCAATCGAAACGCATCAGCCCTACTTGAGCGCATGATTGGTGGAGGTGGCGGCGGTTGAAGGCCCTTCTACGCTGCTTGTTTTGCGGCCCCGTCTTTGCCAGCCGCATCTTTTTGAAAGTGAAGATGGAACACATGAATTATCCCGTTCTCTGGATGAAACTTTCCTTGGACTTGTTTATCACCGAGCTGATCTAAAAGCATCTCCGTGTCTGAATGCCAGCGAGGGTGCAGGCTGAATAGTGTGTTTGGAGTGTCTCTGTGTCGGTCCATGTCATCGTTCTGTAAACTACCCCCCCCCCCCCCATCTTCCACCCTCTCTCTTGTCTCGTTCCTCTCTCCTTTTCACTCTTTCCTCTATATCTCCCCTCTCTCTTCTCCCCCTCTCCGTCTCTTAACTTGTTGCTGAAGTGCTGCTGTCTCCTCCTGTCAGGCCATCCGCAGACCCCCCACGACTGCTGTGTTATTTCACCTCCTCAACCCGTGTCGTTTGGGTTTCAGTCTTTGTCCGAGTTATTCAGGACGACTTTATATTGATGGTTGAATTGGATTTGCGAGCGACGGGCGCAATATGAAGCCTATTCATGCCCCAGTCAATACTTGGGGTCGTTCTGCACCTGCAGCTCCATTCACGTGTCACAACACATTCAGGGGTCTTTAAAGGGTTCTGCCCAGGTATAGAAATAATAATACTAATATCGGAGAGCAAGTATCTCTACCCAAAAATGGATTATCAGCACTTTTTGACTAAGGCTTGCAGCTCATTTTTAAGAGAAAAAAAGTCAGATGTGTCAAGATTGAGATGGTTTGGGCAACAAGTGCTGAGGAGCGAGAGTGAATGTGCATTATGGGTGGAATAATGCTGAGGTCAGAGCTGCCTGGAAACAGGGGGAGCGGTGCGGAGACTGGACCAATCACAGCGGAGCCAACGGCGAAAGCGCTCAAACAACTGGATTTAACGCAATTTAGATTTCTCTGCTTGTAATCACCTTCAAATATTGATCATTTACCTTTCCAGATTGATAAATGTGCACAACTCATTTCGGAGGGCGATCAATCGGGCTTGAGCCAGGTTAAAAGAAGACATGAAGTGTGAAAATGACTATAAATATACGTACTTTTATTTTAACATATTGTATTTGAAAAAAAAAACTTCTGGAGAACCCTGACGTCGCGATGCAGAACTGCTAAAGCTGTCGCACCCATTAGGCCTACGAACAGGCTTGATCAGCGACGTAGTGAGTGATTATTTACATATTAGGACAGAGACAGGTGCCGTGCATATGGTTTCCTAAATACGAAGCGCAGCATG
The DNA here is from genome assembly GCA_015082035.1 of Chaenogobius annularis. Lineage (NCBI taxonomy): Eukaryota > Metazoa > Chordata > Actinopteri > Gobiiformes > Gobiidae > Chaenogobius > Chaenogobius annularis. The sequence continues at coordinate 713,433 of BJKM01000250.1, forward strand.
TGTTCTTGTGACAGGCTTCTCCTCCTCGTCCTGTCACTTCTCTGTCACACCACATGACGAGCAGCTGAAAAAGGAGACGCAACTGTGCATTTTAAAGCTGTTTGACAAGCACGACACTGGGATCATTTCAGTATTAATAGCTTAGGAATTGTATTGTAAGTTTGTATGCGGTTATGTATTGATAACCTGCGCATAAGATTAAAAAACAACACACTTTAGCATTATTTTTCTTCAGAATATTATGTACATTTTGAGGCAACATAACCAACGATTCAATATTTCAGTCAACTTCAGAGCTGTGCGATTTGTTGTGTAAAAAAGGAACGTGCTTGAGGTCTTTTCAACCACCACAAATTAAAAACGTCTTAAATCATGATTATAAAGTCATTTCTACATGTGTTCTGTTTACATTTGGATTGGCAAAAAGAAAGAAAAACAGTTCTTTTGACTATATTCTTGTCGTTTTTTTGGCAAACGCGTCTTTATAAAACATAAACTGAAGTCTTGTTATCTGCAGCAGAAACGATTCAAACAAAAGGGTGGTCTTTAGTTTACAGATCGGTGCCGAGCCGGGTTCACGTCACCGTCTTCAGACAGGACCGTGTTTTATCAGCTCCACTTGAATACCACGCCACCTTTCCCCCTCCTCCTCTGTCGCTAGAGCGGGCGCTGAATAATGCAAGGCCTGGTTAAGACCGGAGAGCCTTTTTATTCAATTATTGACCAGACATGACAGCGAAACTGCACCGAGCTCAGCGACAGGCAGAGGGAGCGGTCAGAGAAGAAGAAATGACTGGGTTAATGATATATTTGTGAAGGCAACGAGAGGTTTTTATTGAATCTTAAAACACTAAACATCAAAAACATATATTTATTTACAATAGTTATAGTTTAAATCATCCTCTGACCTTCACATAGAATGTTCTCACTGCTGGAGTCTCAGGAATGAGATTATTCAGGCTCAAAACGTTCAGGCTCAAAGGTTTGAACAGCTTTTCAAATGTTTCCAGTTAAAATTATGTCTTTTTTTTCTTTCTTTTTTTCCCCTACAATTTAGTTTGAATATTGTTTGTTTATTCACCAGATTAAAACTGTGTGTACCTCAATACAATAAGTTTATGTCCAAACAGAAAATCCCATATGTACCCAAATGTATTTGTTTTGAATTTTAGTATAGTAGTTGCAGCAGTTGTAGTGGCAGTTGTTGTTGTAGTAGTTGTTGTTGTAGTAGTTATTGCAGTTGTAGTTGTAATTCCAGTTGCAGTTGTAGTTGTTCTTGTAGGAGTTGTTGTAGTAGTTTTTGGTGCAGTTGTGATTGAAGTTGTAGTTGCAGCTGTAGTAGTTGTCGTTGTAGTTGCAGTTGTAGCAGCAGCAGTTGCAGTTGTGGCAGTTGTAGTCGTTGTAGTTGCAGTTGTCGTTGTAGTAGTTACAGTTGCAGTTGTGGCAGTTGTAGTAGTTGCAGGTGTAGCAACTGCAGTTGCAGTTGTGGCAGTTGTAGTAGTTGTAGTTGCAGTTGTCGTTGTAGTAGTTGCAGTTGTCGTTGTAGTAGTTGCAGTTGCAGTTGCAGTTGTGGCAGTTGTAGTAGTTGTAGTTGCAGTTGTCGTTGTAGTAGTTGCAGTTGCAGTTGCAGTTGTGGCAGTTGTAGTAGTTGTAGTTGCAGTTGTCGTTGTAGTAGTTGTTGCAACAGCAGTTGCAGTTGTAGTAGTTGTAGTTGCAGTCGTAGCAGCAGCAGTTGCAGTTGTAGCAGCAGCAGTTGCAGTTGTGGCAGTTGTAGTAGTTGTCGTTGTAGTAGTTGTTGCAACAGCAGTTGCAGTTGTGGCAGTTGTAGTAGTTGTAGTTGCAGTTGTCGTTGTAGCAGCAGCAGTTGCAGTTGTAGCAGCAGCAGTTGCAGTTGTGGCAGTTGTAGTAGTTGTAGTTGCAGTTGTAGTAGTTGCAGTTGTAGCAGCAGCAGTTGCAGTTGTAGCAGTTGCAGTTGCAGTTGTAGCAGCAGCAGTTGCAGTTGCACCATTTGCAGTTGCTGTAGAAGGTAAACCGCTGACACCTGGACCCATTTGAACGGCTCATAGTCCCATTGCTCTGCTTGTAAGCAGCTGTTTGCACACGGCCCTGTGTGCTCAGATGGAGAGTACAGGTGAAACCCCTGATATTGAAATGTTTGTGTCGAGTGGAGTATTGGTGAAGGATGTTTTCTTTTTCTTCTCTCGCTCGGGGCCAGTGGCTGCATAAACGTCTCATTGAAAGGTGCAGCATCCATCATGTTTGAGGAGCGGCTTCAGCGATGTGTTCAAGGCTTCACCAAATACACAGAGAGTGAAGTATCAGCTTGTGTACAGTATTCTTGTGTGTAATCTGTGCTCTGGCTTGTTGAACAGTCACAGCACACGCCACAGATGGACAGGCAAAAAGATGGATCGCTTGCTGAAATATTTATAGTTGCAGTGTTTTTTTGGCTTTCTCCCCTGGAATGTACAGTATGGCATTAAACGTATCTACTGTATCTCCATGGAGACAAACAAGTGATGCCACCAACTGTAATTGTTACACCTTTAACTGAATATTGCAAGATAGAACATTTTAATGACAACCGAGGCAAATCATTAACATCTTGGAGGCGAGCGGGTGGTGGAACCTGCAACTGCAAACAAGTAAACGCACAATGGAAAAAATCACCTCTGGACTCGATCGCAAAATAGACAAATTAGACAGACAATGGACAAAATGGGACTTTTATTTTGGATTAAATATGGTTTTAACCCTTCTTTTCTTTAGATGCCACCAACTTATTTTCTAATGGTATTCTTGTGTTCTCTATGGTCCTGCCCGGTTCTATTTCTATTATTTTGGTTGATTTCTTTTTGCTGTTGTTGTTTTGTGTTCTTTAATTTAAAAAAAATAATAATAAGAATAAAAAAATATTGCATTAAGCAAGTTAAAAAATATTATTAGGGCAGATATTTGTTTGCAATGAATTCATGTGTGTTATTATTTTTTATGCATTTTTAGCTGAAATCACCATTTCAAAAAGTACATTAAAATATCACAAGAATGTTTAAAAAAAAACAAAAAAAAAAAACTAATAAACCTATGACCAGAACTATTCAGTGATAGTATAAATGTGTCAGACACAGTTGACGTAATTGTTATGTTTTGTTTATTGGTTAATTCAGTCGTTGTAATAGTGGTTCTCATAGCAGTAGTAACAGGATTTGTAGTAGTAATAGCAGTGTATTAAATGTACTAGTAGTAGAGCAGTGTGTCCTTTGATATATAGAACCAAAAATGATAATCAGACAATACGCTAAAACATGTCAGACGATGTGATTCGATGCAATGTGAAATGACAAACACAAAAGGGCAGAAATATCACTTTAAGTCTCTATCTATTCCTTTTTCACCAGCTCTTTTGGCAGCATTTCTATTCTAAATGACATACTCGACATTCAAACATCTTCAAAACAACATTCAAGATCATTTCTACTTTGCAGTATTCTGCCCACTTCCAGCTGAAACGATACTTCCTCATTCTTGGACTTTAGACCGGACAGCGCTCCGTGCCTAACTGACGTACTTGGTGTTGCTTGAGTACATTCTTCACCCTGGAACAATGCTATTTGCCGGTACACAGTGAGGATACGGCCCTTCCTGCTTTTGTCAAGTTTGTCACGTGGAAACCAGGTCCAACGAGGTTAAATAAGGTCATCTGAACAAACAACTGCCCGAAAGACTTTTCTGAACCAGTGCAAAAGAGAGAAACAAGCTTGAAGTTGTTATCAAGCTCATAATTTTGGATTACAGTCCCATTAGTGTCGTCACAAAAGGGTTGTGAGAAGAAAAAAACACACACTAGGATTTAACAATTATTCATGATTACTGAGATCCTGACCAAACGACAGTGACGTCTTTGATTTCCTTTCACTCCCATGTTATTAGTCCCCACTCACTCAAACTTCTGCGCGACAAAATGAAGGCACAAAAACTGCCAGATTAAAATAAATATTGACATTTAGTTGCACTTTTTGGACGACAGAAAGATGTTTGTCAGATGATGTTTACATTGATATAACATCCGACTCTTTACCAGTGCGCCTCAGTATCAGCCGCTTGTATAGCCTCTTCGCTCAGTGTTTTCTCTTCTCCATCTCGTCCTCCTTCTCGCTCTTCTCTCTAGTTCTGAGAGTGACTTGCCTTTTCTTCTCTCCGACAGAACAAAGAAGTGCGTCCGCCTCTCGTTAACATTTCCCTCGACCGCGCCTTCGCTCTTCCACGAATTTTAATTGGTTTTGTCTGAACCGTGTCTCTGAACGCGACGCAGAGAGCTCCAGTTGGGGTGGAAAAGGACGTACGGTACCAACGATACGCGCTTCCTGAAGATGATACGACCATCGGTGAAAGATGTCGCAACCAGGAGAGGCTTAAACCGAATGCAGACGGATGGTCAACAAAGCCAGTTAGCGATAGATGCTGTCGTTGGTCTGAGGAGGCTGACGTTCTGCTGCTGCGTTGGAAGGAGAATAAGGAGAATTTGTGTTTGAATTATTAGTATTATCAAATATAGCCAAGGATTGAGGACCGAAATACTTTTGTAACACCCACCAACAATAACATTCCCAAATGCAAATATAATAAACATTAAACATAATACAGAAGATGGATGTTTTAAATGTAGTGTAATACTTTCCTACAAATGGAATAACTGTTACATTTGTGGTGGACAAACGTTCTTATTTTCTGTCATCATTTATTATGTTTGTTGGGTTTATTCCATTTAAAATAGGCAACTAATTAATATTTTTGTAGTTAACAAGTCAAAGTATTATGTCTAAACTAAATAAAGGTTGTAATATGGTGATTGAAGACTTTTAAATGGGTACATGTTTGATTTTGATTAATGCAACTGTTCTTTGTTATAAAAAAGGTCTTTGTGATTTAGAGTCCGAGTCGACGAGCAACAGTTAAACGATTGCAGGGCGCCAACGTACAAACAAACGTTTTAGTGAAACAAATTCTGTCAAATTCAAAGGATCTAGTTGACCTCCAAACGGCACAATTCGTGTATGAAATAAAGAGTACACAATTACCTCTGCACATCTGAGAAGTGTTTCTAAAGAGGGTGCGATATATTTACAAAACCAATTGTAAAGCAGAATTGTATTTTCGTTTGTCGCGGTTGAAGCGTGGAATAATCTGGACCAGAAGTTTTAAAGATGTCGAACTGTGTGCGAGGAAAAGTGTAAAATCATATGAAAACGAACGCTGAATGGAGCAATTAGACATCCTTCCTTGTAATCCATGGACATTGTGGAAACTGCATGTTGTGCTTAAGGCGTGTGCAGCTCTTTATGTTCCGTGGAAATGGACAAGGTTGCGTAAACTTAATTCAAAACGGACAACTTTTGTGTTACATGAGGTCTATCGGGCGGTAAATCACGTGTTTGCCATTGTAAATAAAGCATCGTTTTCAATGTTATCGATGTGTTTACGGTCACAGAGGTATTTTGGTTGCCATATTTGAGAGGTATTCTACATAAACAGCCTTTCTAAAATCGGATCGAATATTGATACGAAGTTCCCAGGGCAAAGCGAGAGTCTCTATAGCAACCCAGTGAGGACTTGCAGTGGATTTGTTTTTTGTGAGAAAGCCTCTCGCTTGTCGTCTTCCCGCTGACATGCCATTACTGTAGTGGAGGTGCTAGCTTGTTAGCCGCTCCTGTGAGATACCTGATCCGTGGCAGAAGCTAATTAGTGCTTTGCTTCCTCTTTCCTCTTTGAGCCTCTCTTTTATGGTGATTGTGGAGTTACTTTGTGGAAAAGGTGGCCTGCGTCCCTACTTATCCTTGGTTATTCTATCACACAAAAGCGTCAGATATGCTAATAGTATATTTTATGAAGAACATGAAAGGGCCGTAGTGATTTCCTTGTCTTGTGTAATGTGGACAAATTACCCAGAAAGTGTGCAACCTGCTCCTGCTCCTGCGCTTTGAAGCCCGGCGCTATATCCGGAGCGCTGAGGATAATCTGTGGGATCGGACGCTGTAATTACGTTCTTCTTTCGCTGGAGAAGTGTTTTTTCTGGGGTTGGTGGTGATTAGACAGCCATAAGAAGAGGACGAAAGAGTCAAGATTCGCTTCTGTCCTAGAGATTTAATTACGACTGGGTACTTTTAAGATACTAACATATTTTGAGCTCAGAATAAGGATGTGCGAGACTTATTTTTAGATGGACTCAACAGTAGTTCCCAAACCTTTTACACAAAGTACTACCTAAGGAACAAAATGGCTTTCTGATTCGCTCCAGGAAGGACCGGGCCATTTGGTGATAGTAAAAATCAAATTGTGATCTCATCCTTGTGCTGATTTGCTGTTTCGGTCATGCCACATTCAATGCAGCTGTGCACTCGTAAGTTGCCATTCCCCCCCCCCCCCCCCCCCCCCCCCCCCCCCCCATTGAGTGAGTGACAGCTGGATGTAACCAATCACGGTGAAGTGCGAACGATCAGAATGACTTTATTTACCCAAAGTGTGCAGGGAAATCACAATCTGGCAAAAAGAAGATGATTTGTTCATATCCCGTACCTCCAGATCTTCATCCGGTCTGTAGTAGGACTGCTCGAGGTTTCAATCAGGTCTCAATTTTGACTTCTACACAAGAACTTGGCCAGAGAAGGACAAACATGTGGACTGGATTGACTATAAGTTATAAATAAACACCGGGTAGAGGAACTCACGCATGACCAGGAGCTTGTGCACCAGTTGGAGACATTTGGCAACGAGTGAATGTCTAACTTCCAGATGCAGTTTCCAAAGTTTACTAAAGTCTGCAGGAATGGTGGTGGAAATAAAACTAAAATGTATTTGTTGTGGCAGCTATATTTATGGTGCATTAATGTCCAGTTGGATTGAAGACTTTTTAGATTATTTTTTTTACGGTGCTTTTTCTGCTCATTTTGGCTCTAACGTCGATTGGCAATGTTTTCTAATGAGGCGTTGGTGTTACTGGCGTGTGCTTGGGCGCCAAAACAGCTCTGCTTTTTCCTAGTTCGCGATGTTTGAAGGCCAACCGCTTCAGATATAACTCAACCAGTGCTGTTACAACTTGTATTTGTTGTTACGTTATTTAGTTGTGAAATGACGAAGCTGCGGTGTTCAAAATGTCAGAGTAATACATGATATCGGACATTTAAGTTACATTGAGCTTCTTTAAACCGCTCTGTGTTTAACCCTGCTGAAAATGTCCACCATGTTTCTTTTTATTTATTTTTGTGTGCACGAGGAGCCGTAGTGACCTGGCATTTTAACTCTGAGGGACGTTTCCTGCAGAGTCCAACCCGCTGCTCGGCCATTATCCTCTCTGCTACAAGTCTGAGGAATAAATGTAACAGTGGGGCTCAGACAGGGGCCCCGCGTTTCCCTGCCCACACATTTTCAACTGTAGTGAAGCGAATGGGTTTTGCACACTTTTTTTTGGCTGCAGAGTTTTTGAAGAGTTGGAGTTGCCAGTCCGCTCCCCTGCGCGCGCTTCGCTTATCGCCCGGACCATGCAGGCTGCGCTCTGCCCTCCCCCGGTCCACACCAAAGAGACGGCGCTTCAGTGGCCTCAGTAAATCTAATCAGAGAAAAGCCAAATGTTTAAACAAGTCAGTGACAAGGTTAAAAGCAGGATTGACTGCTCTGGACCGCAGAAGAGAATGTTCAATGTCATACAATATAAAAACACGAAAAACAATATCTGGGCAATACACAAGACCTTTCACGAGACAACTATATATTCCACAGCTGAGAAGTATGGAGGACGGCACTATTTCCTGTATTAATCAACAATAAAATCCTCATACATTTATTTTTCTGCTTGCTAACTCTTGAGGACACAAACATGTCACTGGCGCCGGTTCATCGGAGTCGTGTTAGTCTTCACTGTAGGTCATTTTCAGGCTCTGGCGGCCCGGTTCGTCATAGTTCCCCCACAGACTGAGCTGCAGGACGCTCTAAACAAACTCACTTTCACTCCAGTTCGTCATCTCACACTCACGAAAAACACAGTCTGAGAAAAGGTAATGGATGAAGAGAAGGAATAATTGCTAGATGAACTGATTAGTAAAGTGATCGTTGCAGCCGTCACTGGACCAATCTTTTTTGGGGCCGAATAAATATTTTTTCTTGCACTTTGGGGAACTGTTTAGGGATGTCAGGGTTATTAGGTTAATCAGTTATTGTGATTATTCAGGTCACAATATAACCGTAAGAACCAAAAAGTAATCATCGTAACAGTTTTAGAAGCAAAATTAAGTCTCTTTAGTTCAATCTATAGTCCAAAACTGTTTTTTTTATCTGGCTGTTTTTCAAATTTAACCTTATTTTGTCTTTCAGGCGGTTTAATTTTGGAACAAACTTGAGGAACAGCAACAGGAATGAAAGAGAATCAAAGATTTCACTGTCGTTTGGTCAGAGTCTAAATAACCGTGAATAATCGTTAAATCATCATGGTTTTTTTATCACAATACACTTGATATTGTGACATCCCTGCTCCTAATACACACTAACTTTCTACTTCAGAATTTATTGCTAGCAGCTATTTATTCATTGTAGCGTTTGTACTTTTAGAGTATGAAACATTTTGGTTTATGGGGATATTACGTGCCAAACAGAGCTCTGCCTATCTCTGTCTATCTCCATTGGAAAGCTCTAGCCTTACTCCTCCTCTTCTTCATATTAGCATTATTATTTCCCTTTGTCATTCCATTTGTAAGAAACATATCATCTGTGAATTGTTCCCTTTTGAAAAGCTTTACTCTGACCTTCGCGGTTGCATCTTTCACACGGCAATAATCTCACAAAATGCCGACAGCATCCAAACACAGACGGATCATTGTGGTTATGTATGCATTGTGTTTCCCAGCATGCAACAGTGCAGTAGGTGTTTGATGAAGAGCCTCTCTCCGCGCACAGACTAATGGAGCTTCTGAGGGGGGGAGTTAGCGTTAAAGCGTGTGCCAGTCTCATAAAGCACGAGCTGCACACCGAGCTATAGGTGCAAATGTAGTGATTATACAAGACCAACACGGCGGTTTGAATTCACGTTCAAGCCTTTTTTTTCGACGAGCTTGACGATATGTCGGGTTTAATGTTTAAAGTTTAAAAAGAGCTGATTACAAATGAAAAAGTTATGTTTTAAACTTTCAAATGCTGGTAAAAGATGATGTTTCTTAACTTTTGTGATTATTTCGCTTTGCTCTGATAATTGAACTTCAGCTAAAGACATTTTTGAACACATTTCTGTTGAATTGACATCATACTGTCCGAACATTGCTTTTAGAATACTTAAAAAAATGAAAAAGGTAATCGTTTTTGTCAATATTGCCAAGCCCAGTCATGAAGTAGTGATTGTAGTGTTGGAATAGAAATGTCGTTGAGCCTCACTGTCGTGTGTTTGCATGTTCTCCAGTTAAATAAACACAGGAAACTGGTTTTCTACAGCGCTGTGGTTCAATAAAGAGATCAGAGAGAAATGTAATTCTTTATACGCCGCAATATATTGCAATCAAATCGAAATCGCAATTTGTTTTCCCGCCATTATCGAATCGCAAGGGCTACAGTCATTCAGATAATATAATGTTCTCTGCCAAGAAGAAGATGTTTTTTTTTTATCTTTTTTTATTGAAAACTCTTGTTGTGCTTGTAGTTTAGACTTCTACAAACATCTTCTGAAATGCATAGGATTCTTGGATTATGGTGCATTATCAGTACACAATTTTTTTTCTCTCAAACGTTCCAGCTCCTAAACAGACTCAAACATACATCACAAATCTAATCGCGCTTGAAATACTAGGCAGAAAAATCATAATCTGATTATTTGTTCTGTCATGGGCATTTTAATTTGTATTTATTTAATTTTATTTAATTTTATTTTAATTTTCTTTTATTATTTTATTTTTTATTTATTTTATTTATTTTATTTATTTTATTTATTTTATTTATTTTATTTATTTTATTTATTTTATTTATTTTATTTATTTTATTTATTTTATTTATTTTCGAGTGCAAGGTGGACAAAACCTTTTTACAATTCAATACATTTCAGGGCAAACACTGCTTTTTATTTAAATTCCTGAGAACTTCATCAGTTATCTAATGTCTAGACATTCATTCTAATTTGTTTGTTCACTGGTTTATTTGATTTCTCAACTAGAAGAACAAATAGTAACTCCCATTAAAGGTGCACTGTGCAGGTTTTCTGGTGGAGGTATCTTTCATTTATTCAACTGCATTGCCAGAAATACTTGATCCATCATGCGTAAAGACACAAAACAACAACATCTCAACAACGCTTCAGACTCGACCAGAAAACGCACACCCCTTAAACATAACTTCTGATTTGTAATTCGAGGTTAATCTAATCGGAAGGAAAAACATGACATAATGCAGACAATCCATCTATTTTAAAGAATGGCCCAAAAAAAAGAGACAATCTGAAGGAGCAAAACGCAGAAATGTTCTAATTATGTACTATTGTCGACTCAAGTAAGAGTACTGTTTAATTTGACACGATACAGCTTAAGTAGGAGCAAACTCTGAGAAGTAGTTTTATTAAAAAAGTGCTTGAAGTCTCGAATGAGTTTCCGCCTCTGCTGATCTGCTTTTAACTGATCTTTTGTCTCCCGGAATCGCCCCGTGCACGGCTCCAGAGCATATGTGGCTCGGCTTTGGGGAGTGGATTAAAATAATTTGTTTCCAGTGAAGGAGGAAGCAGCATTTTATTTGTGTTCAAAATAATGTTAAACCTGGCGGTAATCGCAGCGATTCTCCGGTCCTCTGTCATTTGGGCCCCGTACGCACACAGAATATCACAGGAATTACATTTGGGGGTTTTGTTTGGGTTGTTTTTTTCTTTTTTTTTACACTCGCTCGTCTCCATCTGTCACGCAAAAACCGTTAAATCTCTTTTTAATTTCCTCAGTATGCCGATTTCATATAGCTTAGGCGGCGTTTCTCCTCGCTCGCTGCACACACAATGGGGAGGATGAAGATGTAGAAAATGGGGAAAAGGAGAAGGATTTGGTTTTCCACTGCGCAACGCCGGACGCAATTCACTTGACCGTCCGTTTTATTGTCCGCGACTTTATCGTTGGATCTGACATTCATCTAAAATGTCTAGAATCGGCCGAGACTGTCGTTTTTTTTTGCCTCCGTCCGTCTAATTCTAAGTGGAGGCCGGCGCTGCGCACAGGAAAATCAGATGTCATTTGGTAAATACTGTATGTGGGGGAGTGAAGCTGCTGTTGGAGGTTTGCACTGACGGACGGAAGATTGAGCATTGTTTTTTTTGTTTTTTTTTGACAATTCCTTTCTCAAAGCTGAAGACAATTTCACTCACAATGAGATTTAGGGACTTGGAATAGAGTCAAAAGGTTTAGGCTGAATCCATGTATAAGACCTTTTTTTCAATAATTATTTTCGGGATATTTCTTTATTTGTGGGTTTAGAGAACAAATGGCTTCATCCCAAAATGGTTGATTTGACTGGGAATAAGTAAGTTACAGCGTTTTATATTTCGCAGGAGCTTGGTGGTGATTTTCAGATGGAATAAATGCAGAAAATGTAAACTTTTAAGGTTTTAAAATGCTCACCAATAAGAAAATGGATTATCTTTTTTAAAAAATATTTTATTCATTTTAATTCTGGCAGTACGTTTAACCTGTGAACAACCGGGCATGACCAGTATTTTATCTTATTTATAAAGCGTGTGTACATACAAACATTGGAAGTATTTGACTTTACACATTAAGTTTGTGTAAAAGGACAACTTGAAGTACATATAAGCCCAAAAAGTGACAAGAAATGAGTTTTCTTTGAGGACGTTTGTGGCATTTTCTGTTCTGTCCGTACACTTCTAGTACGAATTCCACATTTAAGTCGTATAAACGAGACCTCAGGATTCTAAAATTTCAAGACATTTTACTTAAAAAAAAAAGAGTTTTGCAGTAATAACTTGCATTATCAGCCCCTTTTTGGTCTGCAGAGTTTTATAATTCCTTTGTTACTCCAGCCATCCAAGATACAATCAAATGGAACATAAAATCTTGAGAATTGGCAGAAATTCAAAGCGCGAGATCCTTCACCGAAGACGTTTGTTTTAAATGACATAATCCAGAACTACGGGTCTAAACCAGTACTTAACTAGTTGTCATTGTCTGTCGTTTTTGATTTTATTCCAACCAGTAAAGTAAAAATAAACATAAACCCTGAAGAATTGGCACAAATGTGATGCTTATGATGATAAACCAAATAAAAGACGTCGGTTTGTTTTAAATACTTGGTTAGAGAGAAAAAGGGAGACAGATGGATAAAAAGGGAGAGGGTGTCTGCATGTGGATTGACAGCAGCTGTGAATAAGAGAACAGTTACAGCCTCAGACTGACAGGGTGAGAGAGGCGGCCATGATGGAAAAGACAAGTGTGACTAAAGATATAGCTCCGCTCTATAGGAGCTTTCACACTGTCACTCCAACGTTTTATATACCTACGTACGGCTTTTTTTTGTATCAATTAAACGCCACGCTTCACTCACTGCCACGGTTGTATTCTAGAGTCAGATCACAAGTTTTTGGAGTTGTGAAGTATAAATCACATTAAACACTTTGTGACTTAATGTCGTTCAAATAAAGTCATTTCTGAGTTTGTTGAAATAGAAGTGACGTGCGAGACCAAATTCAATCTCAATCGACAATACACATTCATATTCCACTTACAATAAAAAAAAAACAGTGTTCCAATTTCCTTTGAAGCGCATTTCCAGGCCCCTCTCTCTGTTTGATAATGAGGGATCCACCCATACCACCGTGCGGCCCTTCTGAAGACCTCGCTCTGACCTGTGCCAGGAGCTTGTACGGCCTGGTGTGGTGTGGAGTGTAACTTTTGTTTGTTATACAAACACTTGTGTCGTCAGCAGGTCAAAATCAGTTTTAATGAGGTCAAATGCTATATAGTTGCTACCAATTAGCATACTTTCCTGTCGGGTTGTCAGAAAATGAATTCCCAGACACTAATCGATTCTAAAAACAGTATGAAAACTCAATAAAATAACATTAAATATTAAAACAAGTAGTCTATTTCCTGAAATTTAAAGTTGGACTAACGTTGGACCGAACAAGAATACAAGAGGATCAAGCCTTTTCCTTTGGAGTTTGAAGTTGGATTATGGTGAGAGCACTGCCATCGTGTTTTTGATGAGAAAAGGACATTGTAACATAGATTTACAAAAGGAATTCACAATAAGATGAGTCAGATGTGTAGTTTAGTGGGTCTAGGTCGCGGTGTAACTAACCGAGTGTATAAAGAGTGTAATTAAGCACATGAGGCTGGATGGATGGGCGCTCTGGTGGAAAAAAGGCCAAACAAACAGTCGCCGCAGGAGACCGGAGAGGGAAAGAGAGAGGAGGAGAAAAGTGTCGGTGTTGAAAAGTGTGCAGCAGATGAAAGCTCTGACGGCGAGAGGAGCAGGGCTCAGATGAAAGGAAATGCACAGAGAGCAGAGAGGACAAAATGGAGCCAAAGTACAGATATTGGCCCAAATAATGGAACTCGAAAGTTGTCCGCCGAATACTCGACAAACACTGAAATGTCGGTGTAATAATGCTAGACTGGTGTGAGGAAAAATCTATTGTTTTTCAAGTCTGTCTTATTCGCTGTGGGTGGAATTAAGGATTCTCTTGAGCATGACCAGCAAGTTGTAATACTATGAGAAATATTTCAAAACAATACAAAAAATACACAAACTAAGTAGCATATGTTTACTTGTTATTACAATGGCAAAACTCACAAAACTATTCTGCTATACAAATATTCTGTATTTTCATTTGGAGGGCAGGAGCAGTGTTTCATTTATGACATTTGTGTAAGAAATATCCCAAATTAAACCTACAAATGTGACATCTAATCACAATGGCAAGTTTTATAATTATATCATTTCAATCCGACATAAAAAAAATCTATATAATAACTAGATATATGCCTGAAATAAACATTAAATAACTTCTGACTTGTGTTAATAGAAAAATATGAATTATTCCTCTAAATGTATGTTCTTGTTTGTAGTGTTCTCACAATTATTTTTTTTACTATACAAAACAACACAATTAGAAAAACAGCGTAAGACACAGTGAGACGACGTGCAAACGAAACAAGTAGTTCTCAAATATAGTCCGAATTTAATCTTCAAAATGTAGGTCCAGTCCTTAATCGTTTTGTTGGGTTCATGTCATCCATTTCTTTGTGATGGCTTTTTTTTTGCCTGCAGGCCAAAAAGTTAATGTTTCCAGAAGTATCCGTTTATTGTCTCAATGGCTGGAGTTTTGAGGCCCAAGAACATTCATCAGTCTGTAACAACTGGACAGTACAGGACAGTACCAAAAAAACATGGTGAGCCTCCTGGCACAATACTCACATTTCAAACTTGAATCCGGTACTAAGAAAAAGGCTTGATTATACCGATTTCGATACCAAATTAAAAAGCACTCATTTATATAGATAATATCAGAATGTCATGGTCTATAGATGTAACATGTTCCATACTCTCAGAAGTTATTCATGCCAATTTAACCGAATATATCCAACACTTTAATACATGATAAACCTGAAATGATGTCTTAAAAAATGGCCCCAGGGACTTTGAGAGAGACTGAGGGGGAGTAACGATGCAGAGAAGGAGCCAGATGAGAGGAGCCGAGCCAGAGGCAAGGTGAGGCTGACCACTGCCACCAGCTCCAAGCAGCCTCGCATAACCTCACGCAGCTTCCACACACAGCTCCACACACGCAGTTCCTTACACAGCTCCACACACAGCTCCACAAAACCTCACGCAGCTCCACACCACACTGCTCCACACACAGCTCCACAAAACCACACACAGCTCCACACACGCAGCTCCACACACAGCTCCACACACACAGCTCCACACACACACACACACAGCTCCACACAAAGCTCCACACACAGCTCCACACACAGCTCCACACACACACAGCTCCACACACACAGCTCCACACACAGCTCCACACACAGCTCCACACACAGCTCCACAAAACCACACACAGCTCCACACACGCAGCTCCACACACAACAGCTCCCACAAAACCACACACAGCTCCACACACAGAACCACATGCAGCTCCACACAACTGCTCCACACACTGCTCCACAAAACCACACACCAACTCTAGCAAAAAAAATGCCCATGGCTACTGGGAGCACTGGGACCACTGGGAGCACTGGGACCACTGGGAGCACTGGGACCACTGGGAGCACTGGGACCACTGGAGCTTTGCAGTGTGGGGCCATAGCATCTGTTTGTGATGCCGAGGAAGAGGAGGCCAAACGTGAATGTGGATACTCATGATGTTCAGATAGAAATGGCAGAGAAGGAAAGTCTTGGCTGTTCCATTTATCCATTCCTCATCTGGTGTGAAGACCTTTTAGTTCATCTCTTTGAATTTCACCCTGCAATTTGTGTGAAACGCATAATGTGCACGAATGATACTTTAAAAAGGCTGTAAAAGAATGGAATCCAATCAGAAATGTTGTTGGATGAGAAGTGAGAACCTCGTCCAAACATCTGGAGAAAGGCCCTTCAACTTTACGTCGTGGGTCAACTTTTTAATCACTGGGTTTCGAGTGTAAACGCTTCTGCTAATCAATTAAAGAACTTGCACTGGGTTAAGATCATTTAGCAAAGATGAAAAAAAAAAAATTGAAAAAAATCCTCTTCACAAAACTCGCGTGGAACGGCTATTTTTAGTCCCAGCAGCACAAACCCCCCCGAGGCGCTTGGATCACATGGTGAATATGAATGTGTGTTACTATGTCAGACCACATTACGTGTGGGTTTCGTTATCCCCTGTAGCCGTCCGAGAAGCCCCCCCCCCTACAGTACGTAACGCTAATGGTTTAATGTGCGTTTCTGTATCTGTGGCCCGTCCCCCACTCCCACCTGCTGCCGAATGAATGATTTGATCTGTTTTATTGTTACTCTGCTGCACATTCTACGGCCCTATTTCTACATTAGATTGGCTGTTTCTTCGCTTTAGTGCTTTTTCGGGCAAAAAGTAGAGCATGTAGGCAGCTTACATCGTTATGGCATTTTCCATTAAGTCGTGAATCTATCTGCGATGTCTTCCTATAGCGCGCTCTGGTGTCGTTGTGACTGGCGCTCGCCTCAGCACTAATCGCTTGTTACTTTGTCAAGGTTTTGTCAAGCAAATCTGATCTAAATCAAAGTCTCATTTAACTGATGTTGAGACAAGATGCCCTACCTCAAAGAACCGTGTGCATTCACCAGGATAAGTATAGTATAACAACAGTGTCAAGGTCTTCACAATCCAAATATTCAGTGTGGAAATCAATACATTTTAACAAGAGCAAATCGGTGAAATCCTTCATTCGTTCCTCCTTTGGCAGCTTTTGTGCACTGTTTGATCAAGAGCACAACCACGCAGTGCAACTGTGGTGTGCAAAACAACACGTTAGCCAAGACCAAGAAGTGCCGATCCGATCTCGATATAGATCCAATACCAATGAGGGTTGTATTAAAATGCATTGAAAATCATGAATACATTTACATTGGATATCATTATTTGCTCTACCTCAGCTTGAACTGATAAACGAAAAATATATATGTAAAGAAAACCTCAAATATAAACAACGTATTTAAAAGAAAATGTGATTAAAAAACTGGATACATTTAAGTATCGATATTTTTGCAGGAGTATCGATACTTTCCTTGCTGGTTTTAGCATGCGTTCGAATCTACATGTTGATGTCATTTATTTGAAGTATGTGGATAAATAGACCAATCAAAGCATCCACTCCATCACGGCTCCGCAATGTTCCACACAGACACAAACATGCATCTTCATCATATGCATCTTCATCGTCCTCAGCCACAGTCATCATTCGTCAAACATTTGAAATCCTCTGCAACTTTGAATCTCTTGAGTCCAGTGGGAAGAGGAAAGAGGGAAAAGACGGTGCGGCTCTACATTTAGGGAAACTGGGCTCTGTTGTGTTGTTTTTTCTGAGCTCAGCAACACAAAATGGACATAAAACACCCACAAAAAACACACAAAAAAGAGGGATTTGATAGGATTTGCCTTTCTACCTCTATGCACTTTTTTTATTGGTCCCCAGACCCCCTGCTGTTCCTGAACATTGACACTGACCCTTTAAGCAGTGAGTATTGAAAAGTGAGTCCCTCCAGGCGGGTCACAGGGTATAGTTAAAATGGGCAGTTCTTTATGCGGGCACTCATTTGATGTCACACAGGCAGCAGCTCGACGACCCCCCCCCCCCCCCCTCGGCCCGCGCTGGACTTGTCTCCCCCAGGCCCATAACACTGTCTGTCAGAGTGGACAAGGCACCATATTGTACAGTCAAGAGGTCAGTGACGGATAATAAGGGACATGATGTGACGAGGGAGCGAGCGGAAAAGGGGAAATGAAATGATGAGAAAGATACTGGACTGAGAGAGAGGGCGAGAGAAAGAATGATGCGACAGAGAGAAAGGCAGCGCTGTCAGAAGAACCCTCCGCGGATGTAGAAGCGTTACCTTAGCTTATTCAACACAGCGGCTGGAGCGGAAATGAGCAAAAATGCTAACGACCAAGTACTAAACATGTCTTGGATCTAATGTTGTGCTGGACAATAATCTGTATATTTATATTTTATATATGTATTTACTTTTATTACTCATTGGCAAAGTAAGCAAGTATATAAACAACCATTTGTCTGTGCGGTCTACAAACATCCAAATCATGTTTTTGGTTTTTTTTGCTGCCTGATTGAAATTAAAATGCTCCAGGCTCTAAACACGTCTCTGCTGGAAGCTTCTGCAGCGTGTTCGTCTTATTATTCAAGCATTCTTTTGTGTTTGACATTGCAGCTGAATACAATATCTATCAAAAACAAACATGGCATACATTCTGGAAGATGATCCATTGATTTGAATGGCTCAAACTCGCCCCGCCACAGAAGCCAAGCAGAAGCACTAATGTGTGAGACGTGTGCGCAGCGGAGACGGACGGCAGCAGCACCATAAGGCCCTCTGCGGGAGGTAAAGAGGGAAGAGAAGAGGACGAAAATCACAAGCAGGACGGGCCAAGAGACAGGTCCACAGGGCAAGGGGGGGGGAAGCGAGGGGGGGGGGCTCATGGCTCTCCTGTCTGTCACTGGGACAAGAAAACGACTGAAAACAGCAGGTCATCTGGCTGTGTGTCGACTGCCAATACGCCTGGAGAGGGTGTGTGAGAAGGAGACAGGGAAGAGAGGGAAGAGAGAGATAAGGGAGGAAGAGAGAGATAAGGGAGGAAGAGAGAGAAAGAACAGAAGACATATTTTTCTTTCTCTTCCTCAATCGTAATTTGAGAAAAGAAAAGCGAAATGAAGTAAAAAGAAGAGAAGGGAATACTATGAAGAGACATGGGAGATGGAGAGATGGAGAGACAAAAAAGAGGTGAAAGATGGAGGGGGCAGAGAGAGAGAGAGAGAGAGAGAGAGAAATGAAAGAGATGAAAAGGGGAAAGGAAAGAACAGAGAGGAAGAGGAGAACGGCCAAGCATGTGAGAGAGAGAGAGACGATGAGAAAGAGAATGAGAGCTAAAGAGGGAAAGAGAATGGAGATACAGAGGAAAGAAAGTGAAGGAGAAATGGAGAGAGGAGCGGTGTGGGGAGGAAGAAAGAGGAAGAAGGATGGAAGAGAGAGGAAGGACAGGGAGAGAGAGAGAGAGACAGCAATAGAGGCAGAAGAGGGAGCGAAAGAGAGACGGGGGCATCACAAGGACGTCCAGAGTTCAAACCCGCTGAACAGACAGTCCGGGGGCGGGAGGTATGGGCAGATCGGGCGGCTGATTGGTGGAGCAGCGCGGGCTCTGATTGGCCCATCTGCTCCGTGGCTGGAGTGGATGTGGAAACCTGGAGAGATAATGGACTCACACAGGTCACAGCAGAGAAGGACACGCAGCTCAGGGCTATATTTACCCAGCCGGGCATCTGGAGGTGCCACACAGCCACATGACACAGCACGTTTGGCATTATTCACAGGATCAAAGAAGTTTGATTGTTGTTTGAGAAGGTGCCAAGCAAGACGACCTGCCCGCCTGGTTCTACTTCACTGATAGAGGGAACGCTGAATCTTTTCGTGCAAGTTGGAAGCATCTTTGTGATTCGCAGGACTGATTTGGCAGTTTTTCTTTTTTTTCCCTTTATGCCCACTCTGACACAGCGCTTCTCCAAACCTGGGACTGGCATCAGACCAAACCATCTCAATATTGACCATCTCCAAAACTCCTCTAACGTCGATGCATAACACCAGCCCCAGCACTTTGGTGTATCGCCATCGACCTTAAATCTGCCACCTCCGAGGCCCATATTTGGTTTGAGCCGGCCGATATTTGGTTTGAGCCGGCCGATATTTGGTTTGAGCCGGCCGATATTTGGTTTGAGCCGGCCGATATTTGGTTTGAGCCGGCCGATATTTGGTTTGAGCCGGCCGATATTTGGTTGAGCCGGCCGATTGCTCATAAAGCTTTATTCTAACACTTAAATGTGATGATGGCGTTGAACAAAATGTGACTACGCAGCTCCGTTATGGGTTTGTAGTCGGGCAAAGGGTATATTTTTGGACAAATTAGCTCAATCTGTGCTACATATCGACACAAAACGATCGGCAGAGCTCAGGATGCTCTGGATATATCGGTATCAGCCACGAAAAAAACAAAAACATTTGATTCGGTTCGATCTCTAACAAAAACAATAGCCCAACACCCTCTTATACTACAATATCAGCGAGTCTTCCGTATTCATGGGTTTCCGCTTCCTGTTCCTGAACTTTTCACCACTCAAAAGACAGGTTATTTTGTTGTTAAATTGTTCATTTTTCTACAGCAATGGTCTTATTTTTCCTGAAGCCCATGAATAGGTCTGCATTTCCACATCGCAAAACACCAAAACATCCAACCAAGCAATCACTTTCAATGACAAATAATTGCATAACAGCACAATTCACCCGTTCGCGAATAGATAATGCCTCCCTTTCGACTCCATGGAGCCGCACGCCCGGAGGTGGTCGTCCAGCGTACTCGTCGGCTGCTCTGTTCGATAATGTGTCCGTGTTCCTATTACCTGCGGCTATAATAGATTCAGAAAGCCCCCAAACGACCGCCGAGCTCCTCTATAATACAGACTGCACCGCGAGGCCGCCGCAGGACCAAAATGGCTTCCCGGATGCAGCCTCACTTTGTCATTCCAGTCAGAGCCAGCAGACTAATGGGAAAATAACAAGAATCTTAGGTATGAATTGAACAGTGCTGGGAGCTAGTGGCAGATTGTGTATGAAATAAGAGAACGTAATATCCCTGTACGCAGTGTTCCCGGCCTCCCGCGCTCACAACACTGATTCCATTTCTTATCATGTCCAAATTCAAAAGCGCACAAAAGAACCTCCTCTCGTCGTTTTGTCTGCCCCTCATTCGCACCCCCCCGCAACACTTTCCTCCTCTTTACTCCATCCGCCGCTCGGAGTGGATGCCGAACCAGGCCGCGGCCGCCGCCGTTGTCGTCGTGGCGCTATAATGTCAACAACCATTTCTCATCTTTTGTTTTGTTCGGCATGCATACATTGGCGCTTTATGTTTTCGGGGGGCTCTATTGTTGCATTGTGTTCCTCCTTGCACATGTTTGAGTTGTTTAGCTGAGGTCGCGCACAAAAGGCAGTGTGCCGGGTTCATAAACTTTCGCTTGTA
Organism: Chaenogobius annularis; assembly: GCA_015082035.1. Taxonomy (NCBI): domain Eukaryota; kingdom Metazoa; phylum Chordata; class Actinopteri; order Gobiiformes; family Gobiidae; genus Chaenogobius; species Chaenogobius annularis. The sequence goes on from BJKM01000250.1 coordinate 734,215, forward strand.
CCAACAAACAACAAATAAATGTGCAGCGTTTAAGACTAGAAGCGAGTCTGTTTTGTAGCTCTTTGTACTTCAAGGCTTGTGATAGAAAAGAGTTACGGTACATAAATTAACAGCAAACTCTCACTTAGAATAACTTGTGAAAACTATTTTAACAAGTAAATATGAGGTGATCATATCGTCTTGAATGTGTTAGACGCTGGAGAAATTGGTACGGATTTGAATTGGTTGGCAAATTGAGTTGGACGGTCTAGAAAACTGCTCTTTTAAGGTCAGTTACTGTCAGAGGTGCTTTAGACCTGGTTCAGTCCTGGTTTCGTCTCTTGTGTATCTAACAGAAGCGCGTTAGACCTGGTTTCCTTTGGGTTTAGTCTTGGTTTTGAGCTCCTTCTGTGTTGCATTCCGGCGGTGATCGGTTTCTAACAAAATGACGGAACAGAGATAAATCGGCAACGGAAGATAAGACTCAAGATCCGAGAAAGGTCAGACCAAGAATACAGATTGGTTTCTTTTGTTCAATGTGGTGAAGATGTTGGCGCTGGTTCTCACGGAAAGTATGGATTTTTCCAAGGAACAAGTTTGTTTTCTTTTGGTCTGAATTCAAATGAATGATCAAAACAGCTGACAACATTTCAACTTTAGCGTTCTGTCTTAGCTTCTGACCTAGTTTGAAGAAGAACTCTGTAAGTTTTCTGGTGGATTGTTCGCCGGAAAGTTTATCTATCTCGCATTTATTCAGTTTCACGTGTTTTTATGCCTCAAAATGGCTTCAAAAACGTGCAATCCACAGATTTGACTTGACTTGTAGACTTGTCCTGATCTCCATGGCGTACTCCCCTTCCAGTAAAGTTACATAACGCAGCTTTAAGTTTGTGAACAGTCTTTATGTTGTTGCGAGTGGTTCTAGTCTGTACAGCCCTCAGCCCGCCAAACATAACATAAATAAAACAACATTGATTCAGAAAAATATTGACGCCACCACCAGAGAGGCAATTTCAGACTCCAAATTTCCCATTCTTTTCTCAAGTTTCTCCTTATTTTCTCATTTTAACTTTGTTCCCATCTCCACGGCCCCACCGGGCTCGCCGCGGTTGGTCCCCGTAGGGCGTGAGTGGATACCATACTCCCAGCATCACTCCCAAACACAAATTGTCGACCGGGAGCATGTTCCTCGTCAATTTGAGACTCTTACTTTCCAAAAACTGCAAACCTTTAGAGGCAGGATCGATGTGCTTCCCCAGAGGACTTCATTCACTGTTCTGATACCGAAAGAAAGAGTCTTGACGACGGGCGTTGTTATTTGTGTTGGATTATGTTTTGGCTGCAGGCATGACCCTCATCGATTTCTTTCAGGCTTTCAGAAAGTAACGGATGGACAAAGATGGTGCGCAGACAAACTTCTTACTTGACTGAAGCTTGTATTGTGGTACAACATACGGGACTGGGCCAATGTTTGGGAAATAAAGAACACAACTTTTCTACTCCTGAAACTTCAGAACTTTAGATTTGAATGGACCAAACTCGCCTCTCACATGCAGTTCGTGTGGTCGTCCACTGGAAACACAACAACCATGTTTCTGTGTTCTATTTGTCCATTTCTAACTTTCATGAACAGCAAAGTAAACAGGAGTGGTCCTAAAACTTTGTGACAATACATCAAGGTTTTCCATCAGATCTTTCATTTCACAGAATTAAGTGTGGTGCCCCCTTTAACACGCCTCAAGATGCAAGTGAATTTTTGACTACTATGATTGAAACAGGATCAGATAATATCCTCTCAGGGGAATGTGCCCCCCCTGCGTTTAAACTGTAACCTGTCACGAGCTGCTGGGAACCACAGGGCGCCACCAGGCAACGCCACCTGAGTCTTTTTGAGTTTGTAGAACTGAACACAACAGCCAGCACCAAGTTCTGCTGCGGCAAACGTCTTTATCGGATCTAAAGAAGAACGACCAAAGCTTACTCCAACTGCCAACGCGCTGGCGGTAGTTTACAGATGGTCTGTTCGTCCGGCAGACCAGGTGTTAAACGAACGTGGGCTAAAAGTTCGGGCGCAAGGGTTCAAACCGTTTTGTGGCAGCAGAAGTCTCAAATGTGTTGCGTCATCACCATGCACGGACCCTTTTTAATTGTAAACAAAAGCCTGTGCTGCAGATTCCACTGGCTCCGTGTCTTCTGCTCTCTCGTGTCATGTTCAGTAAACGGACACCGGCTGTGAGGACTTATAAACTATAATGAATCCTCAGCCGACTGCATTTGTCAGCTAATTGTTTCCGTACCTGTGCGGTGGGCTGTCAGGAGGAGAGGACGAGAGCCAAAAGGAGCAGGAGGAGGTGGGTGGTAGTTAGCTGTTGTCCTGTCTGCCTGATGAGACAGTAGCAGCCGGAGCTGTAATAAGAGTCTTCAGAGGAGGCGGTCCACTGGGAAATCTGCTCACACAATCACCTGCTTTAATGGTGATTATTGTGGTTTCCAACGCAGCGGGGTCCTGTCTCCCCAGCTCTGATCCTCGTGTGTTCGCCCAGATTTCAAACAGTTTTAGCTGCAAGACACTGATTAATTAGAGCACAAGCATGGAAGTTTGTAAATGTGCTGGGATCAGCTCATGAAGGACATCCACGACTATTCAGGTTGTTTAACACCAATGATTAGACCTTAGAATGGGTTAATAATAACGCCTTGACTTGCACTATTGACAAGAATCTCACTGTGGTCAAAATGATGCAGTTATTCGAGACCGCAGTTATGGCTGTTTGATTTTCTACATGAACAAAAACAGTATGTGTATATATATATAATGTTGTTAAAGTGCTTTATACTAGTTTATTCACAACTTTGACCTCATAAAGTCCCAGAGTGAGTCTTGATTAACATTTTGAAGCATCTTGGGGAAGGTCATGTGACTTTGATTTCACACTGACATTTCCATGATGGCTGTTTGTGAAGTTTGTACAGGTGTCATAATTAGCACTTTTCTAGAAGTGAATTTCTTCTCGTTAAAAGTAAAGTTGAACATTTCAGCGTTCTAAATGTTACAAACAAGTCCCTTACACGTGACCTGGCGTTTGCACATTTCTTCAACCAAATCATGAAATTGCTGTGACATGTGTCACTACGGGATGTTAGACTTCGAAAACCCAGTGTGAAGTACATGTCACATTATTGATTATTGACCAGCTATCAATATAAACTGGTCATTATTTATTTTATATCTCCTTTAAAACACTATATATATATATATTATACAAGTACAATTTCAACCTCAAATATGGTCAGGTGATATCGTAAAACACATGTTTGTAATCTGATCACATTCATACAGAAAAAAAAACTTTCCGGCTGGTACGTTTTCAAATCAGGACAACTTGGACTATTACAGCTCTCCAGGGACCTACTGTACGTCAAGATCCTATTTTTGGACAGTAGGGGCAGTATTTTGGGAGCCAAAATCCCATTTTAACATTTTCTGCCTTTAATGCTCAATGTGACGTGGCGGGGAATTCTAAAAAAAAAAATATTATTATCATTTTGTTTAGAAGAACTGTAGAAATTGTGTAGTTCTGTTTGACCTGAAATAGTGTGTTTTAGACATACATAGCATATTATAGTGCTGTAATAGTCCTTAAACCTGGAATAGTCCTATTTTTAAGTCCTGGATTTAGACCATGGTTTGGCCCTAGTTTTGGCCTGGAATAGTCCAGTTTTAGACCAGGAATACTCCAGTTTTAGACCATGGAGTTGGCCCTAGTTTAGGCTTAGAATAGTCCAGTTTTAGACCCGGTGGTACTGAGTTTGCAGTTTGAGCTCGTCGGAGCTGTTTCCACTCTGACCGTGCGACTGCAGTCATGTAAATTAAAGTGAGACTGAACAATTCTTTATGTGAGCGAGTGTCATTGCACTGCACACATTGTGGGTGTTACAAGTGAAAATATTTTTAGAACGCTGCGTTTTTCCACCTTTCTGCACTTGTTTTTCAGTTTTTTGCCAGATTGCACAGATATTACAGGACTTTTCAGTTATTGGTGTTTCTTCTCTCAGAGGATTCACAAGTACTGCAGTAGAAACTAGAATTACACGATTGGAACAAATAAATGTGACATGGTTTTGGCAGTGAGCGCGGCAGTAATTAGGCTTCATTTGTACGCCAACGTCACTGTGGAGTCACATTTTACAGAAGAGCGCTTGTTAAAACGGACCCCACGTCGCTCTTCAAACCAAATGAACCCCGTCCTGTCCACATCCTCATCAGTGAGTGGGACTCGGACAGACCTGGACCCGTGAGTCAGTGTGTGACTGGGAATCTAAAATAAGACCAGAGCTTTTTATAATGCACCTTTACTTTAACACGACTTTGTCTGATGCGTTTTTGTTCTGTTTGAGAACTTACACCACCAACTTTATTCTTTTTTTTTTGTGTGTAGGCGGGTTTAATGTGTGCCTGGAAATGTATTAAAAATGTGTCTTTCTGGGATATTTTTATGCCTGATCTCTTTGTATTTTAACTCCTGCTGGATACAAGCTCTGAGCCTCTAGTTTTTCCTGATTTATGTTTATTTTGGGTATTTATTTATCTTTTTTTTTAAATAAATAAATACAAATATGAAATAACATTGAATGACATCACACAGAAATACACAAAAATCCTGATTACAAAGTTTTTCCCGTCATATTCACTAAGAACATGCCATTATTCATGTATTTTTCATCATTTGTATCCACCTAATTACTTCTTTCTTTAATTTGTTGCGGATATTTTTGGTTTAATAAACATAAATAGTTTTTTTCAATCTTGTTTTCATTTATTTGACTTTAATACGAACAGCTTGTGTCTGATCAAGGACACGCTGGGTTTTTTTCTGGACCAGATGCTGAAGCGAAACTGTTTTCCACTTGTTTTCAAACTGTACCCGACTGGACCGTTTTCAGAGTCCAGAGCGGACCCTCACAGTGACGCTGACAAACACGACCGTGCATAACGGCACACTTCCCGAGAATGAAACGCTCTGTAGTTTACGTGAAGACGACGCACTGCAATTTGTTTTCACCCGAATGAGTTGCGTTCACAACATCTGTGCTCGGGCAAAACAGGTTTGACTTTATTGCATGAAGAAAATCAAGTGCAGCCAATTCAAAACAGCTGTAGCATGTGTATCCTTCTGCCTCCCACGACTCATCCGACCCCCCCTCAGGTCCCACTCCCCCACACCTCTCTTTTCCCCCTCTCTCACTCTGTTTCTCTCTCTCGTCTGGCTCGCTCCCTGCTCTCCTCCACGTCTGTCCTCCCAGGCAACATTCAGGTGTGTTTAGTCCCCGTGTGAGTCTCATTAGTGATTACTTACGAGCCGCTGCCTCTTCTGTGCTGAAAGAATACAGGGCCTTTACCCTTTGATTGTCGCAGTTTCGGGGGTTCATTCTCGACGGCCACCAGGTTATTTTCTTGTATTTTGCGAGCTATTGACTACAACTGTATATGTTTAACGGTCGATGTTGATTTTACTGTCATAACGTTCTGGATAAAGACATGATAAATATGAGCACTGGCATTGATCAAAATGGTATGGTAAATGTGCGTGGACTTTAAAAACACGGAGGAGCAGATCTGGAGAAAAAACCCCACAATTCTGCATGTATATGATTGGTAAAGAACATTATCACACGGCTGAAAGAGCTGATGAAACCTTGATGAATTGAATCCAATTCAAAGAAACTGTATTCTGTTTTTCCCGAGGCAAAGAGTTTAGTCCTGATTCTTGATTATTTATGGCTCAAGGTTTTCTCCAACTCTGATAAAAGTGTCTGGAACAGGTTAATCAAGTTTGATTCTCAAAGCTATTATTTCTTGATAAGTCTGTTTGGGTTCAGTTTTGAAGTTTGATGTTTCTCACTTTGAAAGACTTTCACTTTTAAAGACTTTCATACTTTCCGAGTGCGTTGAATTTGAATCAGCGCGCTCTTATCCGCCTCTAATATACTGTGCATTTATTGTTGTCCTGGAGCTTTTACTTCTTATGTACATTTACAAAGACAATAACACAATAGGAATAGGAGAAACGGCACCATCTGATCTTGACTTGAGGTCAAATAAAGATCTGGATTCAACATCTTTGTTTACGACCAACAACTCCATAAAACATGAGCCGAAACAAGGTGCACCAAAGAGTTACAGGTCATATCTGTGGAGAGGCAAGTTCTCTCACAGAAAGAATCCATGTTTTATAAGCCGCATAATATAAATACAAAATAGACATATTAAATGCCTTACTGTGGAACATTCCAGCAAAGGATTAACACCCCCCACCATAAGAGTTACACAGTCACCTCCTCTGTCGCTGAGAAGTCACCTCACTGCTTCTGAGTCTCCACCTCCTCTGTCCCTGAGTCTCCACCTCCTCTGTCTGAGTCCCTGAGTCTCCACCATCCTCTGTCCCTGAGTCTCCACCTCCCTCTGTCCCTGAGTCTCCACCTCCTCTGTCCCTGAGTCTCCACCTCCTCTGTCCCCTGAGTCTCCACCTCCTCTGTCCTGAGTCTCACCTCCTCTGTCGCTGAGTCTCCCTCCTCTGTCGCTGAGTCTCCACTCTCTGTCCCTGAGTCTCCACCTCCTCTGTCCCTGAGTCATCCACCTCCTCTGTCGCTGAGGTCTCCACCTCCTCTGTCTGTCCGTCTCCCCTTCTCTGTCGCTGTCTCCACCTCCTCTGTCCTTGAGTGCGTTCCCACCTCCTCGTGGTCCTGAGTCTCCACCTCTCTGTCGCTGAGTCTCCACTCCTCTGTCCTGAGTCTCGCCTTGTGTCTGAAGTCCTAGTCTCTCACCTCCTCTTCCCTGAGTCTCCACCTCCTCTGTCGCTGAGTGCCTGAGTCTCCACCTCCTCTGTCGCTGAGTTCCATTCCTCACCTCCTTGCTTGAGTCCCCTCTGTCGCTGAGTCTCCACCTTCCTCTGTCGCTGATCTCCACCTCCTCTGTCCGAGTTCACCTCTCTGTCCCTGAGTCTCCTCCTCTCTGTCCCTTGTGTCTCCACCTCCTCTGTCCCTGAGTCTCCACCTCCCTCTGCCCTGAGTCTCCTCCTCCTACTGTCGCTGAGTCTCTCCACCTCCTCTGTCCCCTGAGTCTCCACCTCCTCTGTCGCTGAGTTTAGTGATTCGCTCATGCATTCTGCAGAAAGCCACACTGTTTGTCAGTCTCCTGTCATATATATATATTATTATATATATATATAATATATATATATATATATATATATATAATATATATATATATATATATATATATATATATATATTTATACAGTATACAGTATACATTTCCCCATAAGCCCTGAGCCATGCTTGATTTGATGCATGTCCCTGATTGGCTCATCCACCTGTTCAAGCCCATCTGATCTGTAGACGAGATCGGTCTCCAGACTCATCTCCGTAAAGTAGAAAATGGTGTCTTATTATTCCTAGACATTTAAAACTCAATGACAGACCCTTGTTAGGAGCTGTCGCCTTCTCCTGGTGAATACATCAAACGCTCCCAATGTCAGAATGCAGTGAACGCTAACTCCAAGTGGCCGTTTACATTTGGAAATCTCCGTGGGTTTGCTCACGCGGCTCACACGTAAATAGAATGATGTTAGTTGAGATGTGACAGCAGAACCCAATGTCTGTACTATTGTCCTCCAGTCTTTTTTTTGAATAATTCCTTTTGATTAAAAACTCTGCGGCTTTGAAGCGTGTTGGTAAAAATGCAAAAACGCGAACGCGGCGGTAAAACATCAGATAAAAAGAGACGGGCATGAAAAGAGGTGGGCGCCACAGGACGCTTTTGACTCGAGTGCGATGGCTTTGTTTTCCCAGAGAAATGACAAAGATGTGGCCTTTTATAACGGCAGGATTCGGGCGAGGTTGCGCTCCCCGTCCTTCCCGCGGGCCAACCTTTTGTCCTCTTTCAAAACCGGGCCGCGTCCCATCGTCTCTCTGTTGTCTCTTATCTCGAGCATCTGGAAGAGCGCTTCAAGCAGAATGATACGGTTCAGTGCAGGGTTATGCTGGAGCTTTTTTTTCTGGGGTTGATGCTAAAAGGAAAGCAGAAATACGAGTGACAAAACAGTGTGCGTTAAATACCAGTTTTCGCTGTTCAGCTTCCTGTTACATATATATATATATATATATATATATATGCAACAGTTCAGGACTTTTTTTTTTTCCTTTTTAAATTGTTAATAACTATGGCGATGGTCCTAGATTCTTATCATCCTTAAACCCATGGACGTACAAGCCTGGTTCTGATGTGAGGAAAGGAATCTGGGGCAAAAACGAAGATTGTAAATTGAACTAAAGTGGCAAATATAACTACATTAAGTACTTTTTACCGTTTTATTCATGTTGACACTATGTTTTTTATCACACAACTGACGAAGCTAAGTAAACGTTAAAAATAATGACAACAATAATTCAAGATGACAATTTGCTATTTGTAGAAATGTCTCCGCGGATTATTGGTATGAAGACATTGAGATTGAAAGAGAAAGACCAAAAAACAAAACACAAATGCTGAGTAAACCAGCATTGCGCTTACATTTTGCTAAATCGTGCTCAACTTGGAGCTTCAATGTCTATTTATAGGTTAGTGACCATTTGTCCAAACAACGACGGTTGTCTAGGTAAAATCCATGTTTCACCCTTTCAGTCCATGAAGTCATTTTGTGTTGATTCAAGACAAGAACTTGGACCTTCTGAAAACAAACGATTGCAGTTCAATACAGGTCACGACATTACACATTTCAACGTTACTTTGAGCAACCAATATTTTGGTCGAACTGTGTCACGACTAATCCAAAATTAAGCAGGTTAATGTTTGGTTTATGCGTTTATTCATTCGTAAATGACAAGCAGTGTTTAATTTGCAGCTCTGGGAACATTGTGGCTGACCAAACTTTGACTTTTCCCTGTCGGTGTTACGAACACCCTTTTCCCCCCATGTGTGGCTGGATTATAGTTCTGTTGTGTATGTATTTTGTTCTTGCGACAAAAGGAACACGTCGTTTCGTCTGTTCTTGAACACATTTTCTGTTGTAAATCCTTTTCCTCTCGGTCTCCTCTCGTGTCTCGTATAGTCTGATCACTCCCTGCCTCCCCGCTCTCGGCTTGTGTTTGTATTTGAGATGAGGCCTTCGGGGACGCTGGTGCTTTTTGAAAACAGAACCTGCTGAACCTGCCTTCAATGCCTCTTGTTATTTTATCTATAAACATCCAACGCACCGGGACGGCTTTCAACCAGATTATACGAACCGTGCCGGGGAACGCTCGAGACGAGAGGAGAAAATATTCGGTCTGAACTTTGTCTGGCGCCGCGAGAAAGTCCACAAAAGCTCGCAGACGTGTCAGAAGAACCACTCTGCTTTTGATATTTGCTCTGGCGGTACATTCATTCACACGTTCGGCACGGGAAAGTCCAGTCCGAGCCTCGTCCACCGACACTGGACTCCGGTGTGATTAAGGGAGACGAGGCGGACGAGACATGAGCTTTCATTCGCTCTTTCTTTCTGAGGAAAATGCTGCTGCTCGGGTTTTGCCTGGCACTAAAAAGCAAGAGCACGACACACCTCGAGCTTAAAATATTTGCACCCGGTTTCCTATCGCATTGATTTATTTTATTTATTTTTATTTTTTCCTATTCATTTTTATTTTTTTTTAAACATTCAGCAACAAAAATGTACATAAAACAAACTGACCTATGTAAAGGAAAATGTGTAGTAGTAATAATAATAATAATAATAATAATAATAATAATAATAATAATAATAATAATAATAATAATAGCAATAATAATAATAACAATAATACTAATACAAATAACATCAATAATAAAATAATAATAATAATAATAATAATAATAATAATAATAATATAACAATAGCAATAATAATAATAATAATACTAATAATAATAATAATAGCAATAATAATATTAATAATACTAATAAAAATAGCAATAATAAAAATAAATAATAATAATAATAATAATAATAATAATAATAATAAATAATAAATAATAATAATAATAATAATAATAATAATAATGATAAAGAGAAAATAATTCAAAGAAAAAAAAAGAAAAAGAAAAAAAAACAGGTCTGTCCATTGTTTGTTGAATTTGTCTCTTTTCAAGTTCTCTGCTGTACGCTCTCTCACCAGTCTTTATGTGTTGTCCAAAAAACAAAGAGAAAAACAAGGAGAGACTGATCTCTTTCTGTTGCTGGGCCAAAACTCTGGAATGAGCTCCCCGCGCACCGCAGACAAATTGAGTCACTTTCTGTTAAGTCTTCTTTAAAAACGCACTTTTTCACTCTGGCTTTTTACACAAGTAGTAATGTTGACTTCAGTTTTCTTTTTGTAAATGTGGTTAGGGTTAGGGACGTCTTATATCGTCTTATGGGCATGTGTGTGTTGTTTTTAAGGTGTTGTTTTTAATAAAGTTGGATTGATTCTGAATATAAATCTAGTTTTGTCTCATTTAGACCTGCGTGTTTTGCAAACGATGGTATGCACGCTCCTTAGATCCTGCGCTGATCCTTCTGTGCTTCAAATATTTGTTGAATTTAGAGTATTTTATCCACCATGAGTTTGTCCTTGTTCAGAATCACTAGTGTGTTGTGCAGTCCCATTTAGACCTGATTTAACCCTAGTTTGGAGCAATAGTCCTGTTTTTGATGTACTCGGAAGGTACATTTTTACTGATATTTTTGAATTATTTAAATGATTTATTTGTGCAAATGTATTTAAGTCGAAGAGTGGTCATTTGGCTTGTGGAAAAAGTTCATTCATTTGCAGATCATGACTAAGAATCTAGATTGTAGCTGTACTAAAATCAAGGTATGTAAGACAATTTTGCATGTGGTTTTGAAGTTATTCTAAGGGTTGTCAAGAACAATAAAGTCCTGGACCCTGATCTCAACAAAAACTAGTTTTGAAACAAAAGACTTTTAATCAAGCACAAAATTACATAATCCAAAGTGATTTACGATCACATAAAAACCTCTGGATGTTTTGAGCTGATTCCGGTCCCTGAGCTCCATGTTTAGTCCTGACTCTGGCACCAGCAGGAGGCCGGTCCGTGTTTAGTCCTGACTCTGGCACCAGCAGGAGGCCAGTCCGTGTTTAGTCCTGACTCTGGCACCAGCAGGAGGCCAGTCCGTGTTTAGTCCTGACCCCAGCAAGCCGAGGCCAGATCCGTGTTTAGTCCTGACTCTGCACCAGCAGGAGGCCGGTCCATGTTTAGTCCTGACTCTGGCCCAGCAGGAGGCCGGTCCATGTTTAGTCCTGACTCTGTCACCAGCAGGAGGCCGGTCCGTGTTTAGTCCTGACTCTGCCCCAGCAGGAGGCCAGTCCGTGTTTAGTCCTGACTCTGGCAACCAGCAGGAGGCCGGTCCATGTTTAGTCCTGACTCTGGCACAGCGGAGGCCAGTCCGTGTTTAGTCCTGACTCTGGCCCAGCAGGAGGCCAGTGCCGTGTTTAGTCCTGACTCTGGCACCAGCAGGAGGCCGGCACCTTCCTCTTAAGTCGAACTCTGCTCCAAACCACATGCTTTGTGCCGTCAGAGGATTGCGTGCATTGGATTAAAAACAACCGGACCCTCAGAAATGGCTGAATCTCAGTTACAATGTGTCAATATTGGATCGCTCAAATTGGGGGTCTCGTAGTTTCTATTTTTCATGATGTTTTTTGGTTCACACAAACTTGTTAATGGAACTCAAGCTTCATGGCCCTTCGTGTCTTAGTCATACCGCCACAAAGTACTGCAGAATTATACTTAAATGACTCAGGCCTTCACACTTGGATCAGAAGCATTTTTGTTCTGCTCTCTGAAAGCAAATGTCATAGTAATCTCCTGCGTGACCACCTCAGCTCTGTTTCTGACAAATCAGAGCTCGCGGTCATCGTTGTCCTGCATGATGTCTTTTCTATGTTCGTGCACCGGTCGTGGTGTTCATTAGTTTAAAATGGTTTTCTATGGAGTGGCCTGACCCCACAGCTCGCTGGTGTGAGGCTTGGAGTGAGAGCCAAATCATTGCACACAAAGGGAACTTGATTAAAATGGCCTCGCAGGCTATAGTCAGAAATGGTTGTACTTATTAGCAATTTGCTCCACTCAGAGAGCATTGATTTTCAAACCGAGGGGCGTGCAAATGCTGAGAGGATTCTACAATCTTAACCTGGACAAACGTACAGGGACGCACATCTGCGAGAGTGAGTAACAGTGATAGACTTTCAGTAAAAAAGAAAAGAAAAAGCAAAACGTGAGCCCAGGTCTAAACCAGGATTGGGACAGGATCGGACCAACTCGACGTCAGAAACATACTTAAATTTGACTTAAAAATGGTTTTGAACAGGTAATATATTTTGGTTCTGGATTTGAAATACCGTAACGAGTAAAAGGTGGATGTGTCAAATAAAACCCGGCTTCGGAGCTTGGTTCTAAAAAACACCATGTGACCGGCATAAAGCAAGGTCTCATTTGTTGCTCGTGACCTCATGACTTCTTAAGGTGGCGCTTCACTCACTCACAGACCTCCTGCTGCGACTGTTTTCCCCTCACGTTATTCAAAACTATTACGGCGTTAACACTTTGATCAAGCAAGGTACTGTATGTGGTCTATACTATACTCTTTATATATAACACTGTTAAAAATAATCAAATGTAACAAAATAATAAACATGTAAATGAGCAGGATATTGGCGATTAGGCGCAACTTGCCACTTTAAGGAGGAGAATACATCGTGAATCCGGCGCAGAATTCTCGTACACCTTTTGGCCCTCATTTATCAACATTGCGGCGAAAAACGGTGCAAATTCCGGTAAACCAGAGTCGCGTGGCGTTCATGAACCTGTGTGCGCTGCTCTGATCGCGGCGCAAGCACGAGCTCTGGCGGTGAATGCGGCGGTGAAAATCAGCCTCATTTGAATAAAGCGCCCCCAAAAGGAGGCGTTTATCTGAACAGGAAATCACCAGGGAACGGCACAAAATAAGTATTTATGTTGTTTTGGCTCGTTGGAAAGCACAGAAAATGAAGCGTGATTAGAATCGAGAGAAAAAGATTAACCTGTACATAGATCGTACATTTGCTGTATGCAGGCGCTGCAGTTGGCCGTGAAAGTATCTGCACTGTTTTAGGTTGAGTATTCAAATATATGTTCTTAGGTGATACGTCTGCTCGGTGTGAGACTTTGACAATCACCTCTCTGGAGCTGTCACACACAGTCAGGCTGGATCATGGTACAAAGCTCCATTAAAACCTCTTTCTAATACCGCTGCGTCTTTAAGCAGTGAGTGACAGCCAGCCTCTTCTTCTGGAGCAAAAGTCCTACGAGAAAAAAACTGATTAAAAAGCGTTTCTTAAGCCCACGTCAGTATCTGGCGTCCTCAGCCCTGTGCGGATTAATGCAGCCTTCAGCTCCAGCGACGGCGGCAACACTGGACCCTCCACTGGGTAAACATGCCAATTATCAGCGCTGTCAGACAGGCGCGAGTTAAAACACACTCCTCTGCCTTTGTGCTTTGTGCCTTTGTGCCTTTGTGCCTTGGAGCATCACACGCCTCGTATCTCCAGCAGTGAAGGCAGAGGACATTAAAATATCATCAGAAATCCAGGCAGATACAGATGTGCGTTACTCTTGGAAGAGTGTCAGCTCAGTCATGGACCTCAAAGCTCGTCTGCACACAATTTAACTGGTTGTGTCGTGGGTTTGAGTCCAGCCTTCGATATTTGCCGAGTGTCTATACCCCCTCTCTCCCCCTTTCACGTCACGACTGTCCTGTCAACAAAGCCTTCCGGCTGAAAACAATTATTTAAAAAGAAAGAAAAAAGAAGTTTGGAGAAGAGAGGTCTTTTTCACAATCATTACCGTGGACTCATGATGCTTTCTGGGGAGGGTCCTCACTGCTCGTCTCGTCTGAAACGGCCCTTGCTAGTCTGAACGACCTGCCTCGTCTGAAACGGCCTGTCCTGTACTGAAACGGCCCTGTCCTAGTCTGAAACGGCCCTGTCCTCGTCTGAAACGGCCCTGTGCTAGTCTGAAACACCCTGTCCGTCCTGAAAACGGCCCTGTGCTAGTCTGAAACGACCCTGTCCTCGTTCTGAAACGACCCTGTCCTCGTCTGAAACGATCTGTGCTAGTCTGAAACGCCCTGTCCTCGTCTGAACGGCCCTTCCTGTTGAAACGGCCCTGTCCTCGTCTGAAACGGCCCTGTCTCGTCTGAAACGGCCTGTTGCTAGTCCTGATAACGGCCCTGTCTAGTCTGAAACGGCCTGTGCTAGTCCTGAAACGGCCCTGTGCTGTCTGAAACGGCCCTGTTCTCGTCTGAAACGGCCCTGTCGTCGTCTGAAACGCCCTGTCCTCGTCTGAAACGGCCTGTGCTAGTCTGAAACGGCCCTGTCCTAGTCTGAAACGACCCTGTGCTAGTCTGAAACGGCCCTGCCTATGTCTGAAACGGCCCTGTGCCTAGTCTGAAACGGCCCTGTGCTAGTCTGAAACGGCCCTGTCCTCGTCTGAAACGGCCCTGTGCTAGTCTGAAACGGCCCTGTCCTCGTCTGAAACGGCCCTGTCTCATCGTCTGAAAACGGCCTGTGCTAGTCTGAAACGACCCTGTGCTAGTCTGAAATGGCCCTGTCCTCGTCTGAACGGCCCTGTCCCGTCTGAAACGGCCCTGTCCTAGTCTGAAACCGACCCTGTGCTAGTCTGAAATGGCCCTGTCCCGTCTGAAACGGCCCTGTCCTCGTCTGAAACGGCCCTGTCTCGTCTGAAACGGCCCTGTCCTCGTCTGAAACGGCCCTGTGCTAGTCTGAAACGGCCCTGTCCTCCCCTAGTGAACGACCCTGTGCTAGTCTGAAACGGCCCCTAGTCCTCGTCTGAAACGGCCCCTGTCCTCTCTGAAACGGCCCTGTCCTCGTCTGAAACGGCCTGTCTCGTCTGAAACGGCCTGCTAGTCCTGAAACGGCCCTTCCTAGTCTGAAACGACCCTGTGCTAGTCTGAAACGGCCCTGTCCTAGTCTGAAACGGCCCTGTCCTCGTCTGAACACACCTGTGCTAGTCTGAAACGACCCTGTCCTCGTCTGAACGACCTGCTAGTCTGAAACGACCCTGTCCTCGTCTGAAACGGCCTGTCCTCGTCTGAAACGGCCCTGTGCTAGTCTGAAACGGCCCTGTCCTAGTCTGGAAACGACCCTGTGCTAGTCTAGAAACGGCCTGTCCTCGTCTGAAACGGCCCTGTCCTTAGTCTGAAACGACCGCTGTCGCTCGTCTGAAAACACCCTGTGCTAGTCTGAAACGGCCCTGTCCTCGTCTGAAACGGCCCTGTCCCTAGTCTGAAACGACCCTGTGCTAGTCTGAAACGGCCCTGTCTGCTGTCTGAACAGCCCGTGTGCTAGTTCTGAAAGCGACCCTGTCCTCGTCTAAACGGCCCTGTCCTCGTCTGAACGGCCTCGACGTCTGAACGGCCTGTCCTCGTCTGAAACGGCCCGCTGTGCTAGGCTCTGAAACGAACCCAGTCCTCGTCTGAAACGATCCTGTGCTAGATTGAACAGGCCTGTCCTAGTCTGAAACGGCCCCTGTCCTCGTCTGAAACGGCCCTGTGCTATTCAACGCCTGTGCTAGTCTGAAACGGCCCCTGTGCTAGTCTGAAACCGGCCCTGTCTCGTCTGAAACGGCCCTGTCCTCGTTCTGAAACGGCCCTGTCCTCGTCTGAAACGGCCCTGTCCTCGTCTGAAACGGCCCTGTCCTCGTCTGAAACGGCCTGTCTTTGTACCGACTGCTCAGTTTTCTGTCGTTTGCTCCGTTCGCTCCTGACAGCCTCTTAACGACCGTTAAACTGCTAAATCTCACGTTCTATCTTTCTCTCCTAGAAACTCCCTCAACAATACTACACATACTACATACTGTAATGTACTACTGTATTGCAGTACTACGCTTGTGCCAAAGATCAGTGGCACATTTAGCAGTTAAACAGTGATTATTAAGGCTGCTACTCCCAGATCAGTTCAGCTTTAAAGTGCCATCTCTCCTAAAAATATGTCGCGCATCCTTGTATAATTCCACCTTTCCCGTTCTGGTGCGATGCTGTTAAAGCCGCAGATTTGAGAACGCGCCTGAAATCTTGTATCTAATCACACGGATCATTTATCTCCAAACTCCACATGCTAACTGCGCCGAATGCCTAATGCGTTTCCCTGCACGGAAACCTTAAGCATTTCTCCGTTTTAATGACGGGCGCTGGCGCAGTGCTCTGCTATCGCATGCTTTAAGAGCTGTGGCTAATCGGAGGGAGGCAGTCAGTCACTCCAGCGCTGTGCTCGTCCTCCGCTGAATACAAAGAATCAAGTCAATCCTTTGCTTCATGAGATCCACTCGGAGAACTTTCTGAATAAAGCGCTGCGGCTAATTGTGTCGTTAAAGTCGATTTCTCACAGCACTGACTAGAATGTACTGGGATAAGGCCGATTTCAGGTTATATTTGAGGTAAACTGTAGTTTTGATCCAGCTTTAAGTGTGGCTGCAAAAGTGAATCATCTAATCCCGACTAGTCTATAACTATAACTGTGAAACAACAAAAATACTCTATTGTATTTTGAGCAGTGTGGTCATCATCCAGACTGTGCAGACTCTAAACACATACAAAAATAACATACATACATAACAATTTCAAAAACGAATACACAATGATACCGTTTATTCTCATTCTAGAAGCTTTTAGTCACAATATTTCAGCTTTTATTTGGTGGATAATGTGTCTGAAAGTAGAAGAAATAATCGTTTGACTAGTCTAATATAATCGTTCGTGACAGCCTTAATTTAAAGTCATTTGTTTTATTTTGTTCATAAATGTATTTAGTGGTTTGTTGATGAAGAGCTGGTGGTTCATCCTAGCTTCATCAGGTTGTCCTTGGGCAAGGCATTTAACCCGCCTCCCTCATTATTTATTTCATTCCATTCATTTGAAACTTTGCAGTTTTGAGTGGGAGTTTCAGTTCACTGAAAGAAAAAACCTTAAAAAACTTCAAATTGCATGAGAAAAAGTACCATTATTTTAAGTATGATTCAAAAAATAACCAAGTTTTGAGGAATATTTGAAGTAAAAATGGTGGTTTGAGACGCCACAACGACAGGGAAGAAACTGCAGTAATGAACAGCAACGAGCCCGAAATGTTTGTCAATAATGAAGCCGTAAATAACAATGCATCTTAAAAAACGAATCAGATTAAAACATTAGCAGCCGTTTCAAGAGTTT
This sequence comes from Chaenogobius annularis, assembly GCA_015082035.1. NCBI lineage: Eukaryota > Metazoa > Chordata > Actinopteri > Gobiiformes > Gobiidae > Chaenogobius > Chaenogobius annularis. The sequence goes on from BJKM01000250.1 coordinate 751,472, forward strand.
AGATCGTGTAGATTGCATCCTAAATCTGCAAAATCTGGACATCTGATTCACTTTCCGCCCTCTGATATTATCAAAAAGTGTTTTTTTTAAAGAAATATACTGTAATTAAAGAACCGTACCTATAACATCCACTTATAATTTCTATAAAAATGATGTGATCTTGATAAAATAGTGAAAAATACCGTACTTATGTGCAGCTGTTGTACATGACAGAGGCTAATGGAAGCAGCGTTTTTGAAGCATTTGTGATAGCTTTTCCCTCTCTCTCTTAATTAATAGATTCATAATTAATAGAATTGCCAGCACACAACCTAATTACGTTTTGAAATGCTGTTTAAATGGTTCCCTAAATAAATGCGGAAACACATTTGTAGCTTAACGTGAGGCTGGAGTCACGACAGTCCGTTTAGTGGTGGATCTGGAGCTTTGTAAATCCGGTCAAAGGCTCTGTCTTTCTTCTGCCCTCGTTTCGTTTCTAAATCCCGATGCACAGAAAGAATCCACAATCTCTGAAACGCCCATAAAGTTTGATCATTGTTCGATTGACTGTGGGTTCCCTGCCACTCTGGGGTTTAGCGGTGCATGCTGGGATAGCGTGACGACAGCCGCAGGAGCTCTGGAAAGTGCTATATAAATCTGGCCCTTAAACCTTTCATTTAGGAGACGGTGGATTTCGAGTTAGACGTGTGCCTGTAGCTTTTGGTCTTCTGTCGACGGGCTGACGAAAAAAGTCTAACATTTGGGTTTAGAATGCCATGTACACTGAGCTAATGCGTCGCAAATCTTCAGTTAGCGCTGCATGTGAGGGTCATTCGGCTGAAAGAAGACCCCATTTGAACACGTGTCACCATTTTCCCCACTGCACTTAAATTAAGCCCAATTGTGAGTCAGAAAAACAAAGCACTCTGAACCCGTGCTGAATTTGAATATAAAAGCTTTTGGATAATTTAGCGCTTTTTGAACCAAAAATCCCCCACGGCGGCAAATTTCGGAGAGCGATTCCGCCGCTCAGCGCTTTATTTTTGTGGGCGCTTTTCAATTTGGAGTGAATTTGAGCTGTAATCGTATCTTTGTGCTAAAAGCGTCCAGATGTGGCTCGCTCGCAGCGCGTATCCTTCCTCTGCCTCCGTTAAAGGCATTGTTTATGGGGGTCCCGCTAATGAAAAACCAACACGAAATACCATCATTATGAGCTGTCAAATGCCAATTAGTGGTAATGCAGCGCCCAGTCTGCAAACCGTGATCTAAATGAACCATGATAGGCCATTTTTCCCCCCTTTTTTTCGCCAACCGTGGCCGTTCAGCTCGATTCGTTCCACCCCCCCGCGCGTCACGTTAAAACCCTTCCCCCTTCCACTTTGGGGGGGCCTGTTGACCTGTTAAACGGCTGCGATGAGGGTGACATGAAAATAAGCCTATGGGAGCCGCCACATCTGCCATGAACATTTATCTCTAACTGTGCAATCGGCTGCTGACGACGACGCACACGCAAACGAGGCTCATGATAAATACATGTGTGCGCGAGATGTCACGGGATTAAGTGAGAACTAAACATCGCGAGCGTCGACGTGCACACAAAGTATGAATACAAAGAAATATAAAATCATCAATAAATACATCAGTAACGGCGCCTAAACTGGTGCGGAACATTCCTGTATGTATTTATTATTGATTTTATATGATTATTATTAATTATTATTATTATTATTATTTGAATTGTATTATAAAAAATAAATTTTATATATCTTATATATATATATATATATATATATATCTTTTTTTTTTACTAACTACTGACCTTAAGGCAGGAACTTTTTTCAGCGAGGGCCGCATTTTGACCCTCATACGGAGCAGAGGGCCACAGACAACCCGACAATTAAAGGAATCATTCGAAATGTTGCATTTGACATAGTTTCGATGGGCCTCTACACCTTTAATAAGACTTGGAACATTAATATTAGGTTGGTATAACAGCAAAATGCTTGAATTTTTCCAATTTTACAGTAAAAAGTACTACTTTTTGTTGTTTGGACCAACTTAGCAGGAAGCCGGTGGGCCAACAAAAATTGGTCTGAGGGCCGCATTTGGCCCCCGGGCCTCAGTTTGGACATGCCTGCATTAAGGCATGGACATATTTCAATATAACTGAAATGATTGTTATTCAATCTGTCATTCATAAACAAGACAGAACCAGAATCACTCCAAAGCCAATAGAATGTAAATGTCATTGTTTTGTATGTTGATCCGAAGAACTTAAGTTAGGCATTGATTTATTTGAAATCAATCGATTAAAAATGCATTTCGCACTTTCCAACAGCCAAAAGGTCCATGAAATAAACCATAAAAATAAACTACGTGTCAAATTACAAAAAGGTGTGTCTTTAGATGTGCGATAAAAAGAGCTGTTCAGGAGGAAGGCAACATCTCCAAACCATTATTAATTCATTGTCTTTGCGGCGCACCGCCCTCTAACCTTTAGTTCTTAGTCACCGGTATCCGCCCACCTCATTAATGTTTCAAATGTATTCCTCTCCACATGAAAAGCTCTGGAAATGTCACTCGCAAACGCACGCGGCATTAGTGAGCCAAACATTCGTAATCGGAATCTCTTAAAGCGTTTTTAATCATCATTTTGTCCCCGGTGGAAGTGGTTGTTAGCGTCGCTGGTGCTCCACGGCGGCGGCGGCGGCGGCGGCGGCTTCTCCGTAATTGACCGTGCGCCTGTCCCAGAGACACGGTGAACCCCGGAGCTGCAGGTTCAGATGACACACACGCGGATTGTTTTATGGATGAGTGAAGAGGAACGTCACCGGCGCCTCGTCTGTCTGAGCGATTACGCCGCGAGCCGTGAGCGGTTTGGGCAATGCCACGACGTTTGCGTGCGTTACTCAGGACTTTTATGTTCTGACCTTAATTATTACAAACATACTCAAAAGTGAACATGGAGGAGGCAGTGGTTTATCCAACTTTTATCTAAATCATACAATAGAATATATTTGGGAAACTATGTTGCAGCAATATCTTTTTTTTTCTGTAAAAAGCTTCAATTACTATAATTATGGCATGTTCCAAAGTTGAATAAGAGTTTAATAACAATAATTTCCTCTTTTTTTCCGAATTTCTCCTCTGCAGTTATTAGCCCACATCCACAAAGTGCTTTACAATATCGTTATTATCATTATTGTCACAAGTCTCTGTCCTGCCACATTGAGTTTGGATTTAATAAGTATTTGGGAGACTTCCTGTTACTGCACCAGGACAATGAAAGGTCAAAGTATTCATACGGACTAACAACAAATGATTGGGACTATGTTTGAAGACGTTATTTCAACTGAATCTGTTCTCAGAAAAGTGGAGTCAGATGCACAGTGCTGTTTTATATCACCAAAACGTGTTATTTAATAAAGCTCGTCACACGCTGTTGGAAGAGTAATGCATTCGAATGAAAGACAATTAAAGATGTCACTTTTAAGTGTCAGTAATTGAACAATGTTTATATTGTGATGCTTCTTCTCACAATAACACTTAAATCTTCACATTATGACATCCCTAACTCACTAAACTTGCTGCACATTAAGTGACATTACCACCGCACTGCATTAGAGGGGCTCCTTGTACTTCTTTACAAATGTAGAAGACTTTGATTGCACTGTGTCATTCCGATCTTCTACTTGTCATTAGGTGTTCATCAACGTCTGAATGGACATTTTATTGGCTGAGAACCATAAAGAAACAAGAGGCCCTGTTTTGGCCATTTCGGGACGTTCTGGGGGTGAGAACCATTTGGAGGCGACTTTCTGGGACCATCACAGCTTCATCTCAGTCCATTCTCTAACTCTGAAGCTGAACTTTGACCAAGTGTTCATCGTGAACAGCGGTACTGAAAACGGGGGCCGCTTTCTCTCCGCGTTCGTACGAGGGGCACGCCGGTGAACCCTCTGCTAGCATTCACGCCGCCAAACAAAGTCATTAGAGTCATCATGTGAGTCTGTGCGTGCTCCTAATACCCCCCCCCCGCGTCCGAGCGCCCGCAGCTGTGGGCCGCCTTTTGATAAAAGCCTGACGTCGACCGCTGCCTCAGATGTGTGCGTCGCGCGCTCCAGCCCCCCCCCCTTCTCGCACGGGGCGTTAATGCCGCACTCCTTCCCCCGCCGCGCCCCCGTCGTCACGGGGAGCGGCCTCACGCAAACGGGCAAATGCCAAAAGCCTCTAAATGTCAATTAACTCTGATTCATGTTGTGAGTTTAAGCAGCGAGCCGGCTATTCTGTCCACCGCCGACCTCTTATTTGATTTGCCCATTTACATAGTCGAGACGGCGAGGAGGACGGGGAGCAAATTGTAACGGGTGGCAGGTAATAACGGAGAGGTGGAGAGATTGGGGTCAGAACCAAAGCGCTCCGAGCAATTTAGCAGACGGGAGAAATGTCTTGAGCTGGAAATGCGTTACGGGAAACGATATTATTGTGTCCATCAGGTGATTATAGGTGACGGGGACTTTCACAATTGGGGTAAACAGCCGGGTTTAAGTGTAAAATTATCTAAATAGTGGAATAGCCGGAGGGTTTTGGAAACGCGCGTGTCGCAGAAGTGGTTCAGACGGATGCGCTTTGTCGTGGAACATAAAGTGGAGCGAACGGTTCGCCCGCGGCAAATGTCTTCGCGAGCGCGGATAAAGTGGTACGACACGATCAATACATGGAGGACCGGACAGTGTTTCCTGGACTTCACTTTCACGCCAGACTCGCGACGCATGCGCCAACCCCGCGCATACGTCGCTGACCGCTGTGGTGCTGACGAAAGTGCGGATGCGTTTGGAAACATTTGGATTTATTGCAGCACGTTTTGGCATTTGTTTCATGGGTCGAAGTCTACAAACAATGTCTGAAACTGTACGTGCGGTGGTGCTTTTGGTGCTTTTGGTGATTTTGACCTCTGAGCTGCATGAATTCTGCCAACGAAAAGCTTCTGATAGATCCACTTTGGCGATTTAAAGGTGCACCATGGGACTTTTCTGAAGGTCAACCACCGGCTTTGTCTCCATGCTGATGTTATGGCTTCGCCTGGAACGTTCCACAAAATGGCATTCAACTTGTGTTTTCTGTCGTTCATTACATGCAAAGGGGTAAACTATATCTGTCTCCATGGATACGCATTAGTGTGGCCCTCCGGAGACAAGCAGCTGGCTGACCCTACGCCAGAAAAGTTGGTGCTCTTTTAATTATGATTAGTTACATCTGCATGTTGAAGAAAGCAGAAGGACTTATGGAGCCATTGGATTATATTTCTGGAGTTCTGGAGTGTTTCTTATATTTTGTTGTTTATGTTTTGACTCAGCAGATTGTTTTATGTCATTTTTAAAAAACTTTTGATGATAACAATCCACTTTCAGATTAGGAAAAGACAAATATTGATAAGGGAAGAAAACTCAATCGAGATTTTCCTTGCATCTTTTCGTTTGCCGTTTCGCTCCTCTTCCTGGCACCGCTGAATTTTTAATCAGTTTATTTTTACAGCACTTCCTGGTTCCGGCGTGTTACATTTTAGCAGCACTTTTCTTGCGTTTCCGTCTCACTTTCGGGCTCTTTTTACAACATTTCCGGCCCTCTCAGAGCTCTCACGTATCTCCTTTCTGCCCTCCTTCCTTCCTTTTGGTCCACATTTCTTCGTTTCTTCCCCGAATGATCACAAAAGAGAGACTATTGACCGCAGAAGAGCCATCTTTGATTCATAGCTCTGCGCGCTGTGGCGGTTTTGTTGTTTATGAAAAATGGCAGTTGTGATGAATGAGGTCTAATTAATTTGAGCTTGTGCAGAAGACAAGCAAAATAAAGAAGAGGAAGATTAATTCAAGCAAACAGCAAAGATTTTGATTAACCTCTGTTTGGCAATGGGAAAACGACTTTCCACGAACTACTGATTATTAACAACAGCTGTATTTCACTTAACACTGTAATTGCGTTCGTCTGATGGCACATTCTTCCTACTTTTGCTTTAATGTCATATATTTCATTTGCTATACCTCGTTTTGCAGGTCTTTGGCTTGAAGTATGAGTCCCAAGTATGTGAATGGTAAAAAATGTCGAAAGGCCTGTTCACAAATACTAGCAAGTCCTTTGTCAGTTAGATGAGGTTATTATTGCTCAGTGTTTCATGTTGCACCTTAACGCTGAAACAAGTTCCTATGTTTGTGAATTCTGTTCATTGACAAATGAAGCCTGCGTAAATTCAGCCTGGAAGACCCAAGTCCACCCAGTCTACGTCCACTGCTACACCAGGACCACCTGCTCTCCAGCCTCAATCAAAGCACCCGAGTTACTCCTCCCCGTGGCACGGCGAACCTCCTTTGCTCCCAATCAGTGCTCATGCGGTTCGGCTCGGCCGCTTCAGACTGTACTGCGACCCACCACCTCCCCCTTCCCTCCTCTGCATCCCTACATTATCCTATCATCCTCTCTACCCTCTCCCCACATCCATGGGGGGAGTCTTCCCCCAGGGATGTCTCCCTGCTTCTTGTTTAAGCCCAGCTGTTGGGAGACGTCCCCGGAACTCTTCACTGGTTTGGGTTTTTAGCTGTCACTGCTCTGGAGTGCCGGCCAGAGCACCACGTGAGGCCCAGACAGATAACCGGAGCGATGACGCAAAGAAGGAGCTTTACTGAACCGAACAGGTGCACACAGGTTACTAACACGTTCACTGAACCCCGGCAACAGCAATACTAAAACGTAAGAAGAGCGGGCACGCTCTTTTAAGCACATATAATGTCATAAAGCATTGTGATGTCACAAGGCACATCATGCAAAACATAAAGGAAAGAATAAAGGTGACATCGTAAAGCACAATTATTATGGCAAGACGGGAGCGCCCACTACAGGATGCCCCGCTAACTACTAACTCATGGGAATACCAGTTTTGTCCTGAAGTTTGGTGCTGGGTTTGTCATGGTCTAGTCCAGGTTTAGCTCCGGGTTTAGTCTCCATTCCGTCCCAATTTTGATGTGATTTGGACTCATGTTTCTCCATGGCCTGACAGCACTGAAACAAAAGATCTCCTTTTAGGGCGATGATTTGACCGACAGTGACCTTGGCTTAACCACAGAGCCAATCGAACAGAGCTTTTCAAACTTGCACAAAGATAAACAATATTTCCCGAGTAAATTGGCGCATTCAAGGGGAATTGTTGTGCCTCGCGCGCTAATACTAATGTTGATTAAAACCATTACAGCGGCAGTGATTAATCAGGCTCTCGTTATGTGCAGACGGTAGAGACTTATGAGGGTTTCTGCCATTCAGAGTAATGCGTGAGTTATACATCTGTGCGTTTGGATCCGAGTCAAACTTCAAAACTTCCACATGTGCAGAATAACAGCAGAGGCTTGTGTTTGTTCTGATCCAAAGCAAATCAGACACAGTAAAGGAAGAAAGGAAGAACGGAAGCAGTGTTGTCCTCTGTGTGGTTGTAAACGTAGATTTTCTAGATATCACAAAGCCATAATCTGATATCAACCAAATCTAAGCAAATGTGGCACGTTTTCTTTTTCTGTTTTTCCTATTACTTTGTCCAGTTCATTTCACGTTTACAGTGTTACTAACCCAGCACGGCGACGGAAAAGGAACGGCAACACAACCATGATGTAGAATGGTAATGAAGTGGTTTAATGAATAATAGAAGTAGGTATATATATATAAAACAACCACCGCTTCATAGAAGAAGAAGAAAAAGAAGACAAAAGCGATTGACCAAACCATGGGACTTCTCGTGTCCCACACGCAGAATGACAGAGCACGCAGAGAGACACGTCTATTAGTTCAGAACTGGAACATTGAGTCTGAGCCGAACTTTTAACAGGTGAAGCAAGGCACCAATCAGGACGGCAGCCCCCCACAGCCAACCCAGGAGTGACAGGAGCCAGATCCTCCAATGGCGAGGCAGCTCACGTAAAGAGGCACATAATGACGTCGATGTGGGGGGGAGCAGGGCGGGGCGGGTCCAGGCCGAACACCGCAACATACATCATTTTATTGATATTTGTGGATTATAATCTAGAAAGCCATCATGATTATTCAAGGAAAAAATGCAGTCGTTATTAGGACATCCATCAATAAAAAAAGACATTTAAAAACACAAATCGGCTGCTAAAACACAACACAACATGCATCTATTTACAGTGCTGTTGCTATAGAGACTGTGAATGTTTGGCAGTTTATACGTTTACACATTTTCTCAGAAAATGTCTATCTTACCATCCAAAAATGTATGACTTTATTATTAGTGCATGGTTAGGACTGGGTTTATGTTCATGAACAGGTCATTTGTCCCGGGCTTCAGAACCTAAACGCTGAACATTTTTGGAGTCGCGTTGCTTTACTGGTGTTAAAAAACACAACTTTTCATCTCCATAATGTAGCCCCTTTTCTGGCCTGTTCTTTTCTTTGGAATTCTGAATGCGAATTTTAAACCCATGAGAGGTTTAGTCTGTCACATTGTGTTTCTCCTTCATGTCGCTTCTCGGCTGTTGACACAGAACCCGTTTCACTGTGACAGACTCCTCGGGCCAAAAGGGACAAGTTTGATTCTCAATTAACAAACAAAAGGATGCTCTTTGGTGAGTCCGAACATGAACATACCACAGCCTTTTACAGAGTGCACAGGACGTCCTTCTCATGCACTGCCTGTCACCCTTGGATTTAACTCAATATTATCAACCCATTGCAGTGTTTCTTTTCTTATTTCAAGCTAAATTGGCGTGGGACCGATGAGAAATGTAAAAAAAAAAAAGGTTTCATAATCATGGTCATATCAGTTGATCAAACCAAAGTTGCCAACGTCACAGTCGCTCAATATTTTGAATCAAATTTATTTTATGAAACACCTGTGGATATGAGTTTCCCCGGGGGCTTCCTCATTCTCCCCCCATTCTCCAGTGGATTGATACATTTTCCAACTCTTAAACCAGGACAAAACCAGGACTAAAAAAGAACTTCAACTGTACTAAATGTTGGTCAACATGCTCTGGCCGTGTAATAAATAAAACAGCACGAAAACAGGGCTAAACCAAGACTAAATCTGCAGGACTGAAAAAGGTCTAAACCCACGACTAAAACATGACTAAAAAGGACTAAACCGGGTCTAAACAGGACTAAAACATGACTAAACTAGGGCAAAAGACCAAAGCAGGACTAAAAAGAGGACTAAAACTGGGTTGAACCTGGACTAAACAATGCAGGACTAAACCAGGGCTAAACCAGGACTAAACAATGCAGGACTAAACCAGGGCTAAACCATGACTAAACCAGGGTATAATCCACGACTAAACCAGGGCTACAATAGAGCTAAAACAAGATTAAACACAGATAAATCAGGACTAAATCAGGGCTAAAACTGGCCTAAAACAGAGCTAAATCAGGATTAAACCAGGGATAAAACAGGACTAAACAATGCAGGACTAAACCAGGGCTAAACCAGGACTAAACCAGGGTCAATCCAAGACTAAACCATGGCTAAAATAGAGCTAAACCAGGATTAAACCAGGGATAAAACAGGACTAAACCAGGACTAAACCAGGGCTAAACCAAGACTAAAACGGGACTAAATTGGGGCTAAACCAGGACTGAATTCGGACAAAATAAGTACTAAAACAGAACTAAAACAGGACTAAATCAGGACTAACTCATATAACTAAACCAGTAAATGTCAGAAGTAGATGCGCTCTGGTTTGCTCGAGTTGAAGATTTTGAACTTGTATTTTATGTATGTCCAAAGTATTGCCGCCCAAACGCTCGCTCTCTGTCCTCGGAGAGTTGTACAGTGATTTTCCAGCCTAAACTGCCCCCGCCCGTTCACCTCCACGACTGTGCAGCAGTGTAAGTCATTGTCCGTGCTGCCTCGCTCATAAGCAGCTTCCTCGCCTCTACCACCTGGGGCTGCTGATCCCCTTATTCCCACCAGAGAGGGCCCTGACTCGGTGTAAGAATGTTATCTGTCCGGGCGCAGGGGCAGTTCGGAGGAGCAGCCGGGAGTGAGGAGGAGCAGACCGCGTGCCTGCAGAGTGTGAGGGTGTGGGGTCAGCGGGGGGGGGTCTGGCTCTCTCCAGAGGAAGCGAGGAAATCTTTATGTGTGGGAGAAAGTCAAGTGAACAACATGGCGAGAGGAGACGACTTCCAAATGTCATATGTCACACTGATGCATATGTGAGCTGGACAATGGGTTTACACGCCTTTTCTTATGATTTGTCTGACTTTTGTGGGGGATTTTGTTAGTAATACAATAACTACAAGTTCTCTAAATGTCATTGGAAAAAGCTGGTGTTTGCAAATGTAAAACCATCTACAATAACCGGATTCAAAGTGAAATACATTGAATTGTTTTTATTCTTCTTCCTTGCAACGTGTCTGTTTTGTAGTCGGGTCTGTATTCAGGGAGTGTCCCAAAATTACTGGCAAGAGGAATTCTCCTGATTTTTGTGAGTTCACTTGAAAGTCTTCAGATCCATCTTGTCAGGCTCCCGCTGTTGCGTTTGATTGTAATTGGGCCTGAACAACCAGTGGTGGACTGGACCAATCACAGCGGAGCATTGTGGTTTTTGGTGGACGCCAATGGTGAAACGCCCAAATGAACCAAAACAAACTGACGTAGTTCGGCCGGGCTTTAGCAGGAATACAGACTCAATGACGTGCAAGGCAAGGCAAGGCAAGTTTATTTGTAGAGCACAATTCGTACACAAGGCAATTCAAAGTGCTTCACACAACAGGAAAAAATGCATTAAAATCACAAAGACATGGCAGAAATCACAACAATCTTAGTTCAAGACATAAAAGAGAAGAGTGCAAAGAAAAGCATTTCAGTCATATGCACAGCCAAACAAAACAGTTTTTAGTTTAGATTTGAACATTGCCAGAGTAGCGGCCTGTCTCACATCCTCAGGAAGACTGTTCCAGATTTTAGCTGCATAAAACTGAAATGCAGATTCCCCATGTTTAGTCCTGACTCTGGGCACCAGCAGGAGGCCCGGTCCCTTATGAGGTCCTCAGAGTCCGAGATGGTTCATATGGCACTAACATGTCCGAGCGAGATGTACTTTGGTGCTAGGCCATGGAGAGACTTGTATACTACAAGCAGAGCTGCTTTGAAGTCTATTCTCTGAGCCACAGGGAGCCAGTGCAGAGACCTGAGCACAGGACTAATGTGATCGTACTTCCTGGTTCTAGTCAGGACCCGAGCAGCGGCGTTCTGGATGTACTGCAGCTGTTTTTACAGCTCGTTTGGAGAGGCCAGTGAGCAGGCCGTTACAGTAGTCTAATCTACTATAGAGACAAACGCATGGATAAGTCTCTCCAGGTTCTGGTTTAGACACTATACTTTTGATTTTGGGCAATGTTTTTTTAGATGGTAAAAAAAGCTGCTGATGTGATTGATCTGACGTGGCTGTTAAAATTCAAATCTGAGTCCATTATTACCCCCAGATTTCTAACTTGATGTGTAGGTTTTAGAGCGAGACTCTGTCGGAGTGACAGTTAACACATTTCTCTTTGTTTTCTGTGGGCCAAAAGACGATGAAGATTCAGTCTTGTCTGAGTTTCAGCTGGAGAAAGTTGTTTTGTGCATCCACACACTGATCGGCTGTTGAATGCAGTGACAGAGTGAATCCACTGGTCCATATTCCTGACCTGCGAAGCGGGCCCGCTCATTCGTGAGTGTGACGTGCCATGTCTACTGCGATACACCTGGGTCACGCCATGCTTCAATGAGGTAGGACACATTCCGACGCTCCGTGCCTGCGTAATTCAACTGAACCGCGTGGGACAAAAAGAGAGGAACAAGCCATCACGCTGAGGACAGAAGACACTGCGGCCAAACGGAGACAGAACAAGTGAGTAGAACAGGTGAACAGAAAGGGTCCAGGATTGACCCGTTGCGCCTTACTGGGAAAGGGCACCCCACAGGTCAGGGGCATCTGGTCCTGAGACACAGTTACCAATTTCGATAAAGAAATTTCCTGTCTTCCAGATAGGACTTTAACCAGTTTAGAGCAGTGCCAGTGATGCCCACCCAGTCCTCTAGTCTCTGTGTAAGAGGATGTCCCCATGATCGACAGTGTCAAAAGCAGCACTCAGATCTAACAGAATTAAGACTGAGACTTTGCCCCGCGGGGACCGGTCAGTGTTCAGGTGGATGTCATTTGTCACCTTGACAAGAGCGCGTCTCAGTGCTGTGATGAGGTCTAAAACCTGACTGGAAAACATCAAATGAGTTGTTTATATTAAGAGGAAATCAGTGAGCTGTTGGTAAAACAACCTTTTCAAGGACTTTGCCCCAAAATGGCAGATTAGAGATGGGCCCGGTAATTACTCAGTACTGCGGCATCAAGACTGCTCTTCTTTAGGAGAGGCTTTATGACCGCAGTTTTCAAAGACATTGGGAATGTTCCAGATTGAAGCGACATGTTTAACTATTTGAGTGAGTGGTGCTAACAAACTGTTAGCAGCACAGACTTTAGAAATCTGGTGGGTAAACACATCGATGGAGGCAGCATGTAGATGAACTCAGGCTGGTGATGATCTCCTGGACAGTTTTGTCAGTTACAGGTGCAAAGTGAGTCAGCTCTAAGTGTGTAGGTGGTTTGAGGGTTATTTTTTGCATTGTAGAATTGATAGCATTTTTAATGCCCTGAACTTTGTCATTAAAGAATAATGCAAACTCATTACACTTGGATGTGGAAATGAGTTCTAACGGCAGCTGAGCTGGAGGGTTTGTTAATCTGTTTACTGTGGCAAACAGGACACACGCGAGTTGTTACTACGCAGCTTCCAATTATTTCAGAAAAATATCCTTCCCTAGTTCTACATAAAATGAGGTTGTACATGTACAACTTCTCTCTGTAAATCTCTTTCTGAACCTGGAGCTTCGACTTGCGCCATTTTCGTTCGGCCCGACGGCACTCCCTTTTCTGTGCCCTGACCGAATCATCATTTCTCCATGGCGCCTTCTGCTTATTTTTAACAATTTTAGCCTTCATAGGGGCAATGGTGTCGAGAACATTCAAAACACACTAGATGTAACAGAGTTCAACAAATCATTTACATTAGAACATGAGACATTTTCAAAGTTTATCATTTCCATAAACAGTTTTCCCGTGCTGTCATTTATGTGTCTCCTCCGGACAATTGCAGGACCAGCTGGTGGTTTGGGGAAAAACAGACAGGTCAAAGAAGACACAGAAATGATCAGACAGAGCAACATCGACACCACATTGACGTTTGAAAATATTAACCCCTTTTGTAATTAGAAGATCTAGAGTGTGCCCTCTGCTGTGGGTGGGGGCCACTCACGCGCTGAGTAAGACCGAAAGTTTCAAGGACAGCATGAAGCTCTTTAGCGTTTCTGTCACAAATATTATCAACATGAACATTGAAATCACCTGTTATAACCAAACCATCAAAGTCTGTGCATACGACTGAAAGCATCTCAGTAAAATCATCAATAAAACTTTTGCAGTGCTGAGGCTTGGTGTATAAAACAATGAAGAGAATGGATGGAGACTGTTTTAGCTCAATTTTAAAGGCTACATACTCAAATGTTGAAAACACCCCAAAGGACAACCTGTGGTGGGAACTACATATTCATCTCTAACAAAAGCACACACACACTCCTCCCTTTTTGTTTTCTCGTGTTTCAGATTCAAACATAAAGTTGGGTGGAGCAGACTCTATTAGAACTAAATTTCCTGTGTTTTTGTCAAGCCATGTTTCAGTTAAAAACATAAAATCAAGATTATAAGAAGAAATAAAATTATTAATTAAGAATGATTTGTTACATAAGGATCTGACATTTAGTACAGCAAGTTTCAGACTAGTTTCAGTGAGACTGGGCGTTATCTTTTTACAGGGAATATGAATCAAATTTCTCAGATTGGGAAGTCTGACTCGCATTTTTGTTTCCCATCTGTGTGATGTTACTACAGAAATAGCACTAGGGGAGGCTGTTTTTACACAGGGCCCCGGGTTGGTTTGATTTTTAATATGACTATAAGTCCCGGCAACGCTGAGACCCAGTGCATCCTAGCTATGGGAGATACCAGGTGAAAGGCGAGGGGGATAGGTGGGGGACTTTTGTTGGTGTAGTGGGAGCCGGTGAGCGTTTGGGACCAGGTGAAAGGCGGGTGGGTTTTGGTGGGGTGATTTTTGTCTCTCTGTAGCAAACAGTCAGGGGAGAGTTCATCATCGTTGATATCAGAACTCTTGCTAAATTAGGCGTGAGTGGAGCCATCTTAATGCCTGATTTGATCAGATGTTCAAGATGGCTGGGAAGACCCCTGGGTGAGAGTGGAGATGGAAAGGAGAGTGAGGAATCTGTAGTGGGAGTAGATGTTGCAGGGGGATCCAGGGCTGCTCTGAGGGCAGGGGCGATGGCGGGGGATACTGCCAGGGCCCGCCACAGATGGGTCCAAGGCCTTTGATGAGGACCGTGCAGGAAAAGAACTGAAATGACTCCTGCGCTAGCCGTGGTGAAGATTGTTGTGGTGCTGCTGCAGATGAGTCCTTTGCTGGAGGTAGTGGAGGTGATCGTGGAGCAGTTGGAGTTGAATTCTTTGCTGCAGGTGTGGGAGCGGCTGCTAATAAATCCTTTGGTGGAGGCTGTGGTTGCGGTGCTGCTGATGCTGAAACTTTGGCTCGGTCTCTGGTTGATGGAGCAGGAATTTTTCTCTCATTCCTCTCTTCTCTAACTATAGCAGGAATTTTTCTCTCATTCCTCTCTTCTCTAACTATAGCAGTGCACATAGAAGCTCTGTGTGGAGGCAAAGAAGTTTCTGGAACGTCCTGATCGACCAATGAATGTCCTGATCGACCAATGAATGTCCTGATCGACCAATGAATGTCCGAACTGAGATAACGAGTCTCCTTGTATTCGGAAACTGTTAATGTAGCATGATCCTGATCCACCATTGAACGTCTGTCTGATCGACTAAGGAATATCCTGATCCACTAATGAATGTCCTGCCCATTGACCATGATGAACGTCCTGATCCACCAGACATGAACGTCCTGATCCAGCACGTCCTGACAATGAACGTCCTGATGCCACCCATGAACGTCCTGATCCAGCCCCCATAGACGTCCTGATCCACCCATGAACGTCCTGATCCACCCATGAACGTCCCATGACTCACCCATGAACGTCCTGATCCACCCGATGAACTCCTCGATCCACCATGAACTCCTGAATCCGACCCATGAACGCCCTGATCCACCCAATGAACGTCCTGATCCACCCGCGAGACCATGAACGTCTGATCCACCCATGAACGTCCTGATACCACACCATGAACGTCCTATCCACCAATGCGCGTCCTACTTCCCACCACCCATGAACGTCCTGATCCACCCATGAACGTCCTGATCCACCCATGAACGTCCTGATCCACCCATGAACGTCCTGATCCACCAATGAACGTCCTGATCCACCCATGAACGTCCTGATCGTCTTTATGGAGAAGGGTAGATTTCATGTCTTAGTGAAACAGGAAAAGCAACAGTGTGGTAAACTTATTGGGCTTTTGAGTAGATTTCATGGTGAAGAAATCACAAACGCATATTAGCGGTTGAATGGAAGGTTGTCAATCGTAGAAGGGCATATCTTTTTGTATTTATACAGGCCCTCGAGAGCCCGAATCTGATTAAAAACCTACTTGGCAACCTTGAATATCTATTGGTTTCAGAATGATGACAAATTAGGACTGTTGCATAACGATTAGTATTATGAAACTAAATATTATATCTTTTGAATGGGAAGAAGTCCACATAATGGGAAGCTGAAACACACAATGTTACGGAAAAAGTCAATCGTGTTCATTACTTACTTTCATTGAGTAAATTATACTCTTTTGTCCGGTGTCCAGACATTATGTTGAGCACTCTACTTCTGCATAAATGTTTACGGCGCCGTGATGTTAAATGAAACAGGATCTACTTGGACACATGCGAGAGCCGCTTGTGGGATCAAATGTAACACCGTTCGTCCCATGGATGTTGGTTGCATTAGGGGTTAAAGGCGCCCTGTGTAACTTTTCCGGAGCATGATTCGCCACCTGTTTGTCTCCAGGGATATGCTATTGCTTTGCTTGGAATGTTCCGCAGTAGCAGTTCAGTCAGAAGTGTTTTTTTATTGCTCTGACCTGTAACTCGGCCCGGTGGCGTTACCTGCTTGTTTCCATGGAGACGGATGTTCTGGTGTCGGCTGGAGGACAAGGGCCCATAACTCTCCTTATCACCAATTAGACAATCCACAAATGTTGAATCCGATTATTATTTGTTAGCGACTGCGTCCAGAACATTGCGTATTCATCTTGTGGTTCATGCGACTGGGAAACGGTCCGATCTCAGAGCATTGAATCTATCATTGAATCTTTTTTATCAAAAATCGCTCCTGTTGTTGAAAAATGTGATTTAACTTTTTGGCAGTTTTTGTTTCATACATATAAATGGCACATTGACATATTGTGAATTCAAGACAGTAAATGAACAAGATTCATTACAGCAAATGACTTGAAGTGTGAAGCTCGGGCGGAAAATCATTAGTACATCATTGCGTTTTCTTTTTCCGTATTTCTCGTTTATACCAAATGTTAAAATGTTATAAATGTATTTGATTTGAATAACGTCTTTGTGCTTGCGTCGCTGATGACTTTAATAACACAGTGAGACTAGGGGCAGCTTCCTTCAACCGAGAAGCTTTTAATGATCCATTCTTCACACGACGCCACAAAGCGACACATTTAAAAGCGCGTCCTAAAGTGATGTTTCTCGTAATGCATATTCTCTCCTCCTTCCTGCGGGCCTCGCATACAAACGAGCTCCAGTTGAAAGGATACTCGTGCGCTTTCTGCCGCATCAGTTTTATTTTGGGAAAATCTGTGCGAATTTGGGGGAGAGCGTGTGGTTACCCTGCTGCGCTTTTGAACTGCGGAGCGTGCATCCGAAGGTGAGAGAGAACGGGAGAGAGCGAGTAGAGAGAGAGAGAGAGAGAGATAGAGAGAGAGAAAGAGAGAGAGTGAGAGAAAGAGAGAGAGAGAGTGAGAGAGAGACAGAGAGAGAGAGAAAGGGAGAGAGAGAGAAGAAAGAGAGAAAGGGAGAGAGAGAGGGAGAGAGCGAGTAGAGAGAGAGAGAGAGAGAGAGAAAGAGAGAGGGAGAAAAAGAGAGAGAGTAGACGAGTGACAATAGAGAAGAGAAAGGGAGAGAGAGAGAGAAGAGAGAAGGAAGGACGACGTGAGAGAAAGAGATGAGAGAGAGCAGCAAGAAGAGAGGAAAGAAGAGAGAGAACAGAGAGAGAGAAAGGAGAGAGAGAGGACGAGATAGGAGAGAGATAGAGGAGAGAGAGAGAGGAGAAGATGAGAAGAGAGAGGAGAGAGAGAAGAGAAAGAAAGAGAGAGAGAAAGAGGAGAGAGAGAGAAGAAAGAGAGAAAGGGGAAGAGAGAGAGAGAGAAGGGCGAGAAGAGAGAGAAAGAGAAGACAGAGAGAGATTTTAAGAGAGAGAGTACAGAGAGAGAGTAGAGAAGAGAGAGAGAGAGAGTACAGAGAGAGTAGTAGAGAGAGAGAAGAGTGAGAGAGAGTACAGAGAGAGACGAGAGAGAAGAAAGAGGACAGGAAAGAAAGAGGAGAGGGAAGTTAGCAGAGAGAAGAGTTGGGGGAGACTTGAAGAGGAACAGATTGTGCGGCGTGTGGAGAGATTAAAATATTTAGTAGTATGTAGGTGTAGTAGGTTATGCTGGTGGTGTATGCTCGCTGGTTGATGGTATGATGGTAGAATATATGGATAATGTTATGTGATTGTATGATGGTGTTATGTGATTGGTATGATGGTGTTATGTGATGGTATGATGGGGGAATATGATGGTATGATGGTGGTTATGTGATGTATGATTGTGTTATGTGATGTAGTGATGGTGCGATATGATGGTATGATGTGTATATGATGGATATGTATATGCTTATGTTGGTATTGATGTTATTGTATGATGGTTATGTGTGGTATGATTGGATATGATGTATGATGGCGGAATATGATGGTATGCGTGATGGTTATGTGATGGTATGATGGCGGATATGATGGTATGATGTGTTATGTGATGGTCTGATGTGGTATATGATGGTATGATGGTGGGTATTGATGGTATATTGATGTGGTGTATGATGTATGATGCGGAATATGATGATATGATGGTGTATATGATGGTATGATGTGTTATGTGATGTATGATAGGTGGTATATGATGGTATGATGGTGTTATGTGATGGTATGATGGTGGTATATGATGGTATGATGGTGGTATATGATGGTGGTGAGTAATAGTGGTCATATAATGATAGTAGAGAGGTAACAGGAAATGGAAAGTACAGTCTATGATCTTTTTAATCCTTTGTTTTTGTTCAGCCTCATTGTAAAACACATTAAGAGCGTTGTATATTTATGTATATCACTCCAGTTTTCATTAATTCATCATCCCAGCGGGCTACTGCGGTAGTTTTTAGTATTTTTTTAGCCTTTCACTAAAGTAAAGTGTGATTTAGACCACTGTATGTCGACAATAATGTACCCTACATGAGATTTTTTTTTATTTTTTTTTTAAAGTAATGTTGTATAAGCAAAGTCACTGTTAAAGGACACATTTTTATACTGAATTGAATTGCGCTTTTAACCGTGTCATAACATTGTTCCCTCGTCAAAAACATACCTGGAGTTCTGTTTAGCTTCATTCACGCTTGTTTCTCTCTGTGTCTCATTAAACACTCGTTCTGAGCCTTTCTGCCATTAAGTCATATTTAGTACAACTGCATGCTTACATTCGCATGTTTGGGGCAAGCTAGCTGTTGTTTCATGGTGTTTCCCTCTGCTGCCAGGAGATGGAGTGCTAACACCGAAGAGGGCCTGACTGATAGAAAGCCATGTGTGCTTTTCAATAGAATGATGTATCTAATGCAATATTTTAAGTTCTAAAACAAAAGTAGCCATAGCAAGAGCATTTTTAAAGGCAGTAGCAATAATGCATAATAATATTAAAGGAAGTCAACACAGATATATCGTTCATATGTTTTATTGGTCTAGCATAAGCAGGTGTATAACTGCAGTATTGTGTTTGTTTTGCAGGTGCTGTGGCTCAGAAGGTGCGAGTGGAGGAGGAGCTGGAGGCTTATCCCACTGAGTCAGTGGATCTGCGCTGTCAGTTCATCGACGGAGGAGGCAAGACCAAGCTCACACAGGTGGGACAACTCAAGTGCACTCAACTCAAGTGTTTTAGATCTTCTAGCCATCTATCCATCTATCTATCTAGCTATCTATCTGTCATCTATATATCATCTATCATCATCTATGTCCTCTCCTTCTATCTGTCTATCTTCAATCATTTATCATGATTGAAGAACATCTATCTTCGGACGTCTATCATCTATCTGTCTATCTTCCATCGCCCATCTTCCATCGCCCATCTTCCATCGCCCATCTTCCATCGCCCATCTTCCATCGCCCATCGCCCATCTTTAACTTCGGACATCAATCTTCTATCTTCTGACTTCTTTCTTCTGACATCTATCTTCTATCCTTTCACACATAAACCATTTTAACTAATAGATGTTGTACTTAGATGTTACTTTAATCTATTACTCAAATAAAGTCAAATGTTGTAGTCCAAATAATTACTCAAGTTAGAGTAAAGCAAGTAATTGGAGAAACTACTTGAGTCCTGGGTAACAGTTTGGACATAAAACATATTAAAAATCGGTTTTATGATTTAGTATGAGTTAATGTAATGAAACAGACAAAACACAAAATAATGCACAGATTCTCGTATTTTCAAAGAGTTTACATCAAAACCACCTCAAGTAAATATTACTCAAGTACAAGTAAAAGTATGGTATCAGTAAAGTACAAGTTTTTCAAAAAGTGACTCTAGTAAATGTATTACTGATTACTTCCCACCTTTGGCAATTACAACACAGATGAAGACACCCTGTGTATTTGCCTAATTTAGAAGCCGATAGTGGGTGTTTGCTTATGCCACATGGTCTCGGTCACGTCCAAATCCGCAGCGGCTGCAGCGGCCTGTCCTCGACGCACACAAACCGCCGGCCTCGTTTCCATCCCTGGACTTCTGATCCGGCTGCATAGGGAATGGGATCAATAGGCAATTTGTTCACATACCAAATCCAAAACTGCGGCGCTCCGTGATATTTCCCTGCAGCCGCCAGCTAACGAGAAGCTCACACTAATTGAGCCTGACATCTGAAATATCATTGGCTTCCTCTGGGCCGGGCTCGCTCTCGCCCATGTCTGCAGATGACAGATGTCTAAAGCACACATCATTTTCAAATGAATACGGATACATTGGAGTCCTGCATTGGGACTAAGCTAGATCAGAGAGGGGTCAGTGAAAACAATCTACATTATTATGATTATTAAAGGTGCACTACAGAACTTTTCTGAAGCGAGGGTCTGCGCTAAACCTGCACAGACTATGATCTTTGAAAGTTAAAGTGCCTATGACAAGCTGGACGACTCATTGAACTAAAACGCAGTTAAGACTCATACATTTAAAAATATTCAAAATTGTTCTCACAGAACAGCTCAGGTTTATAATTTCACTTCCTGTTTGTAATTGATGACATCACACAAGGAAATTATTCAGGAAAAACTCCCTTTTTTTAATTTGACAAATAAAAAATATATGAGAGCGACTTTATTTAGTTTTTTTGTCAAAAAAGTATGTTATTTTGTGTAAATTATGCATAAACGTCGACTGTGCGTGTCCCTAGTGTGATGTCACTTCCGGTCATTTTCTATCCAGATTCTTCTACTCGATTGGTGGAAAACTATCATTTATATGTACAACAGGTATAAATAAAGCAAATAAAGTCAAAATTAGAAGAAAAACCTGTCATAGGCACTTAAAATATTCCCCAAACTCACCATCAGCAGCACAAAGTCACAGAAAGAACAAATACTCACACCAAGTCCTGTCTTTACCGTCAGCAGTGGCCAAATCAAAAGCACATGGAGCAAATTCAGTTCTGTCAGCAGAGTTCATGCAAATTAGCCGTGTGATTTCTGCATTTACCACATTATAATAACATCAATTCAATTCAATTCAATTTATTTTTGTAACGCCCCAAATCACTACAGTAGTTGCCTCGAGGGGCTACAGTGGAAAAAACAGAATAAAAACAGAAGAATCAATCATCATCAAACTGCACCCCAATTCGGCTCTAAAACAGTTAAGATTTATATGTTTGTAAAGAGCAGTTTATTCACGCAGATGATTTTAAATAGTCTGTAACTTGTATAGTTATTCTTCAGATCATCCACATTCGGACCAACACGGCAAGAGCAATAGGCAGTGGTTTTAAATATGAGTTTGAGTGGTTTTGGACTAGTTTCAAGGTGGACAATATATCGAGATGTAGATAATATTGTGAATGATAAAGATATGCAAAATAGTACATTGTTTGCAGTAAAATGCTTCATAAAGAGTTGAGTAAAAGCAAACATGAACATTATGTTCTCAGACTTGTTTCACTGATTGAGAATGACTCTTGGATGAGAGTTGAAACGTTTCGTTTTTTCTAAAACAGAGTCCAGATGACTACAACTGAATCTTTTTCGACAATTATGCTGTAAACTTTCTAATAATGTATTTATAATGGGCTCTTTCGGCACTTTTGGGATTCATTTTACCAATATTTCACATTTGTCTGATAATTAAACCTCAGCTAATACATTTAAAGGCATGTTTCTACACATTTCTGTTGGACTGACATTATATCTGAGTATCGATAGTTACGGAGACATTTTTTAATTTTATTTTTCGCCAATATACGTACAGGCAGAGAAAATGACGTTCAGCGCTTACGACTCAACAGCAACAACCAAAAGGAACGTACATTATCACTAGAACTACCAGGATTTTAGAACTACTAGAACTCCCATTTGACGGGTGCACTCTGGCGATGACGTAATCAAAAGAATGATTCTTCTAACACGCTAAAACTTAGTCTATTAGCCTCTTTAATAAATATTATCATTATTCAGAGTGCCGTTTTTATTTCAGTTGATTTGTAATATGGGGATGATATACACACAAAGGAAAAGAAAAAGTCAAGAGCCCATGAATCTGAAAGAGGATCGTAACCAGAGTATTTAGACGTACAATTCCGAAAACCGTCAAATTGACGGCCTTGGGAGTTCTAGTGTTGAATAACCATTTGGTAAGTGCGCTGGCAGTGCAGTTAAGATTAAACTTAAATATAGTTGGTCATTTAGGTTTAATAAAGTAGGACCTTGATAGAGTCTGTAAAGCTGAGAGAATTCTGATTTATTTGCTCATAGATTGTTGGCTGTTGTTTTTGGGCCGCTTTAATTGACGTTGCTGGTGCACTAATGGCTTGTGCCGGTGTGCGCTTTGGCGTTCATGAATTACCACGTGATCCTTTTTAGCATAAATCCTATTAAATAGCTCTAAATTGTTCATTGGGGCTTTCAACAAAACTGGTTCACGGCTCACTTTGAAGCTAGCTTTCAAGGTTTTGCGTTGAAAGCCGCTATGCTAGCTGTGCTTTGTGAGTAAAGCAAACTTGAAATGTCTAAGTTATTTTTCTAAAAGCCTTGGAAATTACCATAATTGTTTTTAATTATGCATAAATAAATAATAGAGTGCGAGATAGGGCCAAATATAATGCCTTGCTTTTACATCCCCTTTAAAGGGCTTTACATTATTCATTTGGGCTGTAACTAACGGTTATTGTAGTAGTCGACTAGTTAGGGATTTAAATTATTATTTTTTTTAAATTCAATTAATTCAGATTATTGTTTCTACTACATACACAAGACATATTTTTTAATACATTTTTAACCAAGAAAAAGTTTGAAATACAATGACTGAAAGTTCTAGATAGACAATATTTACAACTAAAGTAAGTGTATTATTGAAAGTCATAAAAATGTCATGAGCAAACACAGCTAAAAATATCTAGATTATCTAGAAAAAAACATTTAGAGCATATAAAATCTCAAGAAAAAAAATCCAAAATGGGTTTAAACAAGAGGTTTTAAGGAGCCTATTTTCAATGTTTCTGTTTAGGAACAGATTTGACCTATAACATGACCTGATGGCATCACGCTTGTTTCCATGGTAAACATCTCCATGGACACTCCACCAGAAGTACCATAGTACAACTTTAATTAAAAACAAGCATGTTGCAAACCTTGTAATGGACAAGAATATCCAGACCATTTTGATTCAGGTGGTACATTCATATAGTTTATCCGTGCTTATTCCACGTGTGTTTTGTGTACTTCAGTGGTTATTTTTGCAGTGACAAAACTATACTTACCGTCCATAGGTTTCCTGGATCTGGGAGCCCATCGACGGACAGCGGGACAACATCGCCGTGTACCATCCCATGTACGGCCAGAGCTTTCCAAACCTAGAGTTCAAAGACAGGGTGGCGTTTCTGCACAACAGCCTGGAGAACCCTTCCATCCGCATCTCCAACCTCAAGATGGCGGACGCCGGACGCTACACGTGCGAATACGCCACCTACCCCACAGGCAACGAGCAGGGCACCACCACACTCATCATGCTGGGTGAGTCCACGGCTGATTGTTCATCCAAGCTTGTGTTTGACATGGCGTTCATCCAAAAGTGTTATCATCAATGGGCAAATCATCGACTGAGCCAGGACTGAACCAGGTAGTACCAGACTAGGACTGAACCAGCACATAACCGAGACGATACCAGGACCTTTCGAGGCAGGTCTAAAGCAGGTCTAAAGTAGGTCTAATTTAAGACTAGCCCAGTACACACACAGCGTATGTTTATTTTGGGGATTTCTCTTGACATAAATGTGTGCAACTGCTTAAACTTTAATTGAGTCTTTCTCCCGTTTAATTTTTGGCTTCAATGGAATAAACGCCAGCCAAACTTGTCCATTGTGACTCACTTACATAATAAAGGCTGTAAACAAAACCCAAGGCGTCATTCAAAAGAATCACCTTCATAGAAAAAAATCATAGACAAGGCAGGACTAAAACACTGGGCAAAAACTCATCTAATGTCACAATTATTTTCATTTGACAAATACAAATATATGAGAGCAACTTTGTTTTGAAGAATGGACGTTTAGGGAGTAAAAAAAGTTGTTTATTTTGTGTAAATTCTGCATACACTTGGAATGAGTGTCGCGAGTATGATGTCACTTCCTGTGATTTTCTCCAGATTTTTCAACGTTTTCTCCACAAATACCGACTGGATTGGTGTAAAGCTATAATTTATTTGTACAACAGGTATAAATACACCCAATAAAGTCCAAATTAGAAAATCGTAAAAGCTTTTAACCAGGACTAAACTCATGACTAAACTTGGAACAGGACCAAACCAAATCAAGACTAAAATGGGCACAGTTTAGGACCAAATAATGTCAAGTATGAATCCTAAACCAGGACTAGGACTACACCAGCTCTTGATCTAAGAAAACACTGATGTAGACTTTTTTATACTGAAGTACTAGTAACATATTTTCGATCTCAACTACACGTTCCACTTACAAAAAAAAAAAACAACTCTTGTACTTTGACTTGTGAGGAAAATGGTAATCTTTCCTTGGAAGTTTGGAGCAGAGACGGGTCAACAGCCTGTAAGTGTGAGTGCGGAGGAGAGCGGTGTTCAGAAACACTCGGAAAAGCCACAACAGCCTTGGCAAGTGCGTCCCCAGCCTGCTCCTTATCACTGCGTCACATAAAGGAGGTTCCCACAGGACCAAAAGCCGAGGAAGAGGCAATTTAAAGTGTTCTGAAGAGTATTCTCTGGATAGAGGCGGGCTGCGTGCTAAATGGGTTCAGAAGACCGATGACGAGATTTTCAGGTTGAATAAGATGACTCGCTGTTGATTTGATGATTATGATAAGTTTGAAAAGGCAAATGGTAGTGTTGTGATGCCAACTGAAGTTATTTGGAGAGATTTGAAAAGGAAAATGGGCAGTACAGAGCCGTCCCGAGTCGCATTGAGGTTGTTTAAGACAGAACTCATCAGATGGCAGTGTTGGGAAGAAGGCTTTTTAAATGGATTTAGTCACAGAATACCAAATACCTGCATTAAAATGTATTTCGTAACATATTCTGTGACGTGGTTCAATCACAGAGCACTGTATTCTGAATATTTTCACATCGAAAAACACAACATAGGATTCAAATCGGTTTGCTACGCACTTATTGATCCCTGATTAGCGAAGGGAAAACCACGCAGTGCAGTTTGAAGCAATAACTTGCATGATCAAATAACAACATTTTAGAAATGTTACTGTATTGTGAATACCACTGAATGAAAATGAAAGGGTAACTTATTTCAAATAAGTACCGTATTTTGCGGACTATTAGCCGCTACTTTTGTCAGATGTTTTGAGCCATGCGGCTTATTTAGAGGCTGCGGCTTTTCTGTGGGTTTTTTTTCTTCACCGCTAGGGGCGAACTAACCGGAATTAGAATCAAAACTACAGAAAAGTTAAGCAAAGAAGCAGATGTTGCTTTTTTATTCAGCTAGCAAATAGAACACGGACGACAAATTACCAACTATAAATTATTTTCAAATTCTTGCCCCATCATTATGGAACCCAAACGAAGAAGTTCATATGAAGCAAGTTTTAAGCTGAAGGCCATCGATCTTGCTAGGAAACCGCGCGGCTGCACGCAAGCTTAACATCAATGAATGTACGGTGAGACGCTGGAGGGACAGCGGGACGAGCTCATGCGATGCCAAAAGTCAAGGAAAGAGTTCTGCGTTCTGCGGCCTATACAAAAGGTGCGGCCTATGTATTGTTTTATTATCGTTTTTTTAAAAATAGAGCAAATGCGGCTTATATAGGGGAGCGGCTAAAAGTCCGGAAAATACGGTAGTCTAAATACAATACTTATTTAGAGTGTCTCATTTAATTTTTTCTCCTAAAACGGCGATTAGAGATCAAATTGAAGTTGTTGGTGAAGCCTTTGGAGGACAATCACGTCTGGACTCTTTGTGGAGGTGACGCTCTGTCCTTCTGGCCTCTGATGTCTGATTTACTAAATATAAATGTAACAAGCTATGCACAGATTAGTAATTCCACCTGCTGTAGCAGGTTTGGACTGACAGACAGTAAACTGAGCATTTTGTTGGGATTTGACGATTCCCATTTCAAAGCTGAAGCCAATGTCACTAAAATAAGATTTAAGGACTACAAACTGACCCTGAGTCTTCCCAGAACGATAGATTTGATTGAAAATAAATGAGTTACATCTTTATCAAACATGCTGAGGAGCTTAATAGTTCTCTTTTATCAGACTAAAGGGCACGAAAAAAGAAAAACTCCGACGTCGACAGGATCTAGCAAGTCCTTATTGTTACATTACTGTACATTCCATGGGTTAATCCTCATTTAGCCATGTCACCCATGTCCGGGTGGGACTGCAAAGTACTCAGGAGTATGAGCTACAACACTATTGCCTCAGGCCCTCCCATGTGCAATGTGTCAAACTGGGACGAGGCTATAATACACTATTATACACTAGAATGGACAATTATAAACTGTGCATTATTTTAGGACACAAACATTACAATTATTTTCAAAGAATATTACAAACAGTTGCTAAATGTAATCTTAAAAGGTTAATAATTACAATGTAGGATATTTGATTTGCCTTTCATTGAAACGGGGGGCTTCCCAAAGGCCTGAACACATGAGATCAGCAGAAGGCCCTGGATGTGCTCCACACTACAGCAAAGACCGTGTCTAATCAGATGAAAGATATTCTGGTTAAGTCGATGTCCATTATAAAGGTCACAAATGAATGGGCCGGTGTCAGGAGGACAAAGGATGAATAAGAAAGAAGCTGATTGGTTGAAGTCTTGCTTTCCTGTCTCTGTGTGACCTTGGTTCCCACTGGATCTTAGCTCTGTTCTTATTCTTCTATCATGTTTTAACTGAGACGCTACAGTTCCATCGATACAATATAAATAATCAGGACTCATTTAGTTATGTTGTAATTGTCCTTTTGTATAGGCCCTGATTCTCTGGATTGTAAACAATGCCAACGCCCGTCTTACTTATCTGTCTCCACGGAGCCCAGCAGGTGTCACCACTAGGCCAAGTTACTTTTAATTCCCACGCCATTTCCACCCTATTATCATCACTGCAGCACAAAGTAAAGTGCT
Source organism: Chaenogobius annularis (assembly GCA_015082035.1). Classification (NCBI taxonomy): domain Eukaryota; kingdom Metazoa; phylum Chordata; class Actinopteri; order Gobiiformes; family Gobiidae; genus Chaenogobius; species Chaenogobius annularis. Next base: position 778,694 of record BJKM01000250.1, read on the forward strand.
TCTGATTACTTTTTGGAACTCATTTAACAAACTTGTGCATTGTTTCCAAATGAACTTGCTAACGCGCTAACAGATCCGGTAGGTTTGTCTAAAAAAAAAGCAAAGCATCACTTTTGGGCCCACACAAACTATTTGGCTCTAATTAATACCTCGCTGACATCTCTGGTGGAAGACTAGAGACGTGACCCAGAATGCAAATGTGCGTGATACCGCTGCGTTCGACGGAGGGCGAGCGAGAGGATGTTTCCTGGCTGTTAGCGCTTGCGTGTTTTAGCTCGGGACGCATCCTGTTTGCAATGTGAGACAGCTGGTGTTATTTATCCACCCACATGTCCTTGCATTTGCACTTTTCTCTCAAAGGACCCAGACGCTCGGCAGCGGAGAGGAGGCTTCTTTTCTCCAGCCGTAACTGCACATACATATCGCCTGATTGTTCTGCGGCGGCGGCGTTTGGATAAGGACGTTTAGTGCCGCTTTTATCATGTTGGAACAAAAGAGAGATGCACTTTGAACTGTCTGTATCCCTGTGTGGTTTCACGCCGTCAGACAATACCTGTTTCTCTCTCCTTTGTCGTCGTTGGAGTATATAAAGCCTTTTTCATGCCTGCTGTTTCATTTTCATATAGATTTTATGTTTCAAGTCGACTTTAAAAGCGTCGGCCGCGAGGTGAACCAGCATGGGATGGGAAACAATGCCAAGCAAAGTTACTGTGCGCTTTTAATCGATTATTGTAATCACTTGAATTGACGTGGGCCGGGAAAAAGCGATGCGTAAATTCACCAATCGGAAAGAAAGAAAGAAAGCGGTTTCAACCTTATCCATGCGGTTGCTATGTCTCAAAACGAAATGTGGTTGACCTTTGATCATTCATGAGCTAATGCTATAGAATAAATACAGGGGACTTGATACAGAGTCCTTCAAACCTTAGCGGACCACCCGAGCTGCTAAAAGAGTCTACTAATTGTGCTGCTGTATTGTGTGTTTTGCCATAGACCTGGTTCTATATTTTGCTTTAATTTGTCAATGAAAACACTGTTAGCGTCGCTACTATCCTTCCGCTATACATACTTCTATAGCACTTGAAACAAAATGCCTGCAAACTAATCACATTGTTTTATCTGGCATAACATACCACATTTTCACAGAACAATACACGAATAACAGGTGAAAGCTTTGAATTTACTGAAAAGCAACACCCCAGGGACGGTGCAATGGACCACTTTAAAAAACCCAATCATCAAAATGCTTTAATTAGGCCTGCAGCCACGTGTGCGCGCTAGAATCTCTTTCAAGCGCTGCCACCACAGGGCCTACCGTTATTCTCCTCATCCGTGTTTTTGGACGTAAACCTTGACAAAACAATGGTAAATCCAGAGCTGCGGCTCACTGGGGAGGCTCGGGCTGGCGGCGGGCTCCAAAAGCAGGCAGGGGGAGCTGAATTCAACCTGGCAACCTGTTCCTAAAGCAGGCAGGGAGAGGCGGATTCAGGCGGATGTGGGCTAAGCCTTCTAAACTGCTGCTGCGCTGGCACTGAAGGAGGAAGACTGGGGAGAACCTGGGCCTTTGTCAAGCTTCATACGCGCCGCAACATCTCCAGGTTTCAAATCGACGCGTTCCTGACGGCTCCGTAGCATTCTGCGTGCCTGCAATTATGAACGCGCCGGAGGCAAGTGCGCTTAGTGTGATTGTTTGTGATGCGTTTGAATGGATAAACGCTGGAAAAGTTTTGTGTACTTTTCATTTGATTTCGATTTATTGAAGATGGACTTGGCAGGAGACGACGCTGCACGCTAATCCCGCCACGCGCCAATCACAACATCAGAAACAAGATAAACACATTCACGTTATGAGTTTGCAGTGTCCATGGGTTTCAGGAGGATGCCATAGAGATGAGCAAAATAAAACAAAATGTCCAATGTTTCCAGTGGGAAAAAAGACCTCACAATTTTACAGGAACCTGAAAGCCATGAATAAATTTACAAAATATAACAATAAGATAAAAGGAAACCGGCTAAGAATATAAACAGTCGCAGAGCACACGGTTAGAGGAGACGATTCATGTTCCCTTGCTTGATAGATGATGTGATTGAAGGAGTTAGCTGTACTGGTAATAACAAATACAAACACGAGAAACAAATATAACTTTTCTGGCAGCGGTTTGTTTTCTGTGTTGTTGTTTTATTCTTATATTGCTCCGTATATGTTTCCACTTGTAGTTTCACATACGAAGATACAAATAATAATGTGAATACCGATTCGAAGAGGAACCTTTGAACAAAAATGATGTATAAAGTGGATTTTTCAAACTCCAATTTTTCCACGGAGAGAGATGTTTGAATATATATGTACAGGATATAGTTTTGATTATGAAATGTGAAGAAAAGTTCGTTACAGAAAGACAAACTCCGACCAAAAATACAAATTTTTTGCTAATTCAATCGTGTGTCGGCTGTTTTCTGTCTTTAAAACATTGTCCACACACAACTTGAGCCCCTTTTACGTTTCACTGCCACAGGAAGCTGGTGACGCTTTACCTTATTTAGTATGAAATCTATATGAGCCAATCACATTAAAGCCTGCAACTGCCTGCAGCCAATCAAATTACACTTTATTGAATATAGCCCTGCCAGTGCCCCAATCACATCACGGCTCATTTAAGTATGAATGTATAATACTGACAGCCAATTGTATTAAGACTTATTGGACTTGCCGCTGATGCAGCCAATCTCATTAGAGCTTATTGGGCTGTGAGTGAGGAAAGTGAGACCACACGGAGAATCACAATGGATTATTTAGACAATGACACAATAGACATCATAGTTTTAATACTTTAGACTATTATTTATGAATCTGCCTTCTGGCCTCACATTCGACATCGTTTCCAGGTGATGAACGATAAGCACTGTTGAAATATAACAATTAGAAATGGGAAAGCTGAATCCCCTGGAGAGAGGCTAACGCTGCAGCCAATCAGACATTCCGCTCCAGGGACTTACCTTGTATTACATTATTCAGAAGAAGGACCAATACAAACCCTGCACCGGTTAAAAACCATCCATTGAATGGAGCATCCAAAGATCCGCTGTTGGTCTTTGTAAAGCAAATACAGCAAAGCCACTCTCTCAACCTGGACTGCCATCGGAGCAAGAGGGCAGCCGCACCGGGAAACACCACAACTCAAGTTTGTGTGGTAATTATCAGTCCATAACTATGTGCGTGTCAGTCGTATTTGACCCATATTTATTACAGAAATCAGTTATTATCAGAGTTTGCGGGGGTCAGGGGTCAGGGGTCAGGAAGGACATGCAGACGCAGCCATTCAGACTAAGACTGACTAAGATTTGTTGCAGCTTCAGTGTCGTTTAGTGGTTTCAACGTTCATGATGTAACTTTTCTGATGGAAACTCTGCCAGCTGCTTGTCTCCATGGAGACAAGCGGGTAACACCAGCAGGCAATTTTACAGGTCAAATCTGTGGAGACACGGCCGCACTTTCATGCCAGTTTCTTCATGCCGTGATATTTTCGGGCGCATTACATAACCTGCTGGGAAAGTTGGTTAAACTTTTGTAAATGTGATTCTGGATCCTGAAGTGCGTCTGCTTTATAAAACTCTTTGTTCTGCCTCTTTGTCCTGCTCCGATCAGGCGACTAGAACATCACGTTCATCTGTGAATTGGGATTGGACAGTTCCTTTCAAACGCACTGTGATGGGACAATCTGCTTTCAGCCGCAACACACTGGAGCACGACCAGCTCAAAGTGCGCTCAAACGCCCTGACTTTGTCCATGAGACCGTGGCTCTGAGCAGAGGCTCTAATGCGAGCTCAACTCTGATGACTGGGCTGGAGATGTAGAACTGTAGATAAACCTGATTTCCCTAATGAAATTGTGTTATATCTTTTATTGAATGAGTTGCTCTCTGTGAATATTTAAGGACATAATGATTATAATGAAATTGAGTTCAGATCTTTTAGAGGTTAAGGACAATAATCAATTTAAATGAGTGTATTTTAGTATTTCATGTAAAGGATGAAATTGGAAGCTTCAGTATTTTTATATGATAATTGTGTTAATGAATCATATAATTATTTTAAATGCTCCTGGTGACTTTGAGGTATCGCTAATGATGAATAATGAAAAGTACATTATTAAAAGACGAAAAAGGAATTAGATGATTTAATTTTAGAAGAATTGCTGTAGATTGTTTGTTTCTCTGGATCGTGTATGTTGATGTGTGAATTGGAGTGTTTGATTGTGATTGATATTTTCGTATGTTCAACCTGCCCAAGGACGACAGATGGAAATGATCTAAATCCAGAGCGTCGTTTCTCCTGGCGATGAATGTCATCCGTGCACTGTCCTTGTTTTAAATAAATACATAATAAAACAAAACAAAACGAAAGACAACACATTACAAAACAAAACGCTGTCAAAGCAGCTCTCAGAGAAACAAATGAGACCACTGTGCGTTGTCTGCATCTATAATAAACTATTCTTCAAACTGGAAGAAAGAGCCAAAAGCAGCGCTGCGATTGATTTCACTTTCCCACCTGAAGGACGACGTTTTAAAGGATTTGTCTGACGTGGGGACCAGTTAGGCACTTTTATACGTGAGAATCAGGTGCCCCAGCTTTAATCAAGCATTTTGACTGTTACACAACTTTAATGGATCAATATCATAATAATATTTACTTAAAAGGACATAAAGCAAGGGTTTGATCTTTGGGTTTGACGTTTGCGAAACAGAATCATGATATACATTCAGTTATTAAGTTGTCTGAGCCAATTCTTCACTGTTTTATGTTTTATTTCGATGTTTTAAATTATTTTGCACTTGAGATCGAGATCTTGTTTTTGAGGGTGACAAAGTGGAAATGCTGCCGCACAGAATGAACACGTTAACACACACATTTACACACAGCGTGGTGTTTTAGCATTTCAACATGTTCATCCCAGTTTAGCGGTGACCCTGACCTCCGCCCGGCCAGTCGACACTTGCCTGGACAAGGATAAGATCTCCTGCCATAGGTTTTCTGCAGCCCTGGATCGATTATTTAGTAATCGAGTATTCTATTGATTCCTTTCTTCGATTAATCGAGTAATCGGTTAGTTTTTGTACTTTCTGTAACATTTAAAAGCATATTAAATCATTTTTTAAATAAACTTTATAGTTCATAGTAAAAAGCAAATAACAAATAAGAAGTTTCTGCTTAAAATAACACATTTTATTCTTAATTTCACATAAGTTTGTCCTCAAACAGCAACAGGTCACTTCAGTCCAAACCGTTCTTGTTTGTATTGAAATATAATACAAATTATAATTCATAGTATTGAATGAATTATCACATAACTTAAAATAAGAAACTAGTTAGTAAAACTTCATGTTGAGTGACACCGGTGATCCTGGAGCATTTTGCATGTTGTCATTTTGCAGCATTAGCTCCGCGTGTCGTTCACTTTAGCCTCCGCGTCGTGGCGACTTTCTGTTTCATACTCGCGGTCCTCTGTACTGTTTCCATGGAGGTACTGGCTGTTTCAAAGCACAACAGAGGGGAGAACGATGTGCTTTAAACGTATGAGTGTGACTGGGAAGTTTTGTCGTGTGAAACAGCACAGAGGAGGAGCGCGAGTACGAACCAGAAAGTCCGCCGCGACGAGGCGAAGACGCGGAGGCTAAAGTGAACGGCGCACGGAGCCGGTTACAGTAGTTAGACTTACAGCTCTAATTCCCTAATAATATTCATCCCCATGAACACAGAAGGAGACACCACTATGCCAAATTACATACAGGTCAGACAGTGGAGCGGCGACCCTGCTCACAGTATTTGTGTTTTTCCAAGCATTTTAGCAATTCAATTTAAATGGAATTAATATGTCAAAAACCGCGACATAGATTAACCTGTGCAACATTCCAGGCAAAGCATTGAAAATCTCCATGGATACGAGCAGGTTGCTCACTTTTTAAATGCACTCATGTAGAACTGCAACGATTACTCGAATAAATCGAATAATTCGATTCCAAAAAAGCTTTCGATTATTATTATATTGCTTCGATGATTCGTTCAATTTACATATTTAATCAAAAACACGTGAATCTGTGGCGCGCGGAGCGCACAGAACGACTTGTGGCGCTTTAGTTTCACACGGAGCTTGTTCCGCTCTGACGAAGGCGCGACAGGAAGAGAGCGGCGCGTTTTAAACTCACGAGTGCGACTGGGAAGAGTTTTGTTGAGTGAAAGAAGCCATTATAATAATCCCGAGCTGCAACTCTCAACACCGCATCTAGCTCCGCCCACCCCAGCCCCGACACGCCACCGCGGACCCCGCCGCTCCCCCACTCAACAACTCTGCCTCCAGTCACAGCCAAAGCACATGGAAACAGCACGAGGACCGCGGTTATGTTAGAATAATCTGTTGTGAAACAGAAAGTCCGAGACGCGGAGGCTAAAGTCACACGGAGCCAAAAACGGCAAAACGCAAAATGCGCAAAGTGCTCAAAACGCCAGGACCACCGGTCCCACCCAACATAACGTTTAACAAATGTCTTATTTTAAGTGATGTGACAGAGCCACTGTAACTGTTTACAGTCATGACAAGTTAATTAAGTCCTTTGTATATATCTTTCTATACAAACAGAACAGTTTGGACTGAAGTGAAATGTTGCTGTTTTGGGACAAATTATATAGAAATTAAGAATAAAATGTGTTATTTTTAAGCAGAAATTCCTTCTTTTGTATTTGTTTATTACTATGAGCTAAAAATGATTTAATATGTGTTTAAATGGTTTACTGACTGTTACCCGAAAAATTACCGATTAATCGAAGAAAAGAATCGATAGATTACTCGATTACTAAAATAATCGATAGCTGCAGCCCTACACTCATGTATTCAAATAATTAAATTCTGGTCCTTTCAAGCTCTGGCGTTCCATTAAACAGTAAAAGAGCAAAAGGCGTTTGAACGGAGCTCTTGAACTCAAATTAGTCGTGTTAGTCTCTGTTTTAATTTAATGCATTTTGTCAACAGTCCCTGGCGCCAATAATGACTTGTCAAAACAACACACAGCTCCAAGTAATTGCACCATAAACCATCTCTGCCGAGTTTTCCTGAATATTCATGTGTTTTTAGCGACGCCAGTGAGCTGAGCCTGACAGATGTTCTTTTCCCTGTCGGAGGAATCCTGCCTCGTCACGTTCAGGGACATGTTTACGAAGCTGGGAAACGGCAGAGACATTTCAAAAACGCAGACATTAACACGTTCAAAAGCAGTTATTGATTCCTGTCTAATGGATGCAGCGAGTGAAGGAATATGCAATTGCATTTAAATGGTGTTTACTATTGCCAAGTGAAGGCCAGTTCAGAGAAAAACGAGGTTACCTGAATGTTCCATCTATGAACATTTTGCATTTCTTCAATTACAGGTTTGTATTGCTCAAAATACATTGAAAATACAGAATTAAAGTCTATTCACCTTCGTTTCCAGAACAGTTCCATCATTTCCAGGGAAGATTTTGACAATATCTACATTGTTTTAGCTCCATAAAAATGTATGTTCTGTGTTAATACAATATTACATTCATTATCACGTTAAAAAAGGTTACCTGAACTGCACAGTAACAATATTTAAACTTTGAGTGAACGACAATGTGGCATTTAGTTACAAATGCAATTCAAAATGCTGTTTGCAACTGAGATTAGACTTTTGAAACACTTCCAGAAGTTTCAGGTTTGAGGGACTGAAACATGATCTGCTAAATGAGTAGAATCACATGTTTGTATCTTAGCAGCTTTCACACAAAGAGAAGGGACATTCTGTTCTCTGCAAAGGAAAGTTTCTTATTGTTATTTGTTTTTTAGATGTTTTTCCACTATAATTGTAATTCATCTCGCAGACAGGACTGATTTGAACTCAACCTTTCATAAAATGCATCTTCAAACTTAAGTGGTTTTCATGTTTTACTCTGTGTCTGAGTGAGTTTCCTCCGTCAACTCAGACATGCGCCATATTAGCTCCTCCAGCGAAGGTCCGGACCAAGCACAAAGCCGTGGAGATGTGACGCCCACTGCTCCTGACAGTTTGCCCCAGCGGCAGTGAAGGCTGGGTCAAATGCAGAGGACAAATAAACAATAAAGTGCACCACTTTTCTTGTCTTTCTCAATTAATTTCCTTTTCATAAATCAGGGCCAGATGACTCACTAGCGTATCATCTTTTTTCTTTCCTCCCGATAAGACGCTCGGCTCTTTATTGTGTCTGAAGTTTCAAGGTTAATCTCATTACCAAATGGCCATCTTTATCTTGCGCTTTTTGAGTCGACGAGATCTTTTTGAGGACAAATTTAAAATAGATTTGTGATGATAAATGGCACGGACAGACTTTCTCTTCTGCTCTATTTCTCATTCTGGTTGATCGCTGATACGAGCCCGATCTCCTGTGTGCAAACATGCTACAGCAGAGTGGTCCGAAAGCTCTCAGGGACCACACACCGAAATCTAACCCAGATCTGTGGAGCCATTCTGGGGCATGTTTGTTTAAGATTCGGGGGGTAAATGGGTCACTCAGGGATGTGGCAAAAGAGTGTGCTAAATACAGCTGTGAAGGTGCAGCTCGTTCCCCCGGGGGCTGCTCTTCATGGTCTAGACCAGAGGTTCACAAACTGAGGGGTAAAGACATTAAAGGGTCATCGTTAGGAAGGACCACATGTTCAACCATAGTCTGTGCATGGTCTGTGTCGAAGTGGACTCCTCTTTCACCACATCCATTCATTTCCTCTTTTGTTTTCATCTCGGCCCCCTGTTTCCTGCAGCTCTAATCTCACCCTCCCCAACTTCCCATATCAATCAAACCAAAAGTATTCATCCCCCGGGGGCAATTTGTGCTCATTTAGTGGTCTTAAGGCAGAGGTTAACAGGAAACTATTGGCCATTAAATGAGAAGCTAATGGGGATTCTAATAAAACAACAGCAGGAGTCAGGATCATGAAGGGAAAGTCAGGTGGTCCCGAGTCAGGCCAGTTTGATTGAGGTGAGTAACAGCCCTTGGGACAAAAGTATCCTTCCTCCTTCCTGTGACTTGCAGCGTCCAGATATAGTCCAAGCACCTCAATCTGGACCAGGCCTGTCACGACAATCAATAAATCGACTTAAATATTAGCTGGAACAATATATTTTGCGATCCAATATTTATCGTGTGTACATTTTCTGTGTGAAAGCAGATTATTATTATAATTTTTTGGTCGTACCATAACATTTGAGCTGTTGTAGGTCAAAACAGTTACTTCTATGACTAATTAGAGATACTAAAGTGTTTAATTCTTATTTCGCCATCGTTCACAACTTTTTTTTATGGTGACAGGATTCATCTGGACACTTTATCTCCAAAAATCAGACATGAGCTGTTCATCTAATTAAATGTCCAGCCATCCATCCATCGCATCATTTCAGAATCATCCATTATACACCAAATTAACAGCTGAGCTCATTTTGTGTTTGCCAAGCCCCCTTAAGGACCCACCGAGCCAACCGTTTGCTCTTTACTGTCAGATTGCAGATTGGTTGTCCTGGTTCATGGTTCATATCTCTGTAAATGCATGGACCATTCACATGAAACAAAAACTGGCACGAAGGTCAGCATCTTCTCTGTCGGCAGGAATTGAGAAAAGTGGCAGTGTTTGTTCTCAAGAGCCTCGGAAAGCGGTGCGTTTGATCCTCTCCAAAGACGTGATTGTTGTCAGTTGAATGGACTTTAAGCCATACGATTAATGACACGTTTGAGATTTATGGATTTCTTAAAAACAAAAAAACAATCGGGCACTATCTGAAATGATAAAAATACGAGTGCAAGCTACAGTATATGTGTGCTTCCATCATTTGATACCAGAGCAGAGACGGAGAATTGCTTTTATTTCCTTAAAACACGCACAACATGAAGCAAAACTGACCCACTTGTGTTCTGTGACTGTTGATTTTTTTAAAACTAAGTACAGAACGGCTTCGTATGAATAAAAGTTTAACACTGTGAGCTTTTCCGGGCCAACAACAGCCAGTAAATGACAGTATTACATCAGTTTTTTTAGGCCCCAGCTCGCTTGATTGAGTCGATATCCTGGAACTGATACCCAGCATTTTTTTTAAGGTGTCGTTTCCCGATACGAGCCCAAAATGCTTCTACTTTCTACCGCCCGGCCGGCTTTCCCTCAGCACACCAGGACCAAAACGCCACGACCTCGTTGAAAACAGCCTTTTCAAAACATCCTTATTACTCCGCTTTCCTCCTCGCGGCCGTAACAAGATCTACATGCTTGTTTTCTCGCGTGTGTCCTCCTTGAACTTGTGTTTCTTATCACTTTGGCAGCAGACACACAGCAGGGCAGCGCTTGGAAGATTGCCAGTGACACTTAGAGAGACGGGGCATTTGGTTTGGTTTGAGAGGAGGAGGAGGAGGGAGCGACTCTGCAAAAGAGAAATGCACGCGAAATTAGACTGTCAACTTCAAAAGGCGTTATTAAAGAAGACATATTGTGCTTTTGTCTGCAAAGTTTGTCTGCAAGAAGTGCTTTACATTGTGAATATTTGCCTCACTGTTTGAACCTGAGAATGAAGTACTGCGTAGTAAGGGTTCGAAAAAAGTAATATTCTGAGAAATGGTGTCGTGATTGCAGTCGAACAAACATGACTCAAACTGAACTCAACAGAGAGTGCGTAAAAGAGAAGGGAAAAGTATAATAGACACTCTTCAAAGTCGATCGAGTTTGCATATCACGTCTCCCACCAGTGCAAACAAGATTTGTACACTTTTGTGGTCCATTTGTCAGTCTAATCACTTTTGTACCATTGTTTATAGCAGGGGTGCCCACGATCTACCAGTCGATCTCGGACGCAGTGGCAGTCGATCTCTGAGGCAGTCGATACTAAAGCAACGTTTTTTTTGGCTGAAGCTAAGTGACTGTATTTACACACGCTGAGCGAGTGTATCACATGGTGCGCACATGGAGGTCCCCAAGAGCGCGAGTGGGCTACAGTTGTGATTTTGTCCGCTTTCTCAGTGAGTCTCGGAATGAGCATCTGTATGAATGGGTGAATCAGGTCAATGAACAGATTTTCTCTTCCTGTACGTCTATACGTCTGCACATGTTTGTCGTTGTAATCCCTCATTCGTCCAGGAGTGTTCCACTGTGGAAAAAGATACAGTTGTAGTCATCTGGACTCTGTTTTTAGAAAAAACAAATGTTTCTGTAGCTGTTTATAAAAAAGAGTAATATAAATCTGCAGGTAGAACTTCGAGCTTTGCCAAATCCTAAAGTAGCTCGCGCGCTGAAGCGTGGGCACCCCTGGGGTACAGTGATGGCTGTAAGACGATCTGATAATACTAAAGAGGAATGCATTTGTGTCGATATCCCCCAAATGTACGACTAGATTCAAGATTAGATTTGAAATGAGTTACTTTAGCATGATTTCAAGGTGTTTTCTAACTTCTTTCAATCCGCTACTTCCTATTTCAAGCCATATTAGTTTCATTATTACAGGTTTACTTTCTAATTTCAAGCTAAATTAAGCTAGAACCAGTTGGAAATGTAACAAGGCACATCTTTATGTCGGGTTTTTATGATTTTCTAGTCTTTACTTAATGTAGTGGGATAATAACGAACTATACTTTATAGTTTTACCCAGTTCACGCCTCAGTTTGAGAAGAAGTGCTGAACATGGAGTTGATGCCATCACACAGGATGTTTTCACATTTGTATTTGTTGAATAGTCATTTCTATGATATTAGAGGAGTTTTGGCCCATTTGTCAGAAAACATGGTTGCTCTGTAACAGTTATGAAATGTCCTAGTGTGAAGTTATAATTTACGATCAGGAACTCAAATTATACACCTAAAAATACCAAACTCAGATTAAATTTGTAAAATGTTGAGCAAAATATAATAATATCTGATTTTTAGTGAAACAAGTCACTTTCCAAACCTGTCACTTTAGTCTGTTCTTTCATATTGTGAGTGTCATGTGTGGAAGAAGAAGGAAAAAAACAAAAAAAGAACTCGTAACTACCCAAATCAAGTTTCTGAATTCAAGTTATACTAAAGATGCACCAGGTTCATTTTCTGCTGGAGGGTCCGACACCTGCTTAAGTATTTATTTCTTTTATTCCGCATTAAAATGCTCCGTATCTGATTCTCACAAGTAAACAAAGTGCAAAGGAGTAGTTTCCTTTTTAACTCTTTGCAGCGCGCGCACCGCTCACGTTCCTCACGCAGTCGGAGCGCGCCAAACATTCACCGCCATGAGCTTCAGAAGCGCTTTCACATCTCTTGCCGTTTTGCTGCCACGGTAAAGCTCACGTCACGCTTCTCGGGAAATACAACACGCGTCTGTAAATAGATGCAGAGAAAGCGCCGCGGTCTCATTTTCACCTGAATAGACGCTTTTACGGTATATCCGTACCGGGGCGGGGCAGGTCCGACTCTATTACGTGGGGAATACAGTCAGGTAGGTACGAGGCTCTCTAGCAACTCCTACAATTGAATCGAGGCTAAATATTCCATTTTTGCAGCGCATGAGGAGGAGGAGGAGGAGAGGATGGTGGGTGGGCGGGTGGGCGAGCGGGTTGAGTGCGTGTAAGTGTTGAAGCAGTCTGGTGACAGAGGGCAGCTGGCATCTGTCACGGCCTGCAGAGTGCTGTTGAAACGACCCAGAGCCCCTCGCACTCCCAACGAGGACCGGTCTGACCTGAATATGAATCAAACGTGTCACTCCAAACAAACACGGCAAACCCAGGTACTCGAGCTGTCCGTCGGAGGGGAAAAAAAAACTAAAAAACGTGTCTCCAGAATGTTGTTTTTTGGTTTTTTTTTTCCTGTATTTGCGAGTGAGTGGCAGAGGTGAGCGAATGTGGAGTGTAAACAAAAGTCCTAGATGACATTTGTGCAGCCCTGAGGGAGAAGAGGGGCTGCCAGTGTAGAGCCCACGAGGGTCTATAGTACATTGAGATTTGTTTTAACCAAATAAAAGCTTAAAAATGGTGATTGCAGGCTTCTGGAGAAAGAATATGTCTGCGTAAAGTGTAGTAAATGGAAGTTTTCTCATGTTTCCACTTATGTCTCTTCCCATCCTCGTTCATGGGGGTGGAAGGAGGGGGGGGGGGGGGGGCTCATGGACGTCTCCACCAGCCTCTTCCACAGACTCCTTTGCCTTGCCAAGGTTGTGCACTTGTCTTTGGTCCAGTCCGGTCTCAGTCCATCGTCTCCTTTGTCCCCCCCCTCTTGCAATCAGCACATTCTTCCAGAGTAAGGGTTTTGTGCCCTGATGAAATGGTTAAATGAGTACTTTCCTTTTCTTTACAGTTGCCGTTGTTGCTCCGTCTCCATACCTCCACTGCCTTTGTTCCAATCCGTCTCTTGGCATGTGTTTTTAGAGTGCTTTCCACCTTATGCTTGACTAATTATACATATTTCCTCTCCCTGGTACAGTCCTGTCCCCGTCTGCCCTTCAGTCTGCAGATATCACACACATCTGCCTGCGCTCCAGTTAATTACGGCGCTCTCCCCTCTCCCGTCCGCCCGGGCCGACGGGTAACCACGGCAACTCATTCTGATGCACGGTCACGAATCGCATCAGGGGCGGACACTGCCGACTTGCTTAAGACCGACTTCAGTCTGAGCTGGTCTCCTCGCGCTCACACTGGGCTTTCTGACAGTCTCCGGGGGGTCACGGCGGGGTCACGGGGGCGTCGGGGGGGGGGGGGGGGGGGGGGGGCACGCCGACTTTCACCAATACTGCACAAGTAAAGGAACATGTTTGACGTTTCAAATGAAATGATCAAAGGAGAGTAAAAAACGTATTTTGCTTTGCGCTAGTTATGTGATTTAAAGTAATGTTTTAAACTAAATCAAACTTAACTGAAATATTAAAAACTGAAAAGGTGAATAGGAAAAAGTCTTACATTTTGATATCAATTTGATTTGATTTTCTTCTATAGTTTATTTCAACAAATGTAAGAAACTAAAATGCATCGTGTAACGTTTTCATATCTAAATAAGGCTTTTGCTCGCGTAAAAATGATCCAAATTGCATCTATTTGAGTCATAAATCTGGAAAATGAACAGAACCAGGTTTAAAAGTCTTGCTTTATTTTGTTTACACATTAGATACAAAGGGATTTACAGAAAGGATTTTGGAAACGTTATGAAGTATTTGAGTAAACTAGATGAACGGACAAAAATTGGCCTGAAATTCCAAATGCTAAAAGTTAAACAAATCAGTCCAAAGCTTGAATGCGTAGGTGCTAATTTAAGGAATGATCTTTATGTCCCTGTGGAAGAAAAACGCCTCATAAATCTTGAAATATAAGTTGTTTTAATGACAAGAAAAAATATTGTTGTTTTTGCTTCACTGTCACTTTTAATGTTTAGTTTTATTATTATCGCAAGGTCAAAAAAGATCAAATTTCACATGAGTTAGACACAAGAACGTCATCATTAGAAACAACATAAGGTTTTTTGCCACTATTTTTCAGTCATCGTGGCCAGAATATCCAACAGATTTACTCAAGAGTATCGTTTAATTCAAAAATATACTGCCGTCAAATGTGCGGTGAGATAAAACGCCACTTCAAAGTACGTTAGAATGCCTGTGGTTGTGCTCACCTAAACTTGGTCCTCTTCCTCACACAGTACATTACGGCTCTTCCCTCAATACCTTGGCTTCGGTTCGAGAGTAACTTCAAAGCCAATTAAGACGGAGAACAAGTCGGTAAAACACCCACGAATAAACAAAACTAATGAGAACAGAAAGAACGGGAACAGTAGCTGCGATCTGATCCGCCATTTCCAAAAGATCACAACAAACAAAAACTGCACCTTTTGTTGTGTCCACGTGCTGGAAATGCTTCGGGAAATGCTTCTTTGCAATGTACAGTACTTTTTATCATCTCTCCAAGAATAGCTTTTACTTATAAATGTTGTGTTCTAAATTCTCCCTTATCTTGCAGTTGTTGTTTTTTAAGTTTCAGGTGCTCAGAATTAGAAAAATGCACGTTTTTTTTTGCGACTTTATTCCCATCCTGGCTCATCTTCACAATTGAACATTCAGCTTTTACAACATTTCACATTATATCTGTGCAAGTTTCAATATAAAAACCCTTCCACGCTCTTGTCGGAGCGTAAACAACATTAAAAAACCTCTTAACTTGGGACGGTCCAATCACTACTTTGTATTCTCTCAAGCGCAGTGGACTTCTCCTCTAACATATTCCTGTAACAAACGTACAACTTCCTTTACCTCAGATACATACGACGAGTTGAGTGCTTCGCTTGTTGATCCAGATCGCCGAAACCCACGTTGTTTCTCAAAACCCTTTGTGTCATTTGTTTTCCCCGTCGTCCGCTCGTAAGCCGCCGATGTTTGTTGCGTTTCCCATCGCTTGGTGGCTCCGCCTGTCGATCACGCCCGTTTGAAATCGGAGGGACGTGATGTGATTCAAGAGCAAAAACATCCTTGTAAAGTTATGTCAGAGAACCTCGTGTGACGGTGCGTATCGCTTTGTCAGGTCGATTCGAGTACTACGGACTCTTCAGTTGGGTGAATAGCGTGGCGTCCCATCCGTCAGTCTGTACGATGGTCGCAGTGGCTTGAACGTGGCACATTCTCATTCCAGTTTGGTTTGGAAGCGAAGGTAGAATGAAGGCCTTTCAGAAAGCTGGCCCCCGCCTCTCCTCGATCACAAATGCCATTGGCCCGTACTTACCGTCTTACCATCCGAAGTAGCTCCTATTAAACGATCCTGCTCCTCCAAAGGAATGACTCATGTTGTGTTCGTCTCATTTGCTGAGAAGTATTGAGCGAGCGCGAGCCGTCTCCGCGCGTTGACAGAATCGCCCCGGTACACGAGCGAGCAGTGTAGCAGACGCACATTTGTTTCCAGCAATTGCCTCGAGTTTCACCGCTCGTAGGAAGTTTGCGCCTTCACTTCCGAAGCAGCTGCTCACACATTACTGCAGCGTCCGGACTTATACCTCAGTTATTCAATATATTTAACTAGAAAAGTCCTGGGTTTGACTCCTGGACGGTGCTGGGCCTTTGTGTCCGTGGAGTTTCGGCGATTGTGGATGTACAAATGAGCAAGGGCAGAAGAAAACCAGAGCCTTTTTACTGGATTCACAGGAGAAGCGGATCTCTGGAACTAAACCAAGATTGTTTAGAACTTTATCATTATGTGTGTATAGTAGTAGTAGTAGTAATGGTTGTCGTGTTTGCCTGACCTGGGCATGATTGACTGGTGGATTAAAACAAAACATATGCAGCGTTTTTTAAAAGTAAAAATAGATAAAACTCTGTAAATCCGAGGGTAAAAAAGGAATAGATTTCGCTCTGAAAGTTAATTTTGGGAGATGTCTTGATGGCGTTTTAGAGACACGAGGCCACAAATATAAGGTGTGACTGGACCGTTCCACATATTTTACTATCTTCATGGTGTGGTTCCAGGTCCTTCCGCATTCAAACAGAAAATAGGACACCCCAGGCAAAGTAGTTTCAACCGCCCTGCCCCCCCCTATGAAAAAGTTTGCTTATTGAAACGCGATGTAGCTTAGTTTAGACAACGGTTTTGAGTCCGTCTGAACTGGTGACAACATGTAAAATCAAATGAATCAGCCTACCGCGACTAATAATCAAATAAAATCTCTCTATTTCCTACTCGCTCGCTCTCAGTGCAGCAGGAGCAGAGCCAGATGTGGAGGAGGCAGACAGAGGCAAACCAGCTCACACAGGGAGATCAGGGAGCTGCGAGGACGTGTTTGCAGCATGTTAAGATGTTTTATTCATGAGGAACTGAAAGAGAAATTGTCGGCAGTCGCAGTCAAAGTAAGGTATTATCGGAAGGTACAATTCCCATTAACATTACACACTTCTATTGTATTGAGCAAGACACTTCACCCGTTTTGATTGTACAAACGTGCTAGTTTAGTTGGGCTATTGATGGTGGTTGGCGGAATGGTAGTCAGACTTTGTCCTAGAGCAGATGGAGGCAACTGAAAGAGCATTAAATATTTAAAACACACAGAAAATTGCGTAGTCCTGTCTTAGAAGATTCGCTCTTCATGTGAGTTGCACGCCTCAAAAACACCGGCGGTCGCAGTCGGAGCGAGGCCATACTGCAGTACACTACAACTTGTTTTAATGCTGCTGTTGTCGAGGATTTTAAAACAAATTGAAACTAATGCTGTTGCCATTTGCCGCAGGAGAAGTTCAGAAAAGCAGCCGACGTTTCCAAAAGAAAGGTCTAAATTGCAACACTTGACGTCCCAAAATAATGGGATTCAGTGACATTTCCGGATTGATTGATCGACTGTCTGCGCCTCCGTCTCCCCTTTAAGACCAGAGGACATTTTTCATGGAACAGCAGCGCTTTATTGAACAAGTCCAGTCACATTTAATAAACGTGATAGACGAAAAACAACCGTACCTTTTACGACTGCAAGCTGTCATTTTCTTAAAGGATTAGAAGGAATGGGAAAAAACCTCGATCAATGTATTGGATCTTAAACAAACTCAATCTTATTCCAAAGAGCATGTGGTCAATGCAGCAGCTTTGGACAAGTGTGAGAGACCTCTGCTCTTCAGGAGGAGCTCCATCGATTATCCTTGACATCTGACTTATTGCTTTCATTGCAATTCGCCCAATTACTGGCGCTCTTGTGGCGCTAGTACGTCCCCCACTTGAGAAGACAGCGAGCGGAAAATGTGGACGTCTGCAATTACTGAGAGAGTTATGGGAAATCATTAGTTTGGACGTCCGTTTAGAAATAATGCACGGTTAGTGACACATGACCGTAGGAGTATTTTGAAGTGGCTGGATCTGAGGTGTCCGTGTAGGTGAGCAACGTAGTAGTAGCTCCAGTGCAGATGCGTTCATGAAAGCAGCCCGTGGGGTCAAAATGAGACGGCTGTGCGCTGCCTGAATTGAATTATAGAGTGTTTTATCATCCGTTAGCTTCACTGTGACGGCGAAACAGTGAAAGCTGTGAAAAGCGCTTGTAATAATGCTGTTGCAGTGAATAAATCGGATGCTAAGAACGCGCGCGAGGAATCATTTCGGACCACTTGAAGCTTGCTTGAGTGTCACTGCCCACTCTTCACCCCCATTTTACCTATCTAATCGGGGTAACCGTCACATTGACCTCACATTGTCAAAAAAAAAGAAAAAAAAAAAGTGGGACACGTTGGGAGTGATGGACTCAAAAAAAAAAAAAAAAACTTTCGCTCATGGAGAAAACAGATTTGTAATTGACACGTTAAATCCAGTTTTGGCGCAAGTTTGTATCAGTCACAACACTCGCAGAGGGAGGGACGCCAACGAGAGGTGCCAAGATATTGCCAGTCAGTACACCCGGGAAGTCTCGATATATTTGGGAGACAAATACACTGCATGTCAAAAAAAAAAAAAAAACACAGTAAAAAAAGTAGTCACATTCTCTAATATTTGGGTTGTCTCTCCTTTAGCTCTGATTATCGCACACATTCTCCGTGGCTTTGTTTCAATAAGCCCCTGCAATATTAAAAGATTCATTTCATTCCAGTGTTGCATAACGTTTTCATCAAGAGTCTCACTGGGGTTCAGATCTGCAGGAGATTGTATTTGATTTATTCGTAACGGTGGAACCACATACAGTATGAATAATGAGCTTTTTCGCATGTAAATACGTAGCCAATGGGGCCAATTTCCATCTTCGCAGGACAAAAACGACGGCGGCAGTCACGCAAAGGCAAAGGTCGCACACCAGCGCGTTCGCACTTGTTGATGGAGTTGTGAAATAGAATGAGGTTTGTTCTTTTTGACAAGAGACATGGTTAGCTCTGTGCTCTGCTTTTATATGTACTTCAGGTATAAAACAGTCTTCTGCTCGCAGCCACATGTTGATTAACGTTCACACATGGAGACAGTCGCATAAACAGAGAGTTTCCTGGGAGAAGTCTGCGCATATTAAGCGTCTTCGCGTATGTAAATGCCGCTCTGCTTCCTCTGGCACAATCACAGCATTAACACAAAGACAGATTTCTTTCTGAATAAGAACATAAACATTGAAAACAACATTGAGCGAACAGTTTGGAAACATGTCGGCGTGAGTGTTTTAGAAAGAGTTCATTTGGGGTTAAACCCAACAGCCCCTCAATATTAAAAGTTACCCGTGACATATTTGACCGTCTCTCTTTGCTGCCAGTGGGCCAGTCCAAAAGACCCTCTTCTTTTTTTTTTTTTCCTTTTGATTGAATTCACATGACGGATCTGAAAAGATTCTCTAAGTAAGTGGGATGAGGAACAGTTTTTGAATTGAGTGCGCTGGGCAAACCAAAAGAGCGACGGATGGTCATCTGATAATAATACATAAAATAGATCATTTAAATTAAAAAAATGCATTTAAAAAATATATAATAATAATAAAAAAATAAAAATAAATAAACATTCAAGAATATCTAAGTAACTGCATTCTTAGTACTCTATCCATGCCCAGTTTTACCATATTATAGTGGCTTTTTTCTGTTGCTTTCTCACCTCTGAACTTCAGTATGAGTGAAATGTGAAACTACATCAAACAGCGTGACACTTTTAGTTCGCTCCCTTGATACAATATTCACACTGCAGATGAAGTTATTAATACCAAATAATCACTGAATGCATTTGAATCAATGAGCAACCGTTGGTAACTATTTGATTTTGAGTTTTTGAAGTACATTTAACCAGTTTCCGCCTTCAGAAGAGGCTTTGTAGAACTAGTGTTGAAGCGTATCGGTCTTTTTCTTCTCTGTGATGTGTCTGAGAGTCAAAGCGCAGGCCAAACTCTCCCTGTGGGTGTCATTACAGCCGCAGTCACCCACAATAGACCTCAGTATTCAGTAAATGCGCAGGCCTCTCCTCTGATCCCCGGACAGCCTTTTATGTCCAACACTTTTCAACTTCTCGCTCGCACACGTGTTCATTGTGTAGAAAGATTCAGGCCACGTTACACAGACTTAGAGACAGTTGTGTTTCTTTATATTTCTGCCATCTTTGCTTGAACTTGTTGAAGTCCTGCTCCGTCTAATCCATTTTATTCACACGGCACGGACATTTCCAAAGTCCTGCACAGAAAACCAATCGAAACAAACTTTAAAATATTGAAGTCCATTTCAAAATTAAAACGACGGCAGTGCAAAGAAGCAAGAATTGGGTGTTTGTGTTGACGTTTTTTGGCTCTGAACGAACCTGTAAAGTGAAAGTGCAGCGTGCGACGTGACAGGAGTCCTCACATGGGAATGAAGGTGTGTGCAACTTTTCAAAGTGCTCCAAAAAACGACTGGACTTGAGCTTTTAGAAATATTGTAGTTTTAAATTATATATTGCTCGAGATTCTTCTTGTCACAAGGTTTTACACATTCACTCTTGCACACACGCACCACATACACACCAACACAACATACATACACATACATACACACACACACACCACACACACACGCACACATACATACATACTACACACACACGCACACATACAGACACACACACATACACACACACACACGACATACATCCACACACATACAGACATACAACACACGCACACACATACATACACACACACGCAACATACACACACACACACATACATACACACACGCACACATACACACACCCATACATACATACACACACACGCACACACAACACACACACACATACACACACACATACACACACACATACATACACACACGCACACATACACACACACACACACATACAGACACACACACACACACACACATACAGACACACACACACGCGCGCACACATACACTACACACAACACACGCACACATACACACACACATGCACACATACAGACTCACACACATACATACACACACACACACGCACACATACAGACACACACGCACACACACACAGACACACACATACACCACACACAGCACACATACAGACCACACACACACACGCACGCACACACACACACTCACACACTTAAACACTGTCACCATAAATGGGAATAAACTGGGAATTATGGAACCTGGAATTTGGTAAACCAGGATTAAATCAAGTCAGGACCAGGTCAGGACCAAGTCAGGACCAAGTCAGGTCCAAACCAGGTCCAAACCAGGTCCAAGTAAGCTGAATTTTGAAAGTCAAATTGATCTCTTTTGAATTTGTCTAAGATTCTGGTGACCTTCTTACCTAATGTTGGAGTTTATTGTTGTATAGATATTCTTCAAACAAAACATATTTTAGTGGCCAACAAACATTGTTCCAAACATAAAACTATATCATGGGAAAAAAATAAATCATAAAACAACCAGACTGACAAACAAAGAAGACCTGTTACTTCTGTGATATAATTGAATCCATTTTCTCTCATGTCTTTCTTTCCATAGCCAAACCCAAAAACGCGGCGCGGGTGGTGACGGTCCAGGCCGGTTCCAAATCTGTGGTGGTGGCCCAGTGCGAGGCCGTGGAGGGGAAACCCGCGGCCAGTATCAAGTGGCTGGGCTCAGTTGGAGGTAACCACACCACCAGCAGCACCAGCGGCCCGGACGGGACGGTGACGGTGAAGAGCGAGTACAGGCTGGTGCCGACGCCCGCGGACAACGGCGAGAGGTGACCTGCCTCGTGGACCAGAGGATCAAGACCAGCCTGGTCTACCCCAGGCGCCGCGGTTTTTGGGTTTGGCTATGGAAAGAAAGACATGAGAGAAAATGGATTCAATTATATCACAGAAGTAACAGGTCTTCTTGTTTGTCAGTCTGGTTGTTTATGATTTATTTTTTCCCATGATATAGTTTTATGTTTGGAACAATGTTTGTTGGCCACTAAAATATGTTTTGTTTGAAGAATATCTATACAACAATAAACTCCAACATTAGGTAAGAAGGTCACCAGAATCTTAGACAAATTCAAAAGAGATCAATTTGACTTCAAAATTCAGCTTACTTGGACCTGGTTTGGACCTGGTTTGGACCTGACTTGGTCCTGACTTGGTCCTGACCTGGTCCTGACTTGATTTAATCCTGGTTTACCAAATTCCAGGTTAAATTCCAGGTTCCCAATTTATTCCAGTTTTAAAGTGGTGTGTGTGAGTGTGTGTGTGTGCGTGCGTGTGTGTGTGTGTCTGTATGTGTGCGTGTGTGGGTGTATGTGTGTGTCTGTGTGTGTGTGCGTGTGTGTCTGTATGTGTGCGTGTGTGTGTGTGTATGTATGTGTGTGGGTCTGTATGTGTGCATGTGTTGTCTGTATGTGTGCGCGTGTGTGTCTGTATGTGTGCGTGTGTGTGTGTGTATGTATGTGTGTGGGTCTGTATGTGTGTGTGTGTGTGTATGTGTGTGTGCGTGTGTGTGTGTATGTATATGTGCGCGTGTGTGTCTGTATGTGTGTGTGTGTATGTATGTGTGCGTGTGTGTGTCTGTATGTGTGCGCGTGTGTGTCTGTATGTGTGCGTGTGGTGTATGTATGTGTGCGCGTGTGTGTCTGTATGTGTGCGCGTGTGTGTCTGTATGTGTGCGTGTGTGTGTATGTATGTGTGCGCGTGTGTGTCTGTATGTGTGTGTGTGTGTGTGTGTGTCTGTATGTGTGTGTGTATGTGTGCGTGTGTGTGTATGTATGTGTGTGTGTCTGTATGTGTGCGTGTGTGTGTATGTATGTATGTGTGGGTGTGTGTGTGTATGTATGTGTGTATGTATGTGTGTGTGTATGTATGTGTGCGTGTGTGTGTGTGTCTGTATGTGTGTGTGTCTGTATGTGTGCGTGTGTGTGTATGTATGTATGTATGTGTGCGTGTGTGTGGGTGTGTGTGTGTGTATGTATGTGTGTATGTATGTGTGTGTGTGTGTATGTGTGCGTGTGTGCAAGAGTGAATGTGTAAAACCTTGTGACAAGAAGAATCTCGAGCAATATATAATTTAAAACTACAATATTTCTAAAAGCTCAAGTCCAGTCGTTTTTGGAGCACTTTGAACAAGTTTGCACACACCTTCATTGTCCCATGTGAGGACTCCTGTCACGTCGCACGCTGCACTTTCACTTTACAGGTTCGTTCAGAGCCAAAAAACGTCAACACAAACACCCAATTCTTGCTTCTTTGCACTGCCGTCGTTTTAATTTTGAAATGGACTTCAATATTTTAAAGTTTGTTTCGATTGGTTTTCTGTGCAGGACTTTGGAAATGTCCGTGCCGTGTGAATAAAATGGATTAGACGGAGCAGGACTTCAACAAGTTCAAGCAAAGATGGCAGAAATATAAAGAAACACAACTGTCTCTAAGTCTGTGTAACGTGGCCTGAATCTTTCTACACAATGAACACGTGTGCGAGCGAGAAGTTGAAAAGTGTTGGACATAAAAGGCTGTCCGGGGATCAGAGGAGAGGCCTGCGCATTTACTGAATACTGAGGTCTATTGTGGGTGACTGCGGCTGTAATGACACCCACAGGGAGAGTCTTGGCCTGCGCTTTGACTCTCAGACACATCACAGAGAAGAAAAAGACCGATACGCTTCAACACTAGTTCTACAAAGCCTCTTCTGAAGGCGGAAACTGGTTAAATGTACTTCAAAAACTCAAAATCAAATAGTTACCAACGGTTGCTCATTGATTCAAATGCATTCAGTGATTATTTGGTATTAATAACTTCATCTGCAGTGTGAATATTGTATCAAGGGAGCGAACTAAAAGTGTCACGCTGTTTGATGTAGTTTCACATTTCACTCATACTGAAGTTCAGAGGTGAGAAAGCAACAGAAAAAAGCCACTATAATATGGTAAAACTGGGCATGGATAGAGTACTAAGAATGCAGTTACTTAGATATTCTTGAATGTTTATTTATTTTTATTTTTTTATTATTATTATATATTTTTTAAATGCATTTTTTTAATTTAAATGATCTATTTTATGTATTATTATCAGATGACCATCCGTCGCTCTTTTGGTTTGCCCAGCGCACTCAATTCAAAACTGTTCCTCATCCCACTTACTTAGAGAATCTTTTCAGATCCGTCATGTGAATTCAATCAAAAGGAAAAAAAAAAAGAAGAGGGTCTTTTGGACTGGCCCACTGGCAGCAAAGAGAGACGGTCAAATATGTCACGGGTAACTTTTAATATTGAGGGGCTGTTGGGTTTAACCCCAAATGAACTCTTCTAAAACACTCACGCCGACATGTTTCCAAACTGTTCGCTCAATGTTGTTTTCAATGTTTATGTTCTTATTCAGAAAGAAATCTGTCTTTGTGTTAATGCTGTGATTGTGCCAGAGGAAGCAGAGCGGCATTTACATACGCGAAGACGCTTAATATGCGCAGACTTCTCCCAGGAAACTCTCTGTTTATGCGACTGTCTCCATGTGTGAACGTTAATCAACATGTGGCTGCGAGCAGAAGACTGTTTTATACCTGAAGTACATATAAAAGCAGAGCACAGAGCTAACCATGTCTCTTGTCAAAAAGAACAAACCTCATTCTATTTCACAACTCCATCAACAAGTGTGAAC